>JARDYH010000008.1:41662892-42287892 GCA_029215795.1 Anniella stebbinsi
AAGGAAATTGGAAGGACCTTAGCACGCTCGGACCCCTAAAAACATTTTCTTGTAAGGAACTCCTTTTAATTTCCAGTGGGTTGGATCCGTAGTCATAGTTCGAGTAAGACCCATTATATCAATGGATAATTTAAGTCCCCTTAATTTCAACGTGTCTACTGTCAGTTTGACTAGACCTGGATCCAGCTCAATGGACTGTGCTTCCAAGTGAAGGGGCACAATCCAATTAAAAGTCCTCTTGGGCTCTTGCGTAGCTCCTATTAATTTCAATGGGACTGGCGCAGAAGACAGTCCTGTTGGATTCTGCCCAGAGTGTTTAAGATGGAATGTTAGGGATGGAAAACCCAAACAGCTGTGTTTGTTATTACTTAATGGGCAAACAGTGCAGAAAATGTACAGAACAATATAAGAGAATAATGAGGACAAGAACAGTATCAATAGCAGAAGTAGTTAACGTGGTTGCCAGTGGTCAATCTCCCACTTGGTTTCTCTCTTTGTCTGTCTGTCTGTCTGTCTGTCTGTCTGTCTGTCTGTCTCAATCTTTCTCTTTCCTTCTTCCTTCCTTCCTTTGTATCATTCTTTTCTCCGGATATTATTTTCCTTGGGAATCGACCTCACACCCTCTCCATTACTCCCCGCCCCCATAGAAGATCACACCAGGTCAGTATCCTCCTTCCCTAGATCTTTGTATTTGCTGGCCACCCAACTTCATTAAATTATAACACATTTTCCTATTTGTGTTCATTATCGGTTTATTCATCGATCGGAGTAATATAATAACTTTGCTGCTGGAGTATCCCCCCTTTCAACAAGCTATGAATGGGTAAAATCATTACACTTTCGTTTGTGTTTTGCGCATATTTCTTTATTAACTGGGTAGATCTCCAATACCTCAGAAAATTAGCAATACTGTTATGGATGATAAACGGAGAAATGAGATAAATAATGTTTTGAACATTCTATACTTTATTGATCATTCTTCATGTACACAGTTTTCCAAATTGCTTATTCCTTTCAGAGTTAGTTACAAGTTTCTTTTCACATCACCATCAAGGCAGGATTCAAATTTATTAACAAATCGTTATAGGAAACTAGCCCTGGAATGATAGGGTTCCCCCCCCCACACACACACACTACATTTCCCCTCACACATACTTTTTCCAAAGTGGAAGCTGTGGGGTATAATCCAGGGGGCTGTGCATGCACTATTGAAATGAATGGGACTTTCAGCTGAATGGCCTTGCTTTTGCATGAGAACTTCCCTATGGATTTTGCTTTGAAACAGCAACCAAGTTAGAACCATGCCAATAGAAAGGAGGAGGGTTGGGGTGGGTGGGTTCAAGAGAAAATTATAGTTTGCTTGGTGTGATTTCAGACTCCATATTCCATTTTCATTCCAATTGATCCTATGCAGGTGAACTTCCTGCTGGATTCTATCAAACAATTCTAAATCTGTTTTATTTGGAAGTAAGTCTCGTTGATATCAGTAACAGTTTGTTCAAGTAATTCTACAATCCCTACATACCTACTTGGAAGCTAGTCTCATTGAATTCAACGGGGGGGGGGGGGGGTTACTTCTGAATAGACCTACATAGGATTGCACTGTAAGTGTGCTTGAGATCTCCGCAGTGTGCGCAGTGTGCATCATATTAAAGCAACTGGAGATTCATTCAGAATTCTTTCCTTTCTTTCTTCATTTTTGTGTGCATTTGTTTCCCTAAATTCAGAGGGTTGAATCCAGACTTAGTCATACTTAGGGTAGACCCATTGTAAGCAAAGGGTTAGCAACAACTAATTCCACACTGATTTAAATGGGTCTACTCTAAGTATGACTAAGTCTGGATCCAACACAGAGAGAGTTGGGGTATTACATCTGCCCTCTCTCGATTTTCCCAATTGAGAAACAACATGACAAACACACCTGATAAACACAACAATACCAAAATTAATGGGCTGGATCCTGACATAGTAATACTTATGAGTAGACACATTGAAATCAATGGAAAAAGTTAGTCATGACTTATTTGAATGGGTCTATGGGATCCAGCCCAATGTAAATGACCACCTTCTCCTCCCAGTTCACTTTTCTCCTATACAGACCAAAGAAACTGGTGTTTCAAAAAAGCCAGTGTGACCCTATGACCATGGAGATCACTTGAAGTACAATTGTCAGTCAATTTCTCTCAGCCTAACTTACCTCACAGGGTCGTTCTGAGGATAAAATTGGTGGCAGGCGCCTTGAAGAAAGGGTAGGATAAAACTATAAGTAAAAGCAGTGGAGGCTGGTGACTCGGATTTTGGTGGGGCTATGAATCCATTGTAGGTTTCAATCAAAACCAGCCATAATGCTAAAGGAAGTATCCAAGGTGCTTAACTCTATCCCCCAAATAGGTTCGGCACCTTGGACAGCTCCTTTAGAGTCTTGGCGGGTTCTGACTGAAATGCAGAATGGATTCACATCCCCAAGGAACTCAGAGCCACCAGCCTCCACTGAGTAAAACAAATACTCTCCCACAGGATTCCCAGGTTTGAACTTTGGTGAATTTCCCATTCTTTCCCAATTAACTTCAGTAGGTGATTCCACCTTACTTTAATGAGCTCACTGAAAAAAAGGTTTTTTAAAAAATCAGATCAAGTGTAGGTAATCCAATAACAGCTTGTCTACTTGCTTAACAACCTAAGGGGGATAATAAGAGAAATTCTGGAACTCACTGTCTAAATCAGCTTTCCCCAACCTGGAGACCTCCAAATTTGTTGGATCACCAGCTGGCTGGAGTATAATGGGACTGGTAGTCCAATACTACTGTAGGGCAGCAGATTGTAGAAAGCTGGCCTAGATTGGGTTTGAGACCTGTGGTGAGGCCGTTGTAATAGTGGGAACTGCTTTATGTTTTAAAGTTTAGAATCTATAGCCCAAACAAGACAATAGGAAAGGTTCCTTTGAGTTCAGTTTCCAAGGATTCAGGCAGCATGTGCCACTAATTGATTTATTCCAGGTGATTATTTAAAAGGCTTTTAACATTTTAAGATGAGTCGTTCTTATTCTAGTACATTTCGATTTTGGTGGATTGAATCAAATCAAAAGTGTTTGGAAATGTATACATCATAAGGTGATCAATTTCAACCTTGAGACTCATAATGCCCTAGCCCACTTCTACGTCCCTGACAGACTGGCCCACATAACAGAAGAATGAAGCCTAGAGCATGGCGAAAGCAGCGCAAGCAGGAACAAAGGAGGGGGTGGGAATGGTGCTCACATGGGACACCTAAACCTCTCCTATGAAGCTCTCACGATATTTGGGGTTACCACTGAATGTTGTTGAAGTCAGATAAAAAAAAGTAACAGCCATACCATCTTTTGAAGAACGCATTAAGGGCCCAATCCTATACTGAATGTTGGGAGTTATAGGCTTTTTTTCTGTCTGAGCATGCATAGGATTATGCCCTAAGAAATTTACCATTCTAAAAACCAGTTTCCATAAAAGCAAACAAAATGGCACAAAACAAAGAAATTAAAATCTAACCTCAAGGAAACAACCTTAACCCTCCAATTTTAGATGTTCAATCAATACATTCATATATTTTGGAAGTAATGATCTTCAGTGAAGTTCAAGAGGATTTAATTCCAAGGAACAGTGCAATCCTAGTTATGCCTATTCAGAAGTAAGTGCCAATGAGTCCAATGGGGTTTGCTCCCAGGTAAGTGTGTATATGATTGCAGCCTTAGTCTGTTTAGGATTGGGACACCAGGTTGGTTAGCTTTGACTTCAAGGGGATCTTTCATGTTAATAAAGGACCGTCCATCTGAGTAGGGCTACACAATTAAGGGCACAATCCTATGCATGTTTAGACAGGATAAAGTCCTACAATTCCCAGCTATACTGGTTGGAAACTACTGGCATTTGCAGTTTTTTTTCTTTCTAAACATGCATAGAATTGCACCCTTAATTACTAAACTAGGGTAGGTAGTAGATTTGGCACCTGGAACTTAGAAACCTTTTCTTGTAACTGAGACCCTTTTACTTCAATGGAGCCTGTTACCATGTAGTGAATTTCATATTAGTGTAACACAGAGTGCTGTGTACATTCTTAAATCCATTGGTCATGGCCCAGCCAAAAGTTCTCCTGTGCAAATTCCATTGTAATGAATGAGGAAAAACAGCTGAAAATAAATTCCATTAGTTTTTGTGGAATATAGTTCCAAGTAATATGCCTAAGGTCAGACACTAACAGTGCAATACTATACACATCTACTTAGAATTAAGCTGCACTGAGTTCAATGGGATTTACACTCAGGTAAGTGTATTTAGTAATGCAGCCTTAGTTTACATTTTAGAAGTGCTGGGGGTAATGGGGGCAATATTGATAGACAGGGAGAAACAAAATGGCTTTGCTTTAAATAATGCTCTCATGATAAATATAATTATTCAATTATAATTGTATTTATTGCTATATTTATATGAGAATGAGTTTAGTGTGCTATAGATTTCAATGCATAGTATTAAGGGATGCTGTGGTATCAGGAAATAGTGAATGTAGTAGCAAATTCCAGATACACCGAACCAAATCCAGTGAGATCTCCTCAATGAGATAAATGGCTAAAGTTTGTTCGGGAGATCTACACACACACACACACACACACACACACACACACACACACATTAGGGCTGGGGTGCCTTTTTGAAATAAAACACAGGGAAATCAATGAAACTAACTTTTGGATAATATTTTGAAAATTGTGGGATTGTTGATTAGTTTGTCGATTTAAAACAGAGATAGAGCAAATTGGTTGAATGATGCAGAAGTAAATCTTAATTTCGAAAAAGCTGGAGATAAAAATGTCATAGATGTGGAATAGCTTTTTGCAATATGTCCTCTTTAAATAAGATATATTTTTAAAAATCAGTGAAAGGAAGGGAGGGAGGAGAGGAGAGGAGCCCACTACTGGCTTTTTTTCTTCTTCAGAGGATCAACTGAGCGACTAGAATCAATGTTTTATTCTCATTACCCTGTGGCTTGTTTTTGTTGTTTAGGAATAGCAAATAATAATAATAATAATGATAATAACAGAATGTTAAGGTTTGACTAGTATTATCCAATTTAAATGCTTGCTAAAGCAGAAATCCTAAGCATACTGTACTGAGAAGAAAAGCCCATTGAAGAAGAGGAGACTTGCTTCTGAGTAAACATTTCTAGGACCAGGCTGCTAAATCATACAAATCTAGATGTGGAGGGGTATGGGTGTGGGTGGCTGTTCTTAACCATAGAAACTGGCCTTTATCAAAAAAGAAATTTCTTCAGTGTTTTGCTTAAGAGAAATTCCTTTTCTCAAAAACAAAAAAAAAACCTTCTATATTAGAGTCTCATTTCTAGGCATCAGAGGCAATAACTCAAGAATATATATACACTCACTAATCAAAAGGACTCGAACCGTATTAACACCTGGTGGGTTCCAAATATGGATGCAATGTGGGAATCGCTTGTATTGGAAAACCAAAGGCTCAAGAAACCTAGTCTTACCCTTTCCCCAAAGGATAGTTCTTTGTTAAAAGCCCAGCGTCCATGAGATCTTGATTTCCAGACAGGGTCCAGCGCCAGCTGCAGGCAGCTGTAGATAGCGTGGGTTGAAAGGGGGGGTCGGCCGCCAGATTCCACGTGAATTTATTCCTTTGTTTCTGACTTACTACCACCCAAAGGCTACACTTCCATGTAAACCAATAATTCCAAGCAAAATTGATTCAGATGCGGGGTGCAAGAATGAAATAACTTGATCATCAGTGGATAAAATACATGTAGAATAAAGAGGTTATGAAGAAGGAGTAATGCAAAAGTCGAAAAGGGGAACACACAGATAAGGGATTGGGAGAGGGCGGAACAGGGTTAGTGGTTACACATAGATATATCTTGGTCTACCCATGAGAAGGGAATCTGGAGGACCCCCCCCCCCCCAGAATAAGAATGGGGCGATACTAAGGGAAATGTAATGGATGGATGGATTTAAAGCAAGGCGGAAAGCAGTATGCTTTTTACAAAGTATACGGACAGAGAAAAGGATGGATGAATGAATAAAATTTTTATTAAAGATGCGTTAAAATGTCATGCAAGGTCATTCCCATGCGCCATGACCTTTTCTCAATGCCTTACCTTTCCGTGTTTAAACATAAACGCAAAAGATCTGTTATTTAAACATGCCAACAGTAACAACGTTTTATTGGACTCTCTCCAAGATTTTGTTTTTATTTTTTATTTTTTATTTTAAAAAAAAGAGAGCTTCATTAGCCTTTCTTTGTTACAATTTTTTATGTGAGAGAAGCTGTTTTTAAAAAAAAAAAGAAGAAGAAGAAAGAAAGAGGGGAAAAAGAAAAGACATATGGAATCAATTTCGTATCCTGACGTTGAGAACCAGCCAATTCCTGTTGGCCTCTTAAAACGAGAATCCATTTGGTTCCCTTCTATCTGCCACCTCTTGTCAGTCAGTAGGATCCGCTTCTTGCAACATTTTAAAGTCTTTATAAAGAGAAGCAGTCTTGCCTAGAACGATAGAGATTTCCCCCTCCTTTGGGGAGGGGGGCAATTGTCCCTTTAAAAAGTCCTCGGTATCCTCGACTTGCTACAGACAGAAATTCTGTTTTCCCTCGGTGTCCCAGGAATTACTGCATTTTTCCTTCGGTCAAGTTGGAATCAAAGTGCCCCCCCCAAATAATAATAAAAAAAATCAAATCATCCTTGCGGTGGAAACCAACCCCCCCAAAGCCACAAGACAGACCTTAGCAGCAAAATCTACGAGCTACAGTCATTCATTCTTTCTCCATCTCCTCCTTCTAAATTCGCTTACGTCGAGTTCTTCTGAACCTTTTGCGTCGTCTTCGCTTCTTCTGCTGAAGTCCATTCATTGAGAATTACTGCAGGTAAGCAGGTTTAATTAAAACAAATACTTAAAAAACAACCCCAAAACCAAACCTCTATACAACTTCATCTGATCCTAGCATAGGAATTCCAGGGCCATTGAGATTTAATTATAGTCATGACACCACTTGGAAAGACGTCTATTGGTCGACCTGAATTCTAGCTTTTAAGCACAGCCTTTTCTCTTTCTCCCCCCTAACCCGCCCCCCCCGAAAAAATAACTGCCCTAATCCTGTAGCTTGATCAGAAGAAGCTGGAATTGGTGATTTATTAAATAAGCAATAATAATTATATCCTGATAATGTTTGAATAGCGGGCTTCCAGTACCAGTACAATAAAGGGGAGGCAGGTTGCTTCTTCGAAAGTGGATGTTTGGACCAAATATTTCTTCCCCTGCCCCACACGCACACCCCATTCCGTTGCTCCCTGACCACATTTGTTAAAGGTTTAACGCCTCTGGGCTGTTTGAAAGGGAAAACTACAAACGCTTCTTTAAGGAACTGGGAAGCCGGGTGTTAAACAGAGGGATGTGATTTATGGTGTTGAGAAAGTTGTGTTTATTTGAGGTGGCTGCTGTCACGACCAGTCTTTTTCTAGAAGACCGAATCTGTATCCCTTCTTCCACCACCACCCCACCACCCGACCACCCATCCCCCTCACATACATGGCTCTCTTTTATGTTTGCGAGTTGTGGTTAACAAACAGCTTACCGGAGTCTGAAGTCAACAGTGTTGTTTTCTACAAAACAAGAAACTTAAGGCTAAGCTGGCGGGCGATACCCCTGTAAGGGACCTATTTAGTCTTTCAGATGCTGACACACCTTACCAGCTTGTTTGCTCCCGCCCCCGCCCCCCATAAAGTAGTGTACATTAATTTTGGGGCCATGGTAGGTTTGGGGTTGCAATCCTATGAGCATTGCCCCCAAGCTCCGCAGAGCATACAGCAGTTTGGATCCAGATGTACTCATGCTTAGTTTAGAAACAAATTTCCCTTACTGTTGGAAAGGGTTCCTTCTCTTCTTTCCCTGTTCCTTAAAACTGCTCCTGACCTAAGATTACTTCTGTGTTAGGAAGCAAGGGGTTGCTTTCTTTCTTTCTTTCTCTTTCTTTCTTTCTTTCTTTCTTTCTGCATAATCGCTAGATCGTGGGGAACCAGCGGTTGCTGTCCAAATTATGCACCTCCAACGACAACAACAAAAACCTGGAATTGTCAAATGGATAAAACCACAGTGATAATACACATGCATATTGAATTCAAGATTGTGTTGTTAATTATTCAGATCTTAGAAGCATAGACCAGCTATAAATGTGCACCTTTTTATTTTATTTAAAAAAGAAAAACTTTTTTTTAAAATACACAAAACATCACCCCGATGTTTAATATTTCCTGTGGCAAAGTAAAGCCATATTGGAAGAGAGCAGGGGATGCTACTCTCTGAGCGCCTCCCTTCCTTGAAAATTGCTTTGCATTAAATTTCCTCAGCTCCAGAATCATCTTCCTTACTAGCCTCCAGCTAAACTTGATTAAAAAAAAGCTGCTGGATGCGTTGACAGATGAAATCCGAGAGGAAACCACAAGGCCCTTAAGTGACCCTAATTTAATTGATTTTATCATAAATCATCAACTTGATGAAGAACCAAAGTTTTTTCATTGAAGGAAATTGATATGAATGGAGTGGCTGCTTCTTTAATTCAGATGTTGTTTTCAACCAGTTTGAAGACAAGCACTGTTGACATTATTTGGGAAATTTGGGGGGAATTATGTTTTGCAAAAAAAAAGATATTGATTAGGTTTAGGTAGCAACACGTCAAAGGACCACAAGAATCCTCTTGTTGCAGTTCTTGTTTAGCTTCATTGCAGCTTTGAGGATCTAGTGCGTGGTCAGCTTTTAATAGGCTGACCATATGAAAAGGAGGACAGGGCTCCTGTAACTTCAACAGTTGTAGAGAAAAGGGAATTTTAGCCAATGTCATTTGTATGCAATTAGTTCCTGGTGAAATTTCCTCTTCATCACAACAGTTAAAGTTGCAGGCACTATACTAGAGTGACCATATATAAAATAAGGCAGGGTCCCTGTAACTTTAACTGTTGTGATGAAGAGGGAATTTCACCAGGAACTAATTGCATACAAATGAAATTCCCTTTTCTCTACAACTGTTAAAGTTACATGAGCCCTGTCCTCCTTTTCATATGGTCAGCCTATTTTAATACATGCAGCACCAAAGATCAGATCAGTAGCCTCCGATAACCCACCACATCTGAAATGTCTGCCTTCAGAGTGAACAAGGCAGCTGGTCCAGTATCAGTTATTCATCATGTTACCTACTTAGTATCACCTATTCTGGGGAGAGAAAAGAGCCGTATTTTCAAATTGCAGTCTTTTGGGGGCTAAAGTTGATTATTTTGAATGTGCAATGTTCTTGAGTTTACAAGCAGGCCTGAGTTGAAGCAAGCTCCAAAGTAAGACTTAAACCCAAGGCCCTAAGTCATGCCTCACAATACTGCTATTGAGGGCCTGTTAAACATTGGCCATTCCACAATTCTTCATCTTGCAATTAAAAATTAACTTTCAGCTTCAGCTCTATGCCAGTCTGTTATGGATGCCTAGGTCCCAATTAGCCTTTAGGTATGCTGATGAATTCCATAGATCAAAGACCCTTGCAGAATTTCAGTAAAGCAGGAAAATGGGGTAGAAAGCTGCTGGGTTAATGGGAAACCTAATATATCTAGTTGGATGTAGAAAACACAAAGAATTACATCCCAAGCCTAAATGTATGTACTTGGAATCCACTCCTATTAATTTCAATGCAACTTACTTCCAATTAAGTGGCTAGAGACAGAGATGAAAGTTGCAAGCGGGAGGGAACAAATGAAATAAAAACAACAAAGGAGTCCTGTAGCACCTTAAAGTTAAACTCATGTCCTGTAGTATCTTAAAACTAGCTTGAGATGGTCTCTTTTAGAATAAATTGAACTGCAGAAATGGAAATAATATTACTCTAGAGTTAGTGGCGGGAGGCAAGAAGTTATTAATATATACAATAGGTGAGAATAACTATGTTCTCTCTCTCGTAATATTCCACACTACCCTTTCATTCTTTTCCTGCCTATTTATTATGTAAAGCTGTTTATTAGCATTTATGGTGCCTTAAGCTACAGCTGCTGATGTGCCATTACAACATCTAATAGCTTGTGGAGTAGTTTATACAAAACCAAAATGGCACAGTTGATGACAACAGAGTCTGACAATGGGTTAAATCTAGACCTAGGCCAGATCTACACCAAGCAGGATATAGCAGTATGAAAGCAGTATGAAAGCAGTATTTAAAAGGCAGGAGCCACACCAAGCAGGATATAGCGGTATATGGTATGTGTCAATGAGCCCCAACAGTTGTCAGTGCACTTCAATCCTGCTATAAAGCAGTAGTGTGGCTCCTGCCTATTATATACTGCTTTCATACTGCTATATCCTGCTTGGTGTAGATCTGGCCTATGTCATACTTAGGGCAAACCTATTGGAATCAATAGGACATAAGTAGGTCATGGCTGACTATATCTATTTCATTTCAATGGGCCCACTCTAAGTATGACTCAGTCTGGATGTAACCTAGTATTTGTTCTTATGCACTATATACAGTAGTCTAATCTGTACTGCCTGCCACTTTACTTCATGGTCTGCTTCCTATGTATAGAGAGCAAAAAGGCAATGAGAATCGCGTTTCTCTCTTACTCTCCTCTTGCTCAAGTAAAAAAATGCTGGTAAGGTCAGATGGAATTTGCTGTGCATTTGTGTGTATATTTTAAAACTGGGAACTTTATGATCTTATTGCAGAAATCAAAATTCAGTGATCAAAGTGGGTGATTTCCTGTCTGTGCCTGCCTTTTTTAAAAAAAATAATTGGGGGGCAGTTTTATACCAGAACAGTAAGAATATCAAAAATAAAGCCCTCACCTTGCCTGAAAATGTTTTCCTCTCTCATTCTGTAGGCACAAATTCACCCACCTTGTGGTATCAAATCAACATCTTCCTTCCCAGGCAGAAGTAAGTGGATTTTAAATGTAAAGTTGTGTTGAGATAATTACTTGAAGGCTATAGTTTATTCACATTGTTAGAAATATTTGATATCCCTCAATTCCTTCCCCTTTTGCATGTAATTCTGTAAAGTGTTTTGTTTTTTCCATGCCCAGAAATAAGCTTACCTGAAATATATTAAGCTCCTATTCATCCCACCCAAAATCTTTCTTCTTTGCATTCATCTGGCTGGCTGAAATAAAACTGAAGTTCTTTCATGAGACTGCAATGTTAGACACACTTATCCGGAAATTGGGCCCCATTGAATTCAATAGGACTTACTTCTGAGTAAGCATGCATTGGATTGCATTGTAAGCCCACAGGCCATCATTTTAGTTTGATAGGTATTACATCAGACCTGCTTTTTAAAAACAAGACTCTGAATATGTTTACTTGAAAATAAATCACAATGAATTCGATAGGATTTTCTTCCTAATAAATTAGATGTTGAAAAAGTTTTATCTGCCCTGAGTGATGTTCTGTAGAAACTATAGGAAAGTAATGATCTCAAGACGCTACACGAGCTCCTGAGACAATGCTATTTACTTCCAATTAAAGCTTTTATTGTACTTCATGCTGTTAGGAGATCGTGCGTAGGTGTTGAACTGGGCCTCCTCCATGCCAGCTCACAGTGATGGCCTAGTAAAGACGGAAGTGCCTCTGCATGCTACCATGTTCTGCTCCAGTCAGGACAAGATAGCAACCCTGAAATTTTGAACTCAGGAGGAGAAGGTGGGAAAGAAGGAGGCCAGAAAGCGATTGAGGGAAACAACGGAGACGTCCCAGTTTCTTCGTCATTTTCACCTTTTTCCTTGTTATAGCCTTGTTGATATGGGGAACATAGGGCATGGTGTGTGTGTGTGAAAAATAATATTCCCCTCCCCCTCCCCCTCTCCCCTTCTCTCTTTGTTCATCACACACACACACACCAGTGGAGGCTGATGACTCTGATTTCGGTGGGGCTGTGAATCCACTTTGGGTTTCAGTCAGAACCAGGAGCTATCCACAGTGCTGAATCCATTTGGGGGATAGGGTTTGGCTCCTTTAGAGTTTTGCCTGGTTTTGACTGAAACCCAGAATGGATTTAAAGCCCCCCCAAAATCGGAGCCACCAGCCTCCATTGCATGCCAACGTATACACACACACACAGAGAGAGAGAATGTGAGCCAATGTGACATAAATCTGGAGGTGTGTAGCACAGCAGTGAAACCTAAGGAAATCTAGGTACTATAAGAAAATACCGAACAATGGGGTGAGGGGAGTGAGTGTTGTTGTAAGGCAAAGGCTGTGGTTTCCTAGTCATTTCTAGATAAAAAGGGCACAAAATTGTTGCCCTAAGGGTCACCCAAAATCCTTTATTTTGGTATGTGGAAGAATGAAAATATATGGGGTGGCCATTTGACTTGTACGTCAAAGTCCCATGCACAGAAAAGGTTAACTTCCGGGTACCTGTGCTTGTTGGGATGGGGGGCGCGCCAGTTCACATGCCGATACCAAACATCGTTCTTGGAAGTTGTCTTGAAATGTGGTCTCCGCGGAAATCCAAATCCACATTAATTTGTGCGAGGGGAGTCGACTTCATTTTTCTGAACTTCCTGCTTTTAAATTATCGGTGGCACTGTAAGGAAGTTGCACTCACGCACTGCCCTCTTAAGGAACAACATTCACAGGCCCAAGGAATAGACTTCTACAGACAAATTGGATTTGCTCAAAGGGTGCGTATGGGGCATAAAGCAGACTGGAATTGTGGGAATTTCCCCCCTCCCCCTTTTCGGCTGGTGTTGTTGTTTATGTTTTATACTTTGGAGGCAATTCAAAACTACTTCCGTTGATTGACCATTAATCCAGTGAGTTATTAGGCTTCTAAACCAAAGGTCGTGGGGGAGAAAAAGTTGCAATCCATCAAGGGAAACAATCGGACAGAGACGCTGTTTTATCCCAAGTTGGATTCTGGACGGAGTTTGTGTGCGCGTGTGGCTATGAAGGAGTAAGAAGGGGCTGGGGTTGTTGAGAGCACACTAACCGGAACGTAAGTGTAATTAAACCACCATTAAACCTTGTTCCTAAATCAAGTTTTGTGGGGGGAAGGTTTAAACTACTGAACTCCTCCTAAACTTGTTCCTAAGCAATTGGAGATTTTAGGCTACGATCCTCCACATTTCTAAATCCATCGTTTGGAAGCTCTATTTCAATACAACTCATACAAAATTTAAGATTAGAGCCATAGGTACATATGAGCATTGAAATCAATGGCACTTGTTAGTTATGACTAACTTAAGTCCCATTGGTTTCAATGGGTCTACTCTAAGCATAACTACATCTGGCTCCAACCCTAAAATAAGAATGAGACAGAGTCACAACCAAACTCAGATGAAGGAAACAAGGTTTGTAAGACAATTGTCACACAAATGGAGTCATATAAAGAGTTCTGTTTCTGCAATGCGCTGGTTCCATGAGGAACCTTGACACAAAGTGGGATATAAATGTAACAGAAAGACAATATAATTCCAATTTCCAACACCAATAACGTTAAATAAAGCCATAAATCGGCTTATTTATAAGCCAAATAGAAAATCTGATGTTGAAGAAGAGAAGGCAGAAAGCTACTCTTTAGGTTAATGAAGAGGAGGCAGGGGAAATATTTCTTCTGCTTTTCCTGTCAGTAATTTATATGCATCTTATAGGTGGATACTGGGCACAAATCCCAGGATGCTACGCAAGAGCATAAATGCTTTTGCTGAGTGTATGAGGGGAAAGCTGGCTCCTCTGTGAAGACTCCCCCCACCCTGCCCCCTCCTTCCCTCTAGGATTGGAAGGCTTCCGGATTTGGACCACGTCTCCATGTCCACTCTAGTAAACTAGTGCTGTGTGTTTGTTATATGTGTGACCCGTCCCAACCCAAATTATATCTCAGCCTTTGCCAACCTGGCACCCTCCAGATATGTTGGACTATAACTCCTATCATGCTGGCTGGGGATGATGGGGCTTATAGTCTAATACACCTGGGAGCCATCAGGTTGGGGAAGGCTGTGAACAGCTCCACCTTCATACAGTCTTGCCCCTGCTTGCAGGAAAAACCAGCAGCCATGATGTCAAGCTTTTTTTAAAAAAAAAAAAGTCGAATAACTACTTTCTAAGGATGTCCAAAGCAGATCCACACAGGAATGCATACCATTCCATGCCTTATCACAAGATTTACACATCACTGGATGATTCCACAGTTGAATGTGTAAAGTTAAACTGTAGTTATCAGTAGTAGCAGCAGTAATAACAGCCGTTTTAGTCTTCTGATTACTAATTAGAACGAATTTAGTGATCAGATGGCTTCATTTTATCTCCACTTGGTTTCTTCACTGCGAACTAGAAGCGTGGGATTATTATTATTGTTATTATTATTATTATTATTAGTGTTATTACTATTAAGATAGATATCTTCTGAATAGATTTCTAACACAGTTTAGAAGCGCTTCAAACTAAACAGGCAAAGTCGTTATTTATGATCCACAGAACGAGTAATTTAAACTGGAAGTCCGAAAGGGTAAACCCATGAGGATCTGGTGTAAGTGGATCGGTGCCAACTCGGTGGCACTTCAAATGGCTGGGCGCCTCTAGTAAGAAGCACTACCACACGGAATGACACTCAAATTATTGCCAGAGGCCGCGGAATTGAGAAGGGGCAGCCAAGGCCTCCCAGGCGTGATTTATATTCCTGAGGTTCTGTGACACGCAGGGATGCCGTGCGGAACGTGGGAGTGTGTGTTGGTTAGCAGACGTTTTCATTACAGATTAATAATATTAGTATTCAGAACGGAAAACCAGGTTATTAAAGCCAAGGAATGTTTCCCCAAACGAAAATATTTTTAAATGATCTCTCTCAGTCTCTCTCTCTGTCTGTCTCCCCATTTCTAAACCAAACCGGAATCCCAGCGAAACCACTTTTCCTTTCTATGTATTTTGCTTAGGTGCACACATGACTGTCAAGGGCCAAAGGAATGTCCTTCTGTATCTTATTATATACCTTGATAGGGTTATAGCTGAAATCTCCGAAAGGCCTTTAACTTGACTGTGAGTGCCACAGTTTGTATTTATCAGTGCCCGCCCTATCATAAAGGCTCAAGAAAGCTTCGGATATGTGTATCTTGTTTATCCATTGGAAACAAGTGAAGCTTACATGCAGGTAAATTAATTTGGAGTTGATTAATATACTTAATTCCTGTTGTTTCTGATTGAAGAAGGGATACATTCTTTCCCTTCTCTCAGACCTGCCCCATTGGGGTGGGGAGTGGGGGGACACTTGCAGGGATTTCAAAATGGTGAAATGTTTATAATATAAGAAACAAATGGATGAATCTGTTAATAGCCCCCTTGTTAAGTTCTTTTTCTTCTTTTAACTGGAAGTCGTACTTTACCAACAGGAGAACAAATTCCTTATCTCCTCCCTCCCTCCTTCCACAACAAAAAAAGGATCTGGATAAACATTGTAATTTTTTTTAAAAGCTTAAAAGTTTGCTAACAACACACACATACATACACGACCTCTTTCGTAGTACGCCATGCATGGAAGCAGTTAGAATGAAATTTCTCATAAAGGCATATCTGTAGGCATATCTTGATTATCTTTAACTTTGGTTGATCCCAAAATAAATAGGTCAAGTTAGTTCAATAGGCAACTTTTTGAAAAGATCGAACCACAACGTTTTAAAAAATGGCAACTTAATTTTGTCTTTGGGTGATGGTCCTGAGGGACAGAAGAGTCTGTTTTTTTGTCCAGTCAAAGTGATTCCCTCTACTGGGGCCCGAAATTTGTCTACTTTTAAGTTCGATTTTTACACTGCCATTATACCTCCAAGATTTGCCTCTCTATGTCTCTCTTCCTCCCTCCCCATCTCTCTTTTAAACAGATCCCCTTCTCTCTCAAACTGTACTTCTCTATTATATCTTCTGGATCAGTTGCCTGAGAACTGGTGAGTTTTAATAAAACATCACTGACTTATTTGTGTCAACCCAGTGCACATCAGCACCCCACCACATGCACTACACCAGTTTCAGAAAGACCTCAAGAGTTTCTTCAGTTACTCTTTTTTCTTTTTGCACAAAGCTTGTTATCTTTAATTTTGCAAACTAAGCATTTGCTTTCTGCCTTTGTCTTGTTTTGAGTCTTTGATCCTTACATTGTAATCCTATGCATTTCTACTCAGAACTCAGTCCCAGTGAATTCAATGGGACTTAGTAAGGCTGCAAACCTACACACACTTACCCAGAAGTAAACCCCATTGGATTCAATAGGACTTACCTTTGAATAAGCATGTCTAGAAGTGCACTGTTAATCTTGTGAAGACTGAAAGCATATTTGACCTGAAAATCCAAAACATACACCGTAATAAATAGTGACATGAGATTACAAATTCGAACATTCACACTTTTAGGCAAACAAATAAACTGTCCTTCGCCCGTTACTTCTTAGGTTTTGTTTTAGTGCAGCGTTGCCCTTGGTGAAAGTTATGTTTACCATCCATGGTGTTGCTAAATATACCCCAGCGGATACTGAAATCCACACAGGGAATAATTAAGTTCTTCTGAAAACCCTCCGTGGACCTTCTTCAGTCTGGCTTCCAATCCTTGTATGGTGCTCCAAAACAGAAACTAGCCCACCATTCACGATGATCTGTGTTTCTTTTCGAAATTCACTCAGAGCAAGTGTGGCCAAGGAAAGGTAATATTATCCAGGTGGAAAACACAGTCAAGTTCATCTGTGATTAGTGGAGCCATTTGTGGCTATGAAAGGCGAAGCTGAGTCTAGGAAAGGACACTGAAAATGTTTTCCCATTCAAAAGTATCCTCGAAGAAGTGATAGAGCCAGAATATTTGAAGTGAAGAACCTCCCAAGAAGGAAGGGAAGCAATTCTAGAGTTCCCTGTCTTTTTGAATGCCAGTCCGTCCGTTCCCCCACTCACCCCCAGGTAGAACTGGCAAAAAGACGAGAGATAACAATAGATATTTCTTCTCTCTTTCTGACACATTGACACACACACGCACCCAAAAATGTGCAGATACCTCAACTTCTGCCTCCCACACTCCGTTTGTAGCTGCAGCTGCTTTTCCAGTCAGCACAGAAGCTGACGAAAACGTTTTGTCTTTGCAAGTAAAGCTGCTGGTGAACAGGGATAGGGGGTCATAAATCTTGAGTGACTTAAAGAGACGTCACCTATCTATCTAAATACTAAATAACTTCCCTTTACTTTCCCTGTGTTTCTCAAATCCTTATTCCAATCACAGTGCTTAGAAATCCTCGAGAAGTCCCAATAATCTGAGTGGAACTTACTTCCCATATGTTCAAAATAATGTGATGGGGCGCCAGAAGTGTCACCAAAAGTTCCTTCCTTCCTTCCTTCCTTCCTTCCTTCTATTCTTTCCTCTTCTCTCCCTCCCATCTTCCTCCCTTCCTATGTGTATATCCATGTATTCTATTTACATATAAATATAATATGCATATATATACACACACAGGGCATGCAGAGAACCAATCACACAAACCTAGGTGTAATATGTAAACTTTCTAAAACTTTGACTCTTCTTACCTTTCGTGTAATTCATAATGACTTTTTAAACTTAAAAATATCCATTGTTATCAATAGAGGATTTAAATATAATAATTAAAAAGCCACGTTGGAGTGTCATGTCCCTCCCTCTCATATGCTGGGGGGAGGGAGCGAGCGAGCAAGAGAGAGAAGAAGACGAGGGAAAACCTGCCTCTCTTCCCGAGATTTATTAGCATAACTTGACACCTAATTGCAAAGCACGTGAATCAATATAGCTTTTGCTGTCCTGCTAGGCCTCTGTCCACCACATCTCTATTTGCATATTTCCTTCCCCGTCCTGACACCGTCAGGAAGCAACCTTGGCGTTTGCCCAAGCTCTCCAAAGGAAAAAGGGGAGGAAAAAAAAACTTTCGTCCCCCCCACCCGCGCCCAGAAACGAAATCTCTACATATCTTTCGCCTTATTCTCTCCCTCCCCCACTGCCTTCCTCTTTAAATCGCCGGC
This sequence comes from Anniella stebbinsi, assembly GCA_029215795.1. Taxonomy (NCBI): domain Eukaryota; kingdom Metazoa; phylum Chordata; class Lepidosauria; order Squamata; family Anniellidae; genus Anniella; species Anniella stebbinsi. Next base: position 41,680,914 of record JARDYH010000008.1, read on the forward strand.
TGTTTTATTCTTATTATCCTCTCGTTTAAACCTCAACCTAAGCGTTGCCTAGTTGAGGATTTTATGTCAGCTATTCTTTCTGTTTTCCCCTCCTCTATACCCCGTCTGTCTGTCTGTCTGTCTGTCTCCCTCTCTCTCTCTTTCTCTCCCTCTCTTTCTCTCCCTCTCTTGCCTTCTGCTGTAAAGCCAGGGGCCATTGTTAACCGTGAACAGGGCGTACCAAGACTATAGGGCAGTGAGAATCAAAGGATTCCCTATACATCTTTGGAAGGCTGTCTAGAATCTTGTGATTTCTACCTCTTCTCACCTTCCCCCCCCCACTCCTCCCCAAACGGGTGGAGAGAGAGAGGGGGAGAGAGAGGGAGAGAGAGAGAGGACCCGAGCATCCCTCACCGTAAGCTCCTATAGAGATGTCCCCCCTCCTTTTGGCGTTATGACCGGATTTCTCTCTCTAGATATTCCTTGAACATTTAAAAAAAAAAACCCGAGAGGAATGGGGGGAGCTCTCCTCGCTTATTGATTGCGTTGCTTGCTGGCTGCGAAAATATATTATGTCTGCTCGCCGCGCTGCTCTCGTCAGAGGCTAAGGTAAGGTGGACCGAAATAGGCTATCAGTTTGTGAATGGCGGAGACCGTGTCTCCATGATTTATAGCTGTATGACTCGCATCGCGGTTCATGAAGAGTTCACAAGCTTTAAGCTTCCTTCCACGCAGCGACTCGCTCTCGCTCGCTCTCTCCCCCTCTCCCTCTCTTCTTCTTCTTCTTCTTCTTCTTCATCCCCCTCCTTCACTTCCCTCCCCATCCTTTTTTTCTTGTTGCTATACTCATCCCTCTATTTTCCTGCCTCTTTCCCCTTCCCCTTTTCAACTAGAACGCTTTCTTTCTTTCTTTCTCACTCTCAGTCTCTCTCTCTGAAGCGGTGGAGGATTTTTATTTTATTTACCAAGGGGAAAGCTCTCAATGCAGTGACAATTTGCTTTGAATTGGGGTGTTTTCCTGAGCCCCAATCTTTTGTTGTTATCGTTGTTGTTGCCTTATTATTATTATTATTATTATTGTCATATTTGGCCTAATATGCCTTCAAGGGAAAAGGCTCTCCGATTTCTCCTATACCAAGTGTATGATTGCCAATTTTAGAATTCTTTTTCCAACATGGAGGTTAAAGGGAAAGAAAGAGCTTTTATTTCTGACCCCCCATCCACCCCACCCCACACCTATGGCCTTTAGTTTGAGGTTGTCACAAGCTCTTTAAGATTTTGTTTTTTTAAAAAAAAACTCTTGGATTTATTTTTTATTTTTATTTTTTAAAAACAATCGCCTCTCTTGCACAAGTTCCAGAGAAGAGAGCCATTTATTTTGAAGGCGGGTTCTTGAGGAATATAAAAAATGAAACTTCCATGCCGGCAAGAAACAACTTCTGGGCTGGGATTACCATTTCGAGGATGAATTGCAAATGCACACTATAATTTCTTATTTATTATTCTGATGGAGATTTCGGCGCTTTTTTTTTTAAAAAAAAGAACAACAACAATTCCTTGGAGTACATCATTTACAATTCCACCGATTCCGCCCGTCTTCGACTAAGATAAATGACCGACATTTGGGATGTGATGAAAGATGAGATACAAAAGGGGACCAAAATCTTGGCTACTGAACCTATGGAGCGCTTTGAATTCCTTTCTGAAAGGGTCAGAAAGTGGATAAATTTTTAATGTACTATTTAATTTAAACATCCATAGAAAATATTAATTTGCCTCCTACTTTTCATAGGCCCTCCAAAGGTCCCAGAAAATCCAAAACAAACCAGTGAGGCCTAGTAAAATTGTCATTATGGCTGAACTACTTAGTCATTTTCAGAGAACCCAACCTTCCATAATCAAATAAATGATTATTTCTTTTCTGTTTTCATTGCAATGAGAGCACAAGACTGTTTAGGTCTCGTAGGAAAGCTTTCTCTAGAAGTTGAAGTAAGCCAGGGACATAATAATTCTTTCTAGTAACAGGAAATATTTTAACTGCCTACTTCTAGAAATCAATCCTTGTATCTAAGCCATGGAAGATACTAGCAGATCAAAACATAGCATTTTAGAGCTCTTATGTAAACTACAGAATTTGTACATGCATTAATTGAATAGGAGGAAGAGGCAGGGCAATGGGGGAATATGAAGTCTGAATTATATTTGGGTTTTGAATTGCAGAGATGTAGGGAAGTCAGGAGGGAACTGTTGTTATGTATTGCCACCCCTCCCCTGTGCCCACCTCCAATGGTCAGAACTGGCCAATGTTGCGTTACAATACTATTTTCTCTTCTGGAAGGGGGAAAGATTAGCATTTAGCTCATCGGAAAGAGGCATTTCAAATGAAATTATAGAATAGTTGAATACAGCAAAATAAGATTCCCTCTGTATATGCCATAGGCCATGCACACACAATACACTCACACACTCACACACCATATAGTTCCTCAACTGATTCCTTTTCTGGGCCATTAAATAATACTAGTCTTCTTCCACCCATACAACATGGAGAAAGCTAATGTTTCCTTGGAAGGGAAAAGTGGGCTTTTTTCCCTTCCGTGGGTGGGGTGGGGTGAGGTGGCAAGAGGGAGGCATCTTCCTCCACCCCTAAGAAAAGAGATGTCAAACCAAACACAAAGTTAAATGGAAAGAAAATCAAGGGAACCAAATGGCTTGGTGATAAAACTGTGTTTTGTTTTGTTTTGTTTAAAAGAAAAGATGAGAAGAAATAGAATGTAACTGTGCTTTAGGAAAGAGGCTGGACTCACACCTTGAGTGGCAACTGAGCCAGGATTTTAATGACTGTAGGGAAGAGGGGTTTCCCCCAATCTATTGCCAAACTGCAACCAGAGTTGCAAAAACAACACCAAAAACAGCATCAAAAGAGCCAACATCAAAGCATTTAGTACATGTCTCCAAATCTGACAATGTTCCCAGCTATCACTTTCTCTTCGGGAAGCAGCAGACTAAGAGAACCATGCAATTTTCAAAAAATGTCCTGATTTATTTTATTTTTGACAGTATTACAATTTCATTTAAATCTTGGGTTTAAAAAATTGATCTTGATGAAGGTTAAGATAACAATGTTACACAGCACATTAGTGTACACTTTGGTTTGTTTTTCTGAGGATCCTAAATTGTGAGGATGCGGTTAGGAAATCAAATTAAAAGAGTGTGATATTCTAACTTTGGACTACGAATTCAGGCTGGAAGTATTTAATTTGACTGTGTTCGCGCGCGTAGAAAGTTATAGAAATGCTATTAGTACTGGTGCAAAAGAACGCATTCAGAATAGATCTACCAAGTGTTCTTTACACTGCAAACTTACACTTGGTTTAGCTGAAAGTCAATCGGCAGATTTCAAAGGAACATGTCCTTCGAAGCTGGGTTTTCTTTCTAATGGAATCCCTATAATGAAAGATGATGGGGTTGAGATTCACGCGGAAGGGTTTCATTACATTCAGCCCTTTTTTGTGGGTGTGGAAAAATATGTTGTCCTTGTTGCTTGTGTGTGTGTGTGTGTGTGTGTATATATATATATATATATAATATTATGTAGCTAGGTGGGCATATTCACATACAGACAAACCTTGAAGGGTTAGTGGAATGGCCTACAAGAAATTTGGCTGCTGCAGGATCTTCCTATATGCATCTAGGACCAATATTTCGATGGTGGTGGTTAAATTGAACTCTGTAACCATGCTATCGGCAAGAGCGAGGCCTTGATTTGACAAAGCAGGCGCGCGTGAGCAGCCCTTTGAGGGACTGAAATCTTGGCCGAGGCCCTGTCTCCAGTGGAGAGAGCCGAGGCGCGCCCCAAAGCACCAGGCATAAATCTGTTAGCAGCAGCATCTGCTCTCCGCTCCCCACCCTCCTCGGTAGCCAGAGCTATTCATGTCACGAGGCTTTTCACTGGCCAAGATGGATTCATAGGCCGATTCAGTATTATTGTGTGTGCCTTCTAACCTTTCAGGTCAGCTTCCAAAAGACACCAGGGAAGGCCTCCTCACCACGTGACCTTGGGGGGGTGCCAATGTCCTTCCATGAGGGGGTCAGCAAACGCCTGGTAGAAGCGAGCGAGAAACTCGGGGAGCCCCAGCGATGCAGAAGACAACCTACTACGACACCTCCACACTCTTCGGGGGCTACTCCTACCAGGGCGCCAACGGCTTTGGCTACGAAGGCCCTCCGCAGCCTTTCCAGCCTGCGGCCCACGTGGAGAATGACTACCAGAGGCCCGCCTGCACCCTCCAGTCTCTGGGCAACACGGCCCCCCTGGCCAAAGCGAAAGACCTGAACGGCAGCTGCATGCGACCCAGTTTGCCTCAGGAGCACCACCCGCCCCCGCCTGTCTCGCCACCCCCCAACCCTGTCGCCGCCGCCGCCGCCACCACCACCAACAGCAGCAACAGCAACGGCAGCAATAATCATAGCCAGCCTGGGGGGCTCAAAAGTGGCCCCAGCAAATCCAGCCTGGGCTCTAGTAACGCCGCTCTCACCAAACAGATTTTCCCCTGGATGAAAGAGTCGAGGCAAAACTCCAAGCAGAAAAACAGCTCCCCCAGCGCAGGTATAGCTGCTTTTGGAATACCACTCCCTGCAAACACACATAGCCCGGACCCCACCCCACACAGGGACCATTTGGCAAAACAGAAAAGGGGAAGGAGCCAGGCAGTGGAGGCTGGTGGCTCCGATTTCGGTGGGGCTGTAATTCCTTTCTGGGTTTCATTCAAAGCCAGCCAGACCGCTAAAGGAGCTATCCAAGGTGCTGAACCCATTTTGGGATGAGCGAAGAATCCATGCTTGACATACAGGGATTGGGTTAGAACAGCCCTTCCCAACTTTGTGCCCACCAGATGTTAGACTACAACTCCCATAATTCCCCAGCCAGTTGTCCAACACATCTAGGGGTAATCAGGTTGAGGAAGGCTGGATTAGAAGCAAGGTGCTGTCTCCAATGTTAGTCCTACTTATTGTAGACCCACTGAAATGAATGGGACTTGAGTTAGTGACTAACTCAACTCCCTTTCATTTCAGTGGTTTTGCTCTAAACTGAACTAACATGGGAGACAACCCAAGTCATGGAAGTGGTGGGTCCAGAAAAGGCCTTCCTCAAGAATGTAAGCTTGCAAGAGTAATTTGATGGAGAAATGGGGAGTGGTCTGCTAACCAAGACAGGGGAAGGTTGTTCCATGGATAGGAGGTTAGGATGGCAGACGACACTGGGAGCAGGAGAGGAAAATGGTGGCAGTATACTAGATGGGGTTGAGAAGTGTGCAGGAAGGCAGAGGGCCGAATGAAGGAAAATAACGGAATAGAGAGACTTCCTTTGCCCTGTCATCTATTTTTGTTCTATGCATCCATATATCAGAAAATCCATCTGACCTGCATTCTCTCAAATGAGGCCTTGGATTTGGGAGTGACGAATCAGATAAATATTAAAATCAGACACTTATGCTGGACTAGCTCCACCACAACACCCTAATGGAGTGTTTTTGAGATTGTGGCTGGAGGCACTTGCCTTTTATGCCAGATTAGGTCACCTTGCAAGGGTGTTAGCCAGCAAGCACAGGGCTGGTCTATATGTGCTGCAGAATGAGATGGGGGGACATAGACTGTACCACTTCAAGCTATAGGTGGGGTTGCTGCTTTGGAATGCTCACCATGTGAATAATAATAGTAATAATAATAACTGCAACAACAACTAAGATTAAAAAGCAGCTGAAGGAGAAAGTGTTCACCCCCTCTCTGCCCCCTTGCAGGGATTTGTTTATTGTTTACTTAAGGGAGCATTCCAAAATATGTTATTCTGAAGTGGTTCTGTCCATTTTGCCACCACTGGACTACTTCCTCCTTCAGTCAGCTGAATGTAGAACAGGCCTTACTCAAGCCAGGCAGCCTCGGTATAGTTGGCTCATCATGAAGTCCCCAGTTTATAATGTTTGTTTTTTACACCTGACAAAATGTGTTTTCATCAAAGCCCCAAGATATGTGCTTTACTCCATTTTATATGCCATTGGTTTAGCATGGATGCTCACTAATGCCAGACAGAGAGAGACTAATTTATTGCAAGGATGAAGGCTACTGTTGCACTATCTCTACCTATTATCCCAGGCAAAATGGCTTCTTGTCCATATATAATCTAGTAATCTAGCACAAGCCCTTCCTGATATAAAAAGGAGAGATTGGTGCTTGATATTTAGACTAAAGAAGTATTAAGCATAGCGGTTTATATATGGGACAAAAGATTGGAACAGCCTCAGATGTCAATGACTTTAGATATCATTCTTAGCACATGTCAAAATTCTAAAGAGATTCACTTGGAAGTAACTGTGAATGGTTTCTTTGGAACTTACTTCTAAGTATGGTTAGGATATAGCTCTTACTTGGTAATAAGTTCTTTTGAAGTCAGCTGGACTTCTTTCTGAGTGTAACAAGTTCGATTTCTGGGGTACGCCTATCATAACCAGTTTTCTATACAAGGTGATTCTGCAACAACTGAATCTGCAACAGCAAATAGTGAAAGGTGCACACCCCAGCCCCAATTTGCACATAAACTTTGTAACACCCAACCTGAGTGTGTTGTTGCATATACTGTACAGAGCTGGATTAATGTTTGAATTGAGGCTGCAGCCAACTAAAATGTTTGAATCATGATTTGGGCCTGATGGACAGCAAGGCTATGTTGTGTTTTTGACATAGCAGCTCCCCTTGCAAAGTCACAGTCTCTTTTATTCCATAGTAAATCTTGCATAAATTGCTCTGGATGAAGAGTAAACTTTGTATATATCAAGCTATGCATCGGATGTGGGAGTGTTAAGGAGTTAGGCAAATATAAACCATTCTGAAATGGTTGTCAATAAGAAATATAATCACTCCAAAGCACATGGATGCTGTTATTGGCTATGATCCCATATAAGCATTTTGTGGCCTGTCAGATGTTTTGGGCTATAACTCCCATGAGCCCTAGCCAATATAGCCAATGGTAAAGAAAGGATGGTGGGAGTTGTAGGCCAAAACAACTGTAGAGCCACAAGTTGCCTATATGGGATCATAGCAAATAACAGGAATTCCAATTAAATGTCCTTAGAATTAGAGGAATGGATCCAGATCTAGGTGTAAGTGGAACCCTTCCCATTAATGGAAGGAAGATCCTTGATCCAATCCTATACAGAATTTTCATTCCAGTTATAGTGCATTGAAAGTTTTACTGACTCACACATGCATGTAGATCACTTGATGAACACTCCATGATTTGCAACTGAACGTGAAAACTCCCTTCTTCCATAGGGAAATATAGTTTTGGAGATGGTATGAAATGTGTTTATATACCACTTAATGTTGCAGTCATTGAGTGAGGGACTTGTAAATTCACCCCAATTTCCACTGAAACCAATATAAATTCTCTCAAATAAATGTGCTCAGAATCCTTGTGCCACTTATTAAGTAACAGCCCTGTGATTATTATTATTATTATTATTATTATTACACTTATATACCGCCCCATAGCTGAAGCTCTCTGGGCGGTTTACAAAAATATATGTTCCTTTACATTACAATACTTTATTGCAACATGCTTTGTCTTGGATTTCAACATATTAGATTTTGCCAGATCTATATTGCAAGCATTATATAGTAAATAGTGACCATAGGCTTAAATTATTAAATGTGTGCACAACCATCACACACACACACACATGTGCTGATATGTCTCTGTATCTATCTGTCTATTTATCAGTGTATATATCTTAAATGAAAACCTCTCCAAAGTAAGGCAGAGTCTATGCATGTAGTGAAATGGGGTGGTAGAGTCCTGAGACAGAATGGACTGCCCAATTTTATGTTCCCCTATATCTGTAATTAAAGAACTAGCACTGCAAGGAATGGGAATAGGCATGAATCTTTGTCCCTGGTGTATTAGATTTCTTTTTCCAGGGAGTTGGGGGAGCAGTTCACAAATGATACCCCAATTACAATATGATGGTAAAGCCTCACTGTGATGCCTCAAGACTCTATCACTTCATTCTGTTGCATGTATAGACCAGGCCTAAACCCCATTGACTCCCAGCTGATCCTACTTCCAAGTGAAGTTCACTGCTTTAGAGTGCAATCCCCTGCTCATTGAACCCAAATGCAGAACTCCCACTTACTTTAAGGCACAGGATTGCATCATTAGTGTTTAATTTCAAAAAGAAGGGAGCCCAGGGTTCTGGTCTGTATGTAAAGCATGACTTCCTCCCGTGGAAGCCTATACCTCATCAGATCAGAAGAGGTTTTAGTCAGTGATGAGGAAAAGGCCCTCTGCATATGGTCAGAGGCACCCTATTACTTCTTCCAGTGTTTGGCATGGGAAAATGTTTTCTATTAAGATAGGTAGACTCGTTGTAGTTGAATATGCTTTCGATTATACAAATACCTGGAGCACAATCCAGCAGAAAGTTCTCCTGCGCAGCCTCCACTAAATGGAAACTTGCACAGGAGAACTTCCCATTGGGTTGTGCCCCCTAACAAGTGCCTGTGTGTGTGTAACATCTGCGGGCTAACTGCACCTTCTATGTAAAAGCAGGCGTGGCGTGTCCTTCTGCGGGCTGTTGAAATCCTGCCGACACTCAAGGCTCCTGCCATGCAGGCCTGTGTACACCAGCGCCTGATTAATTTTGCTTTCCCAACACTGCCCACTTGCCAGACGTAATTTCCTTTGAAAGGGTCTGCTTCAAAATAATCGACTCCCAAATAAATAGCCCTGGATTCCTTTTCTGCATGACATGATCAAATTTTCATAAAGCGAGGGGGCAGCTTTGGAGAACAGAACTCTTAATAAATGACATGATTATGGAGTGGGGACTGGAGGAGAAGGGGAGGCAAGGCTGAAGTCTTCTCGCCCGTTGGAGGATTTATTAAGAGGCCTGTGCATTCAATTTTCTGCATGTAAGTAATTATCTTTGATTTCATTTCCCGACCTCCTCTCCAGAAAGCTGCAGCGGCGAGAAAAGCCCCCCGGGCTCCTCCTCGGCTTCCAAGAGGGCCCGCACAGCCTACACCAGCGCCCAGCTGGTCGAGCTGGAGAAAGAATTCCATTTCAACCGCTACCTTTGCCGGCCCCGCCGGGTGGAGATGGCCAACCTGTTGAACCTCAGCGAGAGGCAGATCAAGATCTGGTTCCAGAACCGCAGGATGAAATACAAAAAGGATCAGAAGTCGAAAGGCTTGGGTTCTTCTTCCGGGGGGCCCTCCCCGACGGGGAGCCCGCCTCAAGCCATGCAGTCCTCGGCGGGCTTTCTGAACGTCCTGCACCCCATGACTTCGAACTACGACGCCCCGTCTCCGCCCTCCTTCAACAAACCCCACCAGAATGCCTACGCCATGCCCACGGCCTACCAGAACCCCATCAAAGGCTGCCCCGCCCAACAGAAGTACGCCAACACAGCGCCCGAGTATGACCCGCACGTCTTACAGGGCAACGCGGGAGGGGGTGGCGGCGGAGGGGGCGCCGGGGGCTACGGCCCCGCCAATATGCAAGGCAGCCCGGTGTACGTGGGCGGAAACTATGTGGATTCCATGGCCAGCTCCGCCCCCTCGCTTTACGGGCTCAACCCCCTGCAACATCACCAGTCGCCCACCATGGAGTACAACGGGGGGGCCCCCATGGGCCCCAACCAGCACCACGGACCTTGTGAGTCCCACCCGACCTACACAGACCTTTCCAGCCACCACGCTTCTGCTCAGGGTAGAATCCAAGAGGCGCCCAAGCTGACCCATCTGTGATGAGAGGGCAGGACAGACTCTGGGTGGGTGGGGGAGTGGATGGAGAACTGGGATTGGGGGTGGGGGCTGGTTGGGTAGAGGTGCCAGTCGCTTGATTGGCTTGTCGGTTATGTGTTGGAGTGTTGGTGGGCTCTTCTTTTAAAACAAAACATTTGTGTTGAAACCCCTTAAAACGCTTTCAGATGGTATCCTGATGACAATTGGAAGCCGGTTATTCCACCTGGACAGTGACCATTGTCTCTTGCCACTCGGATCCATCCCGCCTCCTCCTTCCACACCCCGTCAACAGATGGGAATCGAGGTTGATTTAGCAGTTGGTTTTCCAGGGCTAAATCAAAGTGTGGAAGGATTTCGCCTTGCTGGCAGTCACGACTTGCAAGCCTTTCCACTCATTGGATCCCCAAAACTGTGAGGGTGGCTCTGTGTTTCCTCGCTAGGAAGCAAAATGCACTCTGCACATGCTCACAGCAAGATGCACTTCACATGTTTCAAATATGAGCCTGCACATTTGAAAAACAACCTAACAGGTCCCACACTGAGCCCTAGAGAGGACCTTTGTTTAAATTAAGTTGTTTTGATGGCTAGGCCATCACTTAAAACCGAAGCATGTCCACAAGGTTTCTTGGCCTCCCTGTAGGAACCATCTTCTATTTTTTTAAGGGTGAGAACATGTTGCCTGAGATGCAGTTCTAAACGTGCTCCATCCCTAGCAAATTCTGTGCATTTCAGTCGAGCTTGTGCCAGTTCTACAGTTCCACGTAGAACAAAATGGCAGACTGAGGCAGACTGTAGAATTCTGGTCTATACCATTTCAGACTGCAGGGTGGAAGAGGGGAAATCACATTTTTAAATCCTTCCCCTCTGTAAAAGCATATATTAAAACAAAACCATGAACACAGTAAACTAACATATTTTCCTGATGTGCTAGTTTTCTACGTGCAGGGAGTACGTCTATGGTAAATGAGGGAGCATTCAAAAATGCAATTCCCCATGTAGAGTCGGATGTGCAGAATGTAAGAGCTCTTCCAACTCATGCTACAACCTCTTCTGTGTAACCTGTAGAATTAATTATGCACATTAGTTCCAAGTAATCTACATTTTTAGCAGCCTCAGTTGGAAAGAACTTTCATTGAAATTACTCATACTTACGTCCAAGCTAGAGTATTCGGGGGGTTGGGGGTTGCTTCATTTTTAAGGGGTTGGGTCCAACTTTAATTATACTTAAAGAAGATCTATTGAAATCTGTGGATCTAGTTAGTCACGCTACTAACTTTAAAAATCTAACTTAAAAAAAAGACTGAAGGTGCAATCCTATGCATGTTTAGGCAGAGAGAGAAACGTCCTACACTTCCTAGTGCTAGGAGTTGTAGGACTTTTTTCTGTATAAACATACATAGGGTTTCACCGTAACTCAAAGTGTGATTAAAATCTGGATCAGTCCAAGGATTGTACCCAACCAATAGTTACAAACTCCAGTAACAGCAAAAAGAGTACAGGATACCAAATGCCCAGGGTTCCTACTGGACCTCTTCAAACCATCCTTTTTTGTATGTCAACCATTAATCTCGGTGGGAAAAGACTTTTCATTGGCCACTTCCATAATCATGATGCAGTGAAAATTCTGAATGTTTTTAGCACCGAGTTAAAAGGAGGTGGTTTTGTGTATGTGCCACAAAAAGCAGAACAACGTATTGATATAGCCCCTGTCCTTAAATACCAGTTGATTACTGTCAAACTAATCAGTGCAATCCAATATACACTTACCTGGGAGTGAGCTCCATAGAAACCATGTAGACATGTATAGAATATACACTTACCTGGGAGTGAGCTCCATTGAAACCATGTGTAGACATGTATAGAATTGCAGTACTGCCCAAGTGTATCGCACAGAGGTTTAACCTCAGCACACTTACTTGCTAACACGACCTAGTGAACTCATTAAAGCTGGTGAACACAATCCAGAGGGAAGTGCAGTTGCCATTCATTTCAGTTGATCTTGTACAGGAGAACTTCCCCCTCGAGTTTTGTGATAGATCTTACTTTCATGATATAACGCCCCAAGCATAAATACGTTTTATTTTTCAATAGAAGGCCTAAAATGCATTTGTTTACAACCGTAGAAAACTACATAGATGTTTGGAGACAATCAGGTACACGTACACACACCACACACCACCCCCATAGTACCAGCTTATGCATGTTTACTCAGATGTAAGGCCCATTATGTTCAATGAGACTTACTCCCTGGTAAACGAGCATACTTTGCAGCCTAAAGGCTTTGCCTCAATTTAGGCCACTTAGAACAATAAAGGTGGTGGCTTGCAAATTAATTTCAACTTCTAAAAGCTTTTTTGATCATCTGAGAAAGAAATTAATAATTCGCTTTCAAATTTGCATCTTGTCCTGAGGTTTCAACACAAATGTTTTGAATGTAAAAAAGGGTGCTGATTTTAAATAAATAAATAAATAAATAATTGAGGAATCCAACGAAATAGACAATTTAATTTCTTTTGTAAAAGAAAAAAAAGCATACAATATGCACACAAAATTGAGGATGTGGATTGTGAATACATCTGGTATTCCTAAAACTGTCACTCCTCCTCCAAATCTAAAGAACAAATCTCACAAAGTGCAAAAGTGTTTTTTTGAAAGGAAAAAAAAGAGGAAAATCTAAGATGCTAAGTGGAAAACTGTCTTCATGAAGTCTTCCACTCCCACCTTATCTGCACCACATACAAACTGTTGAATTTTCCCTCCTAAACAGATTCCCCGCCCCCTTGGCCCATTTTTTTCTACCAACCCTATAACTCCATTATCTAAAAGAAAAAAAGGGGGAGGGGGAACCCACCCATGCAAACAATTGACGGCTACAACCACCACCACCCCTTTAATCCCACTACCTATTAGAATTTTTCAAAAACTGGGGAAAGGGAGAGGATTGAGGTGTCCTTTTGCAAAATAATTTCTACAGCAAAACTGGACTTGCTTTTTTAAAAAAGAAAAAGTTTTAGAAAATGAACAAGGGAGATACCCCCTCTCCTTCTTTGTGAGTGACTACTTACCCCTCTTTTTTTTTTTAGGATTTGTTAAGGGTCAGGGGAGTCTCACATCTAAGGCGTCCTGCACATTTGTTTGCTTATCTTCTTCTCTTGAACGTGAAAACAGGGTATATTTGAACAGAAACTGGCATGTCCTCCAAATGGAAGCGGAAGTAAAGCCCTTTGAGGAGGGGGTGTATTTACTGACGCCTCTTCTTTGGTCTGGCATCCTTCTTGCACTTAAGAGTTTACATTTTAATGGGTATATATACCAACTTTTGAAGGACACCCATGGGGGTGTGCTGTGTTCCGGTGAACATTCATATATATAAATATATATATTATATATATTTATTGGTTATAGCCAGTTTTAAACTATTTTTTCTTTTGTTGGTTTTGTATTATTTATCCCCAACATTTATGTATTTATAAGGAAAAAATGTACTTTTTTTTAGTATTTACTTGTTATAAAGGAATATGGTGTTTTTTCCTTGTCATTGTACAACCAGCTTTTCTTTTCTTTTTCTTTTTTTAGTTATTGTAATTTAGGGAAAAAGCCAGTAGTTACCTTCGTACTTAAAATAATGTGTTTAGTTCTACTGGAGGCATGAAATCAGAGCCAGGGTGTAATTGTATAGTCCTCAGTTAGAAGAACTAGCTATCCCACCCCACCCCTTTCTCTTCTTCCTCCTCCACCACTTCCTCCTCCTCTTTTTTTGAAGCATCTTCCTTTGTTCTTTACAGTAGATAACTTTATTTCTTTGCTTAAGGGTTGTCTGTTGAACAATTCTTGAATAAACTTTCTGTTCTTAATTTGCTCTTGTCCCATTGGTCGGATTTGGGGGGGGGGGAATCAGATGGAAAAGAGAAGCTGTGAAGGAGCAGCCAAATAGAAGAAGAAAAAACGGTTAAAAAAAAGGAAGCAAAACAACGTTTCTAAGTTTTTCAGACATTAATGAGAAAGGCATTTATCTCTTTTCTCCTCCCTTAGGTTATGACTGCCGTTGCTTTATTTTACAGCTTATAAAATTGGAACACTTTTCCTGGCTGATTGTGTTTACTTAAAAAGTTAATCGCTAGGGGGTTCATTTCTTCTTCTACTCCCCCGACCTCCATCTCTCCCCCCCCACTCCCTTCCCTTCCACTTTGAAAATCTTGTTCTAAATAGTCTCACGCCAATTAAAATTACCCCTCATCTTTTGTGGATACAAAGAAGGTCGATCACGTGCTGTCCAGACTAAACAGCCATTGGGCCTAAAATGAAAACAAAGGAAAATGATTAATCATAACAAAAGGCACACGGGGCTTCCTTGCTGAAATTAAGAGAGGGGGGGGGAGAACCTATGGTGAAATTAAATCACTAAATAAAACAAGAAAGGAGTTGAAGGCAGATGCTGCTGCAGCCATTGAAAGTTAGGGGGGAGGGGATGTGTTAAAACAGACGAGAGAGGGAGGAGAGAGAGATAAGATAAAATGGCTCAGCTAATTTGTATTTTATGCTCCCAGCCCTTAAGAAAACTTATTTTTACAAGCAGCACGTTTCCATAAAACTTTTATTATGTTGGAACCAAATGTAAATAGCCTGTCAAATTAGAGCGTCACTTTATATGGCTGCAGAATGATTCAGGTCGAATTGCGAGCTTTATTGAAGAGATATCTTGGGATGGCACTGGATTCACTCCGCCATTCTGAGTGGGGAGATGTGCACGGTAAACTGCTGATTCTCCCAACACACTACCAGGAACATCACTACACCCTCCTTATTCAGTGTAGAACGTGCTCGGTGCTGTACAGAAGTTGTGATGCACTGTCTTTTCTCTCATCTTTCTCCCTCTCTCCACATTATGTAATTTTGCCCTTTACTTATGAAAGTCTCCTCTTGTAGAGAGGAAGCAGCATTGCCTTCTATTTTTCTTTTTCTGGGGTTGAGAGTGATATTTATTTCTTCCCTGGAATGGGGGTTTGTGTTGTAGGATCTTAAGACTGAAATGTCTTTCTTTCCTAGGCATGGGGCCTCCATCATGCAGAAATTATCAAGGGGCTTTCTGCAGCATCCATGACACTCATTATTCAGGATTGATTGTGGTGACCTATCTATCTATCTCCATAGATATCTCTGTCATTCTCCAGAGGGTACCCGTGTTGGTCTATTGCAGCAAAAGTGTCACAAGAATTTCTATTGTTGTAGCTCTTATCTCAGAAACACAACCGCAACTCACCTTTTCTATTTCAAGAGGTAGCTGGTACAAGTGATGGTACTAGCCATTGATGTAGTCCTTCTGAGGGACTGCTCTTTGGTGGATCTAAACAACTGCATGTAACAACCCCCTAGGGCATAAGTAGAACACTGTGGATTCTTCATGTCCTGGTATCAGTTTTCAGCACTTGATACCAGATTTGTCCAGTATAGGAGATGGGCAGTACATCTTACAGATCATCAGTACTGTCTACCATGATGGCTGTATGCTGCCTCTAGAAGCAGCATGTCTCTTAGTGCCACTCTTAGTAACCAGAGCAGGTGAGGCCTATTGCCCATGTCCTGATTGTGAGCTTTCCACGGGCATCTGGTTGGCCACTGTGAGAAACAGAATTTTGGACTAGATGGACCTTTGGACAGATCCAACAGGGCTGTTCTTGTGTTCTTATGTACTTGATTGATGGCAGCCCCTCTCCAAACATCAAAGAGAAACCCTTTCCGAAGCCTGCAACCTGAAATCCTGTAGCTCACAATGTCAGGGATTAAATATAGAATGAATCTCACATTCTTTGCCACTGAGTTATGGCCCTTCTGAAGCCCTAGCCAAAGGCCTGAGCCAAATGTTACTACAGCAATGTAGGGCTGCTGCCATGTATCATTTTCTTATGTCACAGAAATAATGTCTCTAAGGTGGAACTGCCTGGGCTGGATGAATGCTGTGGTTCCATTTTGCACTAGCATCATCAATTCCTGGGAGCAAGTGACACTGTGCAAAGGAACCAAGTCATTCACCCAGACCACATGCTTCATCTTTACACAGAGCCAAAATATATGCTATGGTGGGCATGGGTAGAAGCAAACCTGTCTCATCACATATAAATGCACCTGCTGTGTGAGTCAGCCATTTCATGTCTAGAATTAGCACCAATTGCTGACACATTCACTTGACATGTGAATGGGGCAACTCACATGGGAACTCTGTGCATATGTCATGGGCCATACCTAGAAGACCTCTGCAGGCAAGCACTTTACCTGCAGCTGCTATCATGTCTGTTTTTTATTGCATGTGTTACTGGTGCCATGTGGGATTAGACCCACACCACAAAAATAATACATGAATCAGGTTGTGCTCATAGAGATTTCTGGCTGCAGTTTCTAAACTATTTACTGATGTCTATAGGACTACACTAGAATAATTATTACTGGACTGAAGCCTCTGTGAATGGCTACTGAGTATTGTGGTATCTTCACAGTTGTCTGTTGTAAGTTGCGGCTGCGGCATGGTATATAAAATAGGTGGGTTGTATCATGATCACAATCTGCAGGCAACTGACTCCCAAGCAGCTTCATTGTTTTTAACATGACTAAATGCAATACTATACATGTTTATTCAGAAGTAAATCACACTGAGTTCATTGGGATTGACTCCCAGAGAATTGTATAGGATTGCAGCCCAAAGGAGATTGTGGATTGCAACATATATGCAATGGATATTATCTTTCCTTTAAAGACTTGGGCAGGCAACTTTTGATGGTCTGTGGCCCTATCATTAATTAATGTATATGGGGGTGGGGGTGGGGGTGGAATAGACTGCTTCCAGATAGGCGTGAACTTCAGGCCAGAGGGTTTTGCAAGAAATATTATTTTAATTTTGTTCTATATTTGATTGTGTTTGGTTTGGTATATTACGTTCCACTGATAATTATAGCCTTCATACGATCATAAATAACAATTAAGCGGGGGGGGGGGGGGGTGACTGAAGCACCCTTTCCCCTGTGTCCATGACTGTAGCTGGGTTATGCTCATCCATGCAAGAAGTAATTTAATATTCTGTGATGCTGTAATTTAAAAGCATAAGAGCGTGGAAACTTTGATTGGGATATGATCAAACAACAATAGTCAAGATTATAATGCCTCCTCCCCCTACCATTTCCCGGAATGTGGTTTTTTATGGATGATATAACCAAACTAAAATATTGACCACCATGTTCTTCAGACTTTTTGTGAAAAGGTTTCCTCGAATAAGTTGATGCAATACCAACCCAAAGCTCCAGTTCTTTGCACACCATTGCCATCAATAATCTTATGGATTAATAGTAGACATCCTTAGCTTGTAGTAGTGCTGCTGCCACCATCACCAAATAAAGGGCATTTATTAAATTCAGTTCATTTGGCTTGCAAGACCATGCATTTAGAAACTGATATAAGTCTAAGGATTATTTAAAAATGAAAACACATTTTTGCGTGTTTTGTTTGTGAGAGTCTTGGTTCCTGAGACACATTTGGCTATGCAGTTTATCAAATAAGGAAGCCTCTTTTTGTTGCTATTGTTTTAATGTTTGCAAATTGCACTTTAACAGTGCAATCCTATATTCAGAGGTAAGTCTCATTCAGTTAAATGGTGTTTATTCCCCGCCTAAATTTGCAATAGATCCAGTTTAAGTGAGGGTTAATTTATCACCAGATTCTATCAGGCCTCTGCTTCTGAGAATACATAGAAAAGTTCATCTTTCAGCAATATATCTATAGATTGAAAGATCCCCTCCCCACCCACCCATCCACTCGGCACATTCTTTCCAACAAGTTCTGCAGATGTACTCAGGGTTCCACTGAAAAAGAACACATCAGGATCCACTTCAATACTCAATGGGGTTTGTGTTTCTTAAACCAGAAAGGACTGAAATGTGTGGGGGTTTTGTGGAAGGGATAGAATTTAGCTTAAATGCTTTAGTTCTTTCTTCCATCCTCATCCAAAAAAAAATGGCAACTATTCCAAAATCTGACATACTTTCTATGAATCTGCCTTGTATTATGTATTTTTGCAGCCAGTAACTTTCTTCTCATGATATTTCAAACATTTTCAGCCAAGCCATCATTATATTGCAGTGTTTGTATTTAAAAACAAACTGACAAATAAACCTTCACAATAAACCCTTTCATCCAAAACCATTCACAAAACTGGCATATTCAAGGACCAAGTGTTCATACTATTTCCATCTTTATGCCCATGTCTGAAACATGCACATGTAGTTTTGCATCCACTTATACAGTCTTAAGACCACAAACCCATCATGCAGTGGCACTGTGGATGAACCACCTATGAACAAAACATCCGAGGCCTTTAACTGAAGTAAGCAATTGACAGCATTGAAGGATTGGCAGTGCAAATGCAGCCAGCTGAAATCTGATTAGGCAGATGGATTTCCTGTGGAAATCTGATACTCATGGCTTGGAAATGGAACTGAAAATGGAATTCTACTGGTGGGATGTTTGCAGGCCCTAACTCAAGCATTCCAAAGTAATTGCTTTTCAAACAACCTGCCTCCATTTCTCCCATATTCTCTCAGTAGCCTCTTGTAAGCCCCTATCTTGTTGTAAGCCAGTGATGGGTAACTTTGAGCAGTTCAGGGGCCAATTTCCATCCCCCTCAACCCCCTCCCCGCTCTTAGTGCCACACCACCTGCAGCAACAAAAATGGGTGGTTTGCTGCCAACTTATACAGAGACTGAAATGGGCCACATTTGGCTGGAAAGCAAGCTCTCTTTGGCACTTCTGAGTCTCTCGCCTGATTTTTTTGCCATTGCATGGTTGAATTTAATCCATATGGGGGTGGCAGCTGGGGAGGCAGGAGCCACACTCAAGGCTGTGGGGATCATGGCCCACCCCTGCTGTAAGCTGGTATAGCTAAGAACATTCATTTTCCTTTGTTGCCTCTCCTTTAAATTTTGTTCCACTGTCCTCATTTTGGGATTGTAATAAAATCTGTGGTCAGAACATAAGCATTTGAAAGTTTTACAGATGTAGACCAAATACCACCATTACCATAACTACAGGGTACTCTTGCATATTACAGAAGCAATATAGCATCCTTCCCCAACCTGGTGCCCTCCACATGTGTTGGGGTTATAACTCCCATCATCCTCAGCCAATAGCCATACTGACTGGGGATGATGGGAGTTGCAGGCCAACATATCTGGAAGACACTAATTTGGGAAGTCTTTACTATATTCTTGTCCTTACAGTATTCTTAGGAGCTTTGAAAAAAGTTTTCAAACCTCCTTTTCCTATCCCCAGAAGTTGCACTTACTCCAAAACGAAACATAATTATTTTAGTTCCAATGGCAGGAATAGTAGGATGAGTTTGGTTCTGTATACATTTCAAACCATGTAGATTCACAACAGATGACAATGAATTGGGGGGGGGGGGGAAATGAGAAACAAGATTTAAAAATGCAAGCTTCATCAATTGCTTTTTAAGTCCCATCCATTTCAACAGAAGGGATTAGTGCTTCGTTCTCCCATGCCAAAGCACTGAACATGGGCTGAATCATGGCCCATATTATTTCCTAAATTAGCACATACTGCTACTAGTTTGGGTGCAACGAGTAGTAGTCCCACTACCAGTAGTAATATTCCCAAATAGCATCAAAACATGATATTTTAATAATTAATTTTGTAATACATCTGAATATCATTTTCTTGACTGCAGCAGAGAACACAGTTCTGAAATATTGGGTTATGAATAATACTAATAACAAGAACAGTGGTAATAGTAGAGGAAGAGGACTGATGGTGGTGGTATTGTAACCTTCAGAACCCATATTGGATCTGCGTGCATAGACTTTGGGAACATTTTCTTTCCCATTTCTTTCCCATCGTCCATTTTCTCCAGATTTAGGGTTTGTATTCATGCCACCCACACGAATCTTTGAACTGACAAAAGTCACTAAGTTTTGCTTCATTCTTCACTGAAGCTTCCCAGTCCTGTTTTCTACTTCCTAGTAAGTCTGTCGATGGGGATAAATGGTGCTTGAATAAACAAAGCCAAAGAAGCCCCCTAGATTTTCAAAATTGCCTTTTCATTCCTCTCTCTCTCTCTCTCTCTCTCTCTCTCTCAATTTTTCTCCTCAAGTCTCCAAACTTTCTTATTTTGTACTGTTGCCAAGCAGATCTAAATCTGTGTGTGGGGTGGGGGTGGAATCTTCTCTTAGGGATTCTGATGAACGCCCAAATTCTTTAGGATGTTAGTAAAGCCCAGGCTGTCAGAAGTCTTTGCTGAGAAAAGATTGATCGCTTCTCTTTCTCTCCCCCTCACTCTCTACTCTCTTTAAGTTTGTGTGCAATTTAAAAACAAAAAGCCTAGAAATATTCTTCAATACATGTTATGAACTTGTGTTATAAAATAAACTCTTAAAAATTGAGTTGAAATCCCAGGGTGTATATATTTGTTGGGCGGGGTGAAAATACTCCACTGTACTTTTCTTTCTTTATTTCTTTTAAAGGAACCTTTCACTAATCGTTGATTGGTAAACTCAATAACAGTATGCTCCCTCTCATGACTTTTAAAATCCCAACTGATCTCAAGAATGTCTAGAATAGGACAGCTGCTAACAAGAACTTTTTCAAACGTCTTTTCATACTGACCTGAATTCTCCAGCTGAGTTTATAACTTTTTAAAAGTGCAAATCCAAATTGATTCAAGTCTCCTATTCCACTTCGTTTTCTTTCATTAGGTTTCAGTGTGACTGGCTGCAAATTAGAAGTTTCCTGGTTCTACCTGAGAGATTTCTTCTCCATCATTGATGTCTGTCTCTTGTCCTTTAGGACAAGAGTTGGGTCCCCCTTCTTCATCCCTTCTGGATTGGGCTAATATCAACCACTCAATCCCAGTGTTAGAGGAATGAAAAAGGCAAATTGTAACCATACTACCCTCATCCTCAGTGATCTCCCTACTCAAACCTTCGGCAGCATCTTCCTTTGGAATCAGCATTTGTAACCAAGAGAACATCGTAACTGACTGGTATTTTCCAAAAGCGAGGAATGAGATTATTATTACTATTATTATTATTTGCTATTAAAGGTAGGGGGGAGTCTTCTGTTTTCAACCAGGCTGGTCCTGCCATTGGACAAGTCAGGCCACGTGACCAGGAATTGGCTGCAATTTATCCCTGCTCGTCAGTTTAATAGAGCAAGGTCCCCATACGCCTGTATTATCAGCAATATAAGATTTTTTTAAAGGGGGAGGGAGGGGGAGGAGACTGCAAATAATATTAATGCTAAAGCGATATAAAATATTGGAAGGGCCTTAAAGATCAATCGTTCCTTCCCCTCCCACCCACCCGCATTCTCCCCCCCTCATCCCCCTCCCTTTTGCACTGGGCCCCTGGAAAAAGCCATGAATTTTGAATTTGAGAGGGAGATAGGCTTCATAAACAGCCAGCCATCGCTAGCGGAGTGTCTGACGTCCCTTCCCGCTGTCCTGGAGACATTTCAAACTTCATCAATCAAGGAACCACCGACGTTAATTCCTCCTCCTTTGGAACCAACCCTCCTCGGCTTGGATCCTTGTTCCAGTAGCCAGCCCACGCCAAGGAGCCAAAGGAGACCAAGACATGGGCAGGCCCAGAAACCCACGCTCCAGCCTGCTTCTCTGGCTGGAGAATTCCCCTGGATGAAGGAGAAGAAATCCTTTAAGAAAGTCGGCCAGGTCCCTGCCTCATCTTCACCCTCTTCCTCCTCCTCCTCCTTGCCAGGATCTGCTGCCGGTTCTCCTGCAGGTCTGTATACAATAAGGGGGTGAAGGGTGAAGATTTGGGTGGCAGGGGTGGATGGAACCAAAATCGGGCTATTGAAAGCCCACTCACTCCTTGGAAAGAGGGGGAAAACACATCAGGTCTCCCAATTCTAATCCAGCCCAAAGCAAAAAGGGTAGGACGAATCTTTCTTTCTATCTTTCATTCTTTTTCTTCTTTTGGCTCTCTTTTAATCAATCTTCTGAACAAAAACAAATCCATTCCCCTCCCATTCCATTGTATTAATTTCTGGCCCTATTCGCCACCTTCCTGAGTTGGTTTGAGTGTTTATTCTAAGCGGAAACCGAGGAACAAAGCAGTAATAGAATATAGTTCGGACGATATGCTTTTTTTTCCCCCCCCGAAGGGGGGAATTTTATAATGGATGCTTTTATTTCAAGATTAGGAGAAAGACGGATGGAAAGAAAGTAGCAGAGAAAAGGTGAGCAAGGAGGGAAGAATGGCTTTTTTAAATTTCCCCCCACGTCTCCGAAATGGTAATAGGCACGGCACCTTGTCCATCCTTCCCTGGGATGCAGATTTCATTCCTCTCAGTCCCACCACCCCAATTGAACTTCCTAGGATAGCCCTAGCCATCAAGTTGGGGAAGAAAGGGGTTCATTGCTTTTTGTTTTCACACGCCTTAAAAGTGCTGGATTTGTAATGCCCACCGATGGAAACCCTTTAGGGACCTGGGATTCTGATGAAGTCCAAAATTCCAGAAGGAGAACCAAGGAGGGCAAGTTGGGGGGGGGGGGAGGATGGAGGGGAGATGGGTTAGCTCTTGGGACTCTCCCATTTCCTAGACTGTGCGAAAGATAGGTGTCCCAACTGTGTATTTTTTCTGTCTCGCCTTCCCATTTTTTCTTTCTTTTCTCCTTTCTCAATTTTCATAACAATTGCTAGTTATGAAAACTCTGTTCATGCATACAGACACACGCGCGACAGGATAAGGTAAGGGAGGTCGCAAGCAAGTAAACGGACATCCTCTCTTGAAATCGATGAAGAAAGTCTGGGATTTGTGAAGCTTCTTCCTTAAACGTGGTTTGAATGTCGATTTCTCCATACCAGAGAGAGGGGACGGGGAGACCTTCCTTCCATTCAGACCCCCTCTAAAAATGCATCCCCCCCACACACATATACACACTATGGACAACTGGGATTAGCCCTTGTCCTGCTCCCACATCCAATTTCTTGCAGAAACTTTAGAAATCCGCAATGAGTTTGCTTTTCACTGGTATCTCTGTGTGTGCTCATGTGCGTGTAAGAGAGACCCTTGACTGCGATGTGCAATAATGCACAAAACTCCGCAATATTTCCAAGCAATGTGCAGTGGTTTTCTCTCCCTCCCACCCCCATCACCACCCCCACCCAATAAAAAAGAGAACAGGGTCCCGATTCCACTGGGCTCTTTGCTTAGCCTACTTTTTGTGTTTGTGCTTGCTTTTATTCCTTTGATTTTTGTCCTCCGTTCAGACGTCCAGGGCATCTTGGACAACAGCGGAAGCAGCTCTCGACGGCTGAGGACTGCTTACACCAACACCCAACTTCTCGAGCTGGAGAAGGAGTTCCATTTCAACAAATACCTCTGCAGACCCCGGCGGGTGGAAATCGCCGCTTTGCTGGACCTGACGGAGAGGCAAGTGAAGGTCTGGTTCCAGAACCGAAGGATGAAGCACAAGCGGCAAACGCAGCACAAGGAGATCCCCGAGGGGGACGCCGGCTTGGACCAAGGAGGCGAAGAGGAGGACGACGAGGAGGACGACGAGGAGGACGAGGACGAGGACGAGGAGGTGGGAAGCTCCCCATTTGGAGACGCCCTGGAGATCCCTTGTCTTTACCCGGCCAGCAGCAGAGAGCCGTCGAAGGCCCCCGCTGGTTACCTGACACCCACAGAGGAGAGGGGCCCCGACGCCGAGCCAAATGGGACAGCTGGTGCCCGCTCTTCCTCCTCTTCCTCTTCCTCCTCGGACGCCTTCCCGGAGAGCCAGAAGTCCCCTTTGTTGCCTCCAGATCTGAACATCTTCTCGGTGGACTCCTGCCCACAGACCTCGGGAGGGCTTTCTCCCAGCCTCCAGGGGTTCTTAGACAGCCCCGTCAGCTTCTCCGTAGAAGACTTGGACTTTTTTACAAGCACGCTCGGGTCTCTCGATCTGCCGCATTTCAATTTCCAGTAAACAGGCAACGACCTTTCCCTATCTGCCTTGGGTGATGTGCCCCTATCAAGAACGCACAAGCATACACACCAACAGCTAGCAACCCCTACCCCCCCCCACCCCAGCCATTTAGGTCAAGAGCACCCCCACCCCTTCACCCCATGGAGAACACATTTCATTCGAAAGAGAAGTGTGCCGTGTGCCGTGTGTTTTGTGGACCCAATCCTTAAAAATATTTCTGTCACTTTTTAAAAAGGAATCTTTGCTTTGATTACATTGAGGTATTTTTTTTTTTAATCTTCATGTCTTTTCATTCAAAAGTGGGGTGGGGGGGCACGCTGCTGCCAAGGTATTAAAGTGTACATTGTGGAAGGAAATACAGGCTGGATTTTTAAAATATCTTCACAGCCAAGATTGTTTCTTCCCCCCTCCCCCACCCATTCCCACCAAACACACAGCCGAAATTCTCAACGCAAGGGAGAAATAAATGTCTGTCAGTTTTTAAAAAGTGAATTTCTCAGGAAGCCAAACAAAACATTTAGATTTCTTAATTTAAGCATAAAATAGAAAGAAGGAAGAGTTTTTAATTTTAAAAAAAACCACCGGAGGTTTTGCCCCTTCCTTTAATGTTTTAGAGGTAGATTATTTATTCAAATGCTTTAATAGTAAAATGAAAATTATTTATTGTACATTATTTTCATAGATTAAATAAATGGCTTTATAGTCTTAAAATGCTGCATCCGTTTTATATGGATCTTTTCTCTTTTAATCTAATTTGATTTTCTTCCCTTTAGCATTTGTTCAGGTTTTATTCCTATTAGACTCTTTTTATTAGTAAGAAAAAGGGATGATTGCCACTGAGGATTATAAATGAATATTTTTTAAAAGGTGTACAAAACTGGACTAGATTTTAAAATCATCTCTCTCTCTCTCTCTCTCTCTCTCTCTCTCTCTCTCTCTTACATAAGAAGGTTATATTATTAGTAGATTCTATAAATTTACAATGTAATAGAGAGTGACCCCTTAGAATATTTGCAATGGCTTTACAAAAAGAAACAACCCATAACTTCTCAGGCTGGAAAGATTTCAGCTGATGTGTTTTAAAATGACAGTTTTATTCTTGGGTTGCGGGGGTGGGGGGTGGAATCTGAGCCAACCGCTTGTGTATCTTAATAGCACACGACAGTAATCCAGGATGAACTAGAAAGGGAATGAAGAGTAAAATATGGCATTGTGTAAATGTTTTTTTTATAAACCAACGTGTATTATTATTATTATTATTATTATTATTATTATTTTAGTAGTAGTAGTAAAGCTTAGAAGTCCTAAAATTTCACCCCTTTTATGCTAAATTATTTGTGTGCCCGCATCGTCGTTTTGAAGGGGAGAATCAACTTATCTAAAATATCCGTAATGGTTCAGAATAATTCTCAATAGGAAGAAGGAAAAAAGGAAGGAAGGAAGGAAGAAAAATTGTTTACGGGGAGATTTTTTCCTAAGAGGATGTAGTACAGACTTTAGAATCTATTTCCAACAACTAAAGGGTATTTCAGGTCAATTTGAGAGGGGAAAGAAGAGTCAACAATATAAAAATGTAAAGATCAGGAAGAAAGGGGTGTTCCAAATTACGGATACGCACAAGGAAAGGAAGGAGAAAGAAAAATTAAGAACTGTGGAGAAGACATTATCCATGTAGAGCAGAATATGGAACCATCACTTCTACTACCAAGCAGACAAAATAAAAAAGACCAGAGGAAAAATGGGTTTTTTTTCCCTTTCTCTCTTTCTCTTTCTCTTACTTTTTTTTTTCTGTCCCGATTCTGAGGGTGGGATAACACACCAATCCAGAATTAACTATTCAGTGGTGTTTATGCCTCTTCCTCAAACAGCGCCTACTTTTAGAGACCCTTTATTTCCAGCACCTAATTTAAAAAAGAAATTTAATTTAAAAAACCGACCGAGATATATATTTAAGGGATACTTTGGGGCGGGGGGCGAGAGAGGTTGTTGGGTTGTGAACGCAAAACGGTCAGAAGAGGAATCACTGACGGTGTGACATACACAATGTTCACACAGGCACACACACACAAATAAATCATATTACGTCTTTGCTAAGTCACTGGTGTTTCCCCTAACATGGCAGAATTTTGGGAGGCATTCAAGTCGCATTTGTGGGCCAAAGTAACACGCTGAGATCCGCAAAGGGAGGGGGAGGGAGGACTAGCGGCTCAAAATGGCGCAGGGTGCTAAGACTGCACAAGTCGAAGGGAGGAAGGGGGGGGGGGGGGAGCGCGGTCCAGGCAGCCATTATAGATGGCAGAAACTGTTCTATTATTTCGGGGCTGGGAGGGGGATGCGCGTGGGCGGATGGAATGCTGGCTGTGGTTCTGAATAGGCAGATGGCGCTTTTGACATTCCGAATCCTCCATTCGTAAGATCCCCCCCCCCCCCCGCAAGAACAGACCGCGGTCGCGATGGGCTCTATACCTAAGGATCCGTTTTATTGATGACATTTTTTGATTGACTGATACACGTTCCCGCTTCTCTGCAAGCAAATTGTATTTCATTCCATTTCGTCCATGTTTTTTTTTTAAAAAAAAATCCCATACCAAAAGGAGAGATCCCAGCCTCATAGGAGCCATATTTATGGAAGGAGGAACTATAAGGTGTATTGTAGAAAGCCCTCATCTTGCACTTCAGTAACCCTTTCTTTTAAAGCACAAAGCCTTTCTTTCAAAACACAAAGAGAAAACCCAATGTATCCCCCCCCCCTCTTGAATAAACTGAAATCTATCCTGGAAGTAGGTAAACAAGCAGGTAGGTAGGAATATATTGATCCGTTTAGATTGCAATCCTATACACACTCCCCCGCTTTTTTAAAAAAAATTACATTTCTATACCGTTCAGTAGCCAAAGCTCTTCAGGCGGTTCACAACAATCAAAACCACAAAATTCAGCATAACATGCATTATAAAACTGGAACAGTTTTTATAATGCATTTTAAGCTGTAATCGCTACCTGGGAGTAAGCCATATTTAAATTACTGGAATTTAACTTTTGAGTAGACATGTAAAGGCTTGCACTGTGGGGCTGAATTGGCCTCCTCCACACGAGACGTTTAATGAGCCTTGAAGGCTCATTATAAATTTTACCTCCACACCAGCGGAGCGCAAAACGGGCGTACAGGCGCGTTATCTCCCCGATAATGCGCATTTTCGAATGCGCGTTAGGCCCCCTCCACAAGGATGCGCTTTTGCGCCCGGTTCGGGGATTATGCGCATTATCGCGGAGGCGCATTTACGCCTAATCCCTCTGCACGGGAGGCGGCGAGAGGCGGCGAAGCGCATTAATTGATGTCCAAAAAGCGCTTTAGAAGACGTTAATGCGCATAATCGCTTGTTCACACGGCGAAAATGCGCTTTAACGGCCGGAGCAAAATAAAAGTCGCTATTTAACGCGCATTCGAAAATGCGCATTATCGGGGAGATAACGCGCCTGTACGCCCGTTTTGCGCTCCGCTGGTGTGGAGGTAAAATTTATAATGAGCCTTCAAGGCTCATTAAACGTCTCGTGTGGAGGAGGCCTTAAATAGCAACTTTTATTTTTCTCCGGCCGTTAAAGTGCATTTTCGCCGTGTGAACAAGCGATTATGCGCATTAACGTCTTCTAAAGCGCTTTTTGGACATCAATTAATGCGCTTCGCCGCCTCTCGCCGCCTCCCGTGCAGAGGGATTAGGCGTAAATGCGCCTCCGCGAAAATGCGCATAATCCCCGAACCGGGCGCAAAAGCGCATCCTTGTGGAGGGGGCCTGCACAGGACTACACTGTTCGCTTGCTATACAATGTACATTTGCACGGGAGTAAATCCCTTTGAATGGGACTTCTGAGTAAGGAATGCACTGTTATTCACTCATTTCTAACATATTTCACTCTATCCAGGGTACTAGTATGTTGTTGAAAAAAACCTTTTGGCAGTGTGTTGGAACAAGTATCAAATATTCCTTTCCCCCGCCGTCTGGGAGTGCATATATATATATATATATATATAATCCTTTGCACATTTCTCCTGATCTAGCACAGGGTGATCTCCTCTTTGGAAACAGGCTTCAAAGTTTCTCCCACTGCTAAGAAGAGGCTACAATGAGAATCCACCTTTCTTAGATCCTGCGCTTCTGAATCAAGACTTGACCCAAAAACCATTTTTGCTGTAACATGCAGCTCCACAAGTTCTAGGAACTCTGCACCATCCTGCTCTGAGATGAGCAGGGATCCTGAGAGGTGTTTTTCAGATCCCACTGTGCTTCATTAGCAACCCTAGAAATATAGAAATAAAGACACCCCAAGCAACTGCTTGGACTGCATATTTATTTAGGGCATTTCAATAGAGGCTTGTGGCTCTGATTTTGGCGGGTATGTGAATCTAGTTTGGGTTTCAGTCAGAACCCTAAAGAAGGTGTGCTGAACCATTTGGAGTATGGAGGTCAGCAACTTGGATAGTTCCTTTAGAGTTCTGGCTGGTTCTGGCTGAAACCCAGAATGGATTCACAGCTCCACCAAAATCAGAGCCACCAGCCCCCACTGGGACATTTATATCCTGTCTTTCCTCCATGGAACTCGAGGCAGTATACCTGGTTCTCTCCCACCACCCCACCACATTTAAATATCTTAAGAAATAAAATAAACATCAGAAGTAGCAGGGAGCCTGACAGTTACCATGTTGGAGACCTCAACTCCAGAAAGTACATGGCAACAGATATTGGTTTCTCCCCGATTTTATCTTCACAAAAATCCTGTGAGGTAGGTTAAGCAAGAGATATAATGAGTAGGCAAAGACTGGGTAAGAAGCTTTATAGCTGTATAGATATTTAAACTGAATGGGCTAGATCCAGATTTACTCAGAGTAGTCCCATTGAAATCAATGAGATTTAACTGAAGACCCATTGATTTCAATTGGCTGAATCATAGAATAGTAGAGTTGGAAGGGGTCTATAAGGCCATCGAGTCTAAGTCTAAGTAAATCTGGATCCATCCCAATAAAAATCTGCTTTCAGGACTAGACAGTGATTCTTAGGAAGCAGTGGGGGTTGGTAGCCTCTGATCCATGGGTGGCCTACCATTTGGCAGAGTGAGGCGACTACCTGAGGCAACAGATGCTGGTGGGGAGCTGGGACAGAAGCCTCTGGCTGATCCTCCTGAGCCTCTGGCTGTTCCCTTCTGAAAAGCAGAGTGGTGTATGTCACATGGCTTGTCCTGAGGCCCCTAAACTAGCTTGCAGCCTCAGGTATGGTGGAGGATGCTATCCCATTGTCAGTCCAGTTACCTTCAGTACAAGGAATAGGGAGGAGTCACCATCTTGTTAACCTCAGGTGGCAAAATGTCTTAAATTGACCACACTCTAACTTAGAAGCCTTTCTCCTAATCCCAAATATGTGTGCACTAACTTAGTCTTTTCTGTGGTGCTTTGCAAATATTCAGCTACAACTGCTTCATATACCCCATGGCTGCATAGGTGAGAAAGCCTGAGTTATATAGTGCAGTGGTTAGAGTGTTGGACTAAGACTGGAGACACCAGGTTCAAATCCCTCCTCAGCCATGAAGCTCATTAGGTGATTTTGGATTAGTCATTCTCCCTCACCCACAGCATAAATTACCACATAGGGTTGTTGTGGTGATAGAATGGAGGAAGAAAACCATATATGCTGCCTGACTCCTTGGTGGGGGTGGGGATATTAATGCACAACAACAACAGGTGGAGGGTGACTTCAGAAATTGACAGTGCATATAGGTGGCTCCCCCAACCAACATACAATGCTAATTTTATTTCTTGCTACACCCTCATCTCTACTCAGTGCCACAGAACATTCCCTGTGTCTTAGTGCCTTATGCCTAATAACACCAAAGTGCAGTTAAGCATTCCTTTTAGAATGTGCAATGCAGGCTGAAGATGTTACCATAATGTGGCTGCTTCATGGAAATCCTAGAGCAGTCAGTGTCTTAGTACTGCTGCCATAACTTGCCATAACCTGTTGTCTATGCTGATCCTGCTAGTTTTTTGTTTTTGTTTTTCAATTGAAAGACTGCAATGTTGGGTGCAGAAATATGGGGAGGGAGGGTCCATAGCTACTTCACATGCTACTCTGCAGAAGTGTAGCTTTTCCAGGCATCTGTTGCAACATGCTCATGGGAAACCATAATATTTGAATGGCAGATGCTTGTCTGCAAACAGGCCTTGGATATGAATCACATTCAATGGCAGCTTGCCATATATGGCCACCACACTTCTCCATGTTTTTACAGGCAAGGCTGTCTTTTTAATACCTTAAGGCTCTACAAATAAAAGTTTCACAGAGTTTTGTTTTTATTTATTTATGTATTACATTCCGATACTGTCCAATAGCTGAAGCCAGAGTTCAATGGGACTTATTCCTGAGTCAGTGTTCAAGCCTATGCACCTATCAATCGCCTTTTATACTACCGTTCAAGAAAATTCCCAGGACAGAATACAGAAGTAAATATTTGGGGGTATGGTCCATTTACTTCAGTGGGTTTTATTTCTGAGTCAATGTGCAAAGTGCTCTAACTTTATTTGGGTCACCAGTACCAGCTGCAGTGGAGGCTGATGGCTCCGATGGCAGTAGAGCAGTGAATCCACTCTGGATTCCAGTCAGAACCAGTCAGAACTCTAAAGGAGGTATCCAAGACAACTTGGGCCCCCTCCACAAGGATGCGCTTTTGCGCCCGGTTCGGGGATTATGCGCATTATCGCGGAGGCGCATTTACGCCTAATCCCTCTGCACGGGAGGCGGCGAGAGGCGGCGAAGCGCATTAATTGATGTCCAAAAAGCGCTTTAGAAGACGTTAATGCGCATAATCGCTTGTTCACACGGCGAAAATGCGCTTTAACGGCCGGAGAAAAATAAAAGTCGCTATTTAACGCGCATTCGAAAATGCGCATTATCGGGGAGATAACGCGCCTGTACGCCCATTTTGCGCTCCGCTGGTGTGGAGGTAAAATTTATAATGAGCCTTCAAGGCTCATTAAACGTCTCGTGTGGAGGAGGCCTTCGATAGCTCCTTTAGAGTTTTGATTGGTTCTGACTGAAACCCAAAGCAGATTCACTGCTCGACTGACATCAGAGCCACCAGCCTCCACTGACCAGCTGCTAATGCAAGACTGAGCCCTGGCACTGAAATCAGTTTCCAGGGCTACATTCCGGTCAGCTTGGCTCAAACTGATCCCTGACCATATAGATGACTAATCATTAATGACTCTTATTTGTCTATATCAGTCTGTAGCAATTAAGAAGATAACTACATCAAGGCATTAGTATGAGATGGAGCCTCAGAATCTGCTTTCAGCATGAGGGTTCATCCCCAGAACTTCAAGATAATCCTAAGGAAACATATGCCTCTGAGCATGTGCAGAAGACATTTCAATTGATTTATTTATACATAGATACATACAGCACTAAATAATTTATATAAGGATTTACAGAGTTTCATAAACAAAATAACAACTGTGTGTTCCCAAGTTCACTCAACCCAAGCAGGAATGTGGGGGAGACAACCCAGGAAGGAGTTGGGGGGAACAGAAGCAAGAGATAGCAAATGCAATTACATGTCCCTAAGCTTGTGTTATTCCTGGGGTAGAGAAAGTGGATTGAGATCAATTTTTCTCCCTTTCTCGTGATGCTTGAACCCAGCTGAGTAGTGGTGTGTGAATAAAGACTGATACAAGGAAGTACTTCTTCACACAGCACATAGTCACACTATGGAATTCACTACCACAGGATGTAGTGATGGCCTCCAATTTGGATGGCTTTAAAGGGGAATTAAACAAATTCATGAAAGATAAAGCTGTCGGTGATGTGGAGGATAAGGCTACTAGTCATGATGGTTATATATTACTTTCAGGATCAGAAGCAGGATGTCCCTATATGCCAGTTGCTAGGTAACATGTGCAGGAGGCCACAAGCAATTGCTCTCATGTCTTGCTTGTGAGCTTCCTGTAGTTATCTGGTTGGCCACTGTGGGAACTGACAAGATAATCCTTTGGTCTGATCCAGCATGGCTATTACATTGGTTACATCTGGAGATGAAGAGTAAGAGATTAAGCAAAGGGTCTCATAGAAAAGGGAGGCTCTGAGTGGGAATCTGAAGGAAGAGAGCGAGAAGTAGCAGAGGCACCATGTACAATGTTCAGAAAAGAGCTTCCAGGCATAAGTGACTCTACTGCCGCTTTCGCTTAGTTCTAAACTATGTCTCCCATTAAAGCACTCCAAAGAACCCCTCCATGGGAGGAAACCTGGGGAGTAATTTGGGTGCAACTTTGAAAACGGAAAGCGACATTAATAGGCTGACCATATGAAAAGGAGGACAGGGCTCATGTAACTTTAACAGTTGTAGAGAAAAGGGAATTTCAGCCAGTGTCATTTGTATGCAATTAGTTCCTGGTGAAATTCCCTCTTCATCTCAACAGTTAAAGGTGCAGGCACTATACTAGAGTGACCATATACAAAAGAAGGCAGAGCCCCTGCAACTTTAACTGTTGAGATGAAGAGGGAATTTCACCAGGAACTAATTGCATACAGATGACCCTAGCTGAAATTCCCCTTTCTCTACAACTGTTAAAGTTATAGGAGCCCTGTCCTCCTTTTCATATGGTCAGCCTAGACGTTAAGAGTGACAGAGTGGGGGACAGAGAGACCAAATGGACATGGAACTACCTGCCTGAAAGTGTTCCTGTGAAGACTTTATTGAAATGAATGAGAAGCTATGCAAGAGCATGGTCATTCATGTCAATGAAACTTGACAGGAGAATTTCCTGGTGGATTTTGACCAAGTTAAATTCAAGGAGTGTGTGTGTGTGTGTGTGTGTGTGTGTGTGTGAACCATTTGGATTTTTCACCATAAACACCAAAATGGCTTGGACAATGCAGATAATCATAATGCCCTATTTTATGTATTATTTATTTAAAGCATTTTACACTGCTCCAGTTGGAAAAAAATGGTTTCCAGAGCACCTTACAATGATCAGTAATGACAAACCTTGCGAACAGGCATACAATCTATGATAAAATATAAAAAGGGACTGGGAGGGAGGAGGGGGGGGACAAAATAAGGCACAAGAAAAGTTCCACAGGTAATAAATTCAGCAGGCAATGGAGCTAATCATAAGAACAATGGAAGGTTGCATTCTTCTCCCTGAGATGGCCTCAGCATTGGCAGTTGTCAGGTAGAGGGAGGAGGGTCTCAGTTGTATCTATATCCAGGCAGGATGCTTTTACACATATACACACACACACACACACACACTGAGAGAGAGAGAGAGGCCTTACACCATAGTGGTGTAGAGGGAGGGAGCGAGGGCACACAGGGACCAGCTGGGGTCCATCCCAGGCAAATAGCCTGGTGTAGAAATGGCCGTAGAGACATCCAGGTCAGAGGGTGTGGCTTCCAAGCCCCAGCACCACTCAGTTTAGAAATCTATCTATCATTGATGCAACTAAACAATGCTCATTTGGGGATAGGGTTTTCAACTTTTCAACTGGCCACTGTAGCTGTGCCACTAGCAACAATGTCATGTTTCAGCACAGCTAGTTTATAATGTTTATCTCTGTATTGTGAAAAATGTCATGCACTGATTTCTGCCCCTGAAGCTCCTTTTAAATATACAACAACAGACAACTGATAACCCTAATTAGAGTTCATGGTGAACTGTCTTTGGAGACTCCCCTGCCCCTCTCTGATCCAGATGCCACACCCTTTTCACATCCTGAATTCACAGAAAAATTGCATGTGAGGTTGGGAGTTTCAATGGCTCACTTCACCAAAAATCTAGAATAATCTTCCCCAACCTGCTGACCTCCAGTTGTATCGGACTACAGCTGTTGGGGAAGCAGGAGTTGCAGTCCAACACATCTGAAGAGCTCCAGACTGGGGAAGGCTGATCCACATGCAGGCACCTAGTTGATTTGATTGATTTAATGGGGGGGCTGCAATCTTATACCCACTCAGCTGGGAGGAAGGCCCAGGTCCCAGGTTCAATCCTCAGAATCTCAATTTTAAAAGAACTGGTACCACATTTATTATTATTATTATTATTATTATTATCATTATTATCATTACTATTTTCATCATCATCATTTGTATACTGCCCCATAGCTGATATCTGAAGCTCTCTTGGTGGTTTTACAGTAATTCATAAAAATCAAAAATATAACATAATAAAGAAATAATCTAAAAAATTTAACGTAGAAAATTAAAACAATATAAACTGCTAAAAACTTTTAAAATAAACAATGCCCCCCATAGACTTGTTCCAAAACAGCAAACATAGATGCCTCATCATATTCCATTAAATGCCTGGCAGTAGAGTTGATGGGAAAGATTCTCTGCCTGTCAGAGTTGGCAACACTGGGCAAGAGGCTAAGATACTCTGGCCTGATTTAAGGGAGCTTCCTATGTTCCTTTGTCTAGAGCTAGCAACCCTCCAGACTATCCTGTGTCTCCAGCAGAAAGCTAGAGTCAACAAACCACCCCAAATTCAATTATAGTGAGGGAGGCGGCAGTTTTTTCCCTTGATCCTAAATATGGTGATCAGTTAGACCCTGAGCATATAGCAAGATCCATCTACTGGAAATTGCATTAAGCTACACGGCCATTGTCTAACAAGTTGCTCTAATCATGGAGTCCCTGATGACCCAGGAAAGGCAAGTAAAACAAGTTAATTTAAGCAAATGGGCCGAGCCCTTTGAGTATGTGAAGAGTGTCTTTGCCAACATGCATTTCCAGCTGGCATGCATACATGTGGAATTAAGAGTAAAGATATCTAGACCAGATGCACTTGACTTCCCAGCAGCCTTGAAGCTCAGCAGCTCCATTTATGGATATTGATGCTCTTGAACCCACAATCTTTGTTCAAGGTTTGGTTCATTTAGGTTCTATTCTTTGCTAAAGCAAGGAATATTCTTCACTCCGGCAGGTACAGATGAATTTCTGACAGCATATTTGGGGTAGTGTTCAGCAGGCTACAAATGCCAGAGTTCTGCAAATGGAGAACCAAAAGCTGGAATATGTATATAGACCTCTCTTTTCTTAATTTCCCTTTGCAAGGCCACAGACACACAGGAATAAATGGCTCCTTTCTGGACAGCATCTGGCATTTCTCATGCCATACTTGAGCATATTCCAGAAGCCAATGATATTAAATAAAAATGCGGATAATGAATAGCTTTCCTTGGTACTTTGGACATGGCTGACCCCAGGAGGGAATTTCCTGGGAAGAGATGAGTGGTACTCAAAAGAGAAATACATTTATTGCACTGAAAGAAATGCAAAACAAACAAACAAAAAATGTAGGCAGGATGCCAAGGAAGAGCATTTCTGTTAGGTTCATGCCAGATTCATCGTTAAGCTAAGTAACATTGTTAAGATGCAAGTGTAAACACCCATCTGTTACCCCCATGAGGGCTGAAGACAGCTGCAGGGGACGATTTGGAGTGGGAAAATGGCCAACAGGGAAAGGATTAAGCACTCCCTCCCCACACGACTCTTCTGATTACAATCGCAGCTTCCTAAAGCTGCTTTTCATTTTTTTAAAAAAAAAATCAGGGCTCATTACAAACATTTGTATGTGGTTTACCTGAGCTCTAGAGCAGAGTCAGTGGTGAAAGAGAAACAGGGCACAGCAGAAGTCCCCCTGGATACCATGAACTGGGACCTGTACTTCCGGTCCCAGATATGCAGGACATTATTGTTTTTATCCAATAATGAGAGTTCCGGAACTCAGCCCTGGTAAAACTGAACTGAATAAATAACAACCTGATTATGGTAGGCTGACCATATGAAAAGGAGGACAGGGCTCATGTAACTTTAACAGTTGTAGAGAAAAAGGAATTTCAGCCAGCCTCGTTTGTATGCAATTCGCACCTGGTGAAATTCCCTCTTCATTGCAACAGTTAAAGTTGCAGGCACTATACTAGAGGGACCATATACAAAAGAAGGCAGGGCCCCTGCAACTTTAACTGTTGTGATGAAGAGGGAATTTCACCAGGGACTAATTGCATACAAATGACACTGGCTGAAATTCCCTTTTCTCTACAACGGTTAAAGTTACAGGAGCCCTGTCCTCCTTTTCAGATGATCAGCCTAGATTATGGTGACAGCCATATTGACAACATCGCTGTTATAGAATTCTGTGAGAGCATCTAATGATCCAAGGGCTCCAAGCAATCACAATTATACTGTAGCTCAGAATGGGATGGCTCTCCCTCCCTGCCACCCGCCATCGTATGATAAAAAGCAGTCCAGCTTTCTAGACCAAAGAGATGCATTTAAAATTATTCATGGGATCCAGAGCCACAAGATCCAGAGCTTCCATTTTATAGATTCCTCTTCCAGGAGGAAGCAACACAGGCCATTTCTACACCAGGCTGTTTGCCTGGGATGGCCCCCAGCTGGTCCCTGTGCACCGATCATGTGTATTAGGTACTTCTGGGATCACCCTCCATCTACACCCCTATGGTGTAGGAAGGGCTACAGAGACACTGTTGCTTCTCCATTTTCTAGACTTCAAGAACATCCCTCCCGTCTCATATACACACATTCATACTGCATGCCAATATTGAGGGAACATACTAATATATACACACACGCTCATGTGTGCACACACAGTTTCTAGACCTCATGGTAAGAAAGATATAGGACATTTAAACAATTAGAACAGGGGTGGGCAACACATGGCCATGGCCCACATGCCACCACACACACCCTGGAGCTTTTTGCAGCCTCTCCTGGGCCCCCTCCACTGTGGCAGCCACCACACTGCCAGATTCCCAGTGATTCTGCTGGGAAAGAAGGCACACATCTTGTTTCCCAGTAGAATCACACTTCCTCCAAACTGCCAAACAGCTGTATGGCAGCCTGGGAGGAGAGCAATTTTCCCGGGAAACAAGGTGCACACAGACCCTTGTTTCCCAGTAGAATTGCTAGGAATTTGGCCACACAATCATTTCCATGGGAGGGTAGAAGGGTGCAGCTGGTGGTGGGTCCCACAGCGACCACTATGCCTCCCAACCCACCAAAGTTACCCACCCCTGAATTAGAATTTGTTCTGCCATCAGACATTGTAGCCATGGCTTTGTAGACTTCCCCCTTCATCCCCAAGTTATTGCTAAATGAGCAGCAATGTGGTCTGTATGTCTAGTTGGCTACACCCTTATGTCAGCCGCCACACCCCCTTGCTCATCTCCTTCCACTCTATCCCATCTTTTGCTCTGCCTATAATAGGAAGTTCCATTGTCTGACGGGGGCGCATTAGTTTCCTTTTTCCGCAAGTCACTTGACAGGAAATTGAACCATTCTTTGAAGCTCCATCATGGTTCTGTGGCTAGATAGAGCCAGGACTGAAACTAGACTAGTGTTTATGAGCTTCTTCAGACGGGGTGGGAGGGTCGTGTTTCCCTCCCATTGCTTTGCCTCGGCTACTGTTCCACAATAGGAACAAGCAGCTTCCTTTTGCTTCATGTGCTGAAGAAAGAGGAAGTAAACAAAGACCACGTGGCCCACTCAGTGGGCATTTTTATCGCACTGCTTTCCCTGCACGCAGCAGGAAATGGCGACACATTTCTCTGTAGGAGGGGGAAAATGGATTTTCTGGGGTCTTTTTTTTTTTTAACAGGAGAATGACCAGAAGGAGCAGGAGGCATGAGTGCGGAAGGGGATGGCATTGTGAAAAGGACCTGAGAAAATCTGTGAGTGCCCAGTAACGAGCATGCTATAAAACGCTCGTCTGATGATCCTGACTAAGCACACCGTTTCTGATGCTGAATTGACAGCCACCATTGTAATAGCAGGGTCACTGTGGTTCAGTAGCTAGAGTGGTAGACTTGGACTCAAAAGATCTGGGTTCTAATCTCTACTCAATCATGAAGCTCGATGGGTGACTTTGGACCAGTCACTGACCCAGCCTAACCTGCCTAACCTCTTCACACAATGGAGAGGAAAAGGACCATGTAAGCTGTCTTGAGTTCCCTGCAAGAGGGGGAAAGGGGGGATATAAGCATAATAATAAATTAAACAAAAATAAAAACCATGCTTTACCCTCATATCTCTATAATGAAAGCCTTCTATGCTTGGCATTGGTTAGACCACTCAAAATGATTCAATTTGATCCTGACAGTGCCAATTAGACTGCACTGGGGCTGCAAAGCTTTGTTTGGGAGTGTGTGGATCCCCAAGTGTTGATTTACACCTGGATTTGGGACATATCAAGGAAGTAGTGATAACCCAGCACTGGGGAGAGAAAGCAAGCAAGAAGGGTTAATTCTGCAAGAAGGCCAATGCAAAACAACTGACACCTTATCAATACAAATCTCTAGCTAGGGCCCTTCTGCGGATCATAATGACTCCTCCAAGTCGCTGCAGGTCTAGGCAGCATGCCACTCACTGCCACTAATCAATTCTCCACCCACGGAAAGTGACTTAATAAATGGGGGGGCTTTGCCAGTTATTATCCTTGCTCACAGCAAACCCTTCTTATTTGTCCTAATTAGCAAGACCAAAGTGTCAGAGGAAAGAAGGGAACATATTCAATAAAATCTAAATTATTGAATGACTGAAAGATTTCATCCATTTGTTCAGCCCATTTTTTACCTCCTTCAGAACGTCAAGTGCCAGAGGAAACACGTATATTTTCCAGAGCCAAGGCTCTGATGTTCTCAGCAACTGGAGGGCATACATTAAGCATCTGAGAGTTGCCTCTTGCACAAGACTAGAGATTATTAAGTGTAAATGCAAACACGTCAAACTAATGCGCTATTATGACACCAAAGCAATATTTACCTTGCCAGGATCGAGAATGGGGATATATTGGCCAAAGTTGAATGACCAAATTGTATTGTATTTACAGTTGGAGTCTCATGGGCAAAGTTGCGTCTCTCATCCAAAATGGAGTGGGAAAGGGATCAGCGCAAAATGATGGTATTGAAATCTGGTTTGAGAAGTCTAGACATGGAGGTCAGGCGCTACCTCTTGGTACTATTATCACCATTCCCCCCCCCCCTGGTCCTACTCCTATTTCTCTACCACCAGCCTGACACAGAAACTCAACAGGTAAAGCTCTTCGGATCCTTGAACCCCCCTGTAAAGGAGTATTATGTGGCCATTTTTTCCTGAAGTGTACCTGCTTCCTGCTTGTTTCAAATGGTGGGTGTAGTTGATCTAGGTGAGATCAATAGATGGGTGTTCTTACCTTTTTGCAGAGAGTTGGAATAGAATGTGGCCTATGAGCCATGAAATAAAGGATTCCTGTTTCAAATATTAGCTCATTACTTAGGCAAGCTAATATCTCTCAGTCTCACCCTTACTCCATCCGTAACATGCAAATAATAATACATAGTAGGGGTGTGCACGGACCCCCCGGATCGGATCGGGACCCGGATCGGGACC
Organism: Anniella stebbinsi; assembly: GCA_029215795.1. Lineage (NCBI taxonomy): Eukaryota > Metazoa > Chordata > Lepidosauria > Squamata > Anniellidae > Anniella > Anniella stebbinsi. Next base: position 41,720,110 of record JARDYH010000008.1, read on the forward strand.
TCCAATTTTGTCCCGGACCGGTTCGGACAAAATCGGAGGCCCCCCGGACCGGATCGAGTCCGATCCCGACCCAAAAATCGTACATTTTTGGATCGGCCGCCATTTTTTTCCCCATAGACTTGCATTGCAATGCAAGTCTATGAGGAAAAAATGGCGGCGGGTGGGTAAGGGGGGGCCTAACTCCCTCCCCCCCCCCCGGGGCCGTCCGCTGTGGACGGCCCCGGCAGGTAAACCCCCTCCCCCGCGCTCCCTACCCCCCCTGGGGCCGCCCGCTTCCATCCGCTGGCGCCCACGGGCGCCAGCGGATAGAAGCGGACGGCTCCGGGGGGGGGTAAGCCCCCTTCCCCGCCACTGCTTACCTTCTCGGCCCGTCCGGCGCCGGCGGCTACTACCAGCGGGCTCCGCGGCCTACTCTCGAGTAGCGCGCCGGGTGATGACATCACCCGGCGCGCCATCCTAGAGCAGGCCGCGGAGCCTGCTGGGAGTAGTAGGCGCCGGCGCCGGACGGGAGCCACCGGGCCGGGCAGGTAAGGGCCCCCCTCCCCCCTCCGTGCGCCCCCTCCTCCCCTCCACGCACCCCCTCCTTACCTTTCCGGCCCGGCGGCTCCCGTCCGGCGCCGGCGCCTACTACTTCCAGCAGGCTCCGCGGCCTGCTCTAGAGTAGCGCGCCGGGTGATGACATCACCCGGCGCGCCATCCTAGAGCAGGCCGCGGAGCCTGCTGGGAGTAGTAGGCGCCGGCGCCGGACGGGAGCCGCCGGGCCGGAAAGGTAAGGGCCCCCCTCCCCCCTCCTCCCTCTGCGCGCCCCCTCCTCCCCTCCACGCACCCCCTCCTTACCTTTCCGGCCCGGACGGGAGCCACCGGGCCGAGAAGGTAAGTGCCCCCCTCCTCCCCCCCCGCTGTCCACTTTCATCGGCGGGCGCCCGCTGGCGCCCGCCAATGGAAGCGGCGGTGGGCGCCAGTGGGCGCCCGCCGATCCGCCGATCCGCCGAACCGGTTCGGAGCTTTTTCGGACCGGTTCGGATTGGATCGGCCGATCCAGCTGCGGGATCGGAAATCGGATAATTTATCCGATTTCCCACTGGACCGGACTCGGATCGTGGATCGGGTCCGATCCAGTGCACATCCCTAATACATAGCATTTATACAATGTTTTCTGGGGACCAATCTACACCATGCAGGATACAACACTTTGAAACCATTTTGAAAACTGTATATGGAGTGTATCCTGGGTTAGAGTGCTGCATTTGCCGGTCGCGTTGGGTGACGTCATCACCCAACGCGAGCGGGAAATGCGGCGGCACACAGTGAGGAGAGAAGACAACGGTAGGACAATGCGGAGGAGGCAGCAGGTAAGCAGGAAGAGTGGGGGAGGGAGGAGGAGAGCGGGAGGGAGTGCTGCGCACGGATCCGGATCAGATCCAGATCCGAGTCAGATTGGATCGGGCCCGATCTGATCTGAGTCGGATTGGGCCTGATCTGGACCTGACAGATCGAGATCCGGATCGGATCTGGGGGTCCTTGCACAGCCCTAGTCCAAACATCTAGTGGGAACCAGGTCATGGATGGCTAGGCTAGGTGTTGCTTGCACTAGTTGTGCTTGTTCTGCTTATTGTTGTGAACTGCTTACAGAACAATGGCAACCCTTGCCACTGTCCAATTAGCGTAATGTTGGAGGCTGAGAGAGAATTGGTTGCCTAAGACCACCTATTGAACTCATGGCAGAAGTTAGATTTAAACAGGGGACTTCCTGGTTCCCAGCTTAGCTGCTATGCTACACTAGTTCTGTTAGACAAAGCTGTGGTCAAACTAATGCATGTGAAGCATTAAAAATGCAGTGTGTATACAAAATAGTATGACCACTTCCACAATTATTAGTGTTCAGTTGGGAGTGCTAGGGTCTGTACAGAGAAATGACACCTGCCTGGAAAACTCCAAGGCCCAATCATCTGCCCAAGATGATCCACAACCTTGCATCATGCTCCACTTCCAAAGGTGATGGTGAGAGTCTTAAGCCTCTCAATCTTCCATGGGACATCCTGCCCCAGAAGGCTCTGCATCCCCTGTCAATGACAAACCTAATTCATGGCAAAAAAAGAAAAGACAAAGAAACAAAGAAACCCCTTGTACTTCAATAATGACTTCTGGGGCTTTCCTTAAGGATTCACAATGACAACGAGCCCAATCTAAGTGTTTACTTGTCATTCTAGTTGCTACCCTGGGACAACACTGCTAGCAGGGCTCTAGATTCAGAACTAGATCTTAATAGCACAGTGTGAATCTGTGCATAGTGTGTAGTTCAGAAGTGAAGTTGGAAGGCTGCAGGAATTATTTTCCCTCTTTCTGTGTGGTTCATAATTTTATAGAGTCCTAACATATCTTGGAAGAAGCTCATAGCTGATCTTCCACCAACTTTCCTAGTCGGATGCTTGAATCACTTCACTGACTCACCTATACAATACTAAGAGCATAAGAAGAGCCATGCTGGATCAGACTAAATGTCCATCTAGTCCAGCATTCTGCCCCCTTCCCTGGCCCCACCCCCTTTTCCTCAACCGCCAACCGTTTGGTGGTTTTCTGGCTTTTGTGCCACTTTTCCCCTATTCTGAAAGGTTGAAATGCCTCTCCTAAGGTTGAGGCCATTCTCACACGCGCATTTTGTTGCACACCCACCTCGACTTTGCTCCACTTCTTCAGCGCTGGATTTGCATGACGTCATTCCTGTCATGCTGTTCTCTCGCCCTGAGGTCCGAAAGGCACAGGTAGGTATCACAGGTATCGCAGCAATACCAAGCACGTGTAAATCAAAACACTAGACTTGCATAGGAAATGGAGGGGGAGCCCACAGAAGCAAACCGTGGTGGGGGGGAAGGGAATGTAGGTGTGATAAAGCTCTGAATTAGTGGTGGTAAGAGCTTTAAGCTACAATGTGATTGTATTTCTGGCAATGCCCCTTTTGCCTTCAGCCCTGCCCACCACTGGAATGCTGGCCCTGAGAGCTTCTCTGAAATTCGGTTCTTCAGCTGAAAGAGGTTAAGGATGTCCTTTTACAATGATCAAGAAGCTAAAACAGGGAAGAGCCTGAAACCACAGGTAGGTTCTGTCAGAGTGAGGGGACGCTACCCCAAAACTACCAGTATACCATCCTTGAGATAGGCACACAAGGCCGGTTATTAGTTCCCAGTTCCTGTGAGACAGTCTGTGTCCAGATCCAAAAGCTTACTGGGTTCCTGCCGCATACCTTTTAGTAATGGTGGTCTCAGCTGAGGGATGTAAAGAGAAGGACCAACCCAATATTATATGTGGAGAAATTCTTTCCTGATCTCAGTGGAACACAACTAAAGCACTAATAAGAGCCATTGCAAGATATTCTTCCTTTATATCTTGAACCCAGTGAGATTCTTTGCTCCCCTAGCTTTTCCAGAGAGACTGTTCCAGAATTTTACACCACTAATAATAAAGAAGTCCCTCTGATTGCTTTTCTTCACACAAAATTGGGGAGGGGGAAAGGGAAGGAAGCCTCATCAAGTCAAAGTGAGTATTAAGAGAGAGGCTTTTATCGGTTGTGCTTTAGGGGATAAGAATAATTAGTGACACTCTTGCCTCTCTAAACACACAAGTGAAAATGAAGCAGTAAATATAATTAAAGGCTAATGTCTAATTAAATATTTTTAGGAAGCACGAAAAAAATAACCCCTGATACTTGATGGAATACACCATCTCTTTTAATTGCAGTGCCCTGATGGGATCCCATTATTATGCTGTTGTTTGGAACCTTCAAGATTTTCCTGTGTACACTAGCCAAAAAGAAAATTGCTAATTTGAAAGACTGAAGGAAATATAAAGTGAGGGAGACACCAACTGTGTCGCAGCTACCCAGTGCCTTCTTGCTAAAGAGCTACATTGAAATGCATGGTGGTGCTCTGGGGATGCCTGGTAGGTGCAAAAAGGGACATGAAAATAATACAGTATATACAAAAAATAAAATAAAACCCAGTTTCTGACTCCTGCCCCTTGGCTGTGTGGCCGTTGCAAAGCCTACATTGGAAGAGTCAGGAATGACCAATGAACAGTGGAAGCAATGTATCTCTATGGGTTCCATAGGGACGCATTGCTTCCCCCTACTTCTGGCTTTGATGCAGACAGAGAGGGAGCAAATGGGTGAAAGGACACTGCTCTGCCCTTGCTTGACCTGTCACAGTTGAAGCAGTAGTGTTCCTGCTGACAAGGTCCCTGGACGAAGAAGAGGCAATTACCTCTGTTGCTTCAGTCTCCCTATCAACAGTGACACTGCAGCCACCCTTGCCAAAGCTGCAATAGGGTAAGGAGAGTCTCTGTCTCCCACAGTATAACCCAAATTTTCAGTGCAACCCAGGATATTAATGGACACTTTGCTAATAATAACAATCCAAATAATAGTAGTGATAACTCAAGCTATGAATGATCATTCTATAATTCACTGCTATCCCACACATAACCCATGGAACAGGGGTGAGGAACCTCAGGCCCAGGGGCCAAATCCAGCCCTCCTGGTGTTCCAGTCTGGCCCTCCAAGGTGGCCCTACCTCATTTCCCTGGCCCCATCCATTTCCTCCCAACCATCAGTTGTTTGGCGGTTTCCCATCTATGGCATAGACATAAGAGATAGAAAAGCTGAAGTAGGAAAATGAAACTTGAAATCCAGGACACAACAAGGCAGGCAAATCTTGTTATTAATTAATTGCCATGATACCTGAAAGAGAGTTGCAGGTCTTCATTTGATCTGAGAGGTTTGCCTGGGATGGATCACAGGAGGTAGGATTGCTATTCCCTGAGGTTTTATGGCATTAGGGACCTGTGTTCTACAGATGTTCTGAATATGGGTACATTTTATAGCCTTTGGAGTCATCCATCTATTAAACAATTTTAGTTGATTAATCATCTAGCCTTAAGCTGATGGATTTATTAATCAATTAAATTTAAATATATTTGCATATTATCCAAACCACAACATGCATGCCTTTTTAAAGAAATAAATAGTGCTAATCTGTGCATGTTTATTCAGAAGTAAGACCCACTACATTCAGTGGAGCTTATTCCCAAATAAGTGTGCACAGCATTGCAGCTTCAAGGAAGTGTAAGATAACTTGACAATTTAGTAAACAAAAGTTATAATACCTTGTTAACAGGATACTCAATATCCTTTAGTATTTTCTTTTTCACTCCCCATTACAATTAGACAAAACAACTTAGAGCCTAAAAGAAAAAAGTGCCTTTAACTCTCATACCAACCAGTTACAATTTGCTCTTCCTGATTGAAATAGGGACCCATGGTAATTAACTCAAGTTGATTCACCAATAACCAAAGATGGTATAAAAGTTGGGTCACCATATGAAAAGGAGGACAGGGCTCCTGTATCTTTAGCAGTTGTGTAGAAAAGAGGATTTCAGCTGGTGTCATTGTTATGCATGCAGCACCTGGTGAAATTCCCTCTTCATCACAACAGTTAAAGCTGCAGGACCCCCTGCCCTCTTGACCAAAAATACAACAACAACAATACAACAACCCTAGCATATTATAGCTTAAAGCCTTCACTGCCCCTAATTAAGCCTTAGGAGACACATTCCAACCTTTTTGAATGGTGGAAAAAAACTGCAAAAAAGCTAGGAAACCACTAAAGGATTGCTGTTTGGGGAGAAGGAGGTGGAGCTAGTGGAAGGGGTGTGGCCTGAGGATCTCCAGAGGGCCAGATTGGGACCCCTGGAGGACTGGATTTGGCCCCTAAGACTGAGGTTCCCCACTCATGACTGTCACTTCAGAGAAAGAATTCAATCACTTGAGTTGTCTGCAGGGGTATAGCGCCTGCTGGGGAACTATGGACAAGATGTATGGAGTAAGCAGTCAATTGTCCTATAAGGAAGTGAGTCTCCAATTGTGAGTATCTCCTACGGTTTGGAATGAGCTGCTTCAGTTACCATTTCAGATGGCAGTTCCTATTGTGAATCCAGTGGGGGAAGCAGCTTATTCAGTTGGGAAAATGTCAAAAAAAATGTCTCTTTTATCCTCAGGAGGCAGGTGATCCCCAGTTAGCTCCAAACTGTCAGTGACCTGTTCAGATGACACACTAAGCAACAGCGGTTAAGCATTTTGAGCTAAACATTATGGCTTAGTGTGCTGTCTGAACCATTCCTATCCATAATGGCTACGTAACTACGGTTTAAACACATTCACTAACCATTTGTTGAAAAAGGGTTAGCAACCTAACCATGGTTTAGCATGTTGTCTGAACAGGCCCAATAGATACAATTGTAGACAAAAGCAGAGGCAGCCTCAACTCTAGAACACATCTCGAATGCCAGGATTCAATGCCAGGGAAGCATTTAGGCACATCAAAAATTGCCTTATATCAAATCAGACCATAGGTCCATCTAACGCAGTACTGACTGGCAGCAGCTGGCTTGGTTTTTTCATACTGGGTGTGTTCCCAGCCCTACCTAGAGAAGCTGGGGTTTGAATCTGGGACCTTATGAAGGCAAAGCCTGGGCTCTGTCGCTGAGCTAAGGCCACACTGAAAGCAAGAAGTGCTTCCAAAAACATGCAGAATGCTTTCTGTCACCACTATGGAATTACAGTCTACTGCCCATAACCATCTGAAACACATACTTGCAAGATTAAAAATTTAAAAAAAGCACCAGGCAAAGTCACAGAATCCTGCGAATTCTTTAAAGACTAACAAATCAGTCATGGCATGAGCTTTCATAGGCAAGAAATTACTTCATCACACAGAGGGGGGATGGATACAGATTCATGCTAGATCAACTGCACTGGTGGAAGTGGATTTCCCTGTCCCCTGCTTCCCACAGCATCCCCTCCAGAGCCCTGAAAGTGCTACACAGAGTATCAGAATGCCTTGCTGGAGGGGATGAGCTGTAGTGGGGGGGGGAGGGAGATCCCCCAAAATTGGGCTGAAGGACCTTCAACAAGCAGCGCCCTTCTTATCATGGAAGGAAAATTCTGGATCCAACCAAATGTGTGCTTTTCATGCATGTTGAACTCCACCAACACGTCTCATTTTAGACAGTCTGAGTAAACCCACATGTTGTTCCCCCCACCCCTGCCCTCTCATTTAAAAGTTGGCAAAGTTTACCCCTTGCAAGGTAACCCAGCCTTCCCCAATGTAATCATAGAATCATAGAGTTGGAAGGGGCCATTTAGGCCATCCAATCCAATCCCCTGCTTAGTGCAGGAATCTGTTTTAAAGAATCCCTGACGGATGGCTGACCAGTCTCTGCTTGAATACCTCCAGCGATGGAGATCTCTCCCAGCCCCTTAGGCAGTTGGTTCCATTGCCTCACTGCTCTGATTATTAGGAAGGTTTTGCTGATGTCCAACCAAAAGCTGCCTTCTTGTAACGTAAGACAATTATTTTGTGTCCTACAGTCTTGGATAATGTGTTGTGGCACCCCGGTTGTGGAATACCCTCTCCTTGGAGGCCCAACTGGCACCGTCACTGGCTTCATTTCTGCACCAAGTTAAAACATGGCTCTTTATCAAATCCTTTGAGGGCTAAATTCTCCATGGTTACACAGAGTTGTAATTGTTTTTATTGCTTTAAAAAAATTCTACTGGTTTTAATTTGTTTTTAGCTGTGTATATTATTTATGTTTACATTGTTCTGATTTTAACTGTATGCCGTCCCAAGATCCCAGTCATATAGGGTGGGATACAAATGTTTTAATGGTTCCTGCCCTCTTCTGTGTGACAACCCTTTAGGTACTTGAAAAATGCTATCGTATTCCTCCCTCAATGTTCTCTTCTCAAGGCCAAACATACCCAGTTACTGTAATCTTTACTTGCTTGTAAGGTTTGGCTAAGGGTTACCCATTGCAAGTAGCCAGGCAGTATATATAGCACAACCTTCTCCAACCCCATGCCCTCCAAATGTTTTGGACTAACTCCCATCAGCCCAAGCCAGCATGGCCAATGATCAGAGATGATGGGCATTATATCCAAAACATCTGGAGACTTCAAGGTTGGGGAAGGTTAATATAACCCATAAAGATGTAACTAAAGATGTATGGTGGCAAAAAGGCAACTAAAAAATAAACAATCTTCCCAAGCAGGTAATTTCATGACCTGCTCCTACAAATCAGCATAATTTTGCTAACTTCATGTAGTTTTAACATTAAAGGTGCAATCCTATACTTGTGAGTAAGCCCCATTGAACTAAATGGAACTTACTTCTGAGTAAATGTATATTAGGATTGCACTATTAACCTCCCAGGTAACTGTATATAGGGCTACAGCCTTAACTTGATTTTTCACCATTCCCAGTTCTGGATACCCTTATTTTAGTGATGTTTGAAGTCAAGGGTAACAAAACAGCACATTGATATTTAACATTATGGCCTTAAAATTATTTTTATGCCACTTTTAATTTAGCTTTAAGTGTCCCTCAAAAGTGAAATCTGAAAATATGGGGGGATTTTGCCCCCCCAATTGAATTTCAAAGGCATTTCATAACATTATGGCCTTGTATTCTATATAAAGAGCAATTGTGCCCACTTTCCTTTCTAAAATATTCTTGGCAGCTATGGACATGTTAATTTCACTCTGACCCACAACATCGATGCCCTTGGAGAAGAACCACTTCCTTGCTTTACAATCTTCCCCAGAACAGGAACTCGATCTCTCTCCTTCACTCCTACTCATGTACACACATGCACCTACCCCATGGTTCTGGAGACACAAGATTTTTAGGCACAAGGGGATGGGGTGGGGGGATTCAGGGGTGGGGGGGAGGAATCTAATGCATCCTTCTGTAAGTCATCACAATTCCAGAGCAGATGGTGAGCGGCCCTTGAGTTCCTCCAAGGGAAATGCAAAGAAGTTCCAGCAGCCTCACTTTTCTGCAGAGGCCCACAAACACATCCAGGGAAAGCCAATCTGGAAATACATTGTGGGTTTTATCAAGTTAGGCTTCTGTGATGAGTTCTGTCTCAGAACTAATTTGGTTTTAAAATAAGTTACTTGTAAACTAGTTTGGAAATAACTGTTTGAAAAGTAACTAGTTTATTAGTAGTTGCTTAAAAGTAACTGGTTTAAAAGTTACTAGTTTATTGGGGCATGGGTTTTCCAGAGAAAACAACGTGCTGTGTTTTAGGAATAAAGCGGCCAGAACAGTGGTGGGAAAGGGCCATGCTGCCTGTGGATGATGGGAGTTGTAGACTATCACATCTGGAGTTCACTCAGTTGGGGCACAGAAAAACCAAAGCAAGCCAACAAGTTGAGACCTAAAAAACTGCGGAAGTGTGAGGGAGGCCGTGCATTCCGGAGAAGAAGGAAATATAACGATTGGACGTTTGACGGCACATCAACGCATATTGCTGCTGTGACAAATGGGGGAACAACATCCAATGTTTCAATCACACAACCGCACCCATATAGCTTGTTTAAACCATGGGATGCATATTTATGTCGCCTGTGTTTTCATTCCACTTTTCAGTTTCTCTTTCCAACTGTACCTTCCTCGACACAAACACACACACACTTTCTTTTTTTCTTTCTCTCTCTCTCTCTCTCTTTTACTGAACTTTCAGACCCAAACTCCAGTAGGTTTTCCTTATAAGCATTATCCTTCTAGACCTGTCTCTCCCACCTTAAAATAAACAAATAGCCCCATGAAAATACTTCTGAAGATGGATCTTCAGAAAGATTTCAGGCCCTCCCTTCTCCACCACACCCTCAAATTCGGGCCAGATCTACACCAAGCAGGATAAAACATTTTGAAAACATTTTGAAAACTGTATATGGAGTGTGTCATATATGCATGAACGGTTTTAAAGCAGTCGTGTAGATCCTGCCTTGGAAGCATTGGTTGGGCGTGATAAATGACCTTGGTTTGTTGGTTCGTTTTTAGCATTATTTTACTTGGGCTCTAAGCCGGAAGAGTTGTTTATTAGTCCTTCTGTGACCACAATTTGATGTCTCTTCTTAACAAGGCAAAGCTCCGAGCTCAGTGCTGAGATTAGCCTTATTTTCCGTTGAGGGACGGCTTATAATTTTTTATATTAAAAAAAGTTTTTCAGACTCTATGTACTGCCCTACCTAGCCCTAAATCCCCAGTGCATGCCAGGCTTCTCAGCCTAACCCACAGATTAGGATCACAGGCACCCAAAGATACTGGGGCGGGGGATGATATAAGAGCGACCATCAAAGGCAGACACCATAGTTTCAAGTTGTAGTGATTAATTTTAAGGTATCCCCCTAAAGCATCTTACGGGTACACTAAACATATAAAGCACAGGAACTCGTGTTTCTTGACATGTGGGTCAAAAAGCCAGAAGCCTCAGGGAATGAAAACAGAGTGGGCCCTGGCTTACAGCCAAATGTGCAGGATGGCAAAACTAAGGTTACAGTTGGGCCATGTGTGAAGGGGCCAAAAATAATTGCTTGCTAATTTCATGTAAGCATTATGTAATGAAATACATTTCCCCAAAATGCAAAAAGGACACAACTTTTCCTTCCTTCCCCTTAATTCGGTTCCCCCCCCCCCCATTCTCTCTCTCTCTCTCTCTCTCTCTCTCTCTCTCTCTCTCTCTCTCTCTCTCCCCTTGTTTTTTTCTGGGCTTGCTTCTATTTTCCACCCCTTTGATCTTTTCTCCATGCAAAAGTTCCCTTTTCTACCTGCTTCATATCGTTGACGTCTCAGAAACTGCCAGCCATTCTCTCCTGATCCATCCAGTTTCCCCTTCCCGTAGTATGTATGAAACCCATTCAATGCCATCAAGAGAGCAAATCTGTCACCGAGGCTGCCCTCCGCAGAATCACCCCATCACCCCCGCCCCTTTTCAACACACGATCACTGCAAAGTTATAATTTGTGGCTCTGTTCCTGGATCTCCATCGCCTTCCAGTCGCCTCCCCCGCCGCCACCTTCTCCCTTCCTTCTTCGGGGGTTCTGCTTGAGGCGTCATTAAAGGACCACTCGGAGAGTCCATAAATTGATGATCACGGACTTTCCTTTTGCCGTGTGATCGCCTCCTCTCGCCCTATGTGTCTTGACAATGGCGAAGAGAGACTAAACCACTTCATGCCCAGTATAATAGGAAGCCGGGCAAGCAACATTTATTTACTTGTTAGCACACGGAAGACAAGAGTAACTTCCAATCGGACGCCCACGGTCATTTGTTACTTGTCAGGATATTTACTGGTCGTTCAGCCCACGAGGAGAGCACCAGAGGGTTTGAAACAGGCCAAAAGTTCACTTACAGAGAGAGGGAGACAGGGAGGGAGAGAGATGACTTTTGAGCTCACCAGTTGTTCGGCCCTGTGGAACATTTGCTCAGAAAGCCAAAGAAGAATCTCTCTCTCTCTCTCTCTCTCTCTCTCTCTCTCTCTCTCTCTCTCACACACACACACACACACACACACACACACACACCTCCAAACGAAACGAACCCAAAACAACTCCCCAGTCTTCTGACCCGAAGCATCTACGAATCAAAACATATTTCACCTTCTTGCAATCCAAATCATAAAGGGGCTTTATAAGAATAGCCTCCCTTCAACAGGCTGGACTGTCCTACTGTACACTGCTCTTGCTAATGGTCGTTCGCTTGCTCACTTGTTTGTCTTTATTTCAATTTTACCAATGATTTGCAACATGCCACTGCTAAGGACAGGCCGATCAAAGTCCAGTGACTACAAGCCAAGGTGGTACCATAGTCGCTTTTCCTTTCCTTTTTCGTTTTTAAATGAAATAAGAAAAGCAAAGATCAGATTAGAAAGCAGGGGTGGAAATGGATGGATAGTCAGATAAAATAAATAACGAATAGATGGATAGGGTAGATCGAATTTCAATTTCATTTGCGTTTTTCCCCCTCCAACAAAAGACAATTGTGTTTCTAACTTTATTTCACAACTCATTAGAATGTTGATTGAATTAAATTGCTCTTAAGCACAGTGCTTCTAGACACAAAGGCGATGTGCAAAGCAAAGCTATTTGGATTTTTTTTAAAAAAGGGAAAGCAAGAAGCACTTTAAGCAAACTCTATAAACGTTTAAGTATTTTTTCGGTGATTAATTTTTTTTAATGAGGAGAAAAAAGAACATTTTCTTTCATAAAAAAAGTCTTCCCTACCTCTCTCTCTTTCTCTCTCTCTCTCTGTCTCTCTCTTGCTCCCCCTCTGTGTTAACGTGTTACGTGAGCCTCCTGTAGCCGGAACGGGGCTAAAGCTCTCCATTTTTTTCAGTTAGAGAGAAAAGTTCTGGTGATTTTTGCCACCATCTTATGAATTGGAATTGGGGGGGGGGGTGTCTTTTTAACACATAGAAGGGACCTTGAATAGTCCTAACTTTTCTCCTCCTCTTCCTCCCCCTTCCTTTCCCCCAACCTCTTTCTATCACTTCCTTTTTTTCTTCTTTTCTTCTTCCGAAGTCTTTGAGGGGGGAAACCTTTTGACGTATCCGTGTTGTTAATCAGATCGATGGGGAAAAGTTTGATTGAAGTTCCTTTGTCATGCAAATGTCAAAGACTTGATGGATGATGTTAGATATCTGACAAACTTCAGGAGGCATTTGCTCATTGGGCTTGGAGGTAACCACGTGGTCCAGACCCTTCTCCCACTCCATCCCCCACTTTCCATCGCCACCCCCCCCCATTCTGAAGGCTCTTGGAAGGAGGGGTGGGGGTATGGGGGCTCCAAGGCTGGAGATCCATAGATGGGAAGGGTGGCTTTCTCTCCCTCTCTCTCCCTCTCTCTCTCTCCCTTTCTCTTTCTTTCCCCCCCTGGTTAACTTTGACATACTATCTAAAGGTTGTAGGGCAGGAGGCATCCCCGTAAAACAGGGCGACCCTCTTCCATCATTGGCCAAGCAACAATACCTAGAATGAACTTCTTCTTAGACTATGCAATTTGTAATCGTGGGCCCAGTGCCTACGCGCCCAAGGACTACCAGCAGCATCTCGACCAGGGGACCACTTCCTTCCCAGCTTGCTCAGGTACCACCGCTCCTTCCTGTGACAGCTATCACTCAGATGGACGCTTCGGGGCAACAGGGGTCGGTACTGCTGCTGGGCCCAACGCCCACCACCACCACCAGCAGAGCCCCAGCTACCCTCCTCCTCCTCCTCCTCCTCTTCCTCCCAATCCTACTGGCCTTGGAATCGCCTTCGCAGGGTCCTCTCAGCCAGGAGGGGGTGGCGGATATTCAGCCCCCAACTGCAGCCCCAGCTTCATCAGCCAGCAGTTCTACCTCAACCCCCAGGAGACAGATGGAGCCTACTTCCAGCCCTCGGCCTACCCCGCCAACGTGGCGGTTGCTGCTGCTGCTTCATCCCCTTCTTCTTCCAGCCTGGGAGGTTTACCAGAGGGTTTCTGCACCACCACAGGCCAGTTCCAGCCACAAACCCTCTATGGGCCCGAGCAGGGTGGCTACTTGCCAGAGGCCTTTGGCAACCTCTCGCCGCCCTTGCACGAGAACAAAGACCCGAGGGCTTGCGCATCCTTGCAGCCATGTCCCATGGCCGCTGCCACCACCACCCAAACCTTTGACTGGATGAAAGTGAAAAGGAACCCTCCAAAGACAGGTAAATCCTGCATGTGCGCGCGCACGCACAGCTTTCTTGCCAGGATCATTTCCAAGAGGGCGAGAGAAGGGGAGGCAAGGTTACGCGGGGTCTCATGGTTTCTTCTCCTCTGGATCAGAAATGGCTCTCGGGAGCTTGGTTCTAGCTGTTGGAGACAGACAGGATCTGATCAAGGAAGCCAAATGTGTGATGTAGTCGGTTAGGGTGTTGGACTGTGACTCAGGAGATCCAGGATCTAACCTATCTACCTCACAGGGTTGTTGTGGGGTTAAAATGGAGAGGAGCAGGACTATGTAAGCTGCCTTGGGTCCCTTGCAAGAGGGAGAGAAAGCTGGATTATTGCTGTAATAATAATAATAATAATAATAATAACAATAGCAACAAGCCATACCAACACCTGCCTCCCACCCCACCAGTCTAGAAGACAAACCCTGAGAGGCTGGGCTGAAGTAAGGGAGTGGGTGGAACAGAGAATGCATTTAGTAGGCGGGAAGTGACCATATTTATCTATCTCCAAAGGTGCTAGTGAAGGAGAAGGTCACCATTGTTCACCTCATGTCTAAGGATAGGATCAGAGTCAATGGGTTCAAATTGCAGAAAGGGAGATGGAGATGAAGCATGTCAGGGGACTACTTCTTCCCTGTGGGACTAGCAGTAGAGTTATAGATTCAGGTGGTATCACCTTCTTTGATGGTTTCAAAAACGTTCATTCTGTTATGGGGTATGTAGGTTTATTCTATTTCTTCTATGGTATGTTGATCCCGCTTTTCAGACAAAGAAGAAGAAACTCCCAAAGTGGCTCATTGTCACATCAATCAAATAAACTAGATGCAGGTTGACTTACAGGAAAATTTGAGATTCCCTCCACACAGAACTGAGGTCACACACCACTAGCTTTTCTGTCCTTCTGGGCTACTTCCCAATTTCAGTCCATGCCTACAATCCACCGGGAAGTTCTCCTGTATGCTTCTTTGAGCAGCGTTCTTTCGAATTGAATGGGGCTTAGGCAGGACAACTTCACAAAAAGTTGTGCAAAATATTTCTCACAGTGCCTCACATCTCAGTTTACCCGTTTCTGATTCTTTCTTCTTCTTTTAATGTCTTCACAAAAGATCACCAATACTAGCAACAAAACCCACACCATTTCTAAAAGGAAAAAAGGAAAGGACCTTGACATTAGGCTTAGGGAGAGAAACATGCCCCACATTAAGGAACTGGGAATGAAGGTAAGGAGCATACTAGCTCTGTTGGTCGACTGAGAAGCAAGCCAGGAGTGGAGGCAATGGAGAGATAGAGGGGTGGGAAGGACATTAGGTGCAGGGCTTCCCTGATACCCAGGTTCAACCCAAGCATCTGTTTCAAATACCCTGGAACAGGTATAGTAAGAATGATGGGAAGTGCCCCTGAGCAGGTGTAAAGTACATTTCACTCATCAAGAACTAGAAAGATTCTCCTCAGGCCAGGAATCTGGATAAAATGCTTCCCCAAATGAAGCTGTGTTTTCAGGCAGGTAGGTTTTCTTCTAAAAATTAAGCATTGTCTGGAGTGTTTCTAGAGAGGGAAGGTCTTCTTCTCAGGGTGTGTCAGAGCACAAATAGAGTTCTCCAAAGTTTAGCCCCTGCCCAGACCTTGTGAATTTATTTAGCTAGTTATTATAAATCAGTCAAATGGATGAATGGGCTGTCTGCTTCAAGGCACTGGGGACTATGCACAAAGTTGTAATATAAAACTGCAAAGACTAAAACAACAACGACAACAAAACAATAATTGGGAATTGTTACGATTTTATTCATTCATTAGGTTTGTATATTGCCCTGGGGCACTTTACAATCATAAAACCATGTGCTTCTATTGTAAACCACCTTAAGAACTGTTATGGATGAAAAGGTGGTATATAAATAGAGTAAACAAACAGGATACACACACACACATTTATAGCCCTCTTTTTTTTCTTGCAAGGAACACAAGGTGCCTTACATGGTCCTCCTCCTCTCCATTTTATCCTCACAACAACCCTATGAGGTAAGCTAGGCTGACAGTCAGCAACAGGCTCAAAGTCACATAGTGAGATTCATGGCCAAGAGGGGACTTAAACGCAGGTCTCACCAGATCCACACTCTAACCACTACACCACACTGGTTGAAAAAGCACCACGCTAAATTTGTGCAAAGGGGTAATGACCAGGGGGATGTAAAATGTAATAACAACAGCAAAATCCATACATCTGGGTTTAGGGAGTGGAGATTTTAACGAAGGGGGGCAAACTTCCAAGCACACTTGAGCCCTCCCAATAGGAGTGGACTTCAGCTATGCCTCAGTGCTAGAGACCTGTAAAGCATTCTTCCTCAACTTGATGCTCCCTGGAAGTCTTGGACTACAGCTCCCATCATCATGGCCAATGACCATGCCGGCTGGGGATGATGGGGTGTCCAACACATCTCGAGGGCACCAGGTAATGGAAGGCTGATGCAGAGTGCCTTTGAACAACTACACAGTGCACGTTCCTCACTATTTGGTAGCCACAGACTTGTTCTTGTTGTTGAATAAATTTCTATACCTGCCAAGGCACCCAAGGCGGGTTACATTTTTTAAAAAATACAGGAAAAAAAAACTGATGTTATTTTTGCGGGGAAGGGAGGGCAGAGAAACAGTTAGCTCAGAGCTTCCAGATCCGGGTGGGATGTTGCCCCATCTTTTAGAAATGAGCGATTGCCTTTCTAACCGGCGGCTTCATTGCTTCCTTTCCCCGTTTCGCGTCCGGGTTCGTCCGAGCAGCGAAAGTGTCTGACTACGGCCTGGCCGTCCACCCCAGCACCATCCGGACCAACTTCAGCACCAAGCAGCTGACGGAGCTGGAGAAGGAATTCCACTTCAGCAAGTATCTCACCCGAGCCCGGCGGGTGGAGATCGCGGCCACCTTGGAGCTCAACGAGACCCAGGTGAAGATCTGGTTCCAGAACAGGAGGATGAAGCAGAAGAAGCGGGAGAAGGAAGGGCTGGCCGCGCCCGCCGCCGAACTCAGCACCGCAGCCAAGGAAAGCAACGAGGAAGCTTCGGACAGATCGAGCGGCCCCTCCACGCCCGACGCTTCGCCCAGCTCCGTGTCCTCTTGAAGAGGAGAGGAAAGGATGACGCGCAGCAGGGCCCTTCCTCCCCCCGCGACTGAAGTTTCCTCCCTCTCCCCCCACGCGCAGACTCCCCCGTGCCTGAGACAGCAATGCGCAGACACGCGGCACGCCGGCCAAGAAAACCTCCCTGCTTGCGCCTGTGTCGACAGACGCGCGGACATCTGCGCACACGCGCAACTCCAGCGTGTGTGCACACGAGCAAGAAACGCGTGTTCACAAACACAGAGCTGCAGCTACGTTCCAACTGACACGCGCAAACCATCTCTCTCTCTCTCTCCTTTGCAAATGCAAATTCCTTCCGCCCAGGCTCATTCAGAGATGCAGATTTTCAACCCCTCCCACGCCAACCCCTGTGTTTCTATATTGTTGCAATCCTGCATTCAGATACACGTGTATTTCTTTACTGATTTAAACGTTCAGAAGTGCAATCCACTCATCCAACCTTGTTTGGCAATGCAGACAACACCCAGCAATGGACGTTTGGCAACAGCGATTCAGATTTAGAGAAGTCAAGAGTGGAGGAACAGCTCCTATAGGTAGTCTATCCACTGCCCTGTTATTTTTGTAATATCACTTTTTCTAGGACCCGGAACTGCTCAAAGAGTGCCTGCCTCTTTTAATGCCCAATTTAGCAATACTAATTTATCTCAGGGACAACCAATCTTTTTTCTCCCCAACCCCTCCCCAATCAGGAGACGCACTTTCAACAGTAGAGAATTGGAAAACATTTTTTAAGTGCTTCTGTTCTTAAAGTGACTTGGGATGCAAAATATTACTTGTGAATTTCCTTAATAGAATGAAGAGCTTTATATGTTTGTTGCTTTATTATTTTGTTGTTTGTTTCTTATGCTCTTTCTTACTAGTTTTTTGTTTTTACAGCTAACTGTAAAAAAATGTTTGTTGAAATGTGTAGTTCAGAATGAAAGACAGACATCCTAGATATTATGCCAGATGCCTTGGAGAACCAATTCCCCCCCTCCCCCTCCAATCCATCTTCAATTTTGCACTACAAAAGAACAGTGCCTCTGCTTACTTAATGGCTGCTAGCCTGGAACAGTTTGGCTACATGGAATTGTGTTTACACATCGATCAGCTCTACTTCACGTGAATAGGTTTCTGACTGTGTGAATGCAGCATCTCCTAAAAGGGAAGTGAGATAGCTGATAGCTACTTATTAATGGTCCTTTCTGATTTGTCTTTGATATCAATGCCATAATGGTAGCAATAATCATGTTCATGGGAATGTGAGCATCATATCCATTTGCTAGCATGATGAATGGCCTGTCCTTTTCCTAGAATTTCTTTTATGTCATGTTTTAGGATAAAACAAAGCAGGTTAAGAGACAAAAAGAGGGAAGGAGAGATTGGGATTGAATTAACAGGTTGCCATAGGTAGGAATATGTACGCTTATGAGTCTCATAGAAGTCTGGATCAGGCACAGTTTAAGGCCTTCCCGAGTCCTATGAGCCAGGGTGGGCAGTGGGAAAGCAAGATCCCAAAATCTATATGGTAGGAGTGTGGAACCTCAAGCCAAACCTGGCCCTCTGGGGCTCTGCAGAATGCCACATCCCCTTCCTCTGACCCCACCCCCTTTTCCTGTCCCTGGGTAGTTGCCTTACTTTTGTGCCATTTTATCGCCTAAGGCGTAATTACAGGCAGGTTGAGCTACAACATGCTAGTATTTGGGCCCTGCCCCCTTTGACTTTGGTCCTGCCATTCACTGGAATTCAGCCCATGGACTGAAAGAGGCTCAACAACCCATCCCTACTCAGCTGCTTAACCAAATTTAATATCTGATTTCACAGACGGTATTTATGAGGTGATCATAATCTCTCCTGCTAACAGCTAGCTCCAGGTAGCCAATCAGTGTAGCGACAGCTAACCTATCTTGCATCAGCTAAAAGCAGACATCCAGTGGGATGCTCTCCTGTCCACATGTCTATTGCAATGAATGAGAATGGCCCAAGAGCAGCTATTCTGTGATTTCCAAATGCAAAGTGGTTCAAATTTGACCATTTGGAATGAGGATACCTGCAAACGTTTGAGGGGGTGGGGAAAGAACTGAATCGCCTCCTCCTTCCTCCCCCAATAGGCAGCCCAATCCTTTTCATATTAACTCTGAAGTAAGCCCTAATCAGTAAATCTCATTCCATTCAGTGATACTTGCTTCAGGGTCAACATGCGTGCTTAGGATTGTATGTAAGACTGCAATCCTATGCATGCACACTTACCTGTGAGTAAGACCCATTGAATACAGTAGGTCCTACAGAAGAAAGTCCTGCAGAATTTAATGGGATTTACTCCCTAGTAAGTGTGTTTGGCATGATGGACTGGAGTCCATGAAAACTTTTGCTGTACATAGACTGCAATCCTATGCCCACTTACCTGAGAGTAAGCCCCACTGAAACTCAGTGGGACTTACTTCTGAGTAGACATGCACAGGATTGCACTGTAAAAAATTGTTAGTTTTTAAGATGCCAAAAGTTTCTTTGTTACCTTAGCTTTAATGCCCCACCCCTCCAGGGTTCTTAATGGGACAGTACATATGAACCATAGATAACATCCTTTGACTCACAATGCTTTACAAATTAATCCACTTGTAAAACACACAGATCAGGGATTAGACAGGCAAACTTCTCCTACAAAAGAAGTGGTCTCTGTGCAGGCAAGCCCCCCCCCCCCTCTCTGCTTTTAGAAATTCAGCACTGGGACAAGGTTGCCATTCTCAGCATACTGCCTTAGAAGACAGTTCTACCCATATCTACAGAATATACTTCCTAAGTTAGTGCCAGTTTACTTTAAAAGACCTATAGCACAATCCAATGCATGTCTACTCCTAAGTATGTATAGTATTGTAGCCTAAGTCATAGATTAGACTAACGTAAGTCCCACGTATTTCATTGGGTCTACTCTAAGTATGACTAAGGCTGGAGACAACACATTGAGAAGATCCATTTTTGACATGTTCAGTACTTTGGTTGTACAGAATGAATCTTGGCTGACAGCTAATCATGCTGAACTATACTAACAATTCCCCTATATTTATTATTCCCCCATAGATTAATCCCCCCATTTCCTATAAATGTGAGGCAAACAAGGACAGACGTGCAAGCTTGCCTAATCCCACAAATATTAGCCTAGCCCTAGAGCAAAACTTTTAAAAACCTGAAACGTTACTGTTGTCATTATTATTATACTTAATTATTATTATCTGGATTTTAATGAAATCATCTAGTATTTTAAGCTGGAACTGGAGACATTGCCTCCTTCTCATGCTTTATATTTTGAACCAAAACTACCTCAAATTAAATAAAGTTTACTTTTTCTCAAGTTTCTAGAACTCATGGTTTGGCCACCTTTTCCTCTCTTATCCCATCCCAACTCCTTTTTAGTGTGATGCCAATTTCTTTGGAAAGACAGGGTTCCAATGGTAACAAGGAGCTGAGAAGATTTCCCTGCAGCTTCTTATACTTTATGGGCCACCAGACTCCCACCCAGGTCCAGTCTGACTTGACTTGTGAAATAAGGGGTCCCCTAAAATAATTCAGTCGAGAGTCTAAAATTACAGATTCAGACTTGTTTATTATACGGCCAAAAACCCATTCAAAACATAAAACAAAATATTTTAAAAATTGCATTCTCTGACATAAATGGATGTTAAAATATAAATGCATGTATAAAATAAGAATAAAGGGGAAAATAACAAGAGTACAATCTTATGCATGTTTAGAGAGAGGAAAAATTCCTACAGCTCCCAGTATGTCCCAGCCAGCATAGCTTGCTAAGGCATGCTGAGAATTGTAGGACTTTTTCTGTCATACCTAGGATTGCACCCTAAAACAAGAAAAGGCCAGAGTACACTTGAAATAATGAAAATATTTTATGAGTGTTTGCAGCAAAAACAGAATGTTTGCAGTTACTCCCATTACAGTTTTGTTGGTAACACCAATAAAAAAGGCAAATACCACTCAAAAGTCCTGTCTGTAAATTTTGATAAAACTGGAGCATTCTGCTCATTTCTATAAAACTTACATACAAACATGTATTAAGGTTTCTATCACTCTGTTCCCACAAGCACAAAGCTATTCATTATAGGGAATTGCCTAAGACAGCTGTCCAATAACTCAGAGGGAAAATAAATTTTGCCCTAGAAAATTTCGGCTGATACTTAGAAACTGTTAAGTTATCCAAATAATTGGTATGACTCTTAAAAAAGTTAAAAGACAGGCAAGATTACTTGGAGGACAAATTTTAGGGCAGCAGTCATATAATGCTGTCCATATCCTTAACCCAAAGATCAAGAATAGATTTTGCCTGATAATAACCCTAGATAGATTTTTCTTTTACAGTAAGTCCTAAAAATGGTAAGCAAAAGGCTTTTGGCTATAGAGCAAGCTTCCCCAACCAAGTACATCCCCAACCTTTGGATTTCAACTCCCATCAGCCCCAGCCATCGTGGCCAATAGTCAGAACTATTGGGAATTCTAGTCCAAAATATTTGAAGGGTACCAGGTTGGGGAAAAGTGCTACAGATCAACATAAATTTCCTTATGAAGAAGGTACAAATAACCTAAGAATATATTCGCATGAATAGAATTTAATCAAAATCTGAATGCTAGGGACATAGCCCTTTATTCAACAGAAGGAGAACCAGTCTCCAGTATGTAAAATCAGGGGTGGAAAATATGCATCCTACATTTAGCCCCCTGGCCTTTTGTGCAGCCCCCACTGCCCCACCACCACCACCAAATTTTGGTGGCAAACTCAGAGGTGGGAGCTAGCAGTGTCCCCTTCTCCATACTTCAGTACACATCCTCCAGTATACATCTGGCTAACAGTATACATCTAGGCACACCAAAAAGGAAATGCAAAAAAATGGAAAGTGCACATTCCATAACATTCCAAATCCAAATTGGAATACCATATAGCAAGTCGAACAAGACTTTTGCAGGAAACACCTGGACAAATGAAGTAAACTACCCCCCTTATCTAATTGTACCACTGGACACCCACAGCCACTCAGCACTACTTCAAAGATAGCAGTGGAATGAAAACCAAAACATCTGGTGGAAACCTTCAGGTAGAACATGAGTGCAATAGCACCCTGCTATGCAAGTTCCCCAGCACTGATGAAGAGAAGCATACTGGCTCTGATACTGGAGGTAGCATATAGCCATTAGGACTAGTCGCCATTGATAGCCTTATAAACCATTAACACTGAGCAGGATCAAGCCAAAGGTAAGTGCTTTTACAGTGCAATCCTATGCATGTCTGTTCAGAAGTAAGTCCCATTGAATTAAATGGACCTTACTTTCCAGTAAGTGTGTATAGGACTGCAAACTTAAAGCCCCATAGATTTCAATGGGGAGAGCACATGGTTAACAATCCCACTGTAATCTGTGTGTCTTAACAGTGCTTGGCTTTGGCTGGACCCTGCTCCAGATCATTAAAAATAGCAACAAAATAAACTAAAGATCACTCCTGTAAATCAAGACAAAGCCCCAATAAAAATACAAGCAGCAATTTTAAAACAAAAACAAAACTCATATGTCTTTTGATTTGACACAGCTAAGCTTGAGCCCCATCCAATCTCTTATCCAAGACATTAAGCATTGTAGAAATATTCTCTGCCAAATTCTCATGCCTTGTAGAGTTTGGTGAGGCATCCAGCTGATCCTCCTCTCTTTCCACAGCTAAAGAGAAGCAGTGAAATGGGAGGAAGCGAAGGGAAAGCTGCCAGGTTGGCTCCTATGTATTTTCAGGATTTGAGCTGTTCTTCCACTGTATTACATGATACTGCCAGTGGGAATTCTCACTAAGGAAGGCTTCCCCAGACAAACATGCATACATAGAGGAGGACTGAATTAGGAGTATCCCCAGTCTCACCTACTGGCTGAAGTGGTACAGCCCAGATACAGGGTTTACCTCTCTTTATGTGAGAGCTGAGCCTGATGAAGTAGAAGCTGTGAAGGTATGATTTCTTCCATTCAGATCTGTGTCCTTTAACACAGCCTCCCTCTGGTCCAGTTTATATTAAGTAGTAACGCTGCTCATGAGCTTTGCACTGCAGGCAAGGGGGGACTGCATTTCTGGGGGTTCTCCTGGAGGCAAGGGAATCCCTGCACATGGAAAGATGTTAGGCATTTACCTGAAGGCAGGTATGTAGCCCTAATGAATTCTCTTCAGGTAAATGCCTAACATCTTTCCATGTGCAGGGATTCCCTTGCCTCCAGGAGAACCCCCAGAAATGCATTCCCCCCCCCCCCTTGCAGAGGCACTTTTCATGAGCAGAGCCCTTGCATCAATGGGAGACAGATCTTTGATCCAACCCCACATCTGGAGTGGGTTTTGGCTGGCAAAATTCTTCCTTACGCTGATCAGGTAGCCAGAAAAGGGTCATGCTGATGTCTGCTTGCTGGGATAACAAAAACAAAACAAAACACTCCTCTGGGCTCCATCTGAAATTCAAAGGGTGTTCTGGAAGAGCTTCTGAAGTGGATGCTTCCAGGCCTTCTGCATGTATAAAGCTCTCAGTCCTTTAGACCAGGTGTGGGCAGACATCAAACTTGTGGGATCTATTTCCCCTTTTTTTGCCTAGAACCCTGAGATCCACCAACTGGAACCTGGTTCAAAAGACAGACAGTTTGCATTTTAAAATTCTGAGCCGGGGTATATGTTTCGATTTCGAATACCACAACTGAAAGGAGCTCATAGTCTTTCCACTGAAAAATCCACAATGTTACCTGCCCCACACCCAACCCCAGGTTTCTCCATTTTGGCAGTATAATTTAGGACAGGGTGGGGTCATTTTGTTGTTGCCGTTGTAAAACTGGAAATCAGGGCTCCTTGTCAATTCACTGCAAACACCCAGAGACCTAGCAGTAGATCCCAATCTACTTTCTACTTTAGAGCTGCTCTTGCTCCTTTATTGCCCCCTTTGTATTTTTCCACTTGGTCTCAGAATCACTACTCGAGGTTCTCCCAGGGTTGCACCTATGGCAACCCTCTCTTCCTCTTTGATTTTGGTGCTTCTGTCAGTCCCCATATTTATTATTTTATTTTATTTACAATATGTATATACCGCTCCCAATACAAAGATTTAAGAACAGTGCCAAACATTTAAGAACAGTGCCAAAGATTTCGGAGTGGTCTAATTTCTAATTCTGATATTTCTAATTTAAGTGCTATTGATTTATTACATTTGTGTTTTGTTTTTCCTCCAAGGAGTCTTTCCACTGAACCCCATTTTATTTTCACTAGTACTTTGTGAGATAGATTTGGGTGGGTGGGGGGGGGGAACCCAGACCAAAGGTGGCCATGCTGGTCCATGAGAAGAAGAAAAAGTCCCCAAATCCACAGTTATGCTTTACCTTTATTTTGACCAACTAAAATGCCACAAAAAAGGGTGCTAGTGCTTGGGTTTTTCAGAACTCTTTGTCAGGCTCAATGGCAGAAAAAGCCTGGGGTTGGGGGTGATGCATACAAGAAAGTACTAAGATTTGGCTGGAGGTTGTGGCCATGAGGTCTGCAGCTTAGACCTGTTCTCAAGATGGAGATTGCAGACTGAATGAATGAGTCACTGGTAGGTTTTGCAGGTATCAGATTACACTTAGCATTCAGGGAAGCAATGGCTGACTCCCATTTCTGAAGCATGAAGGATGCCTGTAGCACAGATCTGTTTCTCTCCATAGGCAAAACACACAGGAGGTCCTGGGTAGGCAGGGAGTATAAGGAAAGAAAAACAAGGCCGCCTTAACATAAGCAAAGGCAGAAATTAACTATAGGTAGTGCACTAGGTTAAAAAAAGTGAATTGAAATGAAATAGTTTAAGGGTGTGAGAGAAAGGAACCCACAAAATGCAAAGTCCCTTTTCAAATGGTGGGAAATTGGGTCTAGTGATGTCACTGAATTTCACAATTAGTCAACTAGTTGGATAAAACACATCAGTTCATAATGCTCACCTTTGTAGCAGGCCAAGATTGCTGTACTATGAATTTGCTAAGGTCAGAACTAATTACAAGCTTCCGAGCATATCCAGTAAAGTGGCATTCAGACCCCCCACCAAATTTTCAATTACTCTACCATCTAGACCCCCCCTAGCAAAACTTATCTAAAGCAGTCTCATTACCTGCTTCTGTCATTGTCACTGCCGCCACCACAACTCTGGCTCTGAGGAAGACTCTGGCTGAATTCGGACGACACAATAAGCCACTAGGGTGGGGGGAAACAATCGTCAGTTGTATTGACTATCGTGTCATCCGAATGCTGCCATAGTCAACTCAGCGCTAATCCTAATCCACACCACAATTGATTATTTATTACCATGTTGTGTGGGGAGTAACCCCTAGATGAACAACTGTAAGGTAGATTATTACCCCACCATTGACTATCGTGTTGTCTGAATTCAGCCTCTGTAGGTTCATCTTCATATCAGCAATCACAGGCCCCATAAAAACAACCAATCAGGAAGGGGCCACATAATGTGATGATTCATGACATCAGGCCACACTACACAGTTCCAAACTACAGCTGCCAAGATGCAACTCACATACATGGAATGAGATTCTGCATTAAAGGAGAACTCTTGTCCGAACGCAGGTGGACAAATGTGTTACTATGGCCTCCTGCTGCTGCGATGGTCTATTTACACAAGGAGAGAAAGAGGAAGTAGCAACGACCATGTGGCCCATTCAGGAGGCATTTATTTCATGCTGCTTTTCTTGCACTTAGCAGGAAAAG
The DNA here is from genome assembly GCA_029215795.1 of Anniella stebbinsi. NCBI lineage: Eukaryota > Metazoa > Chordata > Lepidosauria > Squamata > Anniellidae > Anniella > Anniella stebbinsi. The sequence continues at coordinate 41,745,548 of JARDYH010000008.1, forward strand.
GTGGCACATTCCTTTTTTGTTAAAAAAAAACAGATTAAAGGGGGACTATTTTGCAACAGAAAAACAAGCAGAAGGAGCGGGAGGTACGTGGGAGGCAGACATCATCATCTAAAGGACGTGTGAACATCTGTAAGTGGGCAATAGCGTGCGTGCGATAAAATGCTCATCTGATGATGCTCAGTGTAAGTTCAACCATCACTAGTTAGGATAGTGACTTGCCCAACATGAGCAGGGATTTGAACCTTGGTCTCCTGAGTCCTAGTCCAACACCCTAACCACTACACCATACTGGCTCTCCCATCTTCCTCATGCAAATCTAGTCAAAACAGTGCCAGCCAGCCATGCATGAGAGGGAAGTATCAGCAATCTTGGGGTAACCTCGAAAACTTCTTGAGGGAAAATAAAACCCTAAATAGCAGAACCTGCAAATACATGAGAAATGTGCCTGCTCAGTGGTGGCCCAATGCTGACAGACTGTTGACTAGCATTGACTATTGAGGCAGTCAGCGTTCAATCCATCCATCCTCCCTCATTTATTACCTTCTTTCCATCCATTCAGTGATCTCTAATGATTTCCTTCCTTGCTTGGTTGCTTCCCTTCCTCCTCCCACTCCAAACAAGGTGAAACATTGAAAAGATATATCTGCAGTGATATGTCTGAACTACCTGTCTGATCTATTCATTATCACTTTGTTGTGGGGAGCTATATCTATAGCTATATATGCCAAACACTCCTGCTATGTATCTTAAGGCAAACTGGAAAAAAACACACCACAGTCTACCTCTATTTCTATCATGTCCAAAGACCGCAGTCTCTCTCAAAGCAGCTGGAATTCTTTCATTATCACAAATGAAAGAGAAATTCCTGGCTTGTTCCCCCCCCCCCCCCATTTTTTAAAAAATCAGCTTCTAAATAATTTATGGCAGCAACATGGCTGGCTCTGCTCATCCTCTCTTCTGAGGGGGAAGATCTTCAGAAGGTACATTGAGCAGACCCCTGTCTTCTGCTTGGGATCACAAGCAAGAGGGCAGGGAGAAAGTCTGGGAGTCTTTTTGGCTCCTTGGCAAGTATGTCAGTGCCATCTGTTTCTAACCCTTGGTGTGATTCCTCCCCCCACGCCTTCTCTCCTTAAAGCATTTGTTCTCACAATGTGAGGCCTTTTGATCTCAGAAAATCACTTTCTGTTTAAAAGAAAGAAATAGGAGACTTTTGAGATCCTTGCAACTGTCCTTCTGAACTGACTGGTCCTTCAGTTGTGCAGCTTTTTATGCCATCTGCAAAGAACAGGCCCAGGTTATAGTGGGAAATTGTGAGGTTTTCCCCCCTTTCAGGATAAGGCTTTTTCTAGTAGAACTGTTCAGTGTTTAGTCAAAGCTAGGGCTTTTAACTTAAGTCACTAATCAATCTGGCAGCAGATACAAAGTTATAATTAGAATGCTTCTGTGCATGTACAAAGTGCATTTTCTTAGGGAGCAGAAGAATTTTCTTCTGTTTATTTTTAATTAAGAATTTACCAAAATTTCTTCATAAATGGGATGAAAAATCAAACATGGAAGAAAACTGAAACTGACAGATTCACTCATCCAAGGAAAGGGTTTTGAGTGCTTAGCTCGTAAAAGTGTGAGTTCGAATCCCTGGGTATTCAACCATGTTTGTGATGCTGAAATAGGATTGCCAGGCTTTTCTTTTCTCTTCTTAACAGGTTTCTTTAACAGCTATATGGCAGTCAGATGCAGCACTATTCTCCATATTGGGAATAGCCTGTACATAGTGAAACTGGCTAGGGCAGATGGGTAAGAATTTTCTTAGTGTGGTTTTTGATAAGAACTTACCAAAATCCACAAACTACTTCATAAATGGGATGGAAAGAATTTGAGATTTTAAAAATCTGAATGTGAGAGAAAGTGAAAACAGTTTTGTCCAACTATACATTTTCTTTACCATTTAATATCCCCAGCTCACCTTTTTTCATGTCCTCATTGTTTAATGGATCAAAGCCACCTCATTCCATGTGCCCCAACATAAACATTTTGGTTAGTTGATGGGGTCTCTTGATGGGGTACTCTACACATCACTTGCATAGTAAGAGACTACAGAGAGGTATGCTTAGGGGCTATTGGCACCATATATAAAACTAGCTTCTTCTGACTGTTAAAAACTAAATCTTCCAGAAATAATATAAGTCTCTTTTTATGTAGTGAAACATATAGATGAGGTATATGACCAATTTTCTTTGGATTTAGACCAAGGCATTAAAATATTGGATTTGTCATATCAATATATTACTTTATTGTATGAATGTTCATTGGCAAGTTTATATTTATAGTGTTGCCTAAATCAAGAAGACATTGTATTTGGCTTTTAAAAATCATCTCTAATTGCTGTGTTTCAAAACAGAAATCTGAACATATTCAAAATGGAAGAATACAAAGCTGAATTCTGAAACGGAGCTAAATTTAGAGTTTCTGCAAAAAGACATTCATAATTTGATGATGTGTTTATAATTATCTGCCCTGAGCATTTGTGCCGAATTTCTACAAAAAGGTTTCCCAAAAGGGGCTCACACCTGTTGGTAGATCAACATGGGAGGAGAGGAAATAAGTGAGCCAACAAAATGTACATACTAGGGCATAGTGGTTTGTCGTGGAGCCTTGCCCCACTATTCCCATACTTTTGTAATCTCCAGAGTTTTTCCAGATGGTGTTTTATTCACAATAAATATTTCATTCATTCATTCATTCATTCATGGCATTTGTATTGTGCTTTTCCCTTCCAAAAATGAAGTGCTCAAAGTGACTTAAAATATATCAAGCACAAAAACAATAACTATTCATTAAAGCACATTTACAACAATCTAAAAACTAAAAAAAAAAAACAGGAGCAATGGCAAAAATACAAAGAGTCAAAATTAACCATAAAAAATTAAATGAAGCAACAAGAGAATCAAAAGATTGTTTAAAGAGAAATGACCTAACCTCTTGAAGAGCAGGGAGTTCCATGTACAGGTGCCACCACAAGGAAAGCCCTGACATGCCTTGCCATCAACTGTGCCTCTGAAGGCAATTGCACATGCAAGAGTAGTGCAACAGCTGAACTTAAAGGATGGGCAGGTTATTTGGGGGGAGATGGCCCTTCAAGAAGCCAGATCCCAAGCCATTAAGAATGCAACCTTATGCAAGTTTAGATTGGAAGAAAAAAGCCCTATGACTCCCAGCATGGCTGGCTGGGGCATGATGGGAGCTGTAGGACATTGAATTGTGCCAGCACCATTGAATTGTACTCAGAAATGAACTGGCAGCCAGTGCATCTGATGCAATAATGGGGATAACACTATACAGGTGTTATTCATTTATTGTGGGAGTTCTAGGTATCTTTCATCAAGGCAGCTCTTTAGTTATAAGGATAATATCTTTCCTTCTATTCAAGCCACAGTGTTTTACCCCCAAGAAGATGCCATTTCTTCCCTCACCTTTCACACCTGTTATGATCATGAGGACAGTAAAGAATGTGGCTGGCTGGCCCAGGCAACCTGGAATATATATATATATATATATATATATATATATATATATATATGCTGAGTGCTCTCTTGCTGTTCCACACCAATGCAGGGACACTCACACAGGTCTTTATTTTTAAAAAAAAAAAATGAAGGAAATACAACCAAGGCGGCTTTTTCTTTTTCAGGGCAGGAATGCTTTCCCACTTTGTGACCTCTGAGCACAATCTCTGAGCACTGGGAAGCCCTATTGAAATGAATAGGAATCTGCATTAGGGATATGCACAATGTCTGCAATATTCAATGTGTATTATAGGAATATACAATACGAACATCCCCTTCACATTCCCTTCACATTTTTTTTTTAACAATGTTTTTGTAGATACATTACCCTTGATTTAAACAGGAAAAAGTGGTGGATATTGTCTGTCACAGGAGCGCTATTCCCTCCACTGCTTCCCCCTCCCCCACTTCCATTGAATAAGGGCAAGATATCATGCTACTGAGATTTGCAGGTGAATTACAAGCTCATTTTTCTTCTGGTCATGCAAAAATAACGACAGCCCTGTGGTAAATGAATAATACAAGGCTTAATTTTATACATAAGCCTCTGCTCTTCTTTTCATTGCCAGAGCTAAGCCCTAGGACATGGAAATTAGTAGATGATCATGTACAGTGCGCATTTCCCATTTGGGATTAAGGGAAAGAGCCTCCAGCATGGCCAGCCCAAGTCATTCTGTTGCCTGAGGCAAAGGACAAGATGGTCCCCCCTCCACCACCCACCACCCCCAATCCAATTCCACATATGGAATTGCCAAAACAAAGAGAGGAAATGTATCACCAAAGAAGAGGACGAAAGAGGATAGTGATTTGCATACAATTTGCATGTATTGATTTGTATGTATATATGTAGATTTGGAGATAATTATTATAATTTAAATAGAAATAGAGTACATTTCACCAGAGTGCGGAAGACTGTGACCAGGTGACTTGTGTGCCTGCCTGAGCAGTCTGCTGTTCAGGTGCTCACTGTTAATGGACAACAATTCCTTAAATTGGAATTGGAATTGGACAGCCCTTCAAAAAGAGGACAACCCTCTATAAAAGAAGACACGTAGCTTTCCTTAGCATCTTCCAGCACACCTGAGGGCTTAAGCGGCGCAGGGCAGACTGTGTGGGTGGTACACACAGCTCTGTCCCCCGACATCACACCACCTCTCCTTTCTCTGGCATCTGCCGCCTGAGGCTGCCACCTCACTCTACCTACTGGTAGGGCTGGCTCTGGCTTCTTTGTCCCAAGTGTGCCTTCTAGGCAAGCATCAGCCACAGCACCTCTAACTTTAGAAATTCAGTGCATGCACAGCAGCAGTCTCTCATTTGTTGTTGCTACTGCAGGTATCCTTAGGCTGAGAATACATTAATTAAGCCCCCTTCCTTCCCCTTGCTGCTCTCTCCCTCCTATGCTCAGAGGGGGTTCCTCCCATGTGGGTTTGAGTCCCAGGCCCACTTAAAAAAAAAAAAAAGGCAGGAATGGGTGGCCCCTTTGCTCTTCTCACCTATCCCTTCCTCAGTTTACACACTGGCCTGACAGCTCCATTTCAAACCCTCCCTCTCACGTGGGCTTGTTCAATATTTACTCAGGCTGATAGGTTTGCCTAGAGCTCCGCTCTTCTGTCTGCTTTGCTGCCCTGCCAGCTCCTCTTCCCCTCGAGCTTCGGTTCACCGAAAGTTCAACCCTAAATGAATTCACCGAAGGACGGGCCAGGCTGTCCAGAGGACCAAAGATGGGGTCACGCATAGGTCTTCCCACAAAACCAGTGCTTTCCAGGGCCCACCACTCCGTCAGCACTCCAGGCAAGAGGTCTTGCTTTGAAAAATTATTTTGGGTTGCAGGGGTGGGGTGAGAGAACAAACCACAAGCTGGTAACAAGAGAACGCCAGGCATATTCCGGGTAGGCTTCCTTTCAACAAATGGATCAGAGGTCAAGCCTTCAGGGAAGGTGAGAAAAGTTCATGAATACCCTGAGGTTCATATGATTCCGGAAAAGTGTAATTGTGCACAAATTGAGAATTGTATTGAGAGATGCATCTATATATCTAAACACCTGCATATGTGTATTTGTACTACAATATACTGCACTACTCTATTCTACATTATAGTATGCAGAGAGGAGGCTATGCAGATAGCAACAGGCTTCATTCTTAAGAGCTGGAGTCACCAGGGACAAGAAGCAGGCATAGGGCTTACCCCAGTATTGTCAAGGAGTTGGATTCAGGTCCCGGCTTCTGCAGCAAAATGGGACCTTCTGTGAGAGGAAGGGCTCTGCTCACATAAGGTCCCTCCAGCCAATTTTGAGGAATCCACCCTCCTCCCCACAGCACAGCTCACCCCATTCAGCAGGGTCTCTTGACTCTCTGTGTCACATTTTCTGGGGGTTGGAGGGGCGGCCATGGGAAGCAGCAGGCAGGGAGGTCCACTTCCATTAGCGCAGTTGATCCATATTAAATCTGGATGCCAACCCCTCAAGTGCACCCCAATATAGACAGCCAGTGTGGTGTAGTGGTTAGAGTGTTGGACTGGGACTTGGGATACCCAGGTTCTAGTCCCCACTTGGCCATGAAGCCCACTGGGTGACTTTGGGCCAGTCACTGGCTGAATTCGGATGATACAATAAGCAACTGGGTGTGGGGAAACAATCGTCAGTTGTATTGACTATCGTGTCGTCCGAATGCTGCCATAGTCAACTCAGCGCTGATCCAAATCCACACCACAGTTGATTATTTATTACCATGTTGTGTGGAGAGTACTCCCTAGATGAACAACTGTAAAGTTGATTCTTACTCCACCATTGACTATCGTGTTGTCCGAATTCAGCCACTGACTCACAGCCTAACCTACCTTACAGGGCTGTTGCGAGGATAACGATGGAGACGATTATGTAAGCTGCCTTGGATTTCCTTGGAGGGAAAAAAGGCAGGATATAAATGAAAAATAATGAAATAATTATATATGGAAGTATATGCACTCTCTATATGTGAATGATTGCCATCCATTCCTAAAGAGAAAGAGAAAGCATTGCACTCGGAAACACTGTTCGGGTGAGGGTTTGGACACCCAGATGCTGGGTGACCAGGCTCTTGCTGACATGGATCTTGCAGTCTCTCCTTCCACACAGATTGAGACAGTGAGGGGGGCAGAGTGGAGAGAGGGAGAGGGAGAGGGAACTCCCATCATGATAGGCCTGTAACTAGTGATATAATAGACATTACAACATCCAGGTCATTGGCATAGCCAAACTCCACATGGGGAAGCATAATACATAATTAGTGAATATTTAATAACACCCCCCCAACCCAGCAGCATGGTAAATTCCCATGCTGAGTGTTTTGTGTTCCCAGTGGATTCCAGTAATAACATGTAAATGCTGCACATTAGGCCAATGCATGAATACGGTAAGAGGCATTTCAGAACCTATACGGAGCACATCACATAGAAATGTTCCCACCCTGCAAGCAGATGTTAAAGACTGAAGTGACACCCAGCCATTTTATAAGAGTCTAACAGCTCAGTTCTATGCATGTCTACTCAGAGTAAATCCTACTGAATTTAATGGGACTTATTCTCAGGTAAGTGTGCATAGGAATGCAATCTAAAGCAATCCAAGCCGCCTGTTCCCTCATCTGAGCTGCTGTGGGGAACTGTGGCTCTCCATATATTGGATTACAGCCCCCATCATCCCTAATCATGCTGGCTGGGGCTGAACACAATAGCATCTGGAGGTCCACAGGTATAACTTAGTGGGCTTATAATGTTGACATTCACGGAATGTTGGCAGTCAGTGCAATTTCAATTGTTGTGAGAGAGGTGGAAGATGGGTTTGGCTAAGAGGGAAAACTTATACAGAGCTAAGGTTATAAGGATAAGAACATAAGAAGTGCCATGCTGGATCAGACTGCGGGTCCATCTGGTCCAGCACTCTGTTCACACAGTGGCCAACCAGCTGTCAACCAGGGACCAACAAAGAAGGACATGGTGCAACAGCACCCACCCACCCATGTTCCCCAGCAATTGGTGCACACAGGCTTACTGCTTTGGATACTGGAGGTAGCACATAACTATCAGAGCTAGCAGCCATTGATTGCCTTCTCCAGGAATTTATTCAACTCGCTTTTAAAGCCATCCAAATTGGTGGCCATCACTATATTTTGTGGTAGTGAATTCCATAGTTTAAAAAAAGAACCCAGCAAATTATGATCCATTTTTGGAATACTCTTTTGACAGCCATTCTGATCTACAAACATATTAAGGCAGAGTATTTATGGGGTGTTTGCTTGCTTGCTTGCTTGCTTGCTTGCTTGCTTGCTTGTTTTAAACGTGCAGATTGATCTTAAAACATGTTGCGCTAGCAAGCATTTAAGATGGGCACACAAATCTTGTTTGCCTTGATGTCCTCAATTAAATACTAAAATATACTAAGTAATGAACTGGATGAAAGCTAATAAACTAAAACTCAATCCAGACAAGAGAAGGTGATGTTCTTGAATGGTTTATCTGCATGGGAAGCTGGTGTTCAACTTTTCCACACATACACTTTATACTCAGTGGTTTAATTCTGAAATCAGGGATGCTAAGCTCAAGCCTATCTGAAAGTCACAACTTCTGTCCTGGAAACTCTTCTCCTTAATCCCATATACCAAGGGCCTGGGTTTATTTACTCAGTAGTCCTGGAAATGTACGCTGTACTTGAGCAAAGGTACACTATTACTATTATTTAGCACTATGCTAAATTTTGACAGGCTCTTTTTTACCATTTGATGGTTGAGTAGAGGTGAATCAGTTCCCCCAAATTCTCAGGGAAGGGTTGTTGCTTACCTTGGCATGTTTACCTCATTGGGGAGTGTTGCTGTTTACCTCAATGTGGCTGAGGGGCTTCATCTGCTTCCCACCAGCTACACTTCCTGGAATTCCTTGGGAGTAACCAGCCCTCCAAAGAATTCAGGGACATGTCTTTCCCCCCCACTAATAGCAACAGAATATTGTACCCCGTGTTTACATGTGTGTATGTGTGACGTTTTTGGAAAACTTGGGAGAGGATTTCCTCCTAGCACTAGTATTATTACTAATTCACACCTGCATTTCCAAGTCCTTTCTGTTTTGAAGTTCTGCTGTGAAGGAGTGATGAGACACACACCGAGATGTTGTTAGAAAGAAGCATCCTTTATTGTCTCTTTGCAAGGTTTATATAGATTTTAAGTCTTACTGACACAAGCACAATATTGCTGTCCACGAGGACACAGCGTGATGGTACACAATAGCACAATAGAGGACAGCATCATAATGGTATTGGTATAAGACTGCAACATTAAGAACGCAACATTTCATGGACCGGGGAATAGTAGCAGAACATTTAGGAACATCTTGTATGTAGCTGGATGAGATTAGAGACAGAGAGAACGAGGTGACATCAGGGTGTGCCCAGCGATGCAACTCGCTCGTTCTGCCCTTCATCTCATCTCTTTTTCTTAATTTAATTAATAAGAAGGTTTGTGAAATAATGGTTTGTGTGTTGAATATGAAGTAAAGGCAAAACAATTTTTTACTATCATAAACAGAGAAGGGATGCACTGAACAAAGCAACACAAGGAAATTAAAATAGCTGTTCCACAAATGACATAAAAGAATAACTGTCGGAGATATGTAAAGTTGGGAAGCCAATCTGTTAACCATGAAAACACAGAAAATTGTGTATGAACATTGTTTTGAATATAATGTTCTAGATTAGCTAAGTGATCTTCAATAGTTTAAGTCATGGAAATGAACTTCACAACCATCAGGGCCTACTAATTTACAGAACCCACCAGTTTTTGCTAGAAGGTAGTCTATTGCAAAACGATATTGCATTTGATCTTGATGCAATTCATCAATTTCGATTTGCAAATCGCGCACAATATTGCCAGTGGCGTTAATTGTTTTTTCTAAATGACATGTTAATCCAAGAATAGAGCGCCTATTTTCTTGCGCAATTATTCCAGGGTATGATCCTAAGGATAAAGTGCCAGTGATAGCTCTTAGAACAGCTCGAGACCCATCAGGCAACTCAGACAGTTGTGTATCAATAATAACTGTATCAGAGCAATGAGGTCCTAAAGGGCCACTCTGAATAGCTCGAGCTCTCCGTGGAGCTACTGAATGAACAACTTGTACTGGCAAAGTGAGGTAACCTAAAGCGGCATATTGATACGCGCCTGGGTGATAATTAGCGGCTGTGTTATTGAAGAAAAACCATAAATTAGGGTCTTGGATCTGCCAGCCACTACAGATACTACCAGCCATAGCTGTATAATTTGGCTGAAACACAGGGAAAGTTTTATAAATGTCATTGAGCGTCGAGGATTGATTCCAGTGTGTAACGTTGAAGGGATAGGAAGAGTTATAATTCCCCCATAACCAAAATTTTTCAGTGCAAGCAGAATAATTACCTACAGCAGCAAGGATTTTAACAGCTCTATGCCAATCATGCCACTTTGTATTCCAAGCACCATGTGGCATGACAATAGAAGCACATAGCTGGAGTGACTTTAGAAACTCAAAAAAATCGCCATTTGGTCTGATTTAAGTTCTCGGGGTTAGAAAATAACGCTGATTGATGAATATGCTGCAGATGAGATACAACAACTTCAGGGGTTATAAAGGCAGTGGGAATAAAAGCTACTTGTCTAGCAGTTAATAGATGTTCATAATACAAAGTAGCATTGTGACCATGAATAGTTAACATATACAGGGCATGTCGAACCCAAAGGTTAGCATCAGGCGCTAAAGAAACTGCAGGTATTGGGGCAGCAGCACTTAAATTGAACAATACTGAGATTAGACATAATATCATCACGGAATTAGTGGTGATTACAGCAAAAACAGCAGTAACTAAATTTTCAGGAGTTTCTGGCAGCTCTTGTTGGAGACATCTTTGAGCTGTATTAATTGTCTTTTTAATTGCTCTCCACGTTATCATTGGTACTGGGACTTTCGGAGGCAACGGTTGTCGCGGAGCAGTCTGGTGAAGCTGAGGATTGAAATTCGGAATCGGATTGGGAAGGGCTTGATGCCACGACATTAGAATGATAAGGCTTGACACACTTAGCAGGAATCCAAATGGGACAGTCACTGGTGGACACTGCAGCGTAACCATGACCCCAAGTGATGAGAGGAACAGGGCCTTTCCACTGCGGATCAGGAAGCTGACGATAAAATACCTGTGGACGTGGAAGGTTTATTTATTTATTTATTTATTTATTATATTTGTATACCGCCCCACAGCTGAAGCTCTCTGGGCGGTTTACATAGGATTAAAAACAATTAAAAACAATATACAAAAATTAAAACAGCAAAAACATACAACATACACACAATCTGTACATTTAAAACCACTTCAACACTTCAAAAAGCTACAAAAACAAAACAAAACAAAACAAACCCAGGCTCCTCAGATATTGCCAAATGCCTGAGAGAAGAGGAAAGTCTTGACCTGGCGCCGAAAAGATAACAATGTTGGCGCCAGGCGGGCCTTGTCGGGGAGGAGGCAACCAAAATGACGCTGCACGGTTAGGGAGACAACCAAATGGTTAGGGAGACAACCAAAATGGCGCTGCACGGGAGACATATTATCAATTCCAAGAGTTAAATGATTCCAAATAAACAGGACTACAGCTAAATGAGTTTGAATATTCCGGTAATGGGGAAGGATAGCAGCTTGTTTAACTAGGCTGACCATATGAAAAGGAGGACAGGGCTCCTGTAACTTCAACAGTTGTAGAGAAAAGGGGATTTCAGCCGGTGTCATTTGTATGCAATTAGTTCCTGGTGAAATTCCCTCTTCATCACAACAGTTAAAGTTGCAGGGGCCCTGCCTTCTTTTGTATATGGTCACTCTAGTAGTGCCTGCACCTTTAACTGTTGTGATGAAGGGAATTTCATCAGGAACTAATTGCATACAAATGACACTGGCTGAAATTCCCTTTTCTCTACAACTGTTAAAGTTACAGGAGCCCTGTCCTCCTTTTCATATGGTCAGCCTAGTTTAACACGCTTTTTAAGGAGTTCTTTAAGAGTGCAATTGGCTCTCTCAACAATAGCTTGCCCTTGGGAGTTATAGGGAATCCCATGGGTGAGAACAATATCCCATTGGGAGCAAAAATCTTCTAACGCTTTGGAAACATAAGCAGGTGCATTGTCTGTTTTTAGTTTTTGGGGCTTGCCCAAAATGGAAATGGCTGCCAACAAATGTGTTGTCACAGCAGGGGCATTCTCATGTTTCTGTGCTGTTACATGAAGGTAATGAGAATAAGTGTCAATACTAACATGAAGAAGAGAATAAGGTTTAAAGGGAGGAAAATGGGTAACATCCATTTGCCATAGACAGTTAGCTTTTTCTCCTCTGGGGTTCACCCCCATAGACGGGGAGGAATTATGGAGGGAACAATGTGAACAATTTCGAACAATTGCTTGTGCTTGTGTCAGTGGGAGAGAAAATTGGCGCGCTAAGGACTTTGCAGATTGGTGGAAAAAGGAATGGCTCTGGAAAGGGTCTGAGAATAATGAATTTGCAGCTGGATGTCGCAAAGCAGCATCTGCTTGAGCATTGCCAAAACTCAATGGCCCTGGCAAAGGAGTATGGCTGTGGATATGTGAAACAAAAAAGGGAATTGTACGCTGCAATAGAGCATTCTACAAAGCTAGGAACAACGCCATTAAATTGTGATCAATTTGAGCAGTCAGCAGAGAATCAGCTAAATGAAAGATAAGGTTATATACATACATGGTATCTACAATAAGGTTAAACGGTTGCTGTGCAAACTGCTGGAAAGCAAGTATTACTGCAGCAATTTCTGCTCGCTGCACAGAAACTTGAATAGGAATGTATAAAAATCGCCAAGTTTTAGTACTGGCATCTACATAGGTAAGAACACCCCTTTTTGGGGCTCCCTGTAAGGGAGCTGCAACGGCGACTGACTGTGCTTGTAACTGTATAGTTAAAGTTAAAGTAATTCGTGGATCTTTTGGCACGTTAAATGACAGGGGACCCACATGACTGGAGAAAGCAAATTGGTAACTATCTGAAGTAGTCATTAAGTGGACATGTTCTACTTTAGTAATGGGCAAGTGAACAGCGATCACATCTTGGCCCAGTAGCTGCAAAGCTCAATTGCAGCATTTAATGAGAAGATCAGCATAGGCCTGTACTAGTGGGTAAATATTGCGGGGCGGAGTAGCAGATAATACTAACCATTCACAGATATAAATAGACTTGTCGTCTTTTGGCACAAATAGCAAAGCTGTAGGTGAGTGAGGAGTTGACAACAGGGCAATAGAGAAACCTGGACATGATCTAAACAGGAGTGTCAGTTGTCTATACTAAAGGCAGCACAGTTGGGACAAAGCCATTAAGCTTCGGGTGAGATTCAGACATCGAGAACAAGTGGAGAGGTAAACAAAAGGTTTTACACTAGCGATTTGAATGTGACGATGAGGTGAATGAACAACAAGCCACCTGGAGCTCTGTTGCGCAGATTGTGCACCACCAATGCCCCACAGCTGCTGCACAGGTTGAAGGGGCCACTGTGACGGCCACTCAGCGCATCAAAGAACTGTCACATCCGCACCAGTATCAATAATACCTGTAAATAATAAATTGTTGACAATGAAAGTGCAGAGTGGTCGCTTGTGACCAATTGATTGTTCTAAATAGGATATAAGAGTTAAGTCAGTAGATCCAAAACTTGCATCACTACGGACGGCTGAAGAGGCCTGAGGAATAGAATAAGGAAGTAATAATAGTTGAGCAATAGAGGAAGAACGAGGGATGGTTTGAGGAAGAGACGTCCAGACTTGCAGCTTTAAGACACCTGTGTAATCAGAATCGACTACACCTGGAACAATGAAAAAAGCTTTTTTGCTGGCAGATGAGCGAGGAAGGATTAAACCAAACAGACCATCAGGCAATGGGCCGGTCACCTGAGTAGGGATAAGAAGCACTTCCAAAGGAAATAAAAATTTCGTGTCTTCTGTGGTGATTAAGTCAAGCCCAGCGCTACCGGCTGTGGCAGCTGTGAGCTGCGAGACAGGAATGAGTTTGAGGGCAGAGGAGGAGGAAGAGGCTGGGAGTTGTTCTCTGGAGGAGGGACGGTGAGAGGGTATGCTCTCTTTTGGCCTGGGGCTGAGGGCACGCCCGGTCTGAAGTTTCCTAAGCGGCATTGGTTTGCCCAATGATATCCTTTTTTACATTTAGGGCATTTGGTAGATGGTCTGCGGGGTGGAATGGCACTCATGCCGAAAATGCCCTTCTTTGCCACAGTTGAAACATTTGCCAACTTTTTTGTGGCTTCGATTTAGTGCTTCAGCAAGCAGGTTCATTTTGTAAGTTTGCGTGCCAATGTCTTGACAGGTACGGAGCATGTCAGCTAACGAGACATCGGCAGCTGAAAGGGGTTGCAGCGCTTGTTGGCAACCTTTGTTGGCATTATCTTTAGCTAAGCGCATGAGTAATTCTGTGGCAGCTTCTGGATTATCTACTTGCTGTGTAATAGCAGCTTGTAGACGGTTAATAAAGTCGGCATAGGGTTCAGCAGCGCCTTGCCGAATATTAGCAAAGCTCTTACGAGGTTGACCAGAAGCTGGAACTTTTTTAAAGGCAGTTACTGCACATAGACCAGCGGCATGCAATATAGCTTGCGGCAATACAGTCTGAGTTTGCACGTCAGCAAACTGCCCTTCACCAATTAGCTGGTCGATGATTACAGCACCACCAGCAGCTCGTGCATGTGTCTCAGCATGCCATCTCAACTCACTGCCCCACATTACAAACTGAGAGGTATTTAGCAACATGCGCATCATATCCTTCCAATCATTTGGAATCATATGATACCCACTAGAAATACCCTCAATCATTCCAATTACATAGTTACTGCTGATACCCATATCTTGAATAGCTTTATGAATTTCTTGCAAGACTGTGTATGGCAGTGGTTCCCAATTAGCGACTACTTGACCCTGATTATTTTGAGTGTACGTAACAGGACAGACTGCAAGCAGGTCTCCTAACTCCTCTCCTGTTAAAGTAGGATCCTGCTTACACTTCTGCACCATACGCTGGAACCCAGACAGGGGTACAGAATCAGAAACTGCAGAAGCGGAAGCAACAGGAGGAGGAGCACTGGGAGCTGGAGGGTGAGATAGCGGAGCAGGAGGTAAGAGGGTAGGTGCATGATAAGCGGGAGAAGGCTGCATGGACAACCCGTAGAGGTCGACTGCATGACGGCATAAATACCACAAATGTAAGATTTCAACAGGAGCTCGAGGCTCTGTATGAAGCAGACGCCCTATACGTTCCCAATCGCTCAAAGCTAAAGATCCTGTCTCTGGGTACCATGGGCACTGTTCCCCAAGTTCACGGACCAGCCGTGTAAGGGCAGAAGAGGGAACAGCATGCCCAGTTCTCTTTAGCAAGAATGCTAATTCATCTGCGTGTCTACGCTGTACTGCTGACAGCGAGATGCCCATACTCACCGGGATCCCAAAGGATGAGAGGTGCACCTGAAGCTCGGGCCGAGCGTAGTGAGAGAGCGCAGAGGTCCCTGTTCGGACGCCAGATGAAGGAGTGATGAGACACACACCGAGATGTTGTTAGAAAGAAGCATCCTTTATTGTCTCTTTGCAAGGTTTATATAGATCTTAAGTCTTACTGACACAAGCACAATATTGCTGTCCACGAGGACACAGCGTGATTGTACACAATAGCACAATAGAGCACAGCATCATAATGGTATTGGTATAAGACTGCAACATTAAGAACGCAACATTTCATGGACTGGGGAATAGTAGCAGAACATTTAGGAACATCTTGTATGTAGCCAGATGAGATTAGAGACAGAGAGAACGAGGTGACGTCAGGGTGTGCCCAGCGACGCAACTCGCTCGTTCTGCCCTTCACTGCTGTTCCTTGAGATTCTTGTGGCATCAAAAGGTAGAAGGGAAGTCCTATTAAGGCATTCAAACAACACCTAAATTGCCAAACACCAAGGAATAATATGAACCTGGTCTCAGTCTTTAAACCAATTTAGAATGCCAGGCCTCGTTCTGGGGAGGTAGCAACAAAGGGTGTCTCTGAGGATGTAGAGAGTGTGTATTTTTCACCACTTCATATCCACAATCTTGCTCTCCAGTCTGGCAATGCAGACTGGAGAAGTGTCAGAGATGAACATTTCCAGGCAAGCTTGAACTTCCTGTAAATCCTGCTTTTGAAATCAACCCAAACACCACTCAACAGAAGAGGATTAGGTCAGTTTTAACAGTTGTTTCGATCACTTTCTTTCTATCATGATTACCTTTTGAGCTCCTGTTGTTGTTCTTCCAGCTTTAAATCCGTGGAGGTGTTCCTCCAACCTCTCTGTTGGTTTTTCCCTCTTTTACCCAGTGCTGACCCTCCATAGGACAAAACCCTTATTCTTTGACTGTGGAATTCTAGAAGGCAACAATGTTGTATGATTTGCAGCTCACGTTTACCCCTCTGTTGGAAGAGATGACAGATTTCATATTTATATGGTGATGGAGGGAGGGTGTAGAGAGAAATCGTTTGGAAAAACAGCAGGGGAATCCTCATGCAAGTAATAAAAAGAGGCATCCAGTTTCAAAGGCAAAATTCACACTACTCTCTTCCTCCTTTCTTCCAAATTCTATGACCAGCATATAAGAAAAGTACTGTGTTTAAAAATAAATAAATACCATTTTTTTGTGCCACAGTAACCTACATTCTGGTCCAAGAAAAACAGAATCCTGTGGGTTGGATCCAGAATTATTCATACTTAGAGTAGATCCATTGAAATCAATAGGACTTTAGTTAGTCAGTCTGAATCCAACCCTATAGCCTGCATGAACAGATGCACAAACATATATGCATTCATGCATATACTTGTTTAATTTATTCTCTTCCTCATGGAGAGGGATGAAGAGTTATGCAGGATACTGAAGCTTGTTTACACACACAATTGTAATGGGCTGCATTACATGGGCAGACAAATGACCACGTGATCTGTAATTCAAAACTTTTCCTCCCCTCAGTGCTCATAGCCTTGAATGGGACAGTGCCTTCTAGTGGGTGCTTTGTAATGCAATGTCAGCTTCACATGATAGGAAATCCCACGATATTTCAGAAGAATCGGGATATCCAGCGTTTTTGTTTTAGAATGGAATAACCAAGGGAAGAGACAAGAGACAAGCAGGAGGTTGACAACATCGTCGAAAGGACCCATAAATTTCCGTGACTGGTCGAATGTGCCTTATTTTGTTCATGTGAACAGTCCCAAAGCCTCCCCACCACTGATCCAACTGTTGGGATTTCACGAGGCATTGCCTACCCCGTTCCAGCTCCATAAGGGCTAAACATTTACTGAGGTTCCCAGCTTGCTTGATTCTGTGTCCAATACCAACTTTGTGATTATGTGGCTTATATATGGAATTGCCAAATAAAACCCATAAGCCAGGAATGTGCAATTTGTGGCCTTCACCATTGGCTATGTTATCTAGGGCTAATGGGAGTTCTAGGCCAAAACATCTAGAGAGCTGCAAGTTGTCCACCATAAGCAGAAAGCCGATGAACTGCAGAAAGACATAAGCAAAAGGTGACTCAAGCCAGCAAGCCAAAAACATTACATGGAAAGGCAAAAAAAAA
Source organism: Anniella stebbinsi (assembly GCA_029215795.1). Lineage (NCBI taxonomy): Eukaryota > Metazoa > Chordata > Lepidosauria > Squamata > Anniellidae > Anniella > Anniella stebbinsi. Next base: position 41,762,769 of record JARDYH010000008.1, read on the forward strand.
AAAGTGAACAAGCAACCAGGACTATCAAACTAAAATTCTTGCCTGATCCCCCTAAACAAGGGACACAATCTCTGAGAAATACTTTTGTGCAGCACTCAATAACGTCAATGGCGACTGCACAGGAGAACTTCCCAGTGGATCGTGCGCCATAGTCAGTAATCTAACAATAAGACCTATATAATACTTTAGGGTGTTCATAACATTTCACACATGATCTCACACTTCATGCACATTATTTTATCTCTGTAAAATAGGTAAGTTTTAACATTCTAGTTTGCTAATTTAGGAAGTGTGATTCTGGTGTGTATGGAAATGGGATACATGGTGGAGATAAAGGCTGACTCAGTCCTTTGTAACTCCTGTTGAGTTTCCTGGGACAAAGTAAATGGGTTGTAATTTGGGATGCAGTTGAGAGGTCTGAAACCAACTGGATATTCAGCTATCTATCAAAATGATGTTTCCAAGTTCACACACCAATGTGTGGTTGTTCAGAAGTATTATGGATGTTATCCTTCATTTGATTTGATTTTTTTTAAAACTTCTTTGCAGTCTCGAAGATATGATTCCCGAACTACAATCTTCTCTCCAGAAGGTAATTGCATGGAGAAAGGAGGAAGGAAGAAGGAAAAGAATTGAAATTCACAAGTGTTTCTAATTATCTGAAATGGTTCACGTGTGTTGAAGAGTTAAAAGATTGTGGTAGCCACTGATGACGACATGATGCTACTTCTGATGTGGTCTCACTAGCTCTCGGTAAATAAAATCATATGGGCTTATATAACCAATCAGGTTTGGCTCTATGACAATATCACAAAGAGCAAATGAGAGTAAGTGAGAGTGAGGGCAACTGAATCAAATATGCTAACATTTTTGCAAGTAGAACAAAAAACAAAACAAAACACCGAAGAAGAGAATCTGAAAACATTTTAAAACATCAAAATCAATGAATAGTTTAGCCCAGCCACACTAGAACATAAAATGTCTTCCGTGTATGTTTTATGTATCAAACAAAATTTTTATGTCATAAGGCACTTTGAGTTCACTTTTGGGGGGGAATGGGGGGAAATAAGGTTTAAAAATAACAAATAAATGTATTTGAAGTTATGCTTATTTGGAAGGAACTAAATTGCCACTTTGCAGTCATCCCTATATAGGCCAATTTAAAAATCATGTTCCTAAGTTCAAGCGGTTGATTTGATGACCTTCTAGCATATGCATGATTTGTCTTTCTAGATTATTATCCGAGCTGGCCCAAGACATTTTGGTGCCTGAGGCAGGAAATCCAAATGGCACCTTCCCTATAATCAACATGGATTATAATCTTGAACATCTCTTGTTCATTTCAGTAACGTTTGAGATTGTCCCCACTGGAACAGATCCTGTGTCTCCCCCTCTGTGCTGTCTTTAAGAGCAACCATATTCATTACCTGAGGTAATTGCCTCACTTTGCCTCTTGCAAGGCCAACTTTAAATGGGGAAGGGAAGAGAGAGGCAAGGCGAGAGTGGGAAGCTTTGAAAGAAGCATAGTTTATTGGAGGGGGGCTCTATTTCCCCTTGTCCATTACTGTTATGGAAATACTCATCTCCCATTTTTCTTTCCTCTTTTTTTCCCCCTCCTTCAAATTTATTAATGGATTTGGCAAACCTTGTCAGCGTTTCCTCAGATTATGCCAGCAAACGTAAGGCTTCCCTTGATGAATAGGGAGCAGTGCTTTAAATCAGTCCCCAACTGATACAAATTATTTTAATGTGCCCCTTTTATGATTTACTGAGATTTTATGAAGTAGCCGGCTATGTTGTAAGACTTGATTATGAACTTGGGTTGCCTTAAAAGATAAAGTGCCCTCCAAGGAGCTGAAGGGGGGAGAATATATATATATATATATATATATATATATATATAATATATATATGGTACATTGCTGATTCAGATAGTTTACAAAAGAAGAGCAGCTTAACTGAATAAGATACAAACATCCTTCTGTCTTTGACATTTGGTAGTTTTCCCACTTCAATCATGACCATGCATATGCATCCAACCCCCATCTATTAAAATTGAACAACATTTTGTACACTTGTGCCTCTCTCTCTCTCTCTCTCTCTCTCTCTCTCTCTCTCTCTCTCTCTGATAGATATATATTAAATATATCAATATTTTACAACCAGGGTACTTCCAGATGAGGCTTTTATCCTGCAGTAGCCCTGCCTCATTCATGGAATTTTATTTGGGTCCAGGCAACATCATTTTCAACTTGTAACCCTTCCATGTTTTCCCACCATTTCTTCCATCTTTTTCCATCTGCAGAAAACCCATTAAGTGTGCAATCCTATGTATGTGTGGATATAAAAAGCCCTACAACTCCCAGTATTCCCTAGCCAGCACTGGGCATTACTGGCTGGGGAATGCCGAGAATTGAAGGATTTTTGCTGTCTAAACATGCATAGGATTGTGCCTTATGGAACAAAATATTAAATTGGTACGCAATGCCTTCTGATTGGTGGTGCTAGAAGGAGCCCACCATCTGGAAGTGCCCACATATTTGTCCAACTTGTTTCTCTTCCAGGCCTGATTTAGGCAGATTTGTTTGCTTGTTTATTTATTTACTTAAAATAAATCATATTTAGGCAAAGAACTGAGTTTTTGTTTGTGATTTATTCATGGCAGAAATTAGGGTAGAGAGAAGATAATAACATTTGTGGGTAGGGGAAGTGTGTGTGTGTGTGCGTGTGTGTGTGTGTGTGTGTGTGTGTGTGTGTGTGTGTGATTTCAATATGTGGTACAGGATGGAGAAAGAGAGAATTCATATTATTTTTAGAGATGTATGGAGGAGGACATCATGATGGTGATGGGAATAGAATAACAACAAAACAACACAAGCAACTGTAAAGATCTGAGGAAATCAATATTAGAGATTGCTGTATCCTGATACATTCCACTATACTGGGTAAATACATGACAGAGAATATTCAGTATCTTTGTAAACTAAAACTTCCTAACCTAATTCTGCCCCTCAACCACTGAGAGAAACAGAGAGCTCCTGGGAAAGAACCCTTTCCTTCTCTCCAGTAATGGTGCATATCAATGAAGGAAAGGACTGGCTGTAAGTTGGTTGCTTTAAAAGAAAAGGGAATGTAGTCTCAACAACCTCTTTGGAGTCCAAGAGGTTATCAAAGTGTAAATGCCTTCACTGGGCTGAAATGTTTGAGAAAGAGCAGAAAACATTTTAAACATATTTATAGGCCCTGTCCTCTGCCGCTCCTGCACCTTTTTCATCTGAAGTTTCACAAGTAAAAGATATGATTGTAATCGTCAAACTGATAACGCCAGCGCCTGCTTCAAAACAAGGACTACTATTGAAGGGGCAACAGCCTGGCTAACAATGTATAACTGACTGGTGGTGTAAATACATACATACATACATACATACATACAGAGAGAGAGAGAGAGAGAGAGAGAGAGCGTTCAGTGGAACTTACTCCAACTAAGTGTACATAGAATTAGAGCCATGGTATAGTTGTTTTGGGGGGGGGGGGTTGTAATGGGGGTATTCTGCATTGGACACAATTATCAGATAGCATGCAAGTTTTCATAATACAAGAGGGTATTGAAGACAGTGTCAGAGATAACTGTTCATCTAAGAAAGAACCTTTATTTGTGCATGGCTTCCTGCAAGTCAAAATATGACACAGAAAGCAAGTCGCTTGCCATAATCTAAATTTATGGTGCATCTACAAATGAGCTGAAGAGGCTGTAGAAAAAGGCAACTACTATTATTTGTGGTGGGGGAGGAAACATTTTCCTAATGGAAAAAGCCCTAAGCCAGAGTTGGGAAACCTGTGGCAGTCCAGGTGTTGCTGGATTCCAGCACTAACCAGCATGGGCAATGGTTGGGGATGATGGGAGTTGTAGTCCAGCAACATCCGGTGGAACACTGGTTTTCCAGCTCTGGGGGTTGTCTTCACAGCATTGAGTTGGGGCTGCTCCACCACCAAATTCTGCAGTATCACTGGTGTGAGGTGGCGGTGAGTAATCTTGATGAAGGCAGTCTGGAGGAGGCAGCTCGGGCTTTCTAAAGGCCATTAGGCTCGCCAGCCTGTCCCCTGCCTGGGCGGACGGTGGCCAATCAGTAGTCGCCATCCACCTGGCCACGACTCCGGAGTGAGGTTAGATGGTGGATACGCTGTACTCACCTCACTCTGGAGAAAAAAGTCGGGGTAATTCCCTGACTTTTTCATCCACAGCTTCACTGGAAAGCCCCAGAATGGGTTCACAGTGGCTGCTGCGTTGTATAATCAATGCATCACAACCTCATACCCACCCCAGGGCTTTTCATGCGTTTAGACAGCCCCCTGGTTTAAGAGAAAAGCACATTGTACAGGGCCACTAGCATAACTATCCCATGGCTGTGAGATAAGAGGACATAAAAATGACAAACATGAGAAGGTCTGACAAGATCTGTTCTACAGAATTATGAATGGTGAAGAAAGAGTGAACGGAGCAAAATGTGTCTCCCTCAAAAACTTGACTGCCATCCAGTGACATTGACTAGCAGCAGGTTCAGGACAAACAAAATACATACTTCATGCAATGCAAAATCATTGTGTGGAATTTAAGGCTAGAGATTATTGTGCAGGGCCACTAGCATAGATGGCTTTCCTAATGCAAAGGACACCATTCATGAAAGATGGGTCTATCAGTGGCTGTCATCAGACAAAGTTGAAAATGGAACTCCATATTTAAGGGCATCATTACCAAACTCTGGAGACAAATTACAGAGGCTGGCTATTTCCATTATGCCATGTTGGTGATTTTCCCAAAGACAACTGGCCAGCTTCCATTAGAATATTGCAGAGGATGGACCTTTGGTCTAATATATAGCAAGACAACCTTAGATTGCTGAACTAAGTCCAGAGTATATATTTTTCAGACCCAAACTTTTCCCCATCTGTGATTTGCAATGTGTCAAAAGAGCACCGTTCCCCCTTCTTGCTCCGGTAGCTCTACAAGCTGAACCCTGGTGGGAGTGCCAAAGTTGTGTTATCAAACAAGAGCATCAAATATTTCACTGCTGAAATTTCCAAGCTCTCTTGGAGAAGTGGAACTGTTTAGATATCAGATGTTCTTTCAGTAGGGCCAGTCAACCACTGTTGAGTAATGGCTAAATCCCCCAAAGCATCTTCTTTTTGCCATCAGTGTGTTATCACTCCTGCCCTTTAGCTCTCCAGGCAGGCTGGGCAAAAAAGTATCGTTTTCCAAATCCTACACCTCAGCCTGAAGCTCTTTCAGCTTAAAATGGGAGATTGTTTACAGAAGATGAAAGATTTTCATCCACCACCTGGTTTCTGTCTGCAACCACATTGGACAAGGGGTGAAGCTGCTGCTCCATTTATCTTGGCCTCTTGGCTGCTCTCACAAGAAGAGCCTGTTTTGGATGCATGGGATTTCTGTTCTTTAAGTGTGGAAATAGTGAAGAGGTTTGAGAAGGAAGTTTTACGGCGATTGAAGTATTATCATTATTGTTGATTGCATTTCTGTACTGCCCTTCTGGTATCAATCAAGGTGGTTTACAAAGGATTCAAAAAACACAATCAAATCTAAACATAGTAATAAGATATTGAAAACAACATTAAAAACCATGATAACAATTTAAAAGCCAGGTTTAAAAGATGTGTCTTGACCCCCTTCATGAAGACAGAGAGAGTGGGGACTAGCGTTCCAGAGTTTGAGAGCAAGACAAATGAAAGCCCTGTCCTATGGGCCTGAGAAATAGGCCTCTGCAAGCAAGAGTGTCTTCAAAAGGTTTTCTCCTGCTTAGGGTGACCATATGAAAAGGAGGACAGGGCTCCTGTATCTTTAACAGTTGCAAAGGACAGGGAATTTCAGCAGGTGTCGTTCGTATGCATACAGAACCTGGTGAAATTCCCTCTTCACCACAACAGTTAAAGCTGCAGGAGCCCTGTCCTCTTGACCATGTACAAAAGAGGGCAGGGCTTCTGCAGCTTTAATTTTGTGATGATGAGGAAATTTCACTATATATTTTCTGCATATATACAAATGACACCTGCTGAAATTCCATTTTCTATGAAACTGTTAAAGATATAGGAGCCCTGTCCTTCATTTCATATGGTCAGCCTACTCCTGCTGATCTTAATAATTGAGTAAGTTTATACAGGGATATGTGGTCCCTCAGACAGCCAGGCCCTAAGTCATTTAGGTTGCAATCCTATGCCTGTCTAGACAGAAAAAATTCCTAAAACACTGGGGAGTGCTGGGAGTTGTAGGACATTCTTCGTCTAAACATGCTTAGGATTGTGTCCTTAAAACTTCAAAGATTAACACTAAGTCCTTCAATTGAGCCTGGAAAACAATTGGCAAGCAGTGCTGATCTTCAAGTATTTCTAGTGATATGAACACAATACCATGCACCAGTTAGCAGCCTAGCGGCTGCATTCTAAAGTAGTTTCCTGGAAATAAATGTGAGACTCCAGAACAATAAACACAGGAGCAAAAAGAGAGAGAGAGATGATTATGAAGGAGACCCTGTTGTTGTTGCTGTTGCTGTTGTTGTTGTTGTTTATTGTTGTTGTTTTTCTGGGATGCTCAGTTGCAGCTGGCTGGGGTCAGGATGTGTTTTTAGTTCCCATAACGTCTGCTCCCCCAACACACACACACACACACACACAGGGGGGGGGGGGGAGCTGGTCTTTCTCTTATCTGCGGTCAGTGGAAACAGGATGTTGTGTGGCATAGAATTGTAATACAACTTCCTCTGGGATAACTAAAATGATAGATTTTGTTCACCGCGGCTAAGTAATCATTATGTTGGCAGCCAAGAAGGAATTGTCTCTCAGGTCATATTGGCTACTGGCCCTTAGATTTGGGGAGTGGGGTAGGAAAGGGGGTGTTTGTGAGAGTTTTTTTTCCTCTGTCCTTGCACCACATGATTAGGCTCTCTTGTTAGAGTCATCTGGAGCAGTTTGTTCTGCAGGTAGTGCCTTATCTGAAGTGCACATCTGTTTATGGCATAGTATGGACTGGATTGCCTGAGCTGACTTGAATGCTTGAGCCTGTATTGTGGGCAGGGGGGTTGGCTAAAATGGAATTTGGGTATCTTCCAAACAAATGATTCTAAATCCAGGGGAAAGCAGGAAGTTGATTAGGAGGGAGTTATACTTGTCAGCCAGAAGCTAAATAGAAGGAGGCACTAAATGCTCCAGTCCAGCCTGGTGCAGCTTCTCCAAACTGACAATTGGCTTTCAGGACACCTTGTTCTGCAGACAAGGCACAGATAAAAAACAAGAAGCCCTCATAATGAACACTACGTTGTCACTAGATAAACTGTCACCACTTGCATTTTGTTTGGCTTCCTTTTTTCCACTTCAGATTCTCAAATCTCAGTATTACAAGTTTTAACTGATTTAATGCTATAATTAATTAACAATTATGGTGGGGTGGGTGGGTGTTTTTAAGCAGATCAATGAAATCATCAAATATCTGGCCTTTTAAAATGGATTGTTTTTGTTCTCCAAAAATGAGCCTTGCTTAGAAAAAAAGAACTAAAACAGAAATAATTTTGCAGTGGAATCATTCTCAAATTCCAATTTGCACATTGGAAATATTCAAATTAATATTATTTGGGGTATAATGTTTTTCAATAATCTCATTGCTGGATGTTGTAGGATTTAGTGATTTTAGCAGGGGGAAGTACAAAAGTATTGAATTTGTTCAGCAAGAAATTAGTCAACAGGACTAATGTTTTTAAGGTAACCTTCAAAGCTGAAATTCCAAAGTTCAAAACTCAAGTTGCTAACTTAAGACAACTGAGCAGCCCTATGATCTGTGGTGGAATGTCCTCCCAGGCCCCCTCCACAAGGATGCGCTTTTGCGCCCGTTTCCGCGATTATGCGCATTATCGCGGAGGCGCTTTTACTCCTAATCCCTCTGCACCGGAGGCGGCGAGAGGCGGCGAAGCGCATTAATTCATGTCCAAAAAGCGCTTTACAAGCAGTTAATGCGCGTAATCGCTTGTTCACTCCGCGAAAATGCGCTTTAACGGCCGGAGCAAAATAAAAGTCGCTATTTAACGCGCGTTCGAAAATGCGCATTATCGGGGAGATAACGCGCCTGTACGCCCGTTTTGCGCTCCGTGCTTGTGGAGGTAAATTTTTTAATGAGCCTTCAAGGCTCATTAAACGTCTCGTGTGGAGGAGGCCCAAGTTGCCAGTTTGAGTAGGGTGACCAGATAAAATCCAGGTCAAGGCTCTTGTAACTTTAACAGTTGTAGAGAAAAAGGAATTTCAGCCAGTGTCATTTGTATGCAATTAGTTCCTAGTGAAATCCCCTCTTCATCACAACACTTAAAGGTGCAGGCACTATACTAGAGTGACCATATACAAAAGAAGGCAGGGCACCTGCAACTTTAACTGTTGTGATGAAGAGGGAATTTCACCAGGAACTAATTGCATACAAATGACACTGGCTGAAATTCCTTTTTCTCTACAACTGTTAAAGTTACATGAGCCCTGACCTGGATTTTATCTGGTCACCCTAAGTTTGAGCTTATTTATTTATTTCATTTACATCCAAGCTTTACTTTCATGGAAGTCAATGCAGCATATGGTTCTTTGGTGGTTTCTACAGATATACAGATTTTGACCTCCATCACACCTAATTTCCCCCCCTGGTTTGCCTCCATGTTTTTTTTACCTCTGAGGCAGAAGCTCATCAAGTTTATGATCCCTTTCACCTGAAGAGCTGCTCTGTTGCTCCTTCGCTTGTTTGCTCTTTCACTCCACTCCACTCCACTCCACCCCACCCCTCCCCTTCTCTTTCTCCCTCCAGTCAGGTCCTGTCAGATGAGCACTTCAACCAGACTGCCTTTCTGCCGGACAAAAATGGAATAATCTTTTAGTCTGGCTCTTTGGGGGCATCAAGGGAATACAATCTTGTCTCTGCAGAGATTCAGGCATTACATGATTTTAAAACGCTTTCATGCCTGGATTGCAAGGTTTGGGTTTTATATTGAGGCTTGGAATTGGCTGCTGGGAGAGATTGCTTTTCCCTGCCAGGGCCTGATGCAATCCAGTCAAGCCCCCAGTTCCTTTAAAACTACACAGAGGCTAGGCTGACCAGATAAAATCTAGGTCAGGGCTCATGTAACTTTAACAGTTGTAGAGAAAAGGGAATTTCAGCCAGTGTCATTTGTATGCCATTAGTTCCTGGTGAAATTCCCTTTCATCACAACAGTTAAAGTTGCAGGGGCCTTGCCTTCTTTTGTATATGGTCACTCTAGTATAGTGCCTGCACCTTTAACTATTGTGATGAAGAGGGAATTTCACCAGGAACTAATTGCATATAAATGACACTGGCTGAAATTCCCTTTGCTTTACAACTGTTAAAGTTACATGAGTCCTGACCTGGATTTTATCTGGTCACCCTAACAGAGGCTAAGAGCGCATTAAATACGCTTAAGGAAAATAATCCAGACTTTTAGCATTCTAGGAAAGGCTGGGGAAGAGGCAGGTTGTCATCAGGACAGGCACGGCGTCATGTGAGTACCATGCTGTAAATCCACACACCAGGCATGGCGAGAGTGCACTAAATCGCTGGTGTGATGGAGCTCTTTATTAAATCTGTTCTGCCTATGTTTTGCAGATTGTCAGGTGTTTTTTGTTCTGTTGTCCACTCATTGACAGAATCGGATTGTTTAAAGGAATGTACAAGAATGTTATTCTACATGTGCACTAGTGCTGATGTGCACTAGCACAAGTGCACATTTCCATAACCCCCCCCCCCCCAAGTAAAAAACCTGCTCACAAGTCCATGGAATCCACACAACTTTTTAAAAGCCTGTCTAATGCAGAATACACAGGTTGGATTCATAGAAATCCAAATTCATTTGATTCAGTTGCTGGTTTCTTCAACATCCCTAGTAGTCTTCCATCCAGGCACTGACCTGGCCCAGATCTGCTTAGCTTTAGCAAAGTTCAATGTCAGAGCATGCCACTGAACCTTCACTGGAGACTTCTATCTCTGCATACATTCCACCCCGTGTCCTACTCACCATTGTACTACTCTCTTCTCCTTATCTAAGCTTTTTGATTACCTTATAGTAAATTACAGTAGGGTGACCAGATAAAATCCAGGTCAGGGCTCATGTAACTTTAACAGTTGTAGAGAAAAGGGAATTTCAGCCAGTGTCATTTGTATGCCATTAGTTCCTGGTGAAATTCCCTCTTCATCACAACAGTTAAAGTTGCAGGGACCCTGCCTTCTTTTGTATATGGTCACTCTAGTATAGTGCTCCCCCACCATCCTGGGGATGGCAATTTCACTTCCCCCTCCTCCACAAGGCAGGAAGAGTTGCCTTGGGGAAGTGGTAGGAGGGAAAGTCCACTTCCATTAGCGCAGTTGATTCAGCGTTAATTTTGATCTAATGACAGGAGTTTTACCAAGCTTTTGATAGGCCACCACACAAAGCTGGCAGGCTGTGGTCAGGTCACAAGTTGTGGAGGCACAAATGAACCAGAATGGCCACCTCAGCCACCAAGAACCCAACTTGCCCTGACAGATCATGAGTTTGGCCTAGGCACCCACAGGAGAGGCAGGGAATGGCAATAAACTATAAATACCCTGCTTAAAAATAAAGTTCCCCATAAATCTCCAGACATGTTGAGTGAGACAGTGGAAAGAAGCATGAAACTGAAGGCCGAAAATACCCCCTGTCACCACACAGGAGGGCGAGCCAAGCCGTCAGCCTGTCTGCCGGGAGTCTGCGTCTCCCCTGCTTTCCATGGTTGCCTCTAACAGCTTTTAATTCACAAAACTGAAATGAAGCAATCAGTTTTCATTTCAAATGCAGCCAGGCTTTCAAAAGAATGAAGTCATTTCCCCTCTTTCCCTCCCCTCCCTATCTACATTTTCCCTCTCTCTTTGCAGTCTCTCCAAAGTTCATATTCATATATATATATATATATATATATATATTCAAGAAGAAGAAGAAGAAGAAGAAGAAAGAGAAGGCGGAGAAAAGCACACAAGACATTTCTCCACTGAAACTGGGCAGCTGGTAGTTGATTTATGAAGTGCTGAAAAGCATCTTCAGAGCTGTCATTTATCTTAAAGCCTTCTGCCTAAGTAAACAAAGATTACCCCCCTTTCCCCTCCCCACACTAATTATAGTTACAGTAGAAACACAAGCCCAAAGCCTATTAACAAGCGATTTAAAAAGACAGCACCTTTGAAACACCCAGTTTCTAGATGTTTACAAAGGCAACACTAACTAGAACCATATCTACATTTCTGAGGAACTCCAGGACTCTGGTGCAAGTTGACACACTGGAAAGAAGCTCTGGCCCAAGGTTGTACATACTTTGAGAGGTGAATGAATGTGGAATTCCAGATGGTAGCTGTCACAGCATCCTGATTCCTGATTGCGGGAAAGGGGTGTTCCCCTCTGCTGTGAATGAGGCGGGTGAGCAGGATAAATTTTACTGGCCTACCCTGTAATATGTGATTTGGCCTCTGTGCAAAGGTCTTCTGGACTTTGGGGCTTTCTGCAACTTCCTATGACAAATCTGCTCCCTGCCCATGTTGGCCTGCCATGTTGGTTGCTCTGTGCAGGTTGGAACAGGGGGCAGCTGGTGGATTGTCCTAACAGAAGTTTGGGCCAGATGGCCCTTTGATCTCACTCCTTTCCAATTATGATACTATAAACTAATGTGAGGCCAAAACTCTGACTTACATTTTCAGATTTTAAACATGCATGTGGAATTCACCTCCTCTTTCTCAAAGTATACATTTATGTCTGTATGTTGCAATACCAGAATGCAGAAGAGGTACCAAGGCTACAATCCTATGCCCACTTAACTGGGAGGAAGCCTCCTCAGAAATAGTGAGATTACTTCTGAGTAAACACTGTAAATGTGGTATTGGGTGCAAAATTTAGCCTACAAATATTTCAGCTTTTACTTAAACAAAAACCAAAATAAAACAAAAACTAAGCAGCAGAAGAAACCAGTTTCTACCCAAATTTATGGTTTTGAAAATATGCTTTAAATGGCATCTTTCTCCAACATCCTCCAGTTGTGTTGACTACAACTCCCATCACCCCATAATATTGGTTATGCTGGCTGGGGCTAATGGGAGTTGTAGTTCAAAATGTCTGGAGGATGCCAGATTGGGAAAGGCTGCTTTAAAGTCTATGTGCTCTGGCTGATGGAATTTTAGAAGCCAGTGTGAGAGGAGGCTTTCTGAATAAGGTCTCTAGTTGGCTCGGAGTGGGCCTTTCGGGCATAGAATTTGGACTACCTGGGTGCAAAACTCATTACAAACAAAAGCATGGAATATGCACAGCCTTGACCACAGAAGGTTTCCCTAAAACTCCAAGATCTTAAAATCTGAATTAGTACTTGATATTTGAGTATGGAACATTAAATATTTGCTGAATTTTGAATTTATGTAACATTTTAACTCTGCTACAAATAGTGGCAAATGAGGCTGATGGATCAGATATATGGGCCCTTAGTATATGGTTTAGCACAGCATGGACAACTTGTGGCCCTCCATATATATATATATATATATATATATATTGGCCTACAATTCCCATCATGCTTCATCATTGTATAAGCTGTCTAGGGCTGATGGGAGTTGTAGAACAAAACATTTAGAGGCCCACAAGTTGCACATACCTGGAGCAGAAGCAAAGGGCTATAGCTCAGTGGTAGAGCACATGGACTCTTCTGTATGCTTATGGCACCAGGATCCAAGGAGCCAGACTAACACAGTTTGCGTTTGCATACTCAGACTAGTATACTGGCTGGTGCCAGCATTTGGGTTGGCATCATCAGGCACCCGCTAAGGCCTGCCACGGGGCAGGGGGAGGAGCTATTGCCAATCACCAGAGAACTATGGCCCTGCTGCATCTGACCTTCCCAGCCCAATGGAAGTGGAAGTGTGGTAGGCTGACCAGGTGGCTCGGGATTTCCCGGTCCTAACCGGGAATCCAGGGGCAAACCGGCCCAACCGGGGGGCGGGGGGGCAAACCGGGGTGGTGGGGGGTCACGCGGCAGTAGCAGCAAGCAAGGAGCGGCGGCGAAGGCGGCGGAGGAGCCCGGGAAGCGGCCGCCCCAGCTGGTAAGCACGAAGGGGGGCACTTACCTGCTGGGGTGGCCACTTCCCGGGCTCCTCCGCCGCCTTCGCCGCCGCTGCCGGGCTCGTAAGGCCAGAGGCTGCGCGGAAGAGGCAGGAGAGGGCCGGATCCGGAAGTGGCGTAACCGTCACTTCCGGATCCGGCCCTCTCCCGCCTCTTCCGCGCGGGCGGCGAAGGAGGAACCCGCGCGGGCGAAGGAGGAACCCGGCGGTAGGTCCAGGCTGGGTTTTTTTGGGGGGGTGGCTTGGTGGGGGGGTTGTTTTGGGTGGGGGGGCGGGGGGGACCGGGATTTTTATTTTTAAAATCTGGTCACCCTAAAGTGTGGGCAAGGGGCAACTGGAAAGAGGAGAAGGAATGATGGTGTTGGGCCCAGCAGCGGAAGAGGGCAAGTGAATGGGCAATGGTGGTGAGGAGATGTGGGCCCCACTGAGGCCATCTTATTCCAAGAGGATTCCTCAGAACCTGGAGCTGGCACTGGTTACATATAAGAAGCTGTCTCATACTGAGTCAGACCACTGGCCCATCAAACCCAGTATTGTTGACACTGATCGGCAGAGGCTTTCCAGGGTTTCACGCAGGGGGTTTTCCACCCCTACATGGAAATGCCAGAGATCGAACCTGGGACTTCCACATGCAGAGCACGTTCTTTACCACTGAGCTACAGCCCTCTCCTCTTGTGAGGCAATGCTTTGCAGAGTCTTTCAAAGAACACACCAGATTTGTTGGCTACTGCATAGGTCAAGGGAAGTGCTCTTGTCCTACGGAGCCAAGATAGGGGCGAAGAACCTGAGATGTGAGCTGGAAATCTCCAGTTCAAATCTCAGCTCAGCTATGAAAACACTGGGTGGTCAGAAAGCCCCAGTGATATCTTCTGATGCAGACAGGACTCCAGATCTTATGCATGTGGGAATTCTTGCTGGCCTGTTTCCTCTGGTTTTTCTCACTTATCAGTTACAGAGAGAGTTATGTGATGTGTAAGTTCTCCGAAAGCTTGAAACGCGGGTGCTGTGGATCCCATTCCCAACCCCAACCCCCACTCTAAGTTATCACAGGTCTTTGTGGCCTTTGACAGGGCAAAAAGTTTTCATCTCGCACAGCCACTATTACAGATTGTGAGGCTGTGCATATCCAAATATAACTTTCCAGTGATGCAAAACAGAAACTTACATTTAGCCATGAATACATCTGAATATTAAACCAGCAACAGAAAAACATGAGTGCACTGTGGAACATTTCTAGGAGTATCTGCTCCATCTCACCCCAGACATATTTTGTAAAACACAGAAGATAGATTGGGATCTACTTGTAGATCTCTGGGTGATATTCAGTAGATCAGCAAGGATTGTTTAAATATTGCAACAATTAAAAAGTGCCTTTTCCCCTCCCCAGTTAGGTTGCAGAAAAATAATGCTTGGTGGGGTGGGGGGAACGACTAGGAGTGGATTTTTGTGAGAAAAAACTTGTGAGCTTGGTTCAGATATTGATCATAAATTCCTGGGATGAGCATGTGCTCATAGCCACCCTGATCCTTAATGCTTAGCACATGCCTCCTTGCCTGCCTAAGCCTCTATCTTGCACCTGGCTCCAGATGGTCGACCTCTGGGTTCTACTAATCCTCCTCACACTCACAACAAAGTAGATCTCACAAGCTTGAGGTCTGTCCAGTCCTGTTATAAAGTAACAGACTGAACTACCCACATCTTTTCAGCTGTAAGTCATTATTGTGCTTCTTGGCAATGGTGGACAAACCGAAACAAAATAGTATATGTATGTTAGGGTGACCGGGGGTCCCTCTATACGACGTCGCTTTGGTGCCTGTTTCTCAGAATATGCGCTTTTTCCTATATTCGATTTTACGTCTAATAGTGGTAGAGCCGTGAAGGCGAATTACGGGCTCCATACAATGCACTTTACAATTGTTTATATCGGGAGTTTCGCAGCAGAGTCAGATCAGGGGTCTATTTTTGAATGAGGAAAATTTGACGAAAGCACCACCCTGTCTCCTGATGATATCTACCCTGGACTTTCCCGCCGTTCGTTAACCCCGCCCACCTGAGTGTCTCACTGTTGATTACATGTTAGACCTTGCCCAATCACGGTCGCGCGTTACTTCGCATGTGGGTACGATTTCTAAACATTGGATGTGCCTACAATTAGTGTTTTTAGCAGGGCAGCATTGGCTTTGGAACTAAATGTAAAACCATAAAAGCATCATTTTTCCAGGTACTGGACAGCCATGGCAAACACCACCCGCAGAGCATCCACCCCCCATTCCTCCCTCCTAGAATCCACCGCTGGACACTCCCAGCCCACCATGCTTGCGGCAGCTACCCCTTATCTCCTGTGCCCTAGCAACCTCTGCTGTCTTGGAAATGTGCTGCTTCAAACTGCCAATTATTCTGTCTGTCTCCAGACCCCGAGATGCCAGCTCGCAACGGTTCTGGGCTGCCCCACGCTGAGCGGGCTAGGGGGAAACCTCGCCATCCCAGCAGATCTCTGAGTCATAGAGGTGGGTGACTGGGCAGGTGGGAGTGGGGAAGGGTTGCCCGCTGCCCTCCCAAAAAAACCTGGCTGACACTGATGTCTCTTTGTCCTCTATTCCCCACACAGTGCGGGTGATGTCATTCCACCTAGCTGTACTCAAAGAGGCAGAAGGGGCGTTTGCAGCTGCACCTCCGCAATATGGTGCGCTCATTGTGTTTCCTTCAGTGTCGCATGAGGAGAATGGAGCAAATAGTCTGGTGTGCCCGCACTCCAGTACCCCTCCGCCAACCGGCAGTGCCATTGGAATAACCGGGCAGGGGCCAGCCCACCAGCTGTGACGTGACGTCTGTGGATTGACATTCCTTCCCATGCGACTGTTGCTGTTTGCCTTTTGGTCGCCACATTCCACCCAAGCCCCAGTCTTCCCCCCCCCCCTGCGGCGTGCCTTTCGGATTACTCCACCCACTCTTTGCAATGGGCTTATGCCCACATGTAACCATTTCTAGAATAAAGATATTGCAGTGGTTTCTCAGTACTAAATGTTCATTTTGGTGTGATACAAACAAACACACACACACACACAACTTCCCGGTAAAGCAATGACAGAAGGGAGGGGGGAGATAACAGGAGTAGATACAGAGCCCGATCTCTGATCCCCGATCCTGCGGCACGCTTCCCGGGTAGCAAGTCCCCCCACCTGCTCAATGTGCCTTACTCCCGAGTAACAGCGCGCAAGACAACAGCTCAATGGCAGGAACTCATTTGCACTGCACAGAGAGAAGTTTCCCTGCCTTTTTCCAGTTTCCACTCCCAGCAAGGGAACGGGGGGTGGGGGGGAAGGGAGGGAAGCCTTAGCAGACCTCAAATTATACTCAAAATGAACAACGCACATCCTTATTCCAACCCCCTTGCTTCCTGTAGAACCAGCTGCATGTGAGTAGCCACACGACTCGACGAAAGAAAGATTCCAGTGGGGATTTAAAATAAACTTTACTTTAAATACCAGTAACTTAAGGTCAGCCATTACTGAACAGTCCATGAGTCAAAGGAAGAAGAAGGAAGTAGGAGGGAGGAGACAGGAAATGACAAAGCAAGCTTTGGGTCAATCCCCTCCCACCTTGTCCACAACTGGTAGGGTTAGCCAAAGAAGGGGCAGTCATTCACTCATGACATCACCACCAAGCTACGCCCACTATAAGCATTAATCCGAATGGTCTGTAGATTGGTTACATGACGATAATGTGCTTGAACTTCAGAGAAAAATTAAAACTCGCGGTAAATCGACACCTTGGAAATGCGCATTAATGGAGGCTATAAATCGTATAGATATCTGATTTGCGCCCCACTCGTCTGTCCCAAATGCAATCAGAGTGAAGTCAAGGAGGTGCAAATGAGCCATCTAGAGGTTCCCCATATGAAAAGGAAGACAGGGCTCCTGAGAGCTCCCTCACACCAGCAATTTATTGCACTCTCGCCATGTCTGATATGTGTT
Source organism: Anniella stebbinsi (assembly GCA_029215795.1). Lineage (NCBI taxonomy): Eukaryota > Metazoa > Chordata > Lepidosauria > Squamata > Anniellidae > Anniella > Anniella stebbinsi. Next base: position 41,779,899 of record JARDYH010000008.1, read on the forward strand.
TTTGCAGCGTGGTACTCACATGACATTGTCCCTGTCCTGCGCTCATCTCGCCTCATCCCCCCCTTTCCCATCTTATTCTGGAGCAGAGAAAGTCCATTTCCCCCCTCCGTGTGCAATGAAGCTGCTCCTCCCTCTGTGTATTGCTGTCCATACGCTATATTGGACCATCTTAGGGGAAAGCATAGTTTGTTGTTTTACCGTAATTGCACAGTTTCAGGCTGCCATACTCTTGTATTTGCGCAGAAATAAAAATATTTTTAAAAATTCACTTCAGGGGAAAGGAGAATGTAGGGGGCGGGGTGGGAGATTTTGCCAGCATAGTAGTGATACAGGTAAAAAGATACATGAGCTGAAATAGCGCAACAGTGCACAGACGTGAAAGTGCCCAGCACTGGACTCACTAAGGAAACAGGGGGAAACCACAGACGCAAACTGGGGGGTGGAGGATGCAAGCAAGTGGTAAGCAATGGTGAGAAAGAGGGTGAGGAGCAATCACAGCTGGTCACAATAGCAGTGAGAAGATAGTCTCACTGAGGGAGGGGGCCATTGACAGTGTCTTACCCATAAGCCCCCCCAAAACCTGGAGCTGGCACTGCTACTATCTACGGAAGGAGGTATCTCCTTTCTCTCTTCCGATCATTCTAATCTGCCTTCTTAATCTACTGAGGTCTAATGGGAGGGGTGGCACTGATGACCTGGGAAGCCCAGGGGCGTCCACTGCAGTGGTCCTTCAGGCCAGTTGGCCTCTCTAGTGTAGACAAAGGTTGGTTCGTCAGAGATATGGAGGAGAGAAGTCACTTTCATGTCTTGCTTGCGAGCTTCCAAACAGCTGCTAGGAGCAGGATGCTGGACTAAATGGTCCCTTGTTCTGTTCCTGGGGGAACGTAGGAAACTGCCTTACACCAATTCAGACCGTTGGTCCATCTAGCTCCGAATTGTCTCTACACTGATTGACAGCAGGGTTCCAGGTTTCAGAGTGGGGTCTTCCCCAGCCCTACCTGGAGATGCCAGGAACTGAACTGGGATCTTCTGCACACAAATCAGGTGCTCTGTCACCAAGCTACAGACCTTCCAATATTCCTCACCACACATCTGACAGTTTTGTCTCTGTCTGCCTTTGCTCGATTTGTTTATCTCTATCTTTGCCTGCTTTATTTATCTATATCCCACACTTCCTCCAGGGAACTCAGATCCATGGGTCTCTCAGGTTGCTTTCTAGCCAGGTACAGCTGAGTCCCACAGCAGCTTATTTTCAGAGACTGAGCCACAGCATTTTTCCATATGCAGACATTGGTCTATGCAAATGTTAGGATCTATTTTTCAATCCTCCCTCCGACCCTCTACGCTTGCATTTCTTTTTCATTCCCTGCATTTTTAATATTGCTTTGCTCTTTCCCTCTTCCTTTGGTTGCTTTGAGGCAAGAAGGGTGTTTGTGTTAACAAAGCCATAGAGTTTTGATCACATACTATCCATGTGTTCAGTTGCACATGACCAAAAATTGCATGTTAATGCCTCTGGGTTTGGAGCCCAATCCAAAGCACCAGATGCTTGTCAGCCACAGAGCTGGCTGGGATGAACAGATGAAAAGACATCTCCGCTTCTCAGTGAATTCCATCAGATCATACGCAGCTGCTCCTGGTGGCTCTGAAAGCACCAAATACTCATGAATAAATATTAAGTGGAGGGTTGGGAGGGGGGATTAGGCAGTCAAAGAACAAAAGGAGGAAAATAGAAGATGATGCCAGGAGCGACTCTGATCTTCCGTGTTGGAGAAAATGTATCATTTTCACACACACACACACCCCAGGGTGAAGGATTAAGGATGACTAGGCAGAGCTAAAGGGAAGCAATCACAAAACCACAGCTCTCTATCACCTTTATCATGTCCCCAAATGCCTGGATGGATAGAGCAGGGATGTGCAAGACCCCACCTCTCACCAGTATCCCATCATAAATTTCACTTACTTTCCAGGCTTAAATACTTCTTTTTAGCAAAGAGCAGGCCTTGGATGTGTTTGCATGCATGCATCCCTCTGAGCTGCACTGCATTATGGGCTATGCAGTCTACAGCTGCTGCATACATAGTGATTCTCCTGCATGCCACATGGGCAGAAACCCTAATTATGCCCTAAAGTCCCTCTTGGGTAGAATCCAGCTGCAGTCCTAAAACATGCTAATGAAGCTGCACTGCTGAGGCTCAATAGAATGTATGGAATTTGCTGCCATAAGATGGCGCTGATGGGAGCCTCTCTTCCAATGCTAATAGCAGGAGTGGGAGGAGGGTGGGGAATTTTGCCACCACCATAGCATGGGGTGGGGGTGAGAAGAATTTGGCTGCCCTTCCCTGCATGCTGCAGTCCTGATGGAAGTCAAGACCTACCAGCTCCTGCACTTGATATTCACGTGTGTTTTTAATAATAATAATAATAATAATAATAATCCTGACGTGGTTGCTAATAACACATTTAATGTCACGACTAGTATGGCCCTCACTATGTCTCAAACCAGGGTTCCCAGCAGCCATGGTCTAGCACAAAGTTAGGGGACTTTTTTCAATTCAAGGACCAGATTGCTGCCCAGGAAACTTCCCATGAGCCACATGCCACCATGGCCAGGGCCCAAAGTGGCACAGCCCACTCTTAAACACACATTTCTGTTGGGAAAGGCAAGAGGTGCAGAAATCCAGCTCCATCTGCCCCACAGTCTTCCTGATAAGGAAAGGTGAATGGCTCATGGAGCCACTTCTAGGGGGAGGGGGCTTCTGGAGGGGTCTCAACAGAGGCATCTGTGGTCCAAGGGAAGGCATCATAGGCCTAATTAGGGCCTGCAGGGACAGGGTTCCTAGTGTGGCCACTTATGTCCCCTCTACAAGAATTCGGTTTGACGCCTGGTTGTCCGATTATGCGCATCTTCCCATAATTGCTTTTATGGCAAATCACCATATGCGGGAGGCAGTTAAGCACATAACTGGTTGCCTTACCGGTTGTATGAAACGCGCTTTAGAGGTGTTTAATGCGGAGAATTGCTTATTCACATGGTCATGAGGCGCTTTAACTGCCACAGTAAATTAAAACTCGCTATTTAATGCGCATTCGATAATGCGCATAATCGGATAGAAAAAGCACCTCAACCCCCGATTTGCGCTCCACTCTTGTAGAGGTCAATTTTTTAATGCGCCTTGAAAGAGCTTTAAATCGCTTTTGAAGAGGCACCCTTAGCCATCACTAAGAAAGAGGAAATGCATTATTCAAAAAAGAAGGTACCAATTTGCATCACATATATGTATGCTAATTATATGTATAGATGAAAATTTAGAAATAATTATTATAATTTGAATAGAAATACAATGAATTTCACCACAGTGGCAGAGACTGACTAGGTGATCTGTTTGCCAGCTCAGCCTCCTGCCCAGGTGATCACTATTGATGAATAACTTCAAGGCCCCTGCTGGCTCTCCCTTCTTAAGTTTTTTTTGTTGTTTTACTTTAAACCTGACTTGGACTAGAAACCCTTTAAAGAGAATCCACCTTGAAACAGAGGACTGCCTTCTCTAAAGTAGGACACAGGACCACCGTAGCTCTAGCACTTTCTTTACTGACCACCAGAGCTGTAGCTGCTACAAGACTTGAAGACCGAATTATGTTTCTCAAGGGTGCCCCTAGGCTTGCACTATAAGCTGATTTACCACTCTCTCAGCTAACTCCCGCTGACAAAAATCTGGCTCCATCACATCTTATCAAAAGCCAGCCTTAGAGTGTGATATTTTAATCTGACTCCATAGACAGGATGCTACTGAGCTAATCTCTTACTCCCTTCCTGCACATGGCTGCCTTTGGAACTTGTCCTCCTTCCTGAATGGAACTCCATTATCTGTCTCGGGCCCTTCGGATTGTGGCTGCTGCTTGTGGAACATGAGTGTGGCGTACTCTGGATTGTGTCCCTCACCTCTGGCCCCACTGAACTGCCAACTAGCTTCCCTCTCTTGACCTTGAAGCCTGACTACTTGCTTGTGCCCAATCCCTGCTGGCCCTTGACTACTCCTTAAGTCCTCCTGGACAACTAGATGTGGAAACTTAAGTGTAAAGCCTGACCACTTGTGAGGGGTTCAAGAGGTCAAACAGAATACACTTCTGGGCCTGGACCATAGACTGGAGCAGGGGTAGGCAAACTTTCTGGGTCGTGGGCACATTTGGCAATTTGAGAAAATGTCTAGGCCACAACCACAAAATGGCTGCCATGGGAGGTGTAGCAAAGGACAAGTATTATACCCAGAAGACTGAGTACAAGGCAGATATGGGTACGGTGACCAACTGTCAGGATTTTCTTGGATTTGTCCTGGTTTTTGTTCTATCCTGGGTGTCCGGAGGAATTTTCTGTAATTTTCTATAATGTCCTGGAATGACACACTTTCCCCTTTAAGATTGCCATTAGTATGGCGGGGGGAATGATGCGCTTTCCAGAGGCCCCTATTGAAGCAGTGGGGAGCAGGAATGACATGCTTTCCCCTCCTCCTATCCAATTGGGGCCCTTAAGGAGTGAAGGAGGGGAAAGCATGCTTTCTGGGGCCTCTGAAAAACATGTCATTCACAACCACCATGCTAATGGCAACTGCCAATAGCATGGAGCGGGGAATGATAGGCTTTCCAGAGACCCTGGAAAGCATGCTTTCCCCCAGATGTCTTCTTTTTTGGTTTCCCAAATATAGTCACCCTAGATGTGGGGGCTGAGCCACAATACATTAAATAACTCCTCTGAATCATAGTTTTCCTCACCCACAAAAACCTATTTCAAAAAGATTATTTTTTTAAAAAAAAAGTGGTAAGGGCACCAGGCAGGCACCAAAACAGTTGTCTGGGGGTACACGGCTGCCCATGGACATCACGTTGCTTAGCCCTTGCCTGAATAAATGAATGCCTTGGTTATTCTTAGCATAGAGCAGCCATATTCTCCAACCTGGTGCCCACCAGATATTTTGAACTTCAGCTCTCTTTAACACATCTGCAGGAGACCAGGTTAGGAAAGGCTGGTTTAGACGATACCCCTCCCCTTATTGCACAAAAATGGGGGTGCAAAGGTTGGTAAGCATCCAAAGTAGACCCCAAAAAGAGAGGAATGCCACAAGATGCAAAGATTTTATTTGTGAAAAGCCCATTGCTTTTCGGCCTCTTTTTTGCTTTTAAGGACTTCTTCAAGCTGTTGTAAAACATCTGCAGGGTCACCAGTGAGTTACAACAGGAATTATTGTGTTATGAGAGTATCTGCAGGTATTTTTATAATGCCTTGAAGAAGGCCTTAAAAGCAAAACAGAGGCCAAAACTCATTGGGCTTTCCACAAATAAAATTTTTGCCTCCTGAGGCATTTCGCTCCTTTTTGGATTGTGCAAAAATGGCCTCCAGAAATACTCCATCTAACTCTGGGTGGCAAAATTGGGGGGGGATTTGCTAAATATTCTGTTGGGGGTAAATTAGGCTGACCATATGAAAAGGAGGACAGGGCTCATGTAACTTTAACAGTTGTAGAGAAAAGGGAATTTCAGCCAGTGTCATTCCCTCTTCATCACAACAGTTAAAGTTGCAGGGGCCCTGCCTTCTTTTGTATATGGTCACTCTAGTATAGTGCCTGCAACTTTAACTGTTGTGATGAAGAGGGAATTTCACCAGGAACTAATTGCATACAAATGACACTGGCTGAAATTCCCTTTTCTCTACAACTGTTAAAGTTACATGACCCCTGTCCTCCTTTTAATATGGTCAGCCTAGGTAAATAGAATTCTTTTTTTAAAAAAAAGCTCCAAGATACATGGACATCAGGGACAAGGTTTCTCTCTCATCTGTGATGTGCTTTCTGGGAGGGTTTTTTCTGCAGTGGCCCCACGTCTCTGGAATGTACGACCACCAACTGAAGTCCATCAAACCCCATCCCTTTAGGCCTTCAGGAAAGCCTTCAAAGCTCATTTATTTTCCATAGCCTTGTCTTGAGTTGTGTTTTTGATGAAACTGCTGATGGTTTTGGCTCCAATATTTTTTAGTTTTGTTTTAGTATTTTAGAGATGGGGATTTTTGGTAACAAATCTGGGAAGAGGGGGGTAATTATGAAATTTAAAGGAAAATCTGGATTTTTCCCATCCTCTTCCCACCCAAAGGGCATCTCTACTTTATAGTCAATGGGAATAAACAAACATGCTTACAGCTCCATCATTTTTAAATATAAAGAGATGAAACTTGGCCACATGATAGTTCTTAGGTAGGGCTTTATCCATGCCAAATTTGAAGCAGAACTGGCCATTCTTTGATATTTAGGAATGTTTTAAATTATGAGTTTTTTAATTTTTTTAATGTCATTTTAAAAGATAAATAGATTAAACTTGGCACTTTGATAGCTCCTACATAGGGTTTTAGCCTTGACAAGTTTGAAGCAGATCCATTCATCAATTGAGCTTTAAGATTTTTTTTAAATGTAAGATTTTAAAATTATTTTTTTTAAAAAAAACCATCATTTTTAAAGATAAGATGGAACTTGGCATCATGATAGATCTTAAGTAGGGCTTTAGCCATGCCAAGTTTCAAGCAGATCTGTTCATCTGTTGATTTTTCGCAAGTTTTAAAACAAAATTGAACTTTAAAACTAAAACTAAAAAAAAAAAAGTCAGCCAGCCAGCCAGCAGCAAACCCTGTTAAGCAGCAGCTTGCAGCAGAGTGAGGATACAATCAGAAAAGATATTTGAGGGAAGGGGAGAATGTCTCACACAGAGTATAGCAATAATAATAATAATAATAATAATAATAATAATATTATTATTATTATTATTTCTTACCCGCCTCTCCCTCAGGATCGAGGCGGGGAACAACACTGATACAAATGACATAAAATACATAAAACTGATTAAAACATACAAAATTAATACATTATTAAAATACAGATAAAGCTCTTAAAATTCGACTGGGTAGGCCTGTCGGAAGAGATCAGTCTTTCATGGCTTTCTTAAAGTCAAAAAGACTATTAAGTTGACGAATCTCCTCCAGTAGGCCATTCCACAGTCTGGGAGCAGCAGAAGAGAAGGACTTTGCAGCAAAAGCTACAAAAGTAGAAGTGAGTAGGAGTGAAGTTAATTTCAGATACATTGGATGTCTCACTTGTTATTTCAGTGATTTTAACATTAAGATGTTACGTAGAACAGATTTGTCTTAAATTGTTTGCTGTAAAATCAGACATGTGACCAAAGCTATGTTCAGGTGGGCACACCCCCTTGGTGCTGAACACCCCCCCTGGGGCGGAGACGTTGGTGGGGTCGCCCCCTTGGGGGGCGACCATGTTGTCCTCCTTTTTGGTTTCCAAAATATGGTCACCCTAGATGAGATGTCTGTTTTATTATTGTCATGGACATTTATTAATTTGTATTTTTTTTAAAAAAAAATGTGGGTTGTTGTATCCTCGTAAGATGAAATTCTCTAAACTCAGAGCCTTCCATGTATCTAATGCCCTGCCAAACTGTTGCCAGCAAGGGGGTGGGGACGGAGGCAACTTTCACTGACTTCTCCATCTTCTATGTTTGTTTGTTTGTTTGTTTTTCTACATGGGCCTGGGGCTAGAGAGGACACAGGATTCTGCGTATCCTGGCCTCCCATCCCTTCCATGGCCACCAGAATGCCCCCTTTTCCTTTTCTCAGAGGGCAGTTTTGCAACCTTAGGAAGCAGCCTGTACAGTTATTCCTGCAGCAGCTGTGAAGGGGTGGCGGGAGAGATTGGATTCCTGAGTGCCCCCTTCTGATGTCATAGCAGTGTTTACAGCCTCAGAGGAGGACTCCAAAGAATTCTATGATCCGTGGGATGCTTTCCCAGGACCATAGGATTGCTCTGTAGATAAATAAAAATAACTTGCACAAAAGCAGTGATGGATATAGTTCTGAGGGCCAGATCTACACCAAGCAGGATATAACACTATGAAAGCAGTTTGGAAACAGTTTATGGAATGTGCCGTAGGCCCCAACAGTTGTCAGTGCACTTCAATACCGTTATAAAGCAATAGTGTAGATCCTGCCAATTAGTAGGCATTTCTTTAGATCCTTCAAAGGCTCAGAAGAACTGGTTTGCCCATGACAGGAGTGCAGTGGGTGGTGGGAAGTGAGCTCAAGAAGAGATGGACAAGAGTGCTTTCGCGCCTCTGGAAATGTAGTCTTTACTAGACTCTCCCTCCCGCTCACCACACAATTGTTCTATTCTGGCTGGAGAAAACGTCCTGCTCCCTGACCCGAAACCCTGACATCCCAGCAGAGGAAAATGAACGTTACTGAAGCAAAGTAAAGTAAATCAATGTAATCAACAAAGCTCAAGGATTTTTTTAAAAAAATTAAAAATCCATGTCCTGCCATTAAGATAGTTGAGGCAACATTCTGCACAATGATTTAATGCCTTTATAATTACATCTCTCATTAATTGATTGTTTTCTTTTCCACCTAGCAAGTTTTCTTGTTTGTCTTTTAATGGAAGGTGCTCCTGTTAACGTCAGTGTTTAAATCCCACTGGAGTCAACTGAGATCAAGATTTGCCCTCACCACTACAACTATTTCTGGGGGCTCCTTCTTTTAGGCCTGGCGGCTCCTAGCAAAGAACAGCTAGGGAATAAGCTTCCATTTAATGAGGGCTGGCTCCATGTTCTTTTTTGGATGGAAGTCAGATTGAGCGTTACATGGAGAGTGCCTTTTCAGTGGTGGCCCTGCTGTTGTGGCAGTGCTTCCTCTCAAGAGAGGTTCACTGGGGAGCAATCTCTCACATTTTTTTAAGTGGGCTGCTGACACTATCAGTCTTCTGTTTTTTGTTAATATTTTCATATTGTTTATGAATATTGGGGTACTGCTTAGGCTGACCAGATTTTAAAAGTCAAAATCCCGGTCCCCCCCGCCCCCCCACCCAAAACAACCCCCCCACCAAGCCACCCCCCCCCCAAAAAAAAACCCAGCCTGGACCTACCGCTGGGTTCTTCCGTCGCCCGCGCGGGATCCTCTATCGCTGCCCGCGCGGCTGCGCCGGGTCCTCCGTCGCCCGCGCAGCCGCGCCGGGTCCTCCGCTGCCGCCCGCGCAGCCGCGCGGGGTCCTCCGTCGCCGCCCGCGCGGAAGAGGCAGGAGAGGGCCGGATCCGGAAGTGACGTAACCGGCCCTCTCCCGTCTCTTCCGCGCGGCCTCTGGCCTTTCTGGGGCTCGTCGCAATGGCGATGAGCCTCGAGGAGCCCGGACGCCCGCGCGGAAGAGGCAGGCGTGGGCGTCCAGGCTCCTCAGGGCTCATCGCCATCGCGATTGAGCCCCAAGGCCAGAGGCTGCGCGGAAGAGGCGGGAGAGGGCCGGTTACGTCACTTCCGGATCCGGCCCTCTCCTGCCTGTTCCGCGCGGCCTCTGGCCTTACGAGCCCCGCAGCGGCGGCAAAGGCGGCGCAGGAGCCCGGGAAGCGGCCGCCCCAGCAGGTAAGAGCCCCCCTTTGTGCTTACCTGCAGGGGCGTCCGCTTCCCGAGCTCCTCCACCGCCTCCGGGTCTCGCTGCCACCGCCGCGTGACCCCCCGCCACCCCGGTTTTCCCCCGGTTGGCCCGGTTGGCCCGGTTGGCCTCTGGATTCCCGGTTAGGACCGGGAAATCCCGAGCCACCTGGTCAGCCTAGTACTGCTTGTATCTTTTAACTCATTTAAATTTTAATACGTTAACTTCTTATCCTGCTTTACTAAAAGCTGTCCAGAGTGCTCAAATTGACAAAGAGCAGGATGTATGTTTTTAAAGCAAATAAGTCACGGCTATGGCATATATTTCTATGGTTATTTCATAAACCTTTAATGCACTTTTACATAAGCATAATAAGAGTATGTCATTTCATAAGATAAATCAGGAGGAAATAAATGAATTCATGAACACATCCGGTAACTGACAACTAACCAACCAACCACCAACCTAAATAATTCTGAATATAACCACATTCAGGCTCTTTCCATTTCTTTTCTTTTATTATTTTTTAAAATGTATATGCTCTTCTTCTGGCTCAAGTAGTCTGTCAAAGTGATTTACACTGAAAAGCATTAAAAATGTAGTTAAAACATTGACAAAACAATTTTTAAAAACCTATTAAATATCAACATAGCAGACAGCAAGAACATCAAAGCAGCATATTTTTTATTATTATTATTTATTCCACTTATATACTGCCTTTCTGCCAATGCATTCAAAGTGGTTTACAATTTAAAATAATGACTTACAATCTGATAGACATGAATCAAAGGGGGAAAGGTTTGGGGAAAGGGAAAAGAAAATAAAGAGACTGAGGCTCTTACATAATGTTGTAGAAATCTATATCTATAATTTTATTCCACTGTATCATTCCTGTAGAGGTTTTTTATTCCTTCTCTATGTTGACTCCAGTAAAAATAAGAGACAATAGTTTGTCTTTGGAAAGGATCTCCGTTTTTGTTGCTCAACTAGAATCCCACTAACCTGGGCTGGTGCTGGCAAAGTTGCTGAGGCCCAGAAATCCCCACAGGGCTCTGGTCCCTAGTGGTCACTCAGTACAGGCCTTCCCTAGGTCTCCACAAATCACTAGCTGACGCCACCTACTGACTTGTAGGGAGCAGCAGGACTCTCCTCTTCAGATCCTTAGCTGTATACTTCAAAGCCTGCATTACAGGTGAGATATGCCAACCCAGAACATAGGTATTTAAAAGAAGAAACATACATATCCTTCGTTATGCAACAGGTCAATATTCAGAACAAACAGTCATCTGATAAATACTAATAATGGTTCTAAAAACCTAACACCACATCTATGCTTTCAATAGCTTCTCTCCCTCACTTCCTGTCCACTCCCTGTCTCTGATGCTATTCACTCACTAACTTGGGAGCAATCCTTTGTATGTTTAGAGAGAAAAAGGTCCTACAACTCCCAGCACTCCCCAGCCAGCATGTGGGGAAAAGAAAGAGGAAGCTGCTCCTCCTTATTGTGGGACAGAAGCAGGAGGGAAAGCAATGGTAGGGAAATGCGATTTCCCTCCTGTCAAATGATCTTCAAGGAGGATCACCCAGAAGCAAAAACACAGGAGCTGGCCTTCTCTGAAGGTGGGTAATTCTACTATTTTATTATTGTTTTATTGTTTTATTATTCTTATTATGTATTGATTGTTTTACATTGTTTTGTATTATTTATTTGTTTTATTTACAATATTTATATACTGCTCCACATACAAAAGTTTTCAGAGCTGTAAACAACAATAGAAATATATATATATATATATATATATATATACTATTTATAAAAGAACAGAGTTCAGATAAAACCCAAATTCTGATAAAACCATGGCTGGTCACTGCAGGAAAGCTTCCTGAAACAACATCATTTTCAGGAGGTGCCTGAAGCACCACAACGTTGGCACCTGTCTGACCACCAAAGAGAGGGAATTCTATAGGAAGGGGGCCACCACAGTAAAGGCTCTTCTGGTGGACTCAAATGTGAACCATCCTGAAAATGCCTATTGAAGAACAGTATACAATGTCAGTCAGCTAGTCAGGCAGAGTGCTTCCAGCACTAGTAATTACTAGTGCTTCCTAGCACTAGTAATCAAAAAGTGTTGTCCAGCTATTCTGTCTTTCCCTCAATTTTTTAAAATTAATTTAATTCTTTGTGGTAAGACCAAAGATGGAAGCAGTCCTGGAAAAACATAGGAGGGTGGCATTGAAAACCGATGATGTCTGGATCCTCAAGAAATATCTGTGAATGAGGCAGCGTGATTGCACAATAAAAGCCTCATCTGGAAGCACCCTCAATCAAGAACACGTGTCTGTTGTACCATCCTGTAGCAATTTCCTGCATTTTGTCTTCTCAATTATGTCATCTGCAGTATTTATTTATTTATTTATTTATTACATTTATATCCCACCTTTTTCCTCTTGCAAAGAACCCAAGGTGGCATGCATAATCCTCCTTCTCTCCATTTCATCCTCACATCAACCTTGTGAGGTAGGTTGGGCTGAGAGTCAGTGACTGGCCCAAAGTCACCCAGTGAGCTTCCATGGCCGAGTGAGGACTAGAACCTGGGTCTCCCAAGTCCCAATCCAATGCTCTAACCACTGCACTATGGTGGCTCTTCTGTTCCTAGGGTAACCACATGAAAAGGAGGACAGGGCTCCTGTATCTTTAACAGTTGCATAGAAAAGGGAATTTCAGCAGGTGCCATTTGTATGCATGCAGCACCTGGTGAAATTCCCTCTTCATCACAACAGTTAACATTGCAGGAGCCCTGCCTAGCATGACCAGATACAAAAGAGGGCAGGGCTCCTGGAGCTTTAACTGTTTTGATGAAGAGGGAATTTAACCAGGTTCTGCATATATACAGATTACACCTGCTGAAATTCCCTTTTCTATGCAACTGGTAAAGATACAGGAGCCTTGTCCTCCTTTCCATATGGTCACCCTATTCTGTTCCCCTTGGGGCTTCTGAGGCTTTCTCCATTCCCCTCCCATCATAGTGTAATCCTATACATGGGATTGGATCTAGACTTAGTTGTATTCAGAGTAAACCCATTGAAAAGAATAGATCTTACATTTGTCACAACTAGGTTAAGTCAAATGGATTTCAATGGGTCTACTTGAAGTATGACTAAATATGGATCCAACCCCCAATGGCCACACTGGCTGGGAAAGATGGGAGTTGTTGTCCAATACATCTGGAGTGTTGGACTGGGACTGGGGAGACCCAGGTTCTCGTCCTCACTTGGCCATGAGGCTCACTGACTTTGGGCCAGACACTGACTCTCAGGTTAACCCACCTTACATGATGATTGTGAGGATAAAATAGAGAGGAAGAGGAGGAGGACCATGTAAGCCGCCTAGGGGTCTTTGCAAGAGGAAAAGAGGTGGGATATATATGCATTAAAAATAAATGCAATAATAATTGCCATATTTTATTGCCTTCTACGATTTCCCAGAATAATACTTCTGTTTTGCAATGGCTTACTAGGCCTCCTTTATCTGCCAGCGGATATTGAGACGTTGAATCTGTCAGCAAAACTTTCTACAGTCGTTCTTTTCCAGCAGCAATTTCTTTTCTTTTTGTAAAGTCTCTCCCCCCTTGAAGAAAACTGTGGGATCTGTTTGGTAGCTCAGCATCATGCAATTTCAGCCATGTGTTGCTCTCTTCAATTTTCTCCTCTACCAAATCTTGTCAGGCTTAATAACAATAAATCAGGAAAGCTGCTGTAATGCTGGGGTGGGGCGGGGTGGGGGGCAGAGAGAGAGTGGGGCAAATAACAAGATATCTAACCTTTCGCTTTTAGAATTTCCCTTGTAAGGATTTCCACATCTGGCCTTCATTCAGCCCAAAGTGATGACAATCTCCAATAAATGTTAATGGGGAATTCTACGCAGCCCATACATTGTAGCCGTAATTCAGTGTCTCCATCCATCTGTCAAACATTATAACATGCAGAGCATTAGAGACCTCTTTACCAGGAAGCCAAGTGGGGTACCACCTCAGATAGTAAGATGTGGGTACCCATTAAGGGGGTGGAAGCGTGGGAGATGGGGAGATCTGACCCACAGGCCATTAGGAAATGTTCCCACCCAGACCCCACTGAAATTACCAGGAACTACACAAGACCATTTCAAGGAGTTGTATGCACGAGAACTTCCCAGTTGATTGTGCTCCATTTTAATTATTTCCCTCTTGGATTTCTCCATCACCCCCACTCAGTGATGTGGTTTGCACGATCATGGTCACCCACCCTGGCTTAAATAAGACAAAGGTTGCAATCCGTTGTTGTTGTTGTTGTTGTTGTTGTTGCGAGGAGGGGCCATGGCTCAATGGTAGAACATCTGCTTTGCATGCAGAAGATCCCAAGTTTGATCCCTGGCATCTCCAGACAGGGCAGGAAAACCTCCTTCCTGAAACACTGGGGAGCTGCAGCCCATCTGTCTTGACAATACTGGACTAGAGGGGCCAATGGTCTGACCCAATATAAGGCAGTTTCCTACGTTCCTATATTCACTATGGTTTGCTCGTAGTTTGTTGTGTTGTCTGAACCCAGCAACGGTGGGTTGTTCGCATGGTTAACCACACACAACTCTGGGTTCTGGGAAAACTGGCTTCTCTTCCTATTATGGATACAAACCTATGCTGCATTTGGTCCAAGATAAAATAAGTCCCTTCCCTACTTCTTCCTTCCCTGCTTACATATTTAAGATGCAAGTAGCAAATACTATAATCCAAAGTGGTCGGCTCTTTGGATTAGCTAATTGGCACCTGCATATGAGACCTCCCTCCTGCCTATGGTTTGGTATCATGAAAGTTGACTTGAAAGCCAATAAAAAAAGGCACTGGCTTGGATCTGCACAAAAAGGGGTCTAAAGATCCACGTTGACAAAGAGTAATATTGAACAGATCCCTAAAAGAGTAATGGTTAGAGCAGCCTTCTCCCAACCAGATGCTGGCTGGGAATGATGGAATTGCAATCTGACACATCTGCAGGGCATCAGGCAGGGTGAAGTGAGAACCGTGTGCACTGCTCTGAGCCTGTTGGAGATAAAGTGAGTTAAAAATTAAATAAGAGAGCAAACTTATGGTCCCTGGAGAATGTCCCAGGGATGATAGGTTTTTTGGGAGTCCTCCTCCTGAAGCTGCAGACATGACTTCAGAAGGGGGACTTAAAGATCTGATTCTTCCATCACTCCTTTGCAGCCGCTGCAGAAAGAACCGTGGCACCTGCTTTCTGAGGTTGTAAAAGTGGCCTCAATTGACCTCACAGTGGTCAAAAGGAGGGTGTTCCAGTGGGAGGGGAGGGGAGGGGAGGGGAGAGGCCTGGATATATGTCCTCAGCAGCATTCCTCCTATAAAGAAACACTTACAGAAAGGAGGATGGGCAGGCAAAAATTGCCTCCATCATTCCCTCTGGACTGCCAGCAGCAGCCCAGAAGGGCACTGGATACTCAAAAGCCTCCAAGATCAGAGAGTTTCTTCTAAAGAGTGACAACTTGAGAGGGTTGAGCCCTAAGTGAATTAAATTAATTTTAATTCCAAGAGGGCATTTTCAATACAGGCATCTCAACTTTGGAACTCCCCCCACCCCCGCTAACATGCAGATGGCACTAAGTCCTACAAGCTTTCCGTACCAGCTAGAGACCTATTTGTTTACTCAGCTTTTGACTGAGTTTTCTTTTGTTGCATCGTGTAAACTATTTCTCTGTTACTGTTCTCCCTGTTTGATTATGTTTGGTCAATACTGTATTATTTTACAGTGTTTTCTTGGTTGTACTCTGCTTTGGAATTATTTTATATTGAAAACTGGGTAAGAAATGTCTTAAATAAATAAAATAAAAAGAGCATCTGAACCATTATGATAAAATGGAGGGTTTGCTTAAATGTAAAATTTGCCAGATGAAATTACCCAGATCTCCAGTCTTTAACAAAAGGATCATTATTTACAACTGAGAAAGCAGTGATATCCTGAAATAAGGATAGTGAACCAGAATCCACATAATAGCACTGCAGAAATTCAAATAATCCCAGAGGGTTGGTGCCAGAAATGCAATTCCCAACTTCATAGTCATTTTGCCTTCTCCCTCAGGTACAATCAGATGAGCCTAGAACTACAAACAGCTAGTGAGGAGAGCTTCCGCTATTGGGCGGTATAGAAATGCAATAAATAAACAGACAAATAAATAAATAAATAAATAAATAAATGTGCTTGAACCCAAATTGCTACTTGGGCAAGCAAGCCAAACCACACATACTGCAAGAGGAGAAGGAGAAAAACAAACCATAGTATTACTAGCTAGTCTAGGGGTTCCCAACATGGCACCCATAGGTACCATGGTGCCTGCAGATCTCCAATGACTCCAGTGAAAGGATCACCAATTTAACCCCTGTGGGCACCCACAAAATGTTTTTAATTAATATATGTAAATGGATTTGTATAAATCCATAGCAATGAAAATATATGAAATGCATGCAGCTTTCTAGCAATTATACATCTGCTTCAACAAAAGTGGACCAAATATCCAAATATGTATCCATTTGAAGGAGAAGACCCATGTACTTCAGCAGGCAGGGACCCACAAAGCAGGGTTTTAGAAAAGGATCTCAATATGCAGGGGAGCTCATAGCAGAGCAGGAAGGTTCTAAGATATACTGGGTCAGTCTGTGGTCAGAAGGTAGATCTGCAGCAATTTTGGACTTCAACTCCCAGTATTCCTGTCCATTGGCCATGCTGGCAGGGACTGGCAGGGCTGAAGTTCTAAACTTCTGGAGATCTATCTTCTGGTATGTATTGTGTGTGTGTGTGTGCGTGTGTGTGTGTGTGTGTGTGTGGAGAGAGAGAGAGAGAGAGAGAGAGAGAGAAAGAGAGATAATGTTTTGCAAGATAAATTAGGTGATTTTGCTTCATTCACCTTCCCCCAGATTAATTTCTGATTTACTTTACTTGAAGCCTTCTCCTTCCCCACCCCTCAGTTCCACCATGTTGGCTGGGAATTATGGGAGTTGTGGTCCAATACATTTGGAAGGCTGTGTTAGAAAGATTGCTACTCTGGTGAGGTTTTCATGAAGAAATATATGACAACATATTATTTAGCACAGGTGTTGCAATGGAGTCATTCAATAAGCTTTCAAACATTAGTCCCACTATATGGGAAGCACCATAATGAAGGAGCATTTTGGGCAGCTTCTGGGGGCTGGGGAGGTAGGGATGTCATGTTTAAAGCAGGCCCTTCAATTCCTCTCCCAATGGGAACACTGATGGAATTAACACATAAAGTGCTCAACAGAACTGGAATCCTTGCTTCACCTTTGCTGGATCTTTTTCTTATTCTATGAAATATTTTTAATCCTTGTGTGGGGTGGGGTGGGGTGGGGTGGGGGGTTACACACGCTTGCAAGCTTCCACCTGGAAATTGTCTGCTCACCCAACACAGCAGCCCATGGCTGGCTCACAAATGCAGGGAAAGTCATAAAAACTCCCTGCTCCTAGGTTTCACTCCCAGCACCTGAGGCAGGGGAGTTCAACGGGAGTTTCTTTTCCTGCCCAGTTAAAATGACAAATTGGTACATGAGTGTTTAATGAAAGATGCTGGAAACGTCCATGAAGATCAGAAAAATCACCTCGCGGAGCTGACAGGCGGGCCATCTGCATTCCTGCATCCCTATTAATTCCCTAACGATAAACGACAGGAGAGCCTAGAGGGTTAACAGCTTAATTCAATCTTCCTCAAACTCCCCTTCCAGGGCCCTGTCTGTATCTAGAATTAGAAAGGCATTTATAAAGCATTATTTGCACACTGGGTATTTATTTTCATGTGGCTGCTTGTATCAAGTATCAATCATACCCTTCCCTCTACCTTTACCATCACCCCCCAACACACACATACACACCCCCACACACACCAAGTTCTCCTCACCAACACCAGTATGGTGTTGCCATGCATCACTTATTCTCTGCAGAAATAAATGATTCACCTCTCTTTGCTTTCTCCTACCCAGACAGTGACTTCACAGATCTTATGTGTCATTTGACTACACCCACTGGCTCTTAGACTATATATTGTTTGGTGATGCACAGCTCAATTCTATGCAGGTTTATTTGGAAGTCAGATCCATTGAGTAAGCATGCATAGGATTGCAGCGTTAGCTGCAGGAGCCCTACACTCTTTTGTATCTAATCAGAGGGCAGGGCTCCTGCAGCTTTAACTGTTGTAATGAAGAGGGAATTTCACCAGCTGCTGCATGCATCCAAATGTTACCTGCTGAAATTCCCTTTTCTATACAACTGTTAAAGATACAGGAGCCCTGACCTCCCTTTCATATGGTCGCCTTAAGCAAGCTGAATAGGGATCATCCACAACTGTTACATGCCAAAACAATTGCAAAGCTTCCAAAGATTAAGCACCAAAGTGCTACTGAAAATAGACATGCAGATATCCTCCCTTCTTGATAGAAAGGTGTTGTGTGGCTAGAGTAAATTGTTATCCACAAGCCATGTGCAGAAAGACTATCAAGGCAAGAGGCAAGACTTGTGCTGAAGATGGATGAATCAAAATCCAGACCTGGGATTGAGAATTTCCAGCCCATGGTCTTTTTTTGCCTGTTGCTAGCACTGGAAGCTTGAACTAAAGCCATGACTGGGGCCTGAAGAGCAGCTTACAGAAAACACTGCTAGGTTGACCCTACAAAGTCAAAGTGCTTCATACCAGTTTGTGGACATAGTGACCCAATTCACACGATCACAACTTGTTAATAAGCTTAATAAGCTTGTTACCCACCCTGCATATGCCAGGGGAATTAGTATACTTAACATCAGCAGCACAGCTTCCCATGCCATGCAAAGCTGGCCAGTGTGGCTTGTTGCCGTGGTTAACAAGCCCTCTGGAACCCATGGGTTTGGTTGTATGGTTTTGGGGTGACTTATTAACCATGACAACAAGCCACTCGGGCTTGGTTTGCACAACACGAAAAACTGCACTGCTGACAAGCTGCACTACCAGTTATATGCCAGGGGTATTATGCTAATCCCCCCAGCATGTTACTGGCACACGCAGTGGGGGAAATAAGCCACCCTTGCGTATTTCCTCCACCAAGATCATGCAAACACAGCCAGTGCCATTATATAGTTTAGTCACCAGGTGGCACTAGGTGGTATCAGGAGTTTCCTGTTGCTGTTGCTGTTCTTGTTTAAGAGAGGCAATAAAGTTCTTGTCTAGCTTCCTGATGAGCTTATCCTCTTAGCCTTCCATGACATTGGTAGTTATACCAAGCCTGGCCAATCCACAGGCTTCATAGGAGCTGCCAATCTGAGGGACAGATATTGCATATGTATTATTCCCTTCAGAGTCTAAAGAATAACTAAATTGCTAAACAAGGCTGACTTCTAATTAACAGTAGCTGAGATGATAAACCTGTGTCTTGAACCTTGGCTGTCCCATGTTGGGCTACAGGTTATGTTTAGGGATGCCTCCTGCCCCATATGGGGAAGCATATGAGTCCTGACCTCTAGTCTGAAGTGGCACAGTCAAGACACAGGTTTACAATATCATCTGCTGTTTGTGAAAAATAGCCCCCAAATACTAGCCTTAGCCCTGAGCTTCCTGGTTCAGGTCCCAGAGTCCCTGAATGCTGTTCTGCTAAGCTATTCACAATAGTATTCATTTATCTGGTAACTAAAAACCAGCGGAAAGACGAGCTTCATCTGGCTCCATCCCCAACTGTCAACTGGTCAAAGCCATAGCATCCAGCTGCAGAAGAGGGAGATGGGAAGAAGGACTATTCCATCAGCTGTGCTGAGAGACCAGCTTCATTGGGCTCTGTTTCTTCAAATGTTTCCATTCCTGCTGATCATTAAAAGAATTTGAAGACTGGGTGCCTGAGTTTGGTTTTTGTCCTCTTCCCTCCCCATCCCTTTTTCATTTTGTGTCATGCCTTTTAGATTATAAGCCTGCGGGTAGAGACTCTTGTTTTTGTTGTATGTAAGATGTCTTATATATAAGCTGCTCTTGGAGTCTCTTCAGCTGAAGAGTGGGGTAAAAATGCTATGAATAAATGCTATGAATACATACATACATACATACATATGTCCCTGAGCACTCTTCTCAGGTTGGAAAGAAGTTGAAGCATTCCCACACATAAACTATAGAAAATCCCCTTTCCCCATTGTTGTATTAGACAACCTTTCCCTTGTGAGTGAGCATCTTGTTTAGAAACCAGTGGTTATTAAAGCATGAAGTGCTTTTTTGGTCACTTACAAATCCTGTAGCTCTGACTCAAGTGGCATGGTGCCAATGGTGTTTTGAGTTCTACCACTGTGCAGTATCCTTGCCCCCACTTTATACCTATCTCCCAACTCAAAGCAAATCTACGACCCAGTTTCAGAAGTTTTGTGGTGTTGGGGTACATGTGGGTTGATTTATGTTGTGACCGATTGCAATGTTTGCCAAAGAAATGTGTGTGTATGTGTAGACTTTGAAAAATTGCCCGTGGCATGCTTAATTGCCAGTCCAGTGAGAGTATGGGTTCAAAAATGATATAAAAGTATTAGTTTTGAAGTAAAGCTACACATCTTTATAATGGGAAGGGACCATAGCTCAGCAGTAGAGCACCTGCTTTGCCTGCAGAAGGTCCTACCTAGGCTTAATTCCTGGCATCCCCAGTTAAGATTAGGTAGCAGCAGGTGATGGGAAAGAAAGACTTCTGCTGGAGACCTTGGAGAACCACTGGCAGTCAATTGTGTATTCTCGCACTCTTACCTATATATAGCCTCTATCATATATATCCACGTATCATACAGTTTGGCCAGAATGGGTCCATTTCCCCCGTAGTCATAGGAAATTGGCAATCACAGCTTTAATTTTTTATTAGTTATTTTTAAACCTTCCTTCGTGGTATGTGGCTTGGTTCACTTGCTTGCAGCAACATCTGTGCCTGTTAGTTCCACAGAATCCTTTCTACTCTCTACTGAGCGGCATTTGTTAGGATAATCTGCATGGAGTTGGGGTTGGTGGTGAGTAGTACTAATTTTGATGCAAAGGATCACACTAGATTATATATTTCTTACATTTATAGGCCATCTTTCCTCCACAGGGTTTATGGGTTCTCCCACCTAATTTTACTCTTAGCAGCCATAAGAGCAATTGGGTTGGTTCCAGCCGAGATCCAGGTTCAAATTCCACTCAACCACAAAGCTAACTGGATGACCTTGGGCCAGTCGATGTGTTGGTTCCACAGTTAGTATGACTAACTGTAGACCCATTAAATATGTCTGTGCTAAATATGACTAAATCTGGAACCAACCCATTGACTGCCCAAGGTCACCCATTGAGCTTTGTGGTTGAGTGAGCATTTGAACCTGGATCTCTCTGGTCCTAGTCTGACACTTTATCAACACTTTACACTTTAGGTTTTGAGATAACGTCACAGATTATCTTTGTACCCCTTCCAATTTTTTATTCTGTGATGTCCTCTTCATCAGCCGTTATCCCCACTGCATGCTCTCTCTCCCCCCTCTCTTTTCTGAAACAGGTAGCCAAGGCCTAAAATGAAAAAAAGCAAAATGTGAGCTCTTTCATCTGCTCAGCCAACTTGGCAAAGCATCTTTACCTTTAAATATCAGCCACCCATGGTGAAACAACTCTGACTCCATGTTGGCAGTGCAAGGGGTTTCCATAGAGACAGAAGTGCAGGTCACAACCTCTGTAAATGTAATCAGAGCACTGGAGCTGTTTGTGTGTGTGTGTAGACAGGTTTAATTCTCTCGGTAGTGGGAGTTCGGTAATGCGGCATGTATGGATAAGCAGCTCTTGGTGACTGACAACCTGTTATCTTCAAGATGGCTCAGCTCAGAGCTTAGCCGCCAGTCCATCTTTTAGAGCTGTCTTCTCTGCTGCCTTTTCATACACTAATTCCACCATGGACCCCCATTGGGCCGCTTGTCAGCATGCAAGAGCTTGAAAATATAATAACCATTCCAGCTATACTCCATCTGTCTGGGCTTACAGCTGCCTCCTCACAATGCCAATTTTATAAAATCAGATTTGGAGGCCCTGGTTGTGTTCTCTTCCCCAACCCCACCTCATTTGGGGGATTGGCTGTTTATTTTACAAGTGAAAGTGATTGTAAAGGGCACCTCTACTTCTGCCCCAGAGTGGTGCCTTGCCTGACCTATTCTCTCCTCCTTCTGTAGTATTGTTATCCTTGCCTCTTACATCCTTTCCCTCTCACCATTGTTTCTTGAGATTGACTATTAAGTGTGGAAGTTCCTTGGGGCAGTAACCTGTATTTTGCATATATTACTTTGTATGCAAAATACAGGGCATTGGCATCATCATCACCATCCCTACCCTGCCAACTGTCCCACTTTCAGCAAGACACACAAGAGACAAAAAAAAGTTGTAGTACAGTGGATCTTAACCAAATTCTAATTTTAATTTGCTTATTAAATGGGTCTATATTCTCCTAATCCATTGTTTTCAACATTCCCAATTATAGATGCTGTTGGATTTGGGAGTGAGGAGCATAAAAGGATTGGATTTGGGAATTCAGTTGCTTTAAAATTCATCAATGTTATTGGATATATTTTACTTCTAGAATATCCTTCTAAGTCAAATTTCAAAAGATTTTCAAACTACAACAAGCACACAGATATACACACAGACGTCCAAAAAAAATAGAAAGAAAGAAAGAAAGAAAATTAGAGGACCCAAGAGACAATTGTGTCCAAGGTGCCTGTAAGGAATAAGCAAATCTACCAACTCTAGTACGGTTTTGAATGGGAATCTACCAGTTTTAAGGTGGATTTCCTTTCTGCATGCTTTGAAATATATGATATCCCAATCTTTCTTTAGTTCCGGTGAATTTTATTTCATTGTGGTTTCCTAAACTGGACTTTAAAAGAAACTCTCCGGGTTAAAGAGAACATTTTGCAAGAGACCTCATTTCCTTTGGAGGCTAATTAAAATACTTTGCAGAACCTGAGCTTCCAGAGATCATCTCTGCAAGGCCTCAAACCCATTAGTAGTACATAAAGATAGGCATTGCTAAATCTGAATTCTGATCTAGCTCTTGTCAGGAGATTCTGAAAGTCATAGCCATTTTACAACATAAGCATTATTAAACCTGAGCTACTAGGTGGCTACAAATCTAAGGTTCTACAACAAGCACAATATTGCTTGTATTGCTTTGTCTACAGATGCCCTCACCTAGAACCACGAGGCAGATGATGGGAGGAATATCCTATGGCGTTGTTTTCTTTCATTTGCCTTGATCATACTTTTCCCCATCCTAGGAAAACTTCATTCCAAAAGCATATGCCCAGTGCAACTATCTCACAAACTTAACACATGCTGCAGGACCCTTCCTTGTAAAGTGGTCTCCTTTTATTTCCTAATAGAAAAAAGTGTCAGACTAAGTAATAGATAATTATATTCTTAGCCTTCCAGGACTCATTTTCCCTTCCTTAACTCTATATTCCAAACAGCAAGATTTGTATATTTTATGGTTAGAGTTATATAATACAATACATTTCATAATGTCTTCAAATAGGCTGAGTCACTGATCTTCTCTTACTGCACAATCCTGTTGAAATTAAACACTTTGTCAGCCTGCTCCTATGCATGCTGACTCAGAAGTAAGCCTTATTGAGTTCAATGAGACTTACTCTTATGCAGTGCAATGCTATGCACACTTATCTAGGAACTCAATGGGTCTTACTTTTGAGTAGGTATGTAGAGGACTGTACTGTTAAGCCTTAGGCTGAAATCTTAGACACACTAGCCTGAGAGCTAGCCCCATTCAATTCTTTGGGGCTTTACTCTGTCATAAACATGCATAGGTTTGCACTGTTAAGGCAATATTATGAATTCCAGTGTAATAAATTAAGCAGTGGAAGCTGGTGGCTCCGATTTCAGTGAGGCTGTGAATCCATTCTGAGTTTCAGTCAGAACCAGATAGGACGCTAAAGGAGCAATCCAAGGTGCTGAACCTATTTGGGGTGGTGGTTCAGCACATTGGATAGCTTTGTTAGAGTTCTGGCTGATACCCAGATTGGATTTACAGCCCCACCGAAATCGGAGCCACCAGCCTCCACTGAAATTAAGCATGCCGGGGCAGGGAACTGGAGTTGAAACCAGTTGGACTTAAAAGTGGATAACTTTGGTGGAATCGTACCCTTAGTATCCATGGCATACTTGTATGGCTTGATTCTACGATATAATGTGGAGTCTGCTTGAAAAAGAAAGCAATCAAAGGAAACATAGGTTTCTTTTGTTTTAAAAAGAAAGAATACACTTGTTAGAAGGATAATTATTCTCTATTGTTCTCCCACGTCGCTCTCAAACTCTTCTTAGAGACGTGGCTGTAGCTCTTTCACCTGGCTTTCTCACCTCTATGTGCCGTTGGCAAGATCAGGGGGTAAAAAAAATGGCTTCCCTGTTCCTGGGTGAGGCGTAAAGGTCTTTTGTGTAAAGGCACTGGCGGGAAAGGCAGGAGGAGAGCAGCCTCGCAGGTGGATGGCCGTGGGGAGATTTTTCCACCTTTGATCTCGCACTGTCCTGTTCAGCTGAGTGGAATACAAAGTGAGGGTGCCAGCAAGCCGGCGCTTCACCTCCGCCGCGCCATCGACGGGGGAGAAGCACTGAGCGAGACCGACAGACTGTCACTGGCAAAATGAACTGTCACCTCCCATTTTTCAGAGGCGCGGAGGGATGAATTGCGGCTTTGAACCGTGTGGCCCGTGGTTGATTGAGTTCCGCTGTCTTCGAACCCCAGCGAACAAGGCAAGTTCATTGCAGGCTGACGTTCCCGCTGCTGATCAATTTGGGAGCCGGGGAAATTAACCGCTTCAGAGCTGATTTCCTCCCGGCCTCAGAGGTGGTAGTGGTGCCTCTTTGGAAAGTTCCTTCCACCAGCATCTTTTGGGCAGAGGCTTCTTCCATAACCTTTCGTTTTCCAGAAGGACTGGATGGGAAAGAACATAAGAAAAGGATTGGGCCCAGGCTAAGGAGGTGGCTACCTGAACAGCTCTGGTGCTAGCGGGCTTCAGGGAAGAGACAAGAGATGCAATCATTGCATTCTGAGACAAATGCTGGAAACTAGCAACGGATGCATAGCACCATTTTTCTTTGACAACTTGCTGGCTTGTTGGATCACTTGTGGATCCCGGTATGGTTATTTTTATGACCCATCTTGGGCAATGTGTAGGTCCAGATTCCTGATCCAGGAGCATAGAAGAAATGCAAAACGTGGTACCCCTGGGTATAGACTTCAATTCTGAGAATATCTGCTTTTTTTCTTTCTTTTCAACCAAGTTTCTAGTCCTCATGGTTGTGAAGATAATACTTAAAAGTGTGTGGGCACTTGGACTGCTGAAATTTTTGGAGTCAGGTAGGCGGCTGATTACCAGTGGCTATGGGCATGGCCTCAGTGCCCTGCACATTTCCTTGCCCTTCTCCATGACTAGCAGAACCAGCATAAATTATGCTATGTAGTATATACTACATAGCATAGAGTGTATGTCATGTACATACACTACATACTAACCATTATTCAGTCTCCCCAGGGAATTTTGGGATTTGTAGTTCTATTAGCAGAGATGCCTAGGGATCTCTATCAGATCATCCTTACCAGCACCTCCTTCAAACTACAATTCCCAGGATTCTTTGAGGAAAGTCCAGGATTCTTTGGGGAGCCAATCTGAGGTGAAAATAGGCCGTTGCAGAGTGATCATATACATGTCCATTCTGAGGTGAGTTCAGTAGGGCTCACAGCCAGTTAAGTGAGTATAAGATTGCAGTCTTAGACATCAGAATGTCTTGGTCTGGCCCTGTTGATGATGGACTGAAACACCAAGTGGCACCCACTACACATCTCAATGTAAAGAGGAAGCAAACTTGAGGAGTTGGATATATACAGCACAAGCGTGGTTGGCTGAGCTGTTGAGTGCAATGTCAGTTGCTTACATAGGCAACAGTCGTCACTTGACAGCTGACTGCTTGTCTTCAAGTTTTCTTCAGGATTGGCCAGTTCTGATAACAGCAAGTGAGAATGCAATGAAGAGGAATTGAACCGATATTGGAAGGGCCCATAGTGTTTCTGTCATCAATGCCAGCTCCAGGTTTTTGAGGGCCCTTGGGTAAGACATCCTGAATGGGTCCCTCCCTCAGTGAGTCTACCTTCTCATTGCCATTGTTCCTCATCCTCTCACTCATGATTGCTAACATTTTGTTTTTTGCTTGATAGGCAGGAAGCCAGGGATCAAGCAGGTAGTGGCATCTACTATTCCTTCTTTGTATTGGTCTATGACCGTAATAAACAATTTATTCATTCATTATCCCTTCTCACTACCACTGTTGTCTGGGCCAGAGTGAGAAGCAGATAAACCAGCAGGTTACATTGATGAAGAGGAGGAGCAACTTTAGGGGATTCGTGGCCGTGGACACCTTCTGGGATGTGGGCCCTCAGCAAGTGCCCAACCATGCCTACCTTTGATGCTCATCCCGCCTGTGAATACTGAATACTGAACTGGCACCCAGTTATGAAAATTGGAGTTGTGTATACATATGAAACTGGCAATTAAAAATGGTCAATTGGGAGATGAGTATGGATATAAATGGATATCTTTTGTTGTAGTGTCTGTGGGATTAGAGTCTTACCTAAGGATGAGAGAACCAGGGATGTTCGAGCTCACTTCACTGCAAAGTTTGATTTGGCTCTCTTCCATTTTTGTTTGCAATGTGTTTTTCAGTTCATTTGAATGGGGGACGTGTACATTTTGAATAGGAAATCTGTGCACATTTTCCCCATTGACTAAAACGTGGAAATGTGTATTTTATTTTGTTTTATTTTTGAAAAATGTCTTCTCCAACGTCCACTTTTTAAAAAATCATTTTTCAAATACAATTGCGAGTTTGGGAATGTGCAAACATATTTTTGAAAAAAATGTGCTCCTGTTTGCATTTGGGATTGTGAATGGAGCAAGTTGGATGATTTGTGATTGAAGCAAAATTCTCGTACATCCTATCTTCCACAAAAAAGGACACCTGAGCTAGAGGTCAGCTCTTTGGGAAGCATCAGGGACATTTCTATGACGTCCATCCCCCAGGAGGGCACCACCATCCCATCTCCTTTGGCCCTAATTATACTACAAATTTGCATTGGTTTTATCATACGAACATGGTCTGCCCCAGGAGATGGATGGATCTGAATGGTTTTTTGACGGCTCTTGCGGATTTTCCTATCATCTCAGCAGGCGATTCTGCCAAAGCTCTGGTTGATCTCTAGAATGGAGAAATGGCCTGGGCAGTTAACACAATGCTCCTGAACATCCTGTCCCACAGATTGGAGCCCAACAAGCCCTCTGGTTTTGCAGGGTGCTGTGGGCAATGAAACAATTGGGACATCAACTACAATGACATTGGCAGAAACCTCAGAATGAATCTAATCAAACACAGGCTAGAGTGCATTTGAAAGCCTACTCCATGGTAATAAGGGCAGTGAAGAAATTCTACTTAGCTGCTACCATTGCATCTGCTCCACAATAAGAGGGGGACCACTCAAGAGCCCACTCTGGCCAATTTGCTTGACACTTTGCAGAAAAACTCAATCAAAGTGGATGCAACTTCGGCTCCTGCTTGTCGAGTTGCAATGGATACTTTTCAATTCATACAGCCTGAGGATGTAGGCAGGATCCTTGGAGAGGTGAGGTCTGTCACTTGTTGACCCTTGCCCTTCCTGGTTTTTAAAAGCAGCTGGGGAGGGAGGGGTTGGCTGAGTAGGTAAGGGTAGTGGTGAACGCCTCTTTACAGCAACGTGTGATGCTGTCTTGCCTAAAGGAAGTGGTGGTAAGACCTTTGTTTCTTTTTGTTGTTGTTTAAAAAAGCTTGTACCCTACTGTGTTGGATAATTTCTGGCCGGTCTCCAATATTCCATTCTTGGGCAAGGCGCTGGAGCATGTGGTAGCTTCTCAGCTCCAGGGATTTCAATCTGGCTTCAGGCCTGGTTATGGGACAGACTGCTTTGGTCACCTTGATGGATGATCCATACTGGGAACTGGATAGGGGGAGTGTGACCCCGTTAGTTATACTGGACCTTTCAGCTGCTTTTGATACCATCAACCATGGTATCCTCCTGAGGCGTCTGTCTGAGATGGGACTGGGAGGCACTGTTATATGGTGGCTTAGGTCCTTCTTGGAGGGGTGATTTCAGAAGGTGTTGCTGAGGGATTGCTGTTTGATGCCATGACCACTGGCCTGTAGTGTCCCTCCAGGTTCCATCTTATCTCCCATGCTATTTAACACACATGAAACCTCTAGGAGAGATTGTCTGGATATGCTGATGACACCCACTTCTATCTCTCCTTTCCATCTAAATCCATGGAAGCTGTTCTGGTTCTATGTTGGTGCCTTATGTCGGTAATGGGCTGGATGAGAGTAAACAAATTGAAGCTTAATCCAGACAAGAGAGAGGTGCTCCTGCTCAGTCGAAAGGCAGATTAAGGAATAGGGATTCTACCTGGGCTGAATAGGTTACACTATTCCTGAAGAGTCAGGATCACAGTTTACATGTACTTTTGGACTCGCAGGTTTCGGTGGTGGCCAAGAGTGCATTTGTAATAATAATAATAATAATAATAATAATAATAATATATTTATTTATTGCCCGCCTCTCCCAACGGATTGAGGCAGGGAACAGCATCAAACATAAAATACAAAACTGATTAAAACACTTAAAACCAATACATCGTTAAAACACCAATAAAACACCAATAAAACACTTTAAAATTCATCTGGATAGGCCTGCCGGAAGAGATCAGTCTTTATAGATCTTTTAAATTCCTGAAGACTGGTGATTTGGCGAATCTCTCCCGGCAGGTCATTCCACAATCTGGGAGCGGCAGAAGAGAAGGTACAGCTAAGCTAGTATGCTAACATCTTATAGATGTCTGATCTGGCCATGGTCACACATGCCTTAGTTACATCCCATTTGGACTACTGTGACATGCTCTAGGTAGGTCTGCCTTCACAAACTATTCAGAGACTTCAGCCAGTACAGAATGCTGCGGCCAGACTGTTGACCGAGGCTGGTTACAGGGTGCATTTGACTCCCTTGTTACAGAAGCTTCACTGGCTACCAATCTGTTTCTGGGCAGAATCCAAAGTTCTGGTTATGACCTATAAAGCCCTTTATGGTTTGGAATCAGGCTATCTGAAGGACTACCTCCTCCCATATGAGCCTACCCAGTTTATGGAGAGGCCCTTCAAAACCACTGCTTTCAGAGGCATGTTTGGTGGTGACATGAGAGAGGGCTTTTTTGGTCGCTGCTCGCAGGCTGTGAAACTCTCTCCCAAGGGGAGCTAGGTTCACTTGCTCTCTGTTATCCTTCTGCCAGCAGGCAAAGATTGGTTTTATTCTGTAATTGTTATATTTTTATTGTATCTTAATGTATTGTTTTAACCAATTTTAGTTCTCTCTGCAAGCTGCCTTGAGTGCTTTCTAGAAAGGTGGCATAGAAATCAATCAATAAAAATAACTTGGGAAAGGGAGCTTGGGAAGTACTTCTGTTAAAAAACAAAACTCTATCAAAAATTGCTACACCCCTCCAACTCCAAAACTGTAATTCCCCAAATTCACCGGGAAGAGGGAATGATGATTAAACTAATTTAAGAGTTTTTGGTGGATATGTTATTTCTTTTTTATTCAAAAGACCCCAAAATAACTCATGAAAAGAATAAAACCAATTAGAAAAACCCAGCAATTTCCACTAAAACATATCAACAGTGATTAAGAACAAAAGCTTAAATCAGTCATGTTGCCCATTGATTTTATGAGCCTTGCTGCCACGTAAGCATGGCCCAGATTACAGCCTTAGCTGATACTGAATAATCCTTCTTGTATTTATCAGATCTTCATATCGTTGTTATAAATTTACCAAGTGCATCCTTTACGCTTATTTTATCTCATCCATATGTATGCGGCTTTCCATTTCTTATTAATCAATTACATATGGCATCATATAAATTGTAATGGTTTAACTTCGCTGTCTGTGTGAAGATCATGGAATACTAACACAAATTTAGTTAAGGGATAAATTAGAGGTAATCTCTGGACTCTGGCCTTCTATAAATTATCCCCTGGGGTGTTGATCCATAACACACAGAAAAGCTGGTGCTCTTCAGACTAGTTTCATCCCCCTACACGTACACAATGATTTCTGTTATTGCACACCTGGAGTGCCCTGTGTTTATACAAACATACACACACCACAGAGCTCATGATGGAGCTGCATGAACAGGCTGCATTCTGTTGTGTTGTACTGACAAACCATCCATCATGTATTTTGCCTAGTTAATCCCTGTTGTTATCCCCATGGTCTTTCCTGTGGGGTTTATGCAATATTGACTAATGCACAGGTGTCACCTATTGATTCTATTTGCTGGGGGGGGGGGGGTGTTTCAGTTTTCACTTCGGTGTGTGTCCTACACTAGAGGATGAGGAAGCCAGCAAAACTCATCCACCAAGTACCCCAAAGAAAATGCTATTCCACAATATCGTGCAAAAACTTATTTATAGCTGAGGCACTGGTGCGTGGTCCAGAAGAGGGAGAGATGGCACAAACGTGAGGACTTAAGGGTATTTCAGAGTAGGTAGGAAAGGCATAACGAATCAGCCCCATCAAGCACCAGGGGGTCTCCTAATTCAAAGGCAAGAAATATGGAGAATTCCCAGACCGGTCTTGGGATCTTCACAGATCCCAAGAGTAATCAGCAGGAAGAGTCTTGGGTAGGGTGGCCATGTATACATCGCTTCTTAAAAAATCAGAAATGTATCACCAAAGAAGACACAAATTTGTATAACATTTGCAAATGGTAATTGATAGGTATAGATGCACATGTATAAATAATTATTATAACAAGTAGAAATACAGGAAATTTCACCATTGTGCAGAAAATTGTAACCAGGTGACCTGTGCACCTGCCTTCTTAGCCTGCTGTCCAGGTGTGACCTGTTCTGTTGTTGTTTTTATCTTTAAACCGGAATTGGATGGAGCAGCCCTTCAAACTAGAGGGTAGCTCTTCAAATAAGAGGACTGTCCTCGGTAAAGTGGGACCCATAGCCACTCTACCTTGGGTCCGGTTTTATTTCAGATCTCAGCATGATAGAAATGCTGAAGTAGCACTCATGGATATATTCAAGTTTAAATTGTTTAAAAAGCAGTGCATTATCAGAGCATTTGATGTAATCACTTTTGTGTCTCATAATAACTAGAGCAATGTAAATAACATTGCCAATTACTCTTCTTTTAAAATAAAGGGATATATGCCTTTGGCATGCATACGTAATATATAGGGCCATTTCTTGTTTATAGCAGTAGTGGTGGCTATTCATTGTATAGAAGCACAGAGCAAGAACAGGCCTGCTCAGTGTCTAAAAATATTTCCATCTATGGACTAATATGGGGGCCAGTTGCCATAAAATACAACTGAGACAGAAACCTGCATCCAATTAAGTAAAAATAAAATCCAATGTAGCATTGGGTTGCAGGTTGAGGTGGTTGTGGAGAAAATAAACTGGTTTAAATGCTTCCAAGTATTTTAATTAAATCAAGCAGTATGCCATAAAAGTGTCCTGCAAAGGACTCAGTAAAGGAAGCAGAACAGGACAGTGGTTGATTTTTATTTTTGTTTTACAGATTGTTAAAATGAATAGGGTGTTGCACCATTTGTTGACACAGGGAACTCAATTTAGTTAAATACAAAGTAGGCACAGCAGAGGTTTTTTTAAAAAAAATGGTGAACATGTAACTTCTGCATGAAGTTGTAAAGCAGCTTTGTAGTAGAGCTTTACAGTACAATCCTATGAATATTTCCTTGGAAGTAAGATCCACTGAGTTCAATAGGCTTACTCCCAGGGGTGCATAGGATTGCAGCCTATCAGTGCAGTCCTGTGTATGTTTACTTAGGCTGCCTCTACAAGAGGCATTTAAAGCTCTTTCAAGGAGCATTAAAAAATTTACCTCTACAAGAACGGAGCGCAAATTGGGTAGAGGCGCATTTTCTCTCCGATTATGCGCATTATCGAATGCACGTTAAATAGCGAGTTTTATTTTGCTCCGGCCGTTAAAGCGCATTTTGACTATGTGAACAAGCGATTCTCCGCATTAACTACTTGTAAAGTGCATTTGAAACAACCGGTAAGGTCACCAGTTGAGTGCTCAATTACCTCCTGCATACAAGCATTTATGATAAAGCGCTTCAGTGAATATGTGCATAATCAGCTAACCAGGCATCAAACGGAATCCATCTAGAGGGGGTCTCAGAAGTTAGACCCACCGAGTTCAATTAGACTTACCCACAGAGCTTTTTCTCTATTTTTCTCTTTGACCTTTTTTTGTATTTATATCCCAGCTTTTTTCCTTTTGCAAGGTGGCTTACATGGTCTTCCTTCTCTCCATTTATCCTCAAAACAACGCTGTGAGGTAAGTTAGGCTGAGATTCAGTGACTGGCTCAAAGTAGCCCAGTGAGCTTCATAGCTGAGTGGGGACTAGAATCCGGATCGCCTGAGTCCCAGTCCAATACTCTAACCACTACATCACTTTCCCCTCCCCTTGGTCCCCAACGGGAGGGAAATAATCTATTGGTCCCCTCTACAAGGATTCGCTTTTGCGCCTGGTTAGGCAATTATGCGCATAATCGCAGAAGCGCATTTACGCCTAATCCCTCTGCACGAGAGGCGGCGAAGCGCATTAACAGATGTCCAAAATGCGCTTTACAAGTAGTTAATGCGCATAAGCGCTTATTCACACAGTCAAAATGCGCTTTAACGGACGGAGCAAAATAAAACTCGCGATTTAACGCGCATTCGATAATGCGCATAATCGGGGAGATAACGCGCCTCTACGCCCGATTTGCGCTCCGTTCTTGTAGAGGTAATTTTTTAAATGCGCCTTGAAAGAGCTTTAAATGCCTCTTGTAGAGGCACCCTTAGTCAGCTCATGAACTGGAATGGGTGTGGGAGACACTCTCAAGCTAATTTGAACTCAAACTTGATTTTTTTTGGCAAACATTCAAGTTATATTTTAATTCATTTTAAAATAAAATATTGGATCTATTGTTTTTAAAGAAAACAGGGGTGGAGTGGAACGGGGATTTAGCAAGCTGAGACTTCACTTTGTAGTCTTAAAAATAATCACCAAGACTTACAATGTAATCCTAGGCACGTTTTTCTCAGATGTAAGTCCCACCATGTTTAATGGAGTTAATTCCCAGATAAGTGTGCATAGGATTGCAGCCTTAGATTTAGGCAGGAGACAGACCATAGTTTTCAAGAGAGTTGGAGGTAGTTTGAGAGAAGCATTTCTTCCCATGGTGTACTACAGACTCAGTTCCTTTTGGCCTTCTGTCATCTAACTTATCTCTGGTCAAACAGGATTTGCAGGCTAAGGCTCAAAACATCATAAGCAGCCAAGTCTATTGTTAGCTTGGTGATTCCTTCTCTGTTGCAAATTGCCCTCAATAATGATTATTTGCAGCAAATAAGAGGTTGGGGAAAGGAGTTTCTTTAATCCTTCCACTGCTGGCCATTCCACCCCAGATGCTTTTACCTCCACCAGTGGTCTACAACAATCTGTATCCTGCAGAAATGGGTCTGGAAGCCCTCAGAGAGGGCAGCAGCTGGGTAAAGGAAATTTCAGAGGGAAATAGCAGGGGGAGGGCTAAGCATGCTCTATCTGTGCTCCTCTTCTCTACTGCAAAGTGTTCCCTTCCAGAAGGCTTTGCAATGCTGAAGGGGGGCACAGGGTTATCTTTATACACAGCCACAGTGTAATGTGTGGTTTGGCTCAAAACCAATACAAAACCTTGCACAATGTTTACAAGAGACGAAGGGCGGGATAAATATACATACTTTGAGCAACGATTCCTCTTTCAAACTCCCTTCAAGCCCTGAAAAAGTCTCCAACCTTAGTTTTTGTTTTCTTTAAGCATTACATTTCATTTTTTAAAATTAAATTCTACATTTTTAATGATTGCCAAATTTTAATTTTGTTCAAAATTTCATTTCAATTTTTCTTGGTATATTTTCATAGGCACAAGCTGGTGCAAATCTTATTCAGTGTGAGGGTGACCACTTATGCACCGCCAGAAAAGAGGACAAAAAGGACACAGTTTTGCTTAAAGTTGGCTTATGCTAATACATATGTATAGATACAAATCTAGAAATCATTACTATAATTTAACTAGAAATACAGTACATCTCACCAGAGTGGGGAAGACAGTGACCAGGTGACCTGTGTGTCTGCCTGCTCTGTAGGTGCTGTTGATGGACAGCTTCAGGGCTCCTGTTCTCCCTTCTAATGGTTCTTTATCTTTAAACTGGAGTTGGAGTAGGCAGCCGTTCTGTTGTCATTAGTGGAGGCTGGTGGCTTCGATGTTATGGGGCGGTGAATCCTCTGTGGGTTTAATCAGTACTTGTCAGAACTCCAAAGGAGCAATCCAAGGTGAAGAGCCCCAATCCCCAAAATAGGTTCTGCACTTTGGATAACGCCTTTGGAGTTTTGACTGAAACCCAGAGCAGATCCAACACTTCACTGACATCGGAGCCACCAGCCTCCACTGGTTGCCATGGACTTGGGTGGCAGGTGTTGTGCCATAGCTTAGTTCAGTGTAGTAACATTTGTGTCAGCCTGCCTAACTATGATCTGACCGTCATCATTATCAGGCACCTGTTGAGGCCCATTCAGCAGCAGAGGGGGGGGTCACTGCTGACCCTCAGAGTCTTCTGCTCCTGCTCCACTTCCTTGATGTTTCTGCCTGTTCCCTGCCTGCTCCAACCGCTCAAGCAGTGACAAGAGGAAGGAGAAGGAGCAGCAGTCTTCACCTGTGTAGCTCCCTCCTGGGCTGCGGTGCAGGTTTGGCTCAAAGAGAGAAGGACAAGCAGATGGGCAGTAGTGATAGTGGCATGAAGAAGACCCCAGTGTAGGGGTCAAACTGGCCTTGAAAATGAGCACTCAGATTCAGGACCACATGGTGTAGTGAGTTTGTGGGATTAAATGTTATGTGACAAATTTGGCACGTGGTAAACTAATAGTGTGATTGCTTCACCATGTGTCCGGATTGCATTGCCTGTTTTTGGCAGCTTTTTGGTATTGCAATAACTGTGGGTCGAGCTGAAAAGCAAGGTGTGGGATGAAGAAAAAATCACACAATGGACTTGGAATGTGGCAACATTTGCAGATATCTGCTTAATCCACATTCTTAAAGCATCAATTTGGTCCTAGGATTTCTTAAAAATGCATTGCCTTTACCTGCTTTATTTTCCTCTAAGGTATCCAAATTCCACTGCAAGATCCTCACTTGCTGGAGACAGGTTAGTTAATGGCTCTGAAAGATAAAAGACATTTTCCATGGCTTGCACCTGGATGCTGGTGCTATTCTTAAAGAACAAGATTTGCAGAGAGCAGGCTTTAACATCCATCTTCTCTATTTTAACAGCCCAAGGGGAACTCCATGGGAATCTTTCAAGCCATCAGACAAAGAAATACTGTTGAATATAGAGTCTGCTAGAAGAACATTCTGCAAAACCATTGTGAAGGATTTTGGATTCTTCTACTTCACCTGTTGATGTTGAGATGGGTTTGAACCTACAGTCTTGGACTGTGTGGGTGACTGTTCTACCAAACTAAAGAGTTGCATACACAATGCACCACCAGCAGAGGGCTTCTATTCTCC
The DNA here is from genome assembly GCA_029215795.1 of Anniella stebbinsi. Lineage (NCBI taxonomy): Eukaryota > Metazoa > Chordata > Lepidosauria > Squamata > Anniellidae > Anniella > Anniella stebbinsi. Next base: position 41,815,123 of record JARDYH010000008.1, read on the forward strand.
TCTGAATCTATCTGACATCACTGCCCCCCAGCCAGTGCTTTGGTAACTGGTGACGTGTCCCAGATAAAACCTTCCAGGCCAAGCTGGAGCTAGCCCCCCCTCCCCCCCGCCTCCCAGGGGCTCCTAGTCCTATGCATTCTCCCAGGGCTTTTAAAAAGAAAAAATTGGTACTGTACAGTGGTGTGTGATTTCTGTTTGCACACATAGTGCGTGTCACTACAACACACATGTAATTTTCCTTGCATGTGCATATACATGCTTTGTTACTTAGAGTCATATTCCACAATATTCAAAAGTCTATGCAGAGTGGGAGAAAATCCTTGGAACTGGGAATTTGAAAGCACTAAAGCAATACTCGTCTGTATTATATTCAAGCTTCACAGACCAGTAAAAACAGCACAGCCAGCAGACATACAAAAAATCATCATAAAAAGCCTTCCAGAATAAAAAAAAAACATTTTCAAAGCATGCTTCAAAGCATTTAGTGAGGGGGCTTGATGGATTTCCCCAGGAAGAGCATTCCCCACTGTAGAAAAAGGTCCTGTGCCTGGTACTCACCAAACAGGTCTGAGTTAAAGAGAGAACAGAGCCAAAGACAATGTTCCTAAAACTCATGTAGCAACAGAAGTAGTCTTTAGGTAGTCTCAGTATTTCAAAGTCTGGAACCTAGGGCTTTAAACATCAGCATTAGCACCTAAAATAGAGCCCAAACTGTCTACAAGGGCAGCCCCATTCGTGTGGTTGGGTGAATTGGCTTGTTGGCCTGATCTTCTCCAGATCCCTGCCACTTGCAGTCAGATTATCCTGCAAATACTCTGTGAGCCAGCTCTTCCATGTCCTCCCATAACCCAATCTTGCTGGTTCTGTCCCTGACATGGGTGTGCAAAAAGCATCCCTTCCTAGCAGCCCTTACTGACACACACGGCAGACCTTCTCATTAAGACTCAGCCTTGTCAATAAAAAAGTCATTAGAGGGGAGGTTGGGAGAAAGGAGCTGCAGTGCTGAAGACATCCAAGGGGACAAGGAGGTGCAGCTCCATCTCATATTCTGACTGCAACGGCGAAGAATCAATAAACTCCTCAGCTTTAAACCGAGGGCCATCTGTCAGTGGGAGAGAATAAAAGGGTTGTGGGAGAACTTATCTGGTGTCTCATCTTTACCTACCGTTTGTTGCATTCTTTCTAGTCTTCTTTCCCTTCAACACCTGATCGATGCCAGCTCCTTTTGTCCCTCAAAAGCCATGGCCGGTATCTCCATTCCTATCTCCCCAATTCCCTTCTTACCCTTTCTGCTCCTTACAGATTCATGTGCAGTGGGCCCACTTTGTTTGCTTACAGTCTATTTAGAACTGTGCTCTCTGCTCTCCAATGGTCTGTGGATTGGATTTACCACAAGAACTCTAAAAACTAGAATAACAGCCTCAAACTGAAATTGATTCCCCCCCAATAGCTCTCCAAATCCAGTTAAAAACAAACAAAAGAAAACTCTCAGGAACTGAAATCCTGCAGCTAGCAGATTCCGTGGCTGAATCTCCTTTGGTCGGATCTGTGAAAGATCCCTTCTGCCTCTCTTTGCTCATCTGTTCCTTCATCCTTCATTAACCCAGAATGGAGATCTGGGCCAGTGAACTCAAATGTTCATGCAAAACTTTGGATTTACAATCTCCTATTGCAATTTGTATTGAGCATGCCCAATTATGGATGCTGTTAGATTTAGGGAGATACATACATACATACATACATTGATATCTGTGTTATTGCTTTAGTCAAAATCATTGAGATTTATGATTTTGTTTGTTTGTTTGTTTTATTCCCCTACCCCTTCCTTTCAAAACTGAAATTTTAAACTTTTTTGAAATTTTAAACTTGTGAGAATTTTTGTTTCAGTTCTAATTTGGTCAGTAATACAGGTATGTTCTGTCATGGATGTGCAGCTGAACTATGGTTCAGCAAGCACAATGTAGATTGGTTCTACATTGAACATATGACCCTAAGTTTCCTGACCATTAACCCATCCATACAAAACTGAACGTTTTGCTTCTGCAAGACTCTGGGAGTTGCTGTGAAACTAGCTAGGGAAGCAATTCTATTGATTGCGCTCTCGGTGATTGGAAGTCCCCAAACCCAGAGGCATCCAATCCAAGGCAGAAGGAGCAGCAGAGGTTAAGATTGTCCTCCCGTCCTGCAGAGTTTGCACTTTGGAGTGAAAGGGAAGGAGGCTGGAAGTAGCTCAGGATAACTTGTATTCTGGCTTCTCTGGTCCTCTCCCCTCCCCACTCACTGGAAAGCCCCCTTTCCTCCTCCTCTGAGGTTGCTTTTCTGTCCTCTGCAGTTCTTTCTGGGCTGGATGTGAAGGGGCAGGGGAGGAGGGGAGGATCTCTGACTCCCCCTTCTGAGGTCAGAGTACTGTCTCCAACCTTGGAAGGGGGAAATTGAACAATCCTATGGATCCTGGGACAATCACCCAAGGACCATAGGATTGTTCCCTTGGTTCTTTCACAGTTCTCTATATTAGACTCCCACTTCTACATAACTTTAACAGTGTGGTTGTTGCCACAACTGTGTCTCCATGGTTCTTCCCATGATCCCTGATATGTTTTCATGTTACACAAGCATTAGACAAACCCAGGGGCCAAGTGTCACTTGCATGGTTGGATGAAAGCCTAACATGTGGGCAAAAGTCTTTGCTTGTACCTGGATCAACAAAGGAGCAACATGGCACCTTGTAAAGATAGGTACAAAGGAGGCCTGAAAGAGCCTTTTAGTTGTCTTTGAAATGTGAAACTGAACATCGTTATAAATGAGGGTTGCTTCCAAATGAAGAGAACCTGATGCTTATAGTCAGAAGGCATCATGCAGCTATCCTGTCTTTTTTTCCATAATGGATTTCCCATGATAAGAAAAAAAGTGTTAGAAATGGTGGGAAAACACAGGATGGCCACAAATGGAACACAATGACATCTGGACCCATTGAAAAATTCTGTGAATGAGGTAGGTGCCATAAAAGCTTACAATCTAAGAAAATACGACATACAAAGGGGATGGGGAGGGAAGAGGAAAAAATTAAGTATACTGTCAGCAGTGCTCGTGGAAAGTCCTTGCTTCCCCTTTCATCTCTTGGGGTGGGGGCTGTAGAGCTGGAGGAGGCCCTGATGTTCCCTTTGCCTGCTCCTGCCTTCCTTGCTCCTCCTTCTTTCCCAGAGGGCAGTTGATGTTAGTCCTGTGTACGGGGTGGAGACCAAAGAGGGATCTAACTAAAGCAGGCCCTGATGCTTCCGTCATGTTGCAGTATATCTTCACCCTTCTAATAGGAGTGCTCCTGCATAGGTTCTAGGCTGCCAGCCATGGCTTTCTACAGGGCACTATGATCTGTTGGGGGCTCAAGCAGAGCAGTTCATGCTCCCCCTCCTCACCATCTCTATTTAACACCCACTGGAGAGTGTGTACTTGGAGGGTAGTAGTGACACAATGCCTGTTTTCTAAAATGAATGGTGATGAGCCTCCCACCACTTAGAAACTTCACCCCTTGTAGTGGAAACCACTGCACCTAATCCTAGGTGTAGGGTATCTGGTTGCGGCACTCTGCACATACACAGAGGCACTCTGTTCTTAATTATCTTCCACATGCTCTAAGCTTTCAACTGTATAGGGTTCCTGAGAAGGGCAAGACAAAAGCCCTTGGTTGGTTGGCAGGTGTTGTTTAAGTGATAAGAAAGTGATACATGGAGAAATCTCGGAATGAAGAGAGATAATACACACCGCTCAGTGCAAATTTAGCTGGATTTTGCTCAGAAGAAGATCTGAGAAGCTGCTCATTACCCTTAGTGCTTGAGGCAGAAAATCCAAATGGTGCCCACCATATTGCTAAAAATATAACTCTAAACTAAATAATTTGATGTCTTTTAATGGAAACAACCCACACCCCAATCTATTGCCTGTTGTAAGTTGCTTCAGACCTGCTGGTGGGGCTGTCCCTGCCTCCATGTGTGCATATGTATGTGATAATAAAAACAAAACAACCATTCACTGCCTGTTGCCTCTTCCTTATCTTCCTTTAATTGCAAGAAGATTCAGATTAACATCAGGGCTGCCTTTTGAGAGGCGGGGGACAGAGGGAGGAAGGCTGCCATTGAGCCCAGGTGGTGTGGTTTAACCTTGTCACACTTTTTGTTAACCTTTTAGAAGAGACAGGGAGGGGGTGGGCAAGCCAGGGTTTTGATGTAGTGGGGAGAGACTGGGTGAGAATAGACGGTGATCTAAATGCATTTGAGTATTCAGATGCTCTCCCAGGTTGTTGTGACAGGATAAGCTGGACTGCTTACCTCTCCTGACAGGTGCTGGGTCCCAGCCACACAGAAGACCCCTCACACTGGGAAGCGACATGTCTTCCCTGCCAACCTCCTCTCCAGATCCTCTGATATTCTGGTGCCAAAAAGCCCTGCCTGACTTTCGATTACAGGGTGTTTTTTCTTTTAACCTTGCCGCTCTTTCAACTCCCTTCAAGTCTCCCCACCCCACCCCACCTCCCTTGAGCTCAGTTTCCATAGTTACCCCCAATCAGATCTCCTGACTTTGCTGGGGGAAAATTGGATTTCAAAATCAAGAGGAGGCTTCAAAGGAATGTGTCCATTTAATAGGCTATCGCTAAAGAGAGAGGCTGCCTGCTGAACTCCGAAGAGCCTGAGATGAATAAGGTGGAGCTTTTATCATGTTGTGTTAGGGGAGGCAGCTTGGCATCTCAGGCGCAGGAAATGTTGATGAGATATGGCAGCGCTGCAGTAGAATTTGCCAGTCACTACCAGCAGTCTTTTTTTTTTGGTCTCGCCGGCTCCAAATTGGTCCCTGACAGTGATTAATTTCTAAAATGACAAGTGCCAGGGCTCAAAGCTGCCTGGAAGCGATGCATTCTAACTTACAAGGCTGCCCCCGGATGTGTGGGCTGCTGGCTGTGGGCTGCTGGCCATATGGGTGAGGGGAATGCACTTTGCACATGCACAGGTGCTACTCCATCTTCATGAGCTCTGGCAGGCACTGAAAAGGAGGAAAACAGCATTCATAGGACTTCCTCTGCAGTAGTAAACCTGGACCCCAGTATGACAGTTTGCATGCATCATAAAAGCAAAAGAGAGAACAGATCCATTTGCTTTTTATCATTGCTATTTATTGTTAACACTAGGTTCGTAGATGGATGGCTGTGTAGGTGTCTGTATGTATGACCATCTGTGTTTAGATACTATAGATTGATGGGTCTGGGATTTGGGGGCTTGGGCTTGGGGAATGGGCTTGGTGCTTTGTAGCAGTTACTGCTGCTTCTGCTGCCCACTGCCAGCACTGTTTGATATAACATGGATCTGCTCTGACTTCAAATTGGCTTGCACATAAACCATTATGGTCACAGTATGTTCTTGGACAGAGGTTACTTGAATGTATATCAAGTGTAGGTTAATTTCTTCACATCAGAAATCAATCTCAGCCATAGTTGCATGTGTGGTCTGTCTTACAGAGTCCCAAAGGGGAGCTATTTCATTTTGTGGGGGCGGGGGCAGCCCATCCACGTTCATGAACTCCAGGTTTGTTTGCTTTTTAATGGCCTGTCTGGATCCCACACCCTTTCTCTTCCTACTTTTTCATCCATCAGAAGGTGGTGGGATTCAGGTCCCTTCAGTTAGAGTAAACACTTAGTTCAAGCCAATTCAGAATCAAAATTTGGAATCATAGACTTTAGTTATACAAATCAAAAAGCATACCTTAAGCCAAAGTTTGAATTCTGGCCTAAACTGAATATTGCTGCCAAGAATCCTGCCTATCATTATTATTATTATTATTATTATTATTATTAATTATTACATTTATATACTGCCCAATAGCCGAAGCTCTCTGGGCAGTTTACAAAAATTAAAAGATTGAATATTAAAAAGTCAATATACAAAATTTTAAACCATAAAAACATAAAACAGCTGATATTTAAAACATTTTAAACTGTTAAGTCTGGCCACAAAGTCAGTTAAAACTTCAACTTAAGCTGTTAAAATGCCTGGGAGAAAAGAAAAGTTTTGACCTGGCGCCGAAAAGATAACAGTGTTGGCGCCAGGCGGGCCTCATCGGGGAACTCATTCCATAATTGGGGGGCCACCACAGAGAAGGCCCTCTCCCTTGTTGCTGTCCTCCAAGCTTCCCTCGGAGTAGGCACCCGGAGAAAGACCTTTGATGTTGAGCGTAGTGTACAGGTAGGTTCATGTTAGGAAAGCTGTTCCATCAGGTATTGTTCCATCAGGTAAGGTATTATTTTATTATCACAGTTATTGCTGAGGATGAGGATATAATAGATAGATATAAAGTTGACGTCCCACTCAAAACATCCAGTTAGCTTCTCTTATGCTGAAGGATCTGTGTGTAGATGCTCCAGGAGCTAAGATCAGCATTGAAATTCAGAGTCCAAATTCAGCCTCATTCCTGCCTGCATCAATCAAGGGGAACTGGAGATCATAGCGTGAATCAGTTTTTTCCTACTAGGAATGTAGATCAAGCAATGGCATATTGTGTGTCCTCCTGGGATCTCCAGTTGACAAAACTGTTCCTGCCAAATCTCTGCCACCCCATGGAGGGGACCTTGACAGCTTGTGGCTCCCCTCCCACCCAGCTCTTGTCTCCTCTCACATCAGGAGATAGGTGGGCAGCAGGTACAGGAGATTGGTGTTAAACAATGCTTTAGATCACAGTGGGTAACTTATGGTCCCCAGATGTTTTGGCCTACAACTCCCATCATGCCTCACCATTGGTTATGCTGGTTAGGGCTGATGGGAGTTGTAGGCCAAAAAAAAATTGTATGGCCACATATTGCCCATCCCTACTTTAGAGCATACTTGTCTTTAGAACATTCCGCACCAAGTTTTAAAGCATAAGAAGTATGGAGATTTCTACCTCCATAGGTGATGATGGGAAATCCCGGCACGGTGAAATCTAGTAACTAGGCAGAGCTAGCCCAAGAGTTATTTTACATCACTTGAAGTAAAAAAAATCCAATGGGCATTCCTTTCCCACTTTGCAGATCAGTCTCATTAATTTCAATGAGACTTGCTCACTAGTAAATACACACCGGATCTCAGCCTGAATAGCATTTATAATTCACTAGAGGTGGTTACCCCACTTTGCTTTAGGACTTCCTCTTGAGCAAGGAACGTAGCTGAGGAATAAAGCATGCAGAAGGCCTCAGTTTCAAACCCTAGTATCACAGTTTAAAGCAGCCTCCCCTACCTTGGGTAAAAGGTTGTGCTCCCCAGTTGTTTTAGACTACAACTCCCAGCATTTGTGACCATTGGCCACACTGGTTGGGGTTGATGGGAGTTGGTCCAAAGCATCTGGTTGGGAAAAAAGCTGGTTGAAAGGATCAGGTAGCAGGTGATGTAAAAGACCTTGGCTAGAGATTCTGCCAGTTAGTAAAAATAGACAATACCGGGCAAGATGGACAAAAACCAGACCTGGTATAAGGCAGCTTCCTATGTAACCTCCATATCTAAGAATCTGTGAAAAGGAAGAGTGACAGTGGAATGTCAGCATGTTTGTGTCCTAATATACCAATACCAATCAGTATCAGGAAAAGATGGGATTTATCAGTTGTGTTTTACAGAGAAATAAGCAGTATTTTAAAATATATATATATATTTCTGCCCTCTAGAGGATGGAATGAGCCAGTATTCAGCTCACAATATTGCTTGACTAAGGGCCTAACTGCATGTGTGGAACACTGCATGGAGGTGGAAGGAACTGCTCTGTGTGCATGTGTCTGTGTAAATTTGGAGAAATAAAGGTGGGGGAAGGGTTAAGCTGCTTCAGTATTCCAAATTGTTCCCACCTGAAGTGGCTTTTAGTGAAATAAAAGAGATGCCAGGGTTTGATTGCACATGCTTGTGTGTGTCAACATGAAAACCCAATGTGCATTCAGTGAGCACACAGAGAGGTTCCCGGGGCCATGGAGACTAGCCTTGCCCACTGCAAAATCATGCAATGCCTCCCCTTCCCCTGAAGAAAGTCCAGTGGATGTTTGTGAGAAGGAGATGTATCTGCAGAGAGTCCCTACAATGGCCCTCATTGAGTGTAGGAACTCTCTGGATGTACATTTGTATGCACAGGGAACTCTTTCTCAGCAACGTCCATTGGACAATGGTGAGGGGGACGGTGAAGGTGATGTGCAGTTCTAACGGTGGGGTTAACTAGCCCACAGACCCTTCTCCATGTGTTCTTTCAATGTTTGGACGGGGCATTTATATCCCCCTATGCTGATAGGCCCTTAGGACATTGATTTTCAAGCATAGTACTGTAGTTGTCCTCTCCATTTTATTTAGTAGTTCTGATATACCACAATCATGGAGCAGTTCCCTCTAGGTTTTGGTTAGTACTCAGATTCTTCCTTTGCAAGCTAGAGCTGCTTAGGCAAGCATCTTAAGTAACTGTTTCTACTAAAATAGTTTTAATAAAAATAGTTTTAATAACATAGTTTTAATTTAATAAAGTAGTTTTAATAGCTTTGCCCTGAAGACTTTGTATGGATTTTCCTGGGTCCCTGAAGAATATGCTACCTTTAGAAAACCATTATATGCTGAGGAACCCCTGTGCATTGTTAAGGATCCTGAAGCATATTCTGGGATGTACACAGCCCATTGCCATGGAGTATTGGCCACAAGCCTGTCGATCCTGTTACCCTATATGAGCTGTGAGTGTGATGTAGAAAAATATCTTGTGGCTATGCATTGAAGGGGAAAATTGGTAGCAATGGCAATTCCTCAGAATACAGTTTGAAAACCACTGACAGGGGCTGTCTACACACAGGGAAAGCCCTACGGTGGTTGTGGATCTGCGCCCCATAGGTTAGATGATGCAGGCGCAGATTTGCAGCCAACAAGGACTTCCCTGTGATGCTGCGTTTTGAAAAAGTTGGAGACTTACCCCGACTTTTTCAAAGGGAGTGACGTCAACACGGGGCTTCCGCTGTGTAACATCTCTCTGCAGCCAATCTGGGGCCAACCCAGGGGCGGAGCCTGGTGGAAACTGACCAGCGATTTGTCGCCTTCTGCCAGGAAGAGGGCAGGAGCAACTCCAGGACTTGGATGGCCACCCAGAAACCTTGTGCTCCCTCCTTGGCATCAGGATTACTCGACATCCCAGGAGAGGGAAAGCACAGGGTTGAGGAGGGAGGCAGCGCGAACTTGGCGCCATGAGGACAGCCAAAGCGGCAGGGAGAGAAAAACTCTGGGGCTTTATTTGTATAAAAAGCTCTTTGAATTGTAAAAATCAATTTTAAAAAATGCTCAACGTTTCTGATTGTGCAAATCCTTCGCCAGGAGCTGCGAAAACTGATAAACTGCCAAGGAATTCCAAGTTTTTACTTGGCGTCCTGTTGAATCGCTGCTTGTAGAGTAGATCCCCACAAGTCTTTATAGCTCTTCAGCACCAGAGTTTTTCTCTCCCTGCCACTTTGGTTTTTTGGTGCTTTTTCCCCTCGCCTCGCAGCCGTGAGGACAGCCCCAGGGTTTAGAGCACAATCCTATGGGCCACACCCTAGATACCTGTAAGCCTCCCACTCTGCATTTAAGCTGGACGGTTGTTTTCGCTTGTCCAGTGGAAGCTTCAGGGAGGGGAAGGGAAGGAGGCTCAGGCGGCCATAGGATGTTTTGTATGGCTGTCGCCCCAGATGCCTCCCCACCTCTGGGAATGCCTCCTTTTCTCCCACCTCTGCCCTCTGTTTTGCGAGCATGGAGAGATAGCTGGCATGATTCACTCCACCCCCCCAACCACCATTCCATATTTTACAACTGCTTCTACCTTCCTGATATATTAGAACAACCTCAAACCTGTTTGCCAAACCTGATTAAAAAAAACCAATACTCTGAGCATATGCAATTTTTCATTTTAAACTCCCTTAAATCATAGCACCATCTTGACTACAGGCATACGACGGAGTTTGCTTCTGCTGCCGTGATGTTCCCATCACCTGTGACTATCTGGATGGCAGTTGGGGTTAGCTAGGTCTGGACTCAGGGGCTGTGGAAGTTTAATGAAACTGGAAACTGTTTTTAGGATGTTTTAGGATGTTTTAATGCAGTTTTAATAATTTGTGTCATGTTTTAATCAGTTTTATGTATTTTATCATATTGTTGTTCCCTGCCTCGATCCAAACAGAGAGGCGGGTAAGAAATAAATTATTATTATTATTCTGCCAGCTTTGCCAAGTACCTTTTCTTTATTAGGGAAATGGGACCATTGCTCTCCACAGCTGGCTCACAGGGACTAGGATAGCTGGAGACTCTTCCAGAAGGGCAAGTTCCATTGGGGAATAAGGGTTTACCTTTTCTCCCACTCCTTACTTGATGATGTAATCCAGGTGTCTGTGTAAATGAAAGCACAAACAGCAGTTTGAAGCAGATGGAGAACAGAGAAATGAGTTTGGGGAGATCGGGAAGCCTCTTAGGGTGGTTTGCTGTCTCCCTAGAGATCTGATGTGGCAACAGTGGGCTTTGGCTGTAGAGAGTTTTGTGCTCAGTTTGTATATCTGTAAATAAATTCAAATATTATAAAATGCCAATAAGCCTCCAGTGACTGTGACCTCTTGTCAAAGGAAACCAAACTTGGGTAAGCAATGTACACCCTGAACTTCTGACTGCTTGGAAAATTTGGGTGCATGTATCAATATACTCATAAGTTGTTTTTGCTTAAGCTTGCATGTGTGTGTGTGTGCATGCGCGCAGGGGCATCTGATTGGCCTACCGCCTCTATATCATCCTCTATTTCATGCTAATCTTTGTTTATGCAGTGAAACATATCTAATGTGCTCAAGTACAGGCTTATTCTCTACTACTCAAAAGCAGTAAAATCTACCACTTGAGGTTTGCAGAATAAATCATGGGCTGTGTACAGATTATATAGTGCTTTACAGAACACTCCTATGCATACCTACTCAGAAGCAAGTCCTATTCATTTCAAAGGGACATACTCCAAAGCAAATAGCTGGAGTGGGCAACTTTGGAACATCCAGGGGTCGCTTGTGCCCCCATGTGAGCTGCATTCCTGCTGCCACCATCCTACTGAATTTGGTGGCAGCAAAACCCCTGGCGATTTGCATCTGAGTTTTGGTGGCAAATTGCTACAGAAAGCTAAAACAGCCAAGTTTAGTTTGAAAACAAACTGCCAATATCTTTTTCCACTGTAAATTTCTGTGGTGCAGTAGCCGCTTTGGGAGGTGGCAGTGGCCACATGTAGCCTGTGTGTTGCCTACCCCTGGTGTACAAAGTTGCCTTAAGAGCCTTGGGGGAAAGTATGATAAGAGCTTGGGGTTTCTCTCTTCTTATTCAATGATGAAAGAAATGTATCCCATGCCTGGGAAGAAGTGCTTTCTTTAATTTGTGTGAGCAAAGGCTTTAAAAATGGACCCAGAGCTAACTTTGCAAGTTCCAGTCTTGAAGCTGGGCCTGAACTGTTCAGGGACAGCAATTTTGATGAAGGGATGCTGCATTTGCTTTCCCAGAACCAACCAGCAATTAATCTTGCGCTCTATCTGATTCAAACACACCACATCCTTTTTCCTCTTCTTAACTTAAAACAAAACTTCAAAGAATGTGCCCCAGCCTTAGCTCGTTGCAGCGATTCATGCTAACTTCCACAATGTATGCACTAAAGGCTGCAGTCCTATGCCCACTTACCTAATGAGACCTCTGATTAAACAAGCAGAGGAGCAGGCTGCAGGGTTCTCACATTTTACATAATACTAAGCCTTTCCTCTTTGAAATGTGCAGAGCTATCCTAAGCAGGTTGACTCAGAAGTCCCACCTGAATATATTCCCTAGTAGTAGGGTGACCATATGGAAAGGAGGACAGGGCTCCTTAACAGTTGTAAAGAAAGGGGAATTTCTGCAGGTCTTATTTGTATGCATGCAGCACCTGGTGAAATTCCCTCTTCATCACAACAGTTAAAGGTGCAGGAGCCCTATTCCATGCTTTAAAACTGCTTGTACATTCCTGTTAAAACTATAACCTTCCAAACCCCAGATTTTTTTTTTAAAAAAGCTCTCTGAGCATGTACAGTTTTGTCTTTTAAATTTTCTTAACTGATATCACCATCATGACTACATGAACAAAATGGAGTTTTACTTCTGCATCTGCCACTCTGAATGATCATTTTGGGGACCCTTGGGCTGTGAGGCCCTGGACTTTAGCCCCAAGGCCCAGCCTCAGCTGTACCACTGATTGCTTTGGACTGCAACTGTGCCAGTTTTCTTAGAGGCAGCAGGAGCCAAAGCCCCTCCAGCAAATGACAGAATAATTGCAGCTTCAGCGGTTGCCTCCTCTCACAGGTGTCTGTTTAGGGCAGGTTTCACATTTGTGCCAGAGAAGCTGGGAGTTGCAGCTGCAAAGAAAGACCTTAAAAAAATACAAATAGTCCCTCCCCTGCTTTCCCCCACAGTCTGCTCTACCTTCCTTTCTTCTTCAGAGGCAGTTAATAGCAGCCAGCAAAACAACCACAGCAGACTTTTGCATGCTTGGTGCTTCTAAAACTCAGGACTGTCCCCAATGCAAGCTGCAGGAGGTGGTACCCTTCCAGAGGATGTCCAGAGGCTCTTTGGAGGTAACTATAAAGTTCCTTTGAATAACTAGGCCCATCGCCTACAGTTTAGTTGCTCTGTGAGGAAAAGAGAAAAGATGGCAGTTGCACTAAGGCTCTTTATGTTTCAAGAAACCTAAACCTCTAGCCATTTCTGCTCTCCCTCTTTTTTATAACGTTCCTAATTATATATGAAATCTTAATTTTGTCCCGCATTATTAGGGCCTGAAGCAGCCCTGATTCTCCCTGTATCTCAGTGGACTCCATGAGTGAAAGGCAGCTATATGCTAGAAGCAGAAATTCTATCCTAGTTCAGTAGAAACAAATAAATAATGTAATCCACTCATTTTCTGATATATTTGGATACAGGGCTGGATGTAATCTTAAAAAAGGGTCTAATGTAGCTACCTGCCTCAGGTTCATGTAATTAAGTTTAACCAATAATCCCAATTCGTATGCATACTCAGCAGCAAGTCTCCAGAGTTTGATGGCACCTACTCTGAAGCAAGGGAACATCTAGGGTAGGCACTTCTGCATTGCCATAAAAGAGAAAATGCAGATTTAAGAATAATATAATTTAGATAGAAATACAATACATCTCACTCGTTTACCTTTTCTGTCCAGTATCCAGGTGCTCATTGTTGATGTGCAACTTCAAGGCCCGTCTCCATTCTTATGGTTCTTTATCTAGGGTGACCGTATGAAAAGGAGATCAGGGCTCCTGTATCTTTTACAGTTGTATAGAAAAGGGAATTTCAGCAGGTGTCATTTGTATGCATTCAGCATCTGGAGAAATTCCCTCTTCATCACAACAGTTAAAGCTGAAGGAGCCTTGCACTCTTTTATACCTGGCTCTAGCTAAAGAGGGCAAGGTTCCTGCGGTTAAACTGTTGTGCATGCATACAAATGACTCCTGCTGAAATTCCCTTTTCTATATAACTATATAACTTATCTATAAAAAGTTCCCTAAGTTTTATCACACGCTAGCATTCCACCAAGAAATGGAACACATGCCATTCTATACAAATATAGGCTGGATCAATCCTTAGTAGCGTCCAATGACTTCTATGGGACAAAGTAAATGTGGCAAATGGCAATATATTAAATTTACTACTATTGAATTTTTACTGCCAGAGTTGGGGAGAGATGCTTGTGGGATTTTCCACCGCAGGTGCCAAAATAACTAAACTAGCCTTGAGTATTATGCACCTTGACTTGGAACAGGGGATACCATTTGCTGTTCTGCTTCAGGAACAAAATGATCTGATTCGTTTGATCAAAACAGTCACGGTGGGCTGAGGTACAGGCCAGACAGGATTTTCATATTCAATGCCCAGCAGTGGCTTGTCGTGTCATGCAAGCTCAGGGACTGTGGTTCATGTGAGGGTTAAACAACCCTTGCATAACTCAACACCAGGCCATGGGTTCACAAAACAAGACAAACTGCAGCCGAGCATTGAATATTCAAAATGGCTGCCTGCGTGTTCTGCAGCCCACGGTGGCTTAAACTGTGGTGGGCTGTTCAGTTGTGCGAAACGGCCCAGTATCTTGGCTTGGCCCTGTAAATAGGCTGCAGTCTCAGAAACAGTTGATAAGTGCTGAAACCTGACCTTTATCTCCAGACAGTGGGGTTACCAGAGGCAGAAAGTGTCTTTGCACCATAAATGGACATTATTATTTTCTCCTATATAGGATTAGTTAATATGAAGAAAAATAAAGCACTGCAGTGGTGGTGATAGTGGTAATATTCTGCATGTGTATAAGTGTCATAGTGGAGACAAAGGGCCTGTTCATACAACACTAGGCTGACCAGATTTTAAAAGTCAAAATCCCGGTCCCCCCCCGCCCCCCCACCCAAAACAACCCCCCCACCAAGTCACCCCCCAAAAAAAAACCCAGCCTGGACCTACCGCCGGGTTCCTCCGCCGCCCGCGCGGCCGCGCGGGGTCCTCCGTCGCCGCCCGCGCGGCCGCGCCGGGTCCTCCATCGCCGCCCGCGCGGCCGTGCCGGGTCCTCCGTCGCCCGCACGGGGTCCTCCGTCGCCGCCCGCGCGGAAGAGGCGGGAGAGGGCCAGATCCGGAAGTGACGTAACCGGCCCTCTCCCATCTCTTCCGCTCGGCCTTTGGCCTGTCTGGGGCTCGTTGCAATGGCGATGAGCCTTGAGGAGCCCGGACGCCCGCGCGGAAGAGGCGGGCGCGGGCGTCCGGGCTCCTCAGGGCTCATCGCCATCGCGATTGAGCCCCAAGGAGGCCAGAGGCCGCGCGGAAGAGGCAGGAGAGGGCCGGTTACGTCACTTCCGGATCCGGCCCTCTCCCGACTCTTCCGCGCGGCCTCTGGCCTTACGAGCCCGGCAGCGGCGGCGAAGGTGGCGGAGGAGCCCGGGAAGCGGCCGCCCCAGCAGGTAAGTGCACCCCTTCGTGCTTACCTGCAGGGGCGTCCGCTTCCCGGGCTCCTCCACCGCCACCGGGTCTCGCTGCCACCGCCGCGTGACCCCCCGCCACCCCGGTTTTCCCCCGCCTCCCCCGGTTGGCCCGGTTGGCCCCTGGATTCCCGGTTAGGACCGGGAAATCCCGAACCACCTGGTCAGCCTATACAACACGCTAAGTCACGGTTAGGTCGCTAACCCTTTTGCAGCAAATGGTTAGTGAGCGTGTTTAAACTGCGGTTATGAAGCCACCATTGTTAGGAATGGTTCACACGACATGCTAAGTCATGCTAAGCAATAATGTTTAGTTCAAAATGCTTAACCACCATATCTTAGCATGTCATCTGAACAGGGTCAATGTGATCCACCCCTTACAATGGGTGGTCCATCCTCAACCAGCAGGAATGGCCTTGAAATATTATATCACTGCGTTCAGTAGGGGTGGGAAACTGTGGGCAGTATGGAGAGCCATTTTTAATCCCTCCATACTGCCCACAGTTGCCCAGTGAGCAACAGTCTACAGGGTACTGAAAAAATAATAAAAAAATGATTTTTAAAAATTACATCCATAGTGCTACGGAGCGCCAATATTAGCTTGTTTGCAAGCTAAATTTGACCCCTTGGCACTCTGTAGTGCTACGGATGCCATTTTTTAATTAACTTTTTTTTACAAATGTGGGGTCAATAGGGGTGGTGATCCACATGTTGGCTACCTCTGGTGTATAGAGTATGCAGGCTGTTTAGTATGTGTGTAAATGTATATGTGTGGCTTGGATGAAAAGTTCTGGGGTGGGAAGCGGGGAACAAGACCCTCTCCTCAACTGTCTGCCCTTTGTCTAAGCCTGTGCCATGAAGGGAGCAAGAGATAGGGAAGCCGCAAGTCTTAAAAGGAGTAGGTTGGTGACCTCTTCCCTGTTCCCACCCATCATTTAAGACATTTCTAACATCTGATAATAGTAACTGCCATAGGTGTGCCATAGGAAGAGCTATTTTTTTGGCAAAGTTTCTGCTGTCCCTGGACCATAGATTTGAGTTAGGAATCTGTTTTCCCTGGATGGACTCTCCTGGACTCTGTTTTCAGTGCCAAAATCTAGCTATAGAACATGTACACTTACAAAAGAACTTGTGAGCATGTGCAGAGTGCTTTTTTATACCCACAACCAGCCTCACATACAATTGAGATTTAGGAGGGAGTTATCGAAGCAGGGTTGAGAGCCCCACCACCTCTTTCTAGAAATTAACTACACCCCAGCCCAGAATATGCTGCTCCACTGGCTCTTTGCTTCATCTTACTTTCATAGCTATTTAAGTTTGCCATCTTTTTTCCTTTTCTTTACTGGATCTGCTCCTTCTGTATATCCAAGTGGATATATAGAAATTTTAACAGGTGAAATTCTCTTCCCATAACTATCCCCCAATCCAGGACAAATGTCACCTGCTAAATATTTTGCATGTAGTTTGTTACATGCCTGTTTTGCATGTAACAAACTTATTGTTTACGAGCAGCATGTTCGTGTTAGATTGGTGAGGAGAAAGGGCTCTGCACATGTTTATAGGCAACTCTTAGCATCATTTCACATGTCCCAGGGTTGTGTTAAGGCACTAAAACCAGTTTTCAAAGTTCAGCCCTGGTGATCCTTGCCTCAAATTTAAGACTCTTTATTTTTGGCTCAGTATATGAAATCCTGCTCTTCAAATCAGTTGTCTTCCCTAGCTGAACGTGTGGGCTTCCTCTCCTTTTTAAAATTCGAGTATGTGGTGCAGTCAGCTCATTTCACTTTTCTTTTTCTTTTTTTTGATGCTCAGCGCTTTATTGTTCTGATCTGACATTTCTCGTAAACAACTCATTTTCGGCACCTGCCACCTTTCCTTTAGCTTAGATTATTTTCTTGTTAGCTGACTGTTTTTAATTGAAGTCTTCGGATCCCTTTCTAAAGAAGGAGCCTTCCTTTCCTGACAAGTGGAGCAGGCTATGAATGGAGATTAATTGCATGTCACGCTCTCCTATATCAAACTTGCTGCGTCTTTAACAATCCGCAGAGTCTCTAGGCCTTCTGATAGGGAAGGTAGGCTCCATCTACACAAGCTAGAGAGACAGGCTCTTGAGTCAGCCGCCACGTTTGCCTAATGTGTCGTCAGAAGCGATCATATCATTTAGAAAGTGCAGATCAGAAATAGGAAGGTAGATTGTACTGATACTCTGCATGTGTAGATTTTCAATTTCGAGTGTGTGCTCTGAGTGAGTTTGCAACATGATCAGAGAACTAGAAACTGATTAACTTATAAAACAAGAATCGCTGAGGTTCAAGGCTGATCAGGCTTCCCAAACCTAGCACCCTCTAGATGAGTTGGACTATAACTTCCACCATCCCCAGCCTACAGGGCAACAACTGGGGATGATGGGAGCTGTGATCCAATATATCTGGAGGGCACTGTGTTAGGGAAGGCAACTGTACACTCTCAAAAGGCACTCTGCTCCCCATTATCACTTCCAGTATACTATGGCTGAGCCCCGGTATTAGGCATAAGGCACTCTTTAAAAAAAAAAAAGTTTACTTTTAATATGGTGTTTTGATCTTTCTAACTGTTTAACTTCTTATTTTCACCACTCCAAAAATCTGTTTTAGATATAAAGCAGTCAACACATTTTGTAAATAAATAAAATAAATAAATAAATGGCCCACATGACCTCTATTGCTCACAGTAGATTGATTATGGCCATGTCAAACAGACATTTACATCTAGCCTAAAGGGCCTTTTTCAATGCATTATGACATGATGAAATTCTAAGTGTGTCCACCAAACAGATATTCAGAAAGTGGTACTTTTCTTTGCAAATTGAGCACTGATTTAACCCAGGGCCCCCAATCTTTTTGGGTTGGTGGGCACATTTGGACTTTTGAGAGTATTGTGGGTTCTGTCACAAAATGGTTGCCAAGAGGCTTGCTTGCCCATTTCTAACATGGCTGCCATGGTAGGTGTGGCCAGTTATAAAACACTCAATTTCCAGAAAGCAAACTGGTGAGACTAAAAGAAAAGTAATTTGCCCAAGAACCTAATTACAAGGCAGAGAACCCACATGTAGATGGCACTGGAGGGCAGCACTTTGCAGCTTACCTAGTTTAAAAACAAAATCTTAAGAAATAAAATAAAAATCAGAAGAGGTAGGGAGCCTGTGGGACACCAAGGGTGGTAGTATGTTGATGCCCACGGCCACCATGTTGAAGACCCCAGGTTCAGCCAAAGAAATAATTGCCTATGTTGTTCTCTCTCCTGTTTTGTTCTCTATCTTTCTTTGTTTCTCTTCCTCCCTGCAGAATATTTGTAGCTGAGCTTGTTTGCTTGTTGTTTTCTTTCTTGATGTTTTATAACATCATAGACAGTCAGTAAAACTACAATCTTGAGTGGTTTACATGCTGCTCTTCCTGATCCACTCTGAAACCTTATGGCCAGGCTTTCTGTCTCATTTCCTGATGCTTTGAACATGGCAGACAGCTATGGGAGTGGGAAGAGAAGGCTGGTGCTGTGAAAAGTTTGCAGAAGTGATTGGCATTTTTGTTATAATGCAACGAGTTACTGGTCTGCCATAGCACTCAAATCTGCTTTGCACTTTTGTCTTTTTTATACTTACAGACGTGTGTGTGTGTGTGTGTATATATGTGTGATGTGTGTGTGTATATATATATTTATATATATTTATGTATATATTTATACACACACACACACATATATACACACACACACACGGATGTAAATATGTATGTATAAATATATAATGTACACATGGAACAAATGCATATGCACCAGGGAGCGGGCTATGTTCACATGTGGCAAATAATGATGCCATGTAGTATGTAATGGAACCCTAAATAGTGAGCCCAAATCCAGAGAATGAAATCAATATGCAGAAACATTTTTTTTCATAGGCAAGGTTGTTGCTTCCTATGCTCAGGGCTATTTGTATTCTGTAAAAAATGAATTTTCTGTAGTAAAGTAAATCAAGAAAAGTTGAATTTTGTTGCCTGAATAAATTATGACAATGAAGCAACTCCTACCCACCAGTGCTGTAGTAGAGTCAGGGCTTCCAGAGTTGGCCACCCCATCTGGGCTTCTCTGTTCTCTCTGGATTTTACTGCAATCTTTACAGTAGTTGTGGGTGTGGGGAAGGGGAATGGATTTTTCCAGCAACAATATGTAGATATGAACTATCCGTATTGCAATGCAATGTATTTTGCTGTGGCATGGTGTCTGAATGAGCAATTAAGACCCATTAGTTTTAAGAAAGACCTGCTCTTGGTAGAGATGAAAACTGCTAGAACTGGCTCAATTGTATGGATCAACACAGCTGCCTGCATTTTTGGACTAATGTGGCTATGTGCCCACTCTTCAAAATATACTGATACACCATTGCTTCCCACCCCCAAATAGAATTGTCTATTTCTCCCTCTTCGAGGGTGAGGGAGCTTGTCTTATTTTTTTATGGGAGTGGGAGGGAATACCACTAACATTTGTTATAAAATTTCATTTTGTGAATCTTGTGTGTTCATTAGAAGCCCCTACTGTTAAAGTTAATTTGCATAATTTAGGTTGGGGAACCTGTGTTTCTTTGTTATTGAACTGACTGGAGTTCATGTAACTGCACATCATCTAATTCCTCTCTCTCCCAATTTTCCAACTTTTTCTCCCAAATAGATGTTGAAGATTACCTGGAGGGACTGCAGAAAGAGAACCTTAGTGCTAGAGCAAGGGCGCAAAGGGATGGCATCTTTTTCGATATCGAGCAACTTAAAGAGAGGTTTGCACATCCATCACTTAATTCTGAGCAATGTCTATAATGGCTCTTCCAAGATATTTTTAAAGCAAGTCTGCCTAACCCAGTTTTCTGTTTTTGACAGTACTCAAATACTGAATGCTTCAGCTGAAAGTGTGAGGCTGCCTCTACACAAGAGGTTTAAAGCTCTTTCAAGTCTCATTAAAAATTTTATCTCTACATGAGCAGAGTGCAAATCGGGAGTTGAGGCGCGTTATCTATCCGATTATGCGCATTATTGAATGCGCATTAAATAGCGAGTTTTATTTTGCTGCAGCCGTTAAAGCGCATTTTGACTATGTGAACAAGCGATTCTCCGCATTGACTACTTCTAAAGCGCATTTCAAACAACCGGTAAGGCCACCAGTTGTGCGCTCGATTACCTCCTGCGTACAGTCATTTACCATAAAGCGCTTCCGAGAAGATGCGCATAATCGGAGAACCAGGCGTCAAACCGAATTCTTGTAGAGGGGGTCTAAGACAATGCAGACCACCATTGATATTGGCTGTTTCTTGTTCTTTTCTGCTTTCCTGAATTCTGAGGTCACAACTAACATGATGGTGGTTTATACATGGATCTGCCCCAACCATATAGAGAGGTAACATTTTAATAGCAAAAGGGGCAAGCAGGCAAAGAGTGCAAAATCCTCCTCCTAACTGCAGCATAATTTCCCACAAGCTGACTTTCTGGGTGCTTTTCTCCTTGACTGAGCTCTAATACTGGCAGCGCGCTTGGGCTTGGAGAGCAACACGAGTGGGAGGGGAAGGTTGGCACTCCTCACCCTTGTATCATGTATACGCTTAAAATTACATACCCACATTTCAACATAATTGGGGCAAATCCATGTTAATGTAAAGATTTGCCATCATCAAGACTAATTTAGCCCTTGGTTTAGAGCAGGGGTGGGCAATTTTTAGCCCTCCAGCTGTTTTGGCCTACAACTCCAATCAGCCCTAGCCAACATAGCCAGTGGTAAGGTATGGTGGGAGTTAAAGGCCAAAGCATCTAGAGGGCCACAGATTGCCCATCCCTGGAATAGAAATTTTCTTTTTGGAGCAGTGGACCTAGGGTGACCAGATAAAATCCAGGTCAGGGCTCATGTAACTTTTACAGTTGTAGAGAAAAGGGAATTTCAGCCAGTGTCATTTGTATGCAATTAGTTCCTGGTGAAATTCCCTCTTTATCACAACCGTTAAAGTTGCAGGGGCCCTGCCCTCTTTTGTATATGGTCACTCTAGTATAGTGCCTGCACCTTTAACTGTTGTGATGAAGAGGAACTAATTGCATACAAATGACACTGGCTGAAATTCCCTTTTCTCTACAGCTGTTAAAGTTACATGAGCCCTGACCTAGATTTTATCTGGTCACCCTAGCAGTGCCAGTCTAATAGGAACTCTTTGTGATGCAACTGATTCATAGGTATTTCTTCCACTTTATTGCGGAGATCCCAACCACTCAATCAGCAATTGTATGCTGCTATTCATATGCAATTCCCCATTGGCTAGCAAAACCTTGTGCCTTATTGTGGTTATTACTGTTAGTGTGTAAGTTGGCTATACGGCTGCATGGGATGTTACTGATTGCAAGGGCTGTGTTGGCCCACCTAAACCTTTTGGTATGGCAGATTGTTTTAAAAACGTTTTGAAATTCTTTCATAGTTTATTGCCTCTCTGCTCTATAGCATGTATGATACAGTGCTCTGAGGAAGCAAGAATGCTCTGAAAGAAGTGACATTTTATAGGAAGGACAGGATCACTTGAGGAATTTGAAGAGATTTTGCTGTTAATTCAGTTGGCATCACCACAGGTTTTACATGCTATTAGATGCAGTTGTGAGCAAATTCTGAATGACATGTGGTGGAGTTAGAAAAATGGAGCATCTGGTGGGAATCAGAGGGCATTGCAAGGGGAAGGAGGGTCAGAATAATAATAAAAAAGGACCAAATTAGGGGCATCCCTGGCAGTCAAGGACACCTGAGAACAGTGTAGGTATATGCTATCCATGCTCTGTATTTCAGCAGCAGCAAATCAGAATTCTGAACAAAGAACAAATAAATTGTGCAGCCTATATAAGCTATGCAAATTGAGCAAACTTGCTTATATTTTGTATTGATGGCTCTGCTTGTTTTGGGCAGTTATATTTCATACAAGGTGGAACTAGAGACCCTTTCCGAGTGGAAAGTGGATGGGTGGGTGAGAGAAGCCTACACTTTTTCCCTTGCAGATGGAAAAGTAGCTGTGTGGGTGTGATTTTCTTAGCAGACCTGTAGGGCACCAGGTTGAGTAAAGCTTGAATCCATGCCCAGAGAGTGGACATAACCAAAACCTACTATGTGAGTAAAATGACCGTTCCTATGTGTCATTCTCACCATAGAGTATCCTGCACATATTTGACATTGGGGAAAGTGGCTCATGGATTGAGATAGTGAGTGATCTCTTTTCAGGTTTGATTCCCTGGTACCTCTTATTAAAAAAAATTAAGCACTATGTAAAATCCTGTCACATTGGAAGATGGGCTGTGGGAAAGAAACGATTGCATAGTTCCAGCTTCCCCATCACCTGACTCCAGTCCTGGTTTCCTGGCTTTTGTGCAGCTTTTTCACATTCTAAAAGGCTGAAATGCCTCTCCTAAGGTTAAATATTGGCAGTAAGAGCTTTAAGCTAAAATATGCAGGTATTTCGGTCCCACCTTCTTTTGCCTTTGCCCCTTGCCAACCACTGGAATATGGCTCCTTGAGAGCTTTTCTGAAATGAAATTCAGGCCATATCACATGCACGGTTTTAAGCACACTCACCTCGACTTTGATCCAGATCTTCAGCGAGGGACTCGGTGTGCATTACGTTGACCCCCTCCCGTTGTTCTCTCGCCTTGAGTGCTCCGTTTTTAGTTTCTGTTTCGATTTAACACTGAATGGACAAAGTCCGTTTCAGGCAACTTCAGCAGGTTGAGCTGAGGTTGGAGCAAAACCGACCAAGTGTGATTCAAAAGGCTGCACTCGCATAGGAAACAGAGGGGGAACCCGCAGAAGCAAACCGGGTAGGTGTGATAAAGGCCTCAGCCCTTGGGCTGGAAGGGGTTCAGTACCCCTGCCATAGATAGATACATGCATAGATCTATGTATGTATCTGTGGCATAGGGAATCTTATGCATCCCATGTTTGTGCCCTGACTAATAATATGGCAGCTTCTCTGAATTGGATTTAATGAGTGCGCAGAGCTAAAGTTTGAACCCAGTGCGGATTGTACTGTGGAAATACTGTGCAGAGAAGGTTCCCAAAATTTGCCCTGGCCCATGGTAAAGATGCTTTTAGCTATGTGCGCACACTCTTTTTTTTTTTTGGGGGGGGGGGGGATAATGCAGTCATTTATTTTTAGACCCCCACCTTTGAATTCACTCAAGTGGGTAGAGAGTTTTATCCTTCGTAAGGTCACAGCCCGGTATCCCCTGCAGAAGAACATTGTGTGATGCCTGTGCTGTATCCAAATCAATCTTTCCTGCTGGCTAATTAAGCACCAGTTTTCTTACTTAGCAACTTGGGACTGTGTAATTAACAGCCCGGATTGCTGTGAATAATTGAAAGATAGAGGCGCGGAGTGCAGGAGATGGAGGGAGCCTTCTGGATAAAGGAATACATTCTGAATTTTGTTCAGAATACAAAATCAGGCTTTCTGTGGTTCTGAAGCTGTATTTTTTTCTTGTGTGGGCCAGGAGAAAGAAATATGAAGGGTAACCATAAGGGGGGGGGGGTTCATATATTTCCTTGAGTAATGGCTGTGAGGCTTATAAGACCAGGCCCTCACTTCACTTCTGCTCTCTGAGGGAAGACAGTTGTCCCTCTATGTTCTACTCTCCTAAATGCAGTAGCGGCCACAGAGAAGTCCTCGGCCTGGCAAGTCTTACCTTTTATCATTTCCTGTCCCACCCACAGACAATCCCCATGAAGACACCCCCATTGCCATGGCATCACAGTTGTGTTGCTGGCTTTGCCTGTCATGGAGGGAAAGAAGTTATTTTACCAGCAGCCTGATATTCCAGGCAAGTGGTTATTGTGTTGAGAGGGATAAAGTTTTGGCTTTCCCGAAGAACAGACCTCAGGTTCTGGCCGTAGGTAAAGTATGATTTTCCTTTAGAGAAGAGAGCTTTGGAGACTTATTGTGCCTTTGTAATATTTGTTTATTTACAAATGTATACATGTTGAACATATACAACACTGGGATCGAAGAAAGTACCGACTCACGGAGTGCAACAGTAACAGCACTCCCCCTCCTCATTAGTGTTCTCTTTATTTTATCCTGAAATTTCTTAGAAGCTCTGTCAGCCTAAACAAATCTTCCCTTTATAGCTCTACTTGCCCCCTGTTTTCTAATTCTGGACTTGGCAAACCATTTTCACAACTTCCTCTCAACCTTTATGTAGGCTGACCATATGAAAAGGAGAACAGGGATCATGTAACTCCTTTGTAGAGAAAAGGGAATTTCAGCCAGTGTCATTTGTATGCAATTAGTTCCTGGTGAAATTCCCTCTTCATCACAACAGTTAAAGTTGCAGGCACTATACTAGAGTGCCCATATACAAAAGAAGGCAGGGCCCCTGCAACTTTAACTGTTGTGATGAAGAGGGAATTTCACCAGGACCTAATTGCGTACAAATGACACCAGCTGAAATTCCCTTTTCTCTACAACTGTTAAAGTTACATGAACCCTGTCCTCCTTTTCATATGGTCAGCCTACTTTGTCAGGAGTAGGGAGTCTGTGGCCCTTGAGACATTGTGGGATTTCAGCTCCCATCATCCACAGACGCATGGCCAATGGTCAGGAATGATGAGAGTTGTAGTAAAACAACATCTGGAAGGTGGCAGGTTCCCCACCACTGCTGTAAATGGATAAGAAAACCAAGAGAAGCCTAAAAAAAGAATACTACAAGAGACTCTAGCCAGTGGGGATCAGAAGGAAGCCCTGTGTATGGACATAAAACTACCTTTAGACTGATGCTACACATGTGTTGATCAAAGTGTGTGATAGTGCATGCATCTTTGTCTAGGGGACAGGGCTAGCCCTTGTGTTCTCATTTGGCCCTTCACGTGTTTGGTTTTCATGGTTATTAAACACTTGAAGAGGCCTTGCATCTCAAGACTACTTGAGCCAGAGCTCAGCCAGATCTGCCTAGGGTCATCTTGATTTTGAGGGATCTTATACGTTTTGGGGTAGGGCAACTCAAACATCAAAATAACAATCCCACACATGGTACCAGCCTAAACTGAAGTATCCGTCAGTACTACCAATGGTCTTAGAAACAAAATATTAAGGACTTGAATTAAAATCTAGAGCAGTTGCATCTCAAGTAATGAGAGAACATCTGGAAAAGGCTTCCAGTGGTCAAGGAGTGTGTATGAGAGAGATTGATTGGTCGGGAAGGACAGATTGTGGACAGACAGTGCTAAAGAAATAAATAAAATTCTGTGCCAAACCATACAGCAGGAAAAGCTGAATTGGCTTATTTTGATTCGTTTTTGTTTCTTTTCACTTCTGCTGGTCATGGGTAGGTGCAAAGAATTATGCAGGTCTCCTGAGATTCATCTCTGAAAATTGGAAAGCTTACTTAGTCTTAAGTCTCCTGTTTGGCTTCTGGGACTTCATCAGGTATTGTTTCCAGCATGTGGGACTTCCTGGAGTTATCTGGTGGGCTGTTGTGAGAGACAGGATGGATGCTGGATGAAAATGGGCCTTTGCTGCGATCCAGCAGAGCTCGTCTTACATTTCAAGCCTATCCTAGCAGCCGTGACATTTCTCTTTTTAAAAAGTGAAATCTGAGCATCTCAGGATGTTAAATTCTTTAGACTAGTGTTAAATTCTACATTTCTTTGGCTTTCACAGAAAATATACTGCTGTGGGGATTCATGCCCTGCACTGCACTGTTTCTTCTGCCATAACTACCTTTCTTTGTGCTGTTTTCAGACTAATACCTTTTTTGTGGCTCATACGGTAACATTCTTGCTCCTCCCCATCTCCATTTTTGTGCTCTTGTTTTAAGGGTTTTGTTATTTCAAATTCTGTTCTTTATTTATTTTTGTAATCATTCTTTTAGGTTTAATGATAATTTCACAGATAAAATCTCTCGGATAAGAACTAACTTAGATGCCATTGTTATAGCAGAGGCTGACAATGGAGTGTCCAGCAACTCCATGAGTAGAATTACACTGGATCAGTTTCAGTTGGTGAGTACCGAGGACGTGGACAAGCTGCTTGGACGAATGAGGAGGACAACTTGCCCTCTCGATCCCCGTCCTTCTTGGCTGGTCACCCAGGGAGGAGATGTAATTAGACTACAATTACAACATATTATTAATACATCTCTCAGGGAGGGGAGTGTTCCATCTTGTTTAAAAGAAGCGGTGGTACGGCCGCTTCTAAAAAAAGCCCTCCCTGGATCTTAATAACTATAGACCAGTATCAAATCTTCCGTTTTTGAGCAAGCTGATCGAGAGGGCAGTTGCCTTTCAACTCTAAGCAGTTTTGGATGATACAGATTTTCTAGACCCATTTCAAACCGGCTTTAGGGCAGGATATGGAGTTGAGACCACTATGGTCACCTTAGTGGATGATCTACGCTTGAGTATTGACAGGGGGAGTGTGTCCCTGCTGGTACTTCTGGATCTCTCAGCGGCTTTCAATACCATCAAACATGGTATCCTATTGGAACACTTGAGGGGATTGGGAATCGGGGGCACTGTGCTTCAATGATTCCAGTCCTACCTCTCAGGCAGGTTCCAGATGGTGATGCTTGGGTATAGTTGCTCCTCAAAGAAGGAGCTGTTGTGTGGCGTACCTTAAGGCGCCATCCTATCCCCAATGCTGTTCAACATCTACATGAAACCGCTGGGAGAGATCATCCGGAGGCATGGGGCGGGGTGCTATCAGTATGCTGATGATACCCAAATATATTTCTCTATGCCTTTGACAACAGCGTCAGCTAAGGGTAGTGTGTCTCCTCTGAATGAATGCCTGGAGGCGGTAATGGGCTGGATGAGGAAAAACAAACTGAAGCTGAATCCAGACAAGACGGAGGTGCTTACTGTCAGAGGCCCCAACCTGGGTTTGGAGGTGTGTCAACCAGTTCTGGATGGGGTTACGCTCCCCCTGAAATGCTGTGTTTGCAGCTTGGGGGTGCTCCTGGATCCGTTGCTCCAAATGGCAGCTCAGATAGACACGACAGCCAGGAGTTCCTACTATCAGCTTTGGCTGATACGCCAGCTGCGCCCCTTCCTAGAGTTGGAAGACCTAAAAACTGTAGTGCACGCACTGGTAACTTTGAGGCTCGACTTCTGCAATGCTCTGTACATAGGGCTACCTCTGTGCCCAGTCCGGAAACTTCAACTAGTTCAAACTATGGCAGCCAGGTTGGTCACTGGTTCACCTAGGGGTGACCATATTACATCAGCTTTAAAATCTCTCCACTGGCTGCCAATTAGTTTCTGGGCGAAGTACAAAGTGTTGGTCATTACCTTTAAAGCCCTACATGGTTTGGGCCTTCTCCCATACAATCCACCCGCACACTCAGATTCTCTGGGAAGAACTTACTACAGTCAGCCAAGACTAGGCAGACAACTGTTACCCAGAGGACCTTCTCTTATGCTGCTCCCAGACTGTGGAACGATCTGCCAGGAGAGATTCGCCAACTTACCAGTCTTCCAGAATTAAAGACTATAAAGACTGATCTCTTCTGGCAGGCCTACCCAGTTGATATTTTAATAATGTATTAATTTTTTATGCTTTTAATCAGTTTTATGTATTTTATATTAATAATAATAATAATAATTTATTTATTTCTTACCCGCCTCTCCGTTTGGATCGAGGCGGGGAACAATATAATAAAATACATAAAACTGATTAAAACATTACACACATTATTAAAACTGCATTAAAACATCCTAAAACATCCTAAAAACATCCTAAAATTCCACTGGATATACCCGCCGGAAGAGAACAGTCTTTATGGCTTTCTTAAATTCTAAAAGACTGTTAAGTTGATGAGTCTCCTCCGGCAGGTCATTCCACAGTCTGGGAGCGGCAGAAGAGAAGGTCCTCTGGGTAACGATTGTCTGCCTAGTCTTGGCTGACTGTAGTAAGTTCTTCCCAGAGAATCTGAGTGTTTGTATCAGTTTGAATTGATGTTGTTCCCCGCCTCGATCTGGAGGGAGAGGTGGGTAAGAAATAAATATATTATTATTATTATTATTATTATTATTATTTTATCTCTTTCTCACTCATGGCGGTTTTTCTAGAAGGACATGACAGGCTTTGCCAAGTCATGCTGTCTTTTATTGATTCAGGAATTTCCTGATGATTGAGCATGTTTTAATTATGACTGCTTTCTGGATGTTGGTGTGGATGTATTCTGGTAGGCCCAGTTTTGGGAGGTTTTCTGTATATTTTTTTGATGTGATGCCGGTGACTGATGTGACTAATGGAATAATTGTGACCTTTTCCTGTTGCCATAGTTCTTTGACTTCCATGGCCAGTGGTGTATAATTGTCTCTCTTTTCTTCCTTTTCAACAACATTTTTGTCATTCGGTATTGGACGTATGTGTGTTTTTCTTTTTAGTCTATGAACGTTTTGTGTGGTCGGTTTGCAAGGTATTGTCTGTATGAATTGTTCTATCCCAATATATTTTATAATCTGCATTTTCCAAGATTGTTTCGGGTGAGTATGTATAGTATGGTGTAGGTTGTTTGATAAGGTTGAATTTGATGGCCAGTTGTTGGTGAATTATTTTTGCAGCTGTATTGTGTCTGTCCGTATAGTCCATTCCTGCCAGAATTTTACATCCTCCTGTTATATGGTCTATTGTTTATTGGAATTGATGGTATTTCCTGCATAGGTCTGTTGTTACACTGTTATCTTTTATGAAGTATTTTTGGTAGTTCTTGGTTGCTATAACTTGATCCTGTATAACTATTAGGAATCCTTTGGTTTCTGGAAATAGCTTACCTTTTCTGAGCCATTCGTATAATTGTTCTTTGTTTATTTGTGGGTTCTGAATTATGTTATAGTGCTTCCCATGGAGTGCTTTTTGTGCCTGTTTTTCTTTTTTCTCTGCAAGTGTAAGTGGTTGTGTTTGATCTTTGTTTTGTAGTGCTAGGCTGAGTGGAGTGTAGTTTTTATCTGCTTTGACTATGGCTTTATGAATGGAGGTGTTTTTGGTGCGGAAGAATTCTTTGAGTGATTTTATCTGTTTAGCATGAATTCTGTTAATGTCCAGCGAACAAAATTCAGGGGCCCCCT
Source organism: Anniella stebbinsi (assembly GCA_029215795.1). Classification (NCBI taxonomy): domain Eukaryota; kingdom Metazoa; phylum Chordata; class Lepidosauria; order Squamata; family Anniellidae; genus Anniella; species Anniella stebbinsi. The sequence continues at coordinate 41,844,234 of JARDYH010000008.1, forward strand.
GGTATTTAGGAGCATGCTGTTTCTAGAGGTAGCACATAGCCATCGTGACTAATACCATTGATAGCCTTACCCTCCAGGAATTTGTCTAATCCCCTTTTAAAGCCATCTAAGTTGGTGGTACTGAATTCCATAGTTTATGCACCGTGTGAAGAAGTACTTCCCTTTGTCTGTCCTGAATCTCTCACCATTAGAACGTAAGAAGAGCCATGCTGGATCAGGCAAAAGGCCTATCTATTCCAACATTCTGTTTTCACAGCGGCCAACCAAATGCCCATGGGAAGTCCACTAGCAGGCCATGAATGCAAGAGCGCTCTCCTGCTCATGTTCCCAGCAACTGGCATGCAGGGACATACTGCCCCTGATACTGGAGATAATATATAGCCATCATGACTGGTAGCCAGTGATAGCCTTATCCTCCATGAATTTGTCTAATCCCCCTTTAAAGCTGTCCAAGTTAATGGCCATCACTACATGTTGTGGTAGCAAATTCCATAGTTTAACTATGTGTTATGTGAAGAAGTGCTTCCTTTTATCTGTCCTGAATCTCCCACCATTCAGCTTCATGGGATGACCCCAACTTCTAGCGTTAGGAGATTTTTCTCCATACCATGCATATTTTTATACACCTTTATCATGTGCATCATTGTATACACCTCTTATCATTCAGTCATTCAGCTACATTGGATGATCCTAGGTTCTAGTATTATGAAGGGAGAGAAAACGTCTCTCTGTCTACTTTCCCTGCACCACAAATATTAGCAGCGTAGCTTTTTGCCTTTGCTTGGTCAACAACAGAGCAGTCCCTTGCACTGGCTGCACTTCAGGCTCCAGCTTAAGCCATGGACTTCAGGGATACTGAATTCGAGAACATCCCTCCATGTTTAAATTTGGGTATTGCTGGCTCTAGCCTGGTTCTGGTAATTAGCCATAAAGAGAGGCCCAGGACAGCCTCACAAGAGTGCACAAACCAGTTCCACAAAACCTTGTAACCATTTGAAGAGCTTTTCTACACAAGCTTGTTAATTGGCTGAATCTACTTTTGTTTTCGTGGCAGAATTGAGATCTGAGCACTACAAGAGAAGCAATTCCTTTCCTGCTTTTCCACTACAAAACCTCTAGCTGACACTGTGGTATAGCAGAATAGTGCAAATACGCAAGAGGAAAATGTGTGTTTTTTTCACTTTCACAATTAAATGCTTTATTTTCTCTTCTTTAAATAATTCGCCGAACATGCTGGTTAGACACGGAAGTGAAACTGGAGGATCACAAGGTTATCTAAAGAACCCGTAAACAGCTGTGAGTAGGGAAAGACCAGCACATGATAAGTGGCTCACGTAGAAACATTTAATGAGGTACAAAATGTTTGAGGAGAACAAAAAGTGAAGCACAAAGATGGCCCAGGTGTGTTGCTGTGTGCTTCCCTTCCTTACGTGAATACTGAAGATGAGTGTGCAAAAACACCTTGATGCTTTGGATTAGGGTGTCCAGATCGCCCGGAGTTTCCCGGTCCTAACCGGGATACCTAGGCTGAACTGGGCCAACCGGGGGGCAGCGGGGGAAAACTGGGGTTACGGGGGGTCACGCGGCGGTGGCAGCGAGCGGCGACGAGCGGTGGTAGACCCGGCGGTGGCGGCAGCGGAGTAGCCCGGGAAGCGGCCACCCCAGCAGGTAAGTGCTCGCGCCTCGCGCTCCTTACCTGCAGCGGCGTCCGCTTCCCTCCGGAGCGCAAGGCGCGAGGGGGGGCACTTACCTGCTGGGGCGGCCGCTTCCCGGGCTCCGCCACCGGCGGGTCCTCCACTGCCGGGTCCTCCACCACCGCCAGGTCCTTCGCCGCCGGGCTCATGAAGCCAGAGGCCGCACGGAAGAGACGGGAGAGGGCCGGATCTGGAAGTGATGTAATCGGCCCTCTCCCGTCTCTTCTGCGTGGCCGGCAGCAGCGGCAAAGGACCTGGCGGTGGTGGAGGAAGACCCGTCGGCGGCGGGGGACCTGGGGGCAGCAGCTGACCCAGCGGGGGCGGCAGCGGAGGACCCGGCGTGGACAGCGGAGGAAGAGAACCCGGTAGGTCCAGGCTGGTGTTTTTTTTTGGGGGGGTGGCTTGGGGGGGGTTGTTTTGGGTGGGTGGGTTGGCGGGGGGGGGACTGGGATTTTGGTTTCCAAAATCTGGTCACCCTACTTTGGATGGACTCTTACACTGACAGTTTTGACTAGTCTGGGAAACACTGGTGAAAGCTAGCTGCCATATTTTTATTTTATTTTGTAAAATGTGCAAACCAACTTCTTCAATATGTTCAAAGCTGTTTACAATGAAGAGGGGGGAAATAAAGTCTATAATCATAAGATCCAGTAAAAATACAATAAAATAAACACATAATTAAATATCCATATAATGAGCCTGAAAGAAATATCCCACAAAGACCAGATAAAAGAGAATGTTTTACTGCTGTACTAAAAGACCAGCAAATAGGAACAATTCTTTAGTTCCCGATAAAGATTGTTTGATAGCTTTTGGGCCACAGCTGTGAAGGCCCTGCTTCTAGCAATAGATTTGTATTCAGATAATAAGAAAAGCAGGGCCTGGCATAGTGAATGAAGATGGCAGAAGGTCTGTGGCCCTAGGTATGTGCAAACTAAAATTATATTCTGGCAAATAATTGTGATATATAACTAATTGTATATGTAAACTAAAGTTATTTTGGCAAGTAATTGTGATATATCCTGGCAACTAATTGGCACAGAGATTTAATTTAAGAATTAAATAAGCATAGCCTTTGGTGAATGAGTAAAAAGAGGGTTGCTGGGGCTCATAGATGCGATGAAGTTGTATTTTCTGCCAAGAAGCCTTGCTAGGTCCTAATTTAAATTGCAACCTGTTTGAAGGCCTCTTTTTAACTGAATTAGAGCTAGAGCTTACATTTCTTACCTTTAAAAAAAAAATTACTAGACTGTTTCTACTGGTGTTATCTAACCAGAGTAATTTTAATTTCTAAATTATGTTTGAATAATCACAGATGAGAGCAAATGGGAAAGAGGAATTTCAAAGTAATCCTTTGCTCATTAGCTTAACTATGGCGTGTATGTAATTCCCTAGCAATAAGAAGCTCATTAAGTCAGATGGCTTGTGATATCAAGATAAAAGTGGTATTTAAGACTGTGACCTCTTGATCGGCAGGTAGCTGAGCTCTCTGTGTTAATGCTCCATCTTGCCTAACCCTGCTAGATTTCCTTTAATTAGCTAAGGTGCTGGTTTTCATATGCTTAGAGCTGAAATTTCCTCCCCTTGGAAATTGGATGCATTCTGTTAAGCATGGTCGTTCAAGTTTCATTTGGCTAAAGGCTCCTGCGATGAAGGATGTGTACCAATACTGCAAGGTGCGGGGCTTGCCACACACTTCCTTTCTCTTTAATTCTCCCACCACCCTTCATTTACTCTCCCTGGTTTGTAGGGTGAAAGGAGTCTGAAAAGCCTATGCGTTTCTGATTTGGGAACAGAGAGACAGAGAGACACTCACACTTCCCTAGAGGTGATGAGGGCAGCCATTTTTTCCCTTCATCTTGCTGGTTCATTCACATCTAACCAAAGAGGATGATCTAATTTGTATAATACGATGCGTGCTGGTGAGGGGAGCTGAAACCTTTTCACTCACCAACCTTACTTTGCTGTCCCTTGTCACTTGAAATACTTTTCTTCCCAGTCTGGCTGACTTTTTATATCTGACTCAGGCTCCGAGAAAAGTGCCTGTAATGATGGAACGTCACTTTTGGTACAGTCTGACTCAGCCACACTTTAGACATGGGCAGGGTGAAGAACAAATATGGTTGCACCAGCATGTCTAGTTTGGCCTGTCATTGTAAAGGAGTTCAGGGCAGCCTTTATAAAGCAACTGCCCTGCAAAGCATTAGAGATTTTATGTGCACTCATGAAATATTAGTGTTTTTACAGATAGGGAAAGGAGGGTAAGGGTGTAGCAGCCAATCTAGGTGACCATAATTTCAAGATAAGAATTGGTTCGGGTTGTGAAGCATGTTTGCAGTAAAAAAAAAATATCACTGGGGATACACAGAGACATACATAATTTCAACAGTGGGTGTGGAAATGCACTCCTTTTGGGTGCATGTACAATCTTCTCTTCTGGATTGAGTTTAGGGATAAGCACTTTTCCCTGTCTGTGGCAGCTGCTGAATTTGCACAGCATTGTCAATCATCAAACCATTCCCTTCCCCTTTCTCAGAACAATTTTCCAAGAGTTTAAAAAACAAGAACGGCTGAACATTTTTAAACGAAAAAAGGCAAACAGCATTGATTTGGAGGCAGTATGTGTATCCTTTGAGGGGGAAAGTCAGAGGATCAGAATTTGCCCTGCAGCAGAAAAACATGACTTATTCCCATTTGCAGGTAGGTTTTTACATAGCTTTAAAATGTTTGGACCTGTTTAACTTTATATCCAGCCAAGCTGGTTTGACCCAAGACATTTTGCTGCTTGAGGTAGAACAGCAAATAACACCCCTCTCCCCAAGTCAAAATGCATACTACTTAAGTCTGGCAAAATTATTTTGGCACCTCAGTTAGAAAATCCCACAAGTGCCTCTACCTGGTAGTAGAAATATAATGATTTAAATAACGAACAAGTTGCTGCCCTTTCAGATACTGCAAACCGTCTGCCTGAGGAAGCCACCTCACTCTGCCTGATGGTAGGATTGGTTTGGCTGCTAAGAAGCCCTAAGACATTGGTTCTTTGTAGTGTAAACATGTTTGAGAAACTTCCCTATGTTGTTCAGAGCCACTTTCTGGGACTAGGAGAGCCCTGAGACAGGGGGTGCTTCCAGATGGAGGATTGTTAATGCTGCCAGTGAAAAGGCATGGTGTACTTACTCTATCTTTTCCTCCTTTACAGTTTTTTTCTGATAAGAAAAAAGATGGAAGAAATGGGAAGGTTGCAAATAGAAGATGGCAAATTCCGTGTTTGAGGCAGGTTGATAGTAGGATAAAAGTTTCACTTGGATGCACTGACAGGTGTATTTGTTAAAAGCTGTTTGTTTACTGATGTACAGTTTGAGAAGGAATCCTGAGGAAACTGCAGCAAGCATCCAACCAGTATTAATCCAAAGGGGTGGGGCCAAAAATACAAAACATCCCAGCATGTTGTAGCTTAAATCTCTTACTGCCATCAACTAAGGAGAAACATTTCAACATTGTAGAATGGGGGGGGGGGGGGGGGGAGAATGCACAAAAGCTGGGAAAACCACCAAAAATTGGTTGGACATGGAAGGGCCCAGGAAAAGGAGGCATGGCCATTTGGGAAACCCTGGAGGGCAGGGTTGGGGCTGCAGGGGGCCCTGGGCCTGAAGTTCCCATTCCTGAACTACATCATCCCTGACCTCTGCTTAACTACCTCAAACTTCTTCCGAGAAAAGCTGAATTTTGCAGCCAATATAAGTTATGCAAAATAACCGAATGTGCATGTATTTATCTTGTATAATTCTATTTCTAGATGTAATGTGGCTCTGAAGCCCTACCCAAGCCCCATAAGGGAAGTCTTGCAAATTCCTGCCTTTGGAGATTTCTTCAGGCATTGGCCAAACATGTTTAAGCCCATTGTCATAGCTATAATGTCTAGAAACTTTCTTGCCTTTTAAAAATGGAAACCTGAGATTTCAAGGATGCTGAATACTCTGCCCCATACTGAATCCAATGCTTGCAAAGTGCACTCATCAGCTCAGTTCAGACAACACGTTTCTCAATGGTGGTTTTAGAACTCCTCGGTGGAGTTTTAACACCACTGTTGAGAAATGTGTTGTCTGGCGGGAAAACTCCACACAACAGTGGAGTTTTTGGGAAAACACTCCATGCAGAATATCCACGCTGTGCAGAGGAGAGTTCCTGCATAACCATTCTGTTGCATGTTGTGTGGCAGGCCCCATGGATTTTTCTGTTGCGTTGAGTTGACTTTTCCCACTGGCTACAGAGTTCCCTGGCAAGAGCGGCAAAAGGAGCAAGTACCGTTCTAGGAGAGCTGCCAGGATTGGTGTTTTTTTTCGGGCAATGGCTGATGGGATACTATTGAGAGGACTGGGGGAAGAGAGGTGGAGGAGGAACTGTCAATCAAATGTTGCGATTGATTTTACTCGACTCCACGGTAGCCCACAGTCACACAATGGTGAAGTTAGAACATGTTGTGTGGGGAGTACCCCCCTAAAAACTCAACCGTTGAGTGGAGTTTTCACACTGGGTTGATTAACGTGTCTGAACTGAGCCATAGAATCATAGGATCCACAGAACACTGGTTATGCAAATACTATTACATTTCTGGATGAAAACAGGCAGGTCAGCAACAGAACTGGGATGGTCTCTGTTAGATATATGGTGCAGAACCTGGTAAGGCATGGGGGAATTTGGAGTTTATTGTCTCTTCCTTTCAAATTAGTCATTGATTTTGTGCCTTATCACTGTAAATGATGAAAGTTGTGCAGTCAAAATCAGTCTCCAATCTCTCTAACCTGCCTGCTGCTTCTGTACCATTTAGGCGAGGAATGTAATTGAAATAGTTTGCAGGGCTTTGCCAGTGGTGTGTTATGAAGTTTCTCTCTGTTCTCTTGGCCCCTCTTCCCTCTTGCTTGCTTGAGATGCTGTTCAGCATCAATTATTTCTCCTTGGGTGGACATTAAAATAGCCAACAAGTTAAACCTAGATTTGTCAAGATCTAACTTAAATATCCGCTGTGGTGGTTTTAGTGTTCTCAATTGGCTAGAATTGCAAGGGAGTGTAATTATACCTTGACTTTATGGATTTGCCTCACGGCTCGTTTATTTGAAACTGTATGGAAGGGTGGCCACTTTCGCTAAATGGATTCCATTACCTGCCAACTTTTTGAAACCCTCCCAAATGGAAAATTGGAGGCCCTCCCTCTGGCCCTCAGTTCTCCACAGCGGTGATGTCACGGCTTGCTTGATACAGGACAGGTGCAAGGTTTTGTTCACTCTGGAGGTGCAAAAAACATGGCAGTAAATCCCGAATGCCATGGGGCGGGTGGCAAGGTGGGGGATTCTGCTGGGGAATCCTCTTCTCCAATCTTAATTGAAATGATTCACGGTGCTCTTGTGTAGCTTCCATTGGTTTCGACAAGGCTTTCCAGACAATTGTGACTTGTATTATTTAATATGGGGTTGGGAAGACATTTGGATTTCTTCCCCAGGCCCAAAATGTTTTGGATCAGGCCTATTCATGCTTAGCTCTCCCTGTCTCTAGGAGCTGACCTACCCACTATTGTATGTGAAAGTGATACCCCCTCCACACACTTTTTAAAATACCTGTAAAATAAATAACCCAGGGATTGCGGTGGTTGCGGGGACACAATCAAGTAGGAATTTATTCCTTTTGTCTCTTCCCCTCCCCCAATTTTATTTCCTTAGGCTACCATCTGACCAGCTCAGTATGTAGCACCCAACCTTGTCACAATGTGTGAGGGAAACTAGGTTAGATATTGTAATATTTGAATTAAGAACAACTGTTTTTAAATGCATGCTGACAGCAAAACATTTAGGATGCTTCACAGCATTTGATATTTCAATAAAAAACAGTTAAAACATTTTATAATGTTGTTGGGCTTTAAAAGCTTGATTGTCGACATTTGAAGTCATTTGAAGTACATGTAAAACTAGGCATCTATTGCTCAACTTGCTACCTGGGAAGTAAAATCTTAGATCTGAGCTGTTTAGATCTCAGGTTTAGCCCTTTTTACCTCTAGGTGAGCTCTACCTTGAGCTAACAGCTCAGGTTTTGCAAGATTCATTCTATCTGGTTTGCCAAAGAGCTGGCCAGTGCTGCAAAGTACTTTGTTTTGATCTAGTAAGACTGTGGTCTCCAGCATGGTGCCCATAATCACCCCTCCAGGTTCTCTACCTCTCCTGATTTTTATTTTATTTTGAGAATTTTTAACTTTTATTTTTAGCGGGGAGGCTGACCATTGCCAGCTTAATTTCCAAGAATATCTCTGGTCCCCACATGGGCCCTTGAGCCATCTTTAGAAACTAGAAAGTGTGGAGGTCTGCAGCCCAGCATTTCATTTTAAACTGTGCCCATCTGCTCAGAAAAAAAATGAAGCTGGGCATGGTAAGGAGGGCCCTGAGCTATATGATTTGGCATTTGGGGACCCAGTTAGAGTCCACCATTGCCTTCTGTTCAGTTTCCTGACTACGTGACTTGTGTCTGAGCTTTATCAATTTGCTTTCTATGAAATGGGTGTTTTGTGAGTCGCCATGCCTACCACAGCAGCCATATTTGAAAGGATGAGCCCCCATGGCAGTCATTTTATGAGAGTGCCCACTACGCAAATACTTAAAATTCTAAATTTTTGTAAACCGCCCGGAGAGCTTTGGCTATGGGGCAGTATATAAATGTAAATCATCATCATCATCATCATCCCCACCAATCCAAAAAAGGCTGAGGACCATTGAGAAAGCTTTCTTCCCATTGTGAATAGCAGGTGTGTGTGTATGTGTATGAGGCTGATTCCGATTGGGATCTCAGCGGATACAAAGCTTAAATTTCCGCACAGTATGGCCCTGATTGCCTTGGGTTCTCTTGTGCCGGCTATTTGTTTAAAAAAAGAAAATCACCCATACATTGCCAAACCTTGTGAATAGTGTCATGGGTTGTTTGGCCCATAGTTCTTGGAAAACCTTCCTTAAATGTCTGTAACATTAGAGAGGAAATGTTGATGAAAGTGAAGTGACTAGAATAAAGGCAAAGTCAGGAGATAAATGTTAAAGTGAGAGGGAGGGAGCGGGAGGCAAAATGAAAAATTTGGGTAACTTTCAGGGATACCATGCTGACTTAAAATAATGAACTAACTAACTAGCTAGCTAGCTAGCTATGAAGAAAACCACCTGATTTCCATGCTCTGTGCGTGTGCACTCTGCACACAACTTTCTTACTTGGGTAATGATAGTATCTTATGGAGGGATTTGTGATGGCTCTAAAGTGTGCACCAGAACTCAGATTTACTTTGGAAAAAACTCCAATATACTGTATTAAAAATGACAGAGGTTAAGGGCAGATGCACCAATCCTTTTGGCCAAACTGAAATGGAAACTGACAGAAAATCATTTTTGGCACCTAGTGCAATAAATATTATGAAGAAGACATGTTCAGGAAAGGTACCCCTCTCAAAGAGAGAGGACAAGAATTCACTAAACAAGAAGTATTTGCAACTCGGAATCACTCATCGTGACTTAGAATTACTCATTGCCCAGTAAAGGAAATAATCTCCTCTCTGGGAAAAACAACAACAGGGAGGTGACCCGAGCAAGTGGAAAAACGGGAATTGAACTACTCAGCAAGTCAGCAAGAAAAAGAGTTTGTTAGATTGCTAGGCAGGGGATGTCTGCTCTGAATTGATAGAGCTGGTAGTGATGGGATATCCATTGTTATGTCAGCCCCCCACCCCCAGGTACAAACCCTGGTCTTTTAAAGGTTTATTGGGCAGTTGTTAATTGGATGCTGAATGGCCAAGATCAGGGCTAAAACTCTCCATCCTGTCCCCAGTGACTTGCTGAGCAAAGAACTTAGAGACATAGTCAGCGGATTCCCAGGAAGCATCTGGTTTTGGAATTGCTGGAAGAAATTTTGTGTTGGAACTTGGGACCACAATGCTGAGCTCAATGTTTGCTTACTTCAAATTCTGAGGGTAAGCCTACCTGCAATATCACATACTGTATTCCTGTTAGTGAAGAATCTGGGATCTAGTTTCAGTGTGTCACTACCAAGCATGTACCGTATAAATCAAACCCAACACATATACCTATCTTTGCAAGCTTTTGCTTGGCTGATATGTTCGATCAAGGTTTCACAGCCCTGTGTACACAGCATGCATTGTTTTATCAGGCTAAGAACCCTTGGCCTGGAATTATGTTGTGCTCGTGAATTAACACTGGGCACTTAAATGCCAGTGATCCACTTTAAATATTTTATTTTGAAATCCCGTCAAAAATACAGACAAGAAAACACATACATAACAATGTAACAAGATCACACACACACACACACACACACACACACACACACACAATTCACTGGCTATAGTCCTTCATAGAGCATGACTATGTTTGTGGGAGAATTAGAGTAAAACATTATGCAATGCTAATTGAATCTGTTAAGAGATAATACATGGGGTTGGATCCAGAGTTAGTCATCCTTAAATAGACCCATTCAAAGCAATGAGATTTGAATTGATCATGACTAACTTAAGTCCCATTTACTTTAATGGGTCTGCTCTAAGTATGACTAAATCTAAAACCAACCCATGGATTTTGAAATGCTATCAAAATAGACTTGGGCATTATGATGTTAGATTCTATGAATATAAAGTACCTCAAGAACAACTTGGCTCTATCCAAGTTATATTATCTGGTGACTAGATTGTGGTTTGGACACATTTTAGTTGTATATATTCCAAGCAGAATATATACCATATATATGCACCATATTTGATGTGCCTTCCTGGGATGTCTAAACATCGCCTTTGCCTCGCAGTGGCTGCGAATCGGCACTGGATTATTTATATGACACAGCTGCCAATTCACATTCTCTGTGAGCAAATAGACAAAGCTATGCACTGGAAAGGTTGGGGACTTACCCTGACTTTTCCCAGTGGAGAGAGGTCAGCACTGCTCTTCCGCCATCTGACCTCACTGCAGCATTGTGCTGGGAACGTTCATGGCCAAAAGGCGACCTCTAATTGTTCACCAGAAGCTGGGCATGGGGCAGGAGGTGGGCCTGGCAAGCCGAATGGTCGCCGGAAAACCTGCACTGCCTTCTATGTTTGGATTGCCTGCTGCCACCGTGCAGCAGCAAAACCGCAGGGTTTAGCGGCAGCGTGGCACCAAAGCAGCTCCACGAAGGCAGGATCAGTTAGTATGACGCAGTGCAGCGGTCCCCAACCTAAGAGGATTCCTCAACATTTTGGGATTGCAAAGAAAGTCCTCATATTTCCTCTGTGTTTTTCATGGGAAATGAAAGCATATCATTGATTACCACTTTCAAATACAATTTGTCTTTTTCTACCATGGTCAGGGATTCTTTTACATGGTGCTGTCAGTGTGAGACAAAAATAATCAAAGGCAAATATTTATTGTTTTGGTTAGATTTCTCTGCAAAATTCAGTGGACATGTTTGTGTATGTGTTGGAGGTAGGGGCAGGGAATGATGCTCAAGCTCCCATGAATAGGAAAAGGTAATAGTTCCTGGAGCCAAGCTTCACTTTGTTAAGGCTGAAGTGAAATTTGTCAAGGTTGAAAGTCTTGAGATGCTTTTAGTTTGTGATGCTGTTGTAAACTGCCCAGAGAGCTTTGACTATTGAGTAGTATAGAAATGTGATGTAAATAAGTAAATACTTTTCTCACACAGTTCAGTTTAGGATACAAATGTGAATTTCTCACAAGTGGATCTTTGCCCCATAATCTTGCCTGTTTCCTAGATTAGGATCCAGTGTACACAGGAGCCCATTAATGAACTTCTATATCAGGTTTCCCCAGCTTGGTGCCCTCCAAATGTGGGAGTTGAAGTCTAACAACTTCTGGAGAGCCACAGGTTCCCCACACCTGATGTACAGGTTGAGAGGAAGTTGGGAAAGCAGGGCACCAGGTTGGTACAGGGTGCTCTGTAAGGTGTGAAACTTCCAGATGACTGTATCTGCTATTCGTTCTGCCAGCTGCTACATGCCATCGAGAGCTCCCTTCCCATCTGACACTTGGTGCCAACATTCACTTTTTCGTGCTCCAGCAGTATTTAATGGTTTCTTGCACCAAAGAGGAACAAGGAAATATTCACTGATGCAAGACAGGACTGGAAAGGCTCTCCATGGATAGTTGTATTTATTTATTTAACACATTTCTTGGCCCCCACAAGGCATACAACAATATAATATATAAGATATTAAAAGCAATAAAATATTAAAAATATTAAAAACAATAAAAACATGACCACATTAAAACAGCAATTAAAACAATCAATCCAATAAACCCAACAATAAATCCAGCAGGAATAACAACAATAACAGCAACAACAATGGTAAAATAAAATGTTTTAAAGGCCTTCTTGAAAGCCTGCAAGGATGATGCATGGCAGACCTCTGATGGGAGTTTGTTCCAGAGGTTTTGGGCCACTGCAGAGAAGGCCCTGGGTTACTGTAGCAGGTGTCCAAACTGATATGCTTCTACAGTAGCCCAGAAACTTTTCCTTTGCTAAATTTGATTTAATTTCAGCTCCTTAGCAGTTTGCCACCAGATTATAGTGGCAAATTGTTGACTATTTTGTTTCTGTCACAGGGTGTGGGAAGGATTCCACAGGGCGGGGGGAGGGATTCTCCAAGGTGCTAGTTGGAGTGTGGTCTGTGGGGACATTTGTGGGGGGCAGAAATGACCGTGGGCCCCCGCAGTTGCTCACCCCTGATGTAAAGGTTTCTAGAGAGAAAGGTACTAGAGTTTGGAAGGAAGTTTAAAAGTATAACTATGCTACAACTTCAGACAAAAACATGTTTCTCAGTTTTTACCTGGTGAGATTTAATCCGTGGGTTTTTAGTTATGGGTTTGCTAGTGGTCATAAAATAAACTAATTTGAAACAGAAAGTAAGGTGTACTCTCTAGATCAGGGGTAAGCAACTCAGTGCCTTCCAGATGTTTTGGACTACAGCTCCCATAATCCCTGACCATTGGCCATGCTGGCTGGGGCTGATTGCAGTTGTAGTCCAAAACATCTGGAGGACATCAAGTTGCCTTGTTCCTGCTCTAGGTAAATTCATGCAAAATAGAATAATTAAATAAGCACTTCATTTGTACAGTGTTAAAATGGCCGGAAATAATGGGGCAGCCCAAGAATAAAGAGGTCTTGCCTACGCATCTGCAAGTATGAGATCATCCTCCATTTGCAATCTCTTCTTTCAAGGGCAATAGATGGTTAAGAGCTGAAAAGTTCTGATGTCTTCTTCATTGCTTTCTTTCAGGTACCATTGGGGATTTCTGCCTGGAGGTGAGTGTAACTTTAAACTTGAGTTCAGGAAAGGGGATTGTACCAGTGGTGTAGGCTAGTAAACCATAAGGGCTACAGTAGTAGTACATCAGGTTTTGGGGGGGAAACCCCCAAAAGTTATTAGACTGCAAAGGAAATATATTACTAGCCCACTGGGAGCTGGTAGAGCAAAGATAGGGGATTCTGGCCCTCCTCTGGCAGCCCATTGCATTTTCTAGAGAAGGAGGCGTCCTGCTTCAGGCAGCTTGCTTGGCATTCTGTGCTGGGCACAGAGGAGGTTTAGCATTAATATATAGCATGTCAGATTGTGGAGACAGAGGGTTACTGAGGAGTGTACAGCTGCTCATTTCTCCAGAAGTGACACCACCACCCCATTCCCCCAAGCCAGCATGGTCTAGAAACTTTTCTCCCGTTTAAATGAAATTTATCATCCATGCATCATAATTGTGAGTGTATAATTACATTGCCTTTTATTGTGTAAAATCCTTTAAATATCCAGAATTGTTACCTTCCACTGTGAAGAAACACATTTAGTACCAGAAAAAGCTTTGCCAAATTACTATAGGAAAATCAATTGATTAAAGACCTTTTCTTTTACTTGCTTCCTGTTTTACCATCATGTTTTCAATCTCTAGCCAAAAGCGCTAGAAACTTAAAAATAAATAAAGAAAAAGAATCCTGGGGTTCTTGCAACATTTGGGTCATGTCAATGTGCTTTGTGTCAATGTACATCAAGGTTTGCAGGCTGCCCACCCTCTGTATTTGGGGAAGGCAAATGGATTCATATTGATGTGGGGCCCATGTCAGAAGGCCATGAGCTGTTCAGTGTGGTTCCTTGCCTGGGCAACCTGTGAACAGAGGGGAAATTGAGGTCAGCTAGGGATAGGGGCTGCAGACCGTAGTGCAGATTGAGGTACTCTATGTTACAGCTGCTGGATTACTTTCTCGCATTTAAGAAGAACCTATAGGTTGGGACCTACACAAGAGGCTCTGATGCTGGTTTGAGCTAATGATATTTTCTATTTTTCATGAGGGGGGGGGGGAATGTTTTTACACAAATTGTTCCCTGCCTGAAAACAAGATGATAAAAAATCACTGTATGAGTATCTGACTGTCTCAAAAAGGCAGCAGTAGATGAAAAATCTGCTATCTTGCCATTGTAAAAGGCAATACCAGAGACATACACACTGCTTCACATACGCAAGCATATATGGTAAATACATAAAGAGTAACACATGAGGTTTGTATGCTAATGGATGTAGCAGGGTCACCCCCCCTCCCAATGCAGAATGGATTTTGTGCACAATTGTTGCATGTTGATAATACCTGGATTTCGGTGAATAGAAGTGTTTTAGAGTTTAAGGTGAAGAGCTTGTGCATGTATAAAGAAGATAGAACAGTCAGAAAAACTGGCAAATGTGCCATATTAGCTTGATTTCTTTCATTGGTTTCAGAAATAAAATTCCAGCATGATATTCACTCATCCCCCCCTCTCACATGGGGTGGGAGGACTCTGCTTCCAACACATGTTCATCTCTGGCAACACAGAAATGTCAGAAATGCAGCAGTGCCTGGAATTCCCACTAGGATGGTGTTATCACATTTTAATATGGGTCTTGGTGCTTCTAATTGCTTTCAAATCATTGTTTTCCTGCATTTCCTTGATGAACTGGGCATCTGGCGTCATTGGAGAGACAGTAAAGCAGACAGCTGTGTTCGGAATGAAAAAAAAACCTGATTAGAACACATAAAAGGCAAAAAATTAATTTTTTCTTTCTCCTAGAAACGTTTACATCCATTAAAAAAAAACCTTTCACTATTTGTGTTCTTTTATTAAGCAGTCACATCAGCTGGTATTTTTGTTTGCTGCATTTATATTGTATTTGACATACCTATTTTAATATACAGAGTTCACAGTCGTGGTGTTGTGTTGACAGGCCTATAGGGAATGCCAACCATAGCCATTAGAATGGCTGCTAAGCCTGTTATCTATTTTCAAGGCAACGTTGGTGGGTATGGTTGTATATATAATGAGATGAATCTAGACGAAGTTAATTATAATCAATATAAAAAGTTCATGAGAAAAGCTGATCTGAATACTTCCCCCCCCAATGCATCATAGAACAATGCATTACCAGCAAAAATGGCAGGTATTCAGCATTAGTTGATTGGGGTGGGGTTAGGGGTGGGTGGGGAATTTCAATATCTTTTATCTTGTCTTATGAGGTGGCTGATGGTGTTTTCTTTTTCTTTCTTTAAACATGTAGTGCTTCCTGGATAGAGTGCCCCTGGAAATTACACTATGTGATGATGTAATGTCGTTCCCAGGGGGCATTCTTGGGCAGCCATTTTTCCCCAGGAATGCTTGAGGCGGTGGCAAGGCTGTTTTGTTAAAGAAAGGCAGGGCGCTGGCCGGAAATTGCCTATGTAGCAAAGATTAATCTAGTCTTCAAGGGGGAAGGTTCACCTGCCCACACCCTACAAAATTTCAAATACAAGTTCCATTGGTTTCAATGGGACCTAAGTGTGACTAACTTAGTCTGGATCCAATTCCCTGTGTGTTTGTGTGTAAAGTTGCACATTATCTGTATTCCAAGAATATTGTCCCCAGTACGCTTCTCCTTACATTTTGTTGTTCCATCTTGCAAGTCTCTATCTCAACAGTACTTCCCTTGAGACTTAACTCCTGCCTCCACAAATCTATACTTAATAGTTTGCTAGGAATTTACTCCCCAACAAAGTTTAATTTATCTGCTATTTCTTTTAACAAAGGTAGGGTCACCTTTCTATACCAGCCAATAGGCAAAGCTCTCTGGGCGGTTCACAAAACAAACTTAAAACCATAAAATATAACAACATTGTAAAACATAATATAAAAATCTAAAGTTTTAAAAATAATAAAACCAAAGTAAAAAACAGAGTTACAGCCGGTAGTTGTGCAAAAACGTAAAAATGCACTAATGGGATTTTTTCAAACCGAATGATTAAAAAGCCTGGCAAAATGAAAAGTTCACTTGGTGCTGAAAACACCACAACATAGGTGTCAGGTGAACCTCAGCTGGAGTCCCACCACTGAAAAGTCCCTCTAAGAAGCCTTGCCACACATATTGCACACTTCATGAATTCAAAGTGCTTCACAAACGTTATATTAATAGCCATTGCTGTAGCCCTGTATTATTATCCCTATTTTACAGGTGAGTATTTTTACAGTAAGCCCAGGATGGACTGACTTCTGAGTAGGCATGCATAAAATTGTACTGTTACCTAATTAGTTTATGGCTGAGGTGAAGTAGGGCATCAGCTCGCCACATTTGGACAGGGACTTAACGGCATTCTTCGTAGAAGATGTTGGTTGCCATCAGATAAGAAACCATAATATTGCCTCTGCCACAATTCATACAGCACTTATTACGACCATAATTGAAGTTGCAGAGGGGGAATTATTCCACCCGCTGCCTCCAGCAACTCAGTCTTGCATAACAATGTCCATCCAGTTCTTAAATCAGACAGATTTTTCCATTACTTGAATTTGTACGAATGTGAATATATATTTTTTTATTTATGACAAATGTCAAACAAAAATGATGTATAAAGATATCAAAATTCCATCAGGTTTACAAATATTGCAGTATTGAGAGAAGTACATATGAGTGAACATTTTCATGAAAGTCAACATTCCAGAAAATAGTGAACGTAGGGATGGGAGAATGAGCGATGGTTCGAGCCTGTCAAAGTTCTCTATTTTCCACCTTGATGCTCATCTCATCTCGTTCTCACTGCTGAATTCAAGTATTTTTCTTTTTAAACCGGAAAAGTGTACATTTTTGAACATGAAAAATGCACACTTTTCCAAACATGCATCCCAAATGCACACTTTCCTCCCATAGGCTAAAGCATGAAAATGCATTTTGGAGAGGAAATGCACATTTTTTAAAATGCACGTTTTCGAATGCAAGCTCAAGCTCAGGAAATTGCAAACACTTCCTGAGAATTACACTCCTGCTTGTGTTTGGATTTGTAAATGGGACACGTTCACATGATTTGTGAACAGAAACTCATACATCCCTAAGCGAACCTAATCCATTTGTCCATAAGCTTATTTTCTGAGCACTATTAAGAGCTTTCAAATTGTAAGACTGCAGTCCTTCCTATACCAACTTACCTCCCACTGAACTTAGTGGACTTTACTTCTGCGTAGAAATGAATAGGATTGCACTGTAACTTAGCTTTGAAATCAAAGCTATTGCCCACAAACTAACAAACAAACCCACTACCAACAACAAAGATAAGCTTTGAGTGCCTCTACAAGACGCATTTAAAGCTTTTTCAAGGCGCATTAAAAAAATTACCTCTACAAGAACGGAGCGCAAATTGGGCGTAGAGGTACGTTATCTCCCCGATTATGCGCATTATCGAATGCGCGTTAAATCGCGAGTTTTATTTTGCTCCGTCCGTTAAAGCGCATTTTGACTGTGTGAATAAGCGCTTATGCGCATTAACTACTTGTAAAGCGCATTTGGGACATCCGTTAATGCGCTTCGCCGCCTCTCGCCACCTCTCGTGCAGAGAGATTAGGCGTAAATGCGCTTCTGCGATTATGCGCATAATTGCCTAACCAGGCGCAAAAGCGAATCCTTGTAGAGGGGACCTTTGTTGATGAACTGGTTCAAGTTTGGTTTTGTTCCTGTTGAAGCACTGCACATTTTTACTGCTGCCGATAATACAAATCCCATATTTACTTTTATTCACCAGTCTCTCTCAGATAATATAACACTATTTTGTGTCATGGCTTATTTTCTCCAGTCACTTCCCCAGTCAGTCTGTAATAAAGGGCACACAAATCTGCATGACTCAGATGATGCTGGCTACCCTGAAATAACTTGTGTGCATCTTTCACTGCCTCTGTATGGGACAAATTACTATTGGAATCCATCATTGAATAAATGTCCCTTTGATGTTACATAGATATGGTTCAGCATTTATCCCATATCAAATTGCTGTCTTTTTCTGGTATAAATGAATAGTTCTTAACTCGACAAAATATCCATATAAACCTGCAGCTGGCTACCACACTCAACCTCCCATCCAAATAGTTCATAACTATGGCCATCAAAAGCTCATGTGAATGAGAGAGAATATGTGGGCAGATACACATGTATTCAAATGGGGGTCACACCTCATGGAAGCCCTGCTTCAATTTGAAAATTAATGCCTTTCTGCTGGAGGTAAGGGTTGGAAGAGAAGGCTGTGGTACTCAGTGGTGAAGGAGAAATATCCCATGCTTGTTAGCAGTTCTTCCCTTTTTTAACCATGACTTCATATTTCATATGGCTGATCCATGGCACTGAAAAGAACCTCCAGCTGATTATTGTTAGAGCCACAACTCAAAAGAAATTAAGTTTCAAAAATAGCTATCCTATACTGGATGGCCACCTCGGCCAGACACATGTGCACATGTATTGCTATGGAATATGGAAAATACGTTTATCTCACAAGGAGTGGAGTTGCCCTTAGCCACTATGCTGTAGTAGTACGGGCCCAGCTTAGAGGACATTTGCTCCCAATCAGGGGTAGCTAGAAAGTAGATTGGGATCTATTCAGTGCTTGACGTGGGATTAGTTGCCACCCCACTTCTTTTCATGTGTGAGCTCAGTTCTGGTACTGAATGCAAACTCCTGGGCTGAGGCATTCTGTTCTTTAATTCTAAGTGCATACCTATACCTCACCCTGCAAGCTACTATTTTGCTCCAGGATCGATCCAGCTGGTGTACCTCAGGGTCTTACTAAAAGCAACAACCCTGAAGTCTGTCCACCCCTGCTCTGGAGTAGACAGAAGAGATGGGATTTAGAGAGAGAATGAATATATTCCCCTGGTTTGGATTTATAAGCTAGGAATCCTTATAAAGACCCAAGCCTACTAAGTTAAACTCCCGTTGAGGTGAGGGTGGGTCGTGTGTGTTGACTTTTCTCTACATGATACATGCGTGCATACCTCACTTCTGTTATAACTGTTTTCTCTCTTTGGGTATTGCTATCCAATATGTAGTTATGACAAGGATAAGTGGGAAATCATTAAAGCAGCAACCAAGAACGTAAGGCCTTGCTGTAAGAAGGGAATGGGTCCTCTTTGAAGGCAAAGCGGAGTGTTCTGGAATTAATGGAGTGTGCCACGATTTCTTGGCTAAGTTCTGTTTACTCAAACATCTTTGTGCTCTTGACATGGTGAGGGGTTCTTGCATAAGTTGTAAGCAAAAATCAGAAAGACTGGCCTGCCTTGGATTTATGATGTGACTTAAGCTGCCAGAGATAAAGCACCAGATTGTCAATATTTATGCCTCGTTGTTAAAATATATCTTCTGTCGAGTGCTTGGGATTCCTCTTGCGGTTCAATTGCCAGTAACAAAACTGAGATCTCTCTCTTTAAAAATAATAATAATAATAATAATAATAATAATAATAGTGATTTAAAAAAGAAACAGCAGTTTTTCACAGTGTAGAATGTTATACATAGAGGGGCTTAATTTGAACCAGGGCTCAGGCTCAATTCTGTTTTGCAACAAAGTGTGAAGATATATGCTTCAGAAGTGGCTGCAGTCTGCCCTAGATATCTGGGCCCAAGTAAAGTGAGAACTACCTCTTGAGAGACCCCAGGTAGTTTATTCCTTCACCAATTTTCCCCTCACTGCTTTCTTGGCTTTTACCAAGAACTAGCCTATTCAAGTGGAGTCTCAAGTTGAAGACTCTGTTCAGCTAGTGAATGACCTCAGATATATCACTCTTCCCTTGGTTTGGTTAGTGTCATAATCCAAAACCTTCAGGCAGTTTTTAAGGAGAGGTGGCAGAGATCACAGGCCTGAACGCATGTTGCCTGGCTGATTTTAGGCTTTGAAGAAAGCATATTCTGCACATGCTCAGGTGTATTCTGTTTTGTAGTCTGTGAAAATTCGCATCTTGTAGAGTTGAACTGTGACACTTAAAACAAAGTCCAGGTCTTTTGTGTGTTAAACCCTGCTGGTTCTGTACCTTTTCAATGTATTTTCTGCTGATCTCTCTGATTCTTCAGTTCTGTTTTCTTAAGAGGAGATTGAGGAGAAAGCACAGTTTCACAAAGAATAATGAATTATCTGGGATAAAAGTAGAGATGCTAAATGTACAGCGGTTTGGGCAGTTCTGAAGAAGTTAAAAATATCAGATATGTGAATTTCATGGATGTGGTCATTTAAGAAAGTACTGGAATTACATGGGCAGTCTTTTAAATATCCTGGCATGCAGCTTCCGTAGGAGTCATGAGAGCCTTCTAAGCTGAGCTGTGGGTCTTTGGAAGCTGAGCATGTGCAGCAAAGGGGATTGTGTGGCACTGCTGCTTTCTGTTTGATTATGAAATCTCAAGGGCTACTTAAATGAGCACACGGCCCCACCATTATTCCATGTTCATGATGAACTGGAGAGAGGTAAAGAAATGGCCCCTCTGGGGATTCTGTGCATGATATATTGCCTCCACATAGCATCACCTGAGCCTTGGATTAGCACAATAAGAGAGTCTAGGGAATTCTAAAACCTTCAAGCTCATGCTGAGCTTTAAGCAGATATTGCCCAAATGCTATTAAAATTTCCTTTGTCACAATGAGGGCTAGCAACTTTCATGTAATTTTGGTAAAATGCTGGCTATGCCAGCTTACTTATCAAGACTGAGCCTGTTTCCTTTTATTGGGAAGGTTTGTGGTGATATCTTCCAACAAAGGCACCTTCATTTGATACTTATAATTTAGTGCACGGGAGAGCTGGTTTCACAATATATAAGAAGTCTCTGCCCTGTTTTCCCCTGCTAAGGAGTACATTCTCATGATTTTGCTTCTGGTGCTCTGCTGTACTGTGGCTTCCAACCAGAAGTGCAGAAAGCATACCTTCCCCTTCATAACACACAGGATCCAGCTAAGAGAGACTTTCCAAGTTCCCTCAGTTAGAGCCAGCTAGATGGCACCAGGTCACAACATCTAAAATGCTGAAATGATCTGGAGTAGTGATGGGTAACAGATGGCTTCTTGCCCAGAATTTGTTCCATGGACACTTACCATTTGAGCTGACCTTTTGCCTTCCCCACTCAACCATCTTCTTGCAGTAACAAAAGGACCTGCTATTTTTAAGGAGCTTCTGTCCATTTTCGTTTTCTATCTATGTTATGCAAGCCTTCAGGAAATTGGAGTTCAGTAGCCTATACCTTGAAATAAATGCGAGCCAGGAGAACATTCTCATGAAAGGTCATTGTGCCCATATAGGCTACTCCTCAGTATGCAACTGATGGGGAATTTGTCCCATTGAAAGCTTCAAAAATGCCAAATATTAAATGCAGGACTGGTGCCAGGGGTCAGCACCCGCTGATGCTTACTACCAGTCCTGTGAACCTTCTGGTCCTGTTGCTACTCCTTTTTGCTGTTGCAGCCTGTTTGTCACTTTCCTAGAGAGAGCAAGAAGGAACAATAACCTACGCAGAACTTGTTTCCCCCCCCCCCTTTCTCTGGAAGGTGGTGTGGATAGGGCTTAGAGGAAGAGGTACGTGAATGAGCAGTAGCAACCACTGCAAGGATGGGATGCCCTCACGGAGGACTCTCACTGAGAGCATCTTGCTCAAGGGTGCTGCTAAACCTGGATCCCACCCTGCTTAAATGTGTGTACAAATACCCCCAAATAACATTACCAGTTAATCTCTTCGAGGTATCTGCTTGGATGATGTTGCCACCATATGAATGGAGCTAAATTATGTTGTCCCATTTCAAAGATTTTCCAATGCCCACCTGTAACTATTGTGAGAAAAACCCCATGCCCCCCTCTGCAGAAGTATAGCTGTGTTAGTCTGTTGCATCAAACTAACCCTGCACGGTGGTACCTTTTAATGATTAAGACATATTGTGGCAGAGTCCACTTTAGCTGCAAACGAAGGCATTGCAGCAAGTTGAGTATGTGTAGGCCAGAACATGCCTTGCAGAAGGAGCATGCCCAGTCACAGGTGATGGAAGTGGCTCACTGGGCATGAATGGCAAATGTAAATCTACCTTGCAAATGTATTCTGGTTTTAGAATGCGTGCCCAGTGCATGATAAGTGACATTATAATTAATAGTTCACAAGTGCACACACAATGCTGCAAGAAGAGTCTGCAAGGCGTTATTAATGTTGCTTGTGAAAATGCCAGTTCCCCAGAAAACTGTAAAGACGCAAAAGGGAGGGTGAACCCACAGAGATAGTGTCTAATACAAAGGGCTGCCAGAGGAGGATTCCTACAGGGTAAAACATGCAGATCGATGTTGGTTTTTTAACATACTGTGTAAATTGTAACCCCCCCTCTCATAGCAGCATCTGGTACAATCAGTCTTGGTGTGGAAGTCTGTTTGCGTATGTGGACTTTTTCTACCCTGGAGATGCTAGTCTGCATTTTTAGCCACCCAATCTATATTTTGGCTACCAAACTGAAAGAGGGTAGAATTCTTATGCACGTCAATACTCATTTCCCTTCATTCCGACTCCTGCTCCAGTCAATCATTACTTCCAAGAACTGCCCTATTCCTGGTTTCCTTACAGTCTGTTGGTCTTTAGCAATTGTAGATCTCTCCCCACCCCCTACCCCTGCCCTCTTTCCGTAGGGCTGGGATTTCCTCTTTCCGCAGGGCTGGGATTTCCTCTTTCCAAGGATAGGTTTTGCTTTATTAACTATGCCTGGCCACTGTTGACTTGCCTATTTCACATTTGTTGCTGCCACTTACCTCCTTTATGAATGCCAGGAAGCTTGTCATGAGATTGCTGGTGCAAGTGTGTGTCTCCGCTCTCGTTTTAAATGTTCTCCCATTGTTGAAGGGAGAAGATTTTCCTTTCTTTTTCAGGCAAGGTAAAATGCAGCACACTGCAGCCCTCCCTACTGGCTAGACCTGGCTATTGCAACTTGGAAGGAAACTATTAGGCAAGAGAGAACTGGATTGTTGGGTCCCCTACTTGACAGTTTGCCTGCCAATCGCAGGGGAGATTCCTTTTGTCTCATGAATATATAACAGGGCTGCCTCTCTCATTCCCAGGCACTGAAGACTGATCAACATTCTAGAAAATAGCATGGCAACCAGGCCATCCTAAGGTCTTGTGGAGGCCCCTTGGCTCACACAAGCTAAAATCAAAACAACGTTAGCCTGCTATTAGAAAAACAGAAATTGCAAGAACATTAGTCACCTGGTATTAGCACTGGAAAAATAGATTGTGTGTGTGTGTGTATATGTGTTTTTAATAATATAACAGTATTATGTTTATTAAAGCACGCACTATGTTTAAAAAATCCTGCTAATTTAAATAGTACAATGAAGCAAGCATTCTGCTACTTAAAATCTCTTCCAAATGTGGGGGAAATGTGCAGTGGCCTGCTTTTAAATATAATATTTGATTGAACATCGTACACACAATACTTTCTGATCACTATGAAATCCTGTCTAAGGTGACTTAGTATTCTTTTCAAATTTTTCAAATGTTTCTCTTTTTCTCTTTATATTTTTTTATTTGAAGTTTCCCCTTTACATTGTTAGAACGGGTAAGTGTGTGTGTGTGTGTGTGTGTGTGAGCAACCTGATCCAGCAAAGGTGGACATTTTGCAATCTAATTAACATTCTTCCTGCAAACCTTCCTGCTCTTTGTTCCCAAGGCACTCACTTAAACAGACTTAGCACCAGGCTAGGTATGCAATATCCTTTCATTTTATTTTGTAATTTCCATTTTTATTTCTCTGTTCCTAAAGAGGAGTTCTGTGTAATTCTAAAGCTCACATTTAGCAGTTCAAATATTAACTGATCCTGTTAAAAAGGTATTGGTACCTTAGAGGTGGTCTAGCATAGTATGAACTGGGAACTCCCTGGCTTAAATCTCTGTTCAGACAGAATCTCATGAGGGTGGCCTTAAGTCAGCTGCTTTTATCTTGACCCCAGGCCCCCATTTACAGTATGAGAAAAATTGTACTAGCCTACTGTAGAGGGCTGTTGTAAGGATGACTGAGATAATACTGCATTTGAACGCTTGAAAGTGTTATTGTTATTATCCTGCTTGTTCTGTGGAGTTTAACGAAATGAAATGGATACTGATGGAAACGGATCTTTGCACTATGGTTGCCAAGAAGGGCTGATTCCTCTGTAGGCTCTATCTATACAGTCAGCTGAGTGCTGCCCAGCCTACCAATGCATATAGGGATGCAACCACTCAGTGGCTGAATTCGGACGACAAATTAAGCAACTGGGAGGGGGGAACAATCGTCAGTTGTATCATGTTGTCCGAATGCTGCCATAGTCAACTCAGTGCTGATCCTAATCCACACCACAGTTGATTATTTATTACCATGTTGTGTGGGGGAGTACCCCCTAGATGAACAACTGTAAAGTTGATTATTGTCCCACCATTGACTATTGTGTTGTCTGAATTCAGCCAGTATCTTACTGATCCAGTCAGGAAAACTGTATTTTACCAGGTGCTGGAATCTCAAAAGCCAGTACACTTCAGTTCATATCTGCCCATGGCGGTCCAGTTGCCATGTTGGCTTTATCTCTGACCCACCAAATCCTGCTCTTCCTCAACCAATTATCATTCAGTAGTTTTTGAACTGGGGCTGGATCGATGTTTCAGTTCCATCGCATACCAGCAGGCTCACTTGGTGGCAGTGGCAGAGTCTGGGAAGCTACCTACTTTGTTGAGTTGCCAAAATGCTCCAGAGTGACATTATGCTATGGGACATCGTAAAAAATTCAACATGAAGGGTGGCTTTGCAAACAAAGCTGTCGTAATTACCTAAGCACACAGCCAGAGGAATGGGCAGGCCAGTTAAAAGAGTTGTTGGCATCAACACCTGTAGGCCTTGCAGGGGCACTTGGGCCCCAGCAGCTGCCTGAAGGTTTTGGATTATGACACTAACCAGGTTTGATCTTCGTGTGTGTGTGTGTTGGGGCAAGCAGCAGGGGCTACCTGCCAGCAGTGGAATGGACCTGCCCACTTTGGACTGTGGACTCCCCCACTTTGATTTATGGCCACACTCACTTCTGCCATGCTGCTCTTGATGTGTGTGCCCAGAACCAGGGGCAGCATGCTAGAAGTAGGTGTGTCATGTCTACTTTGTAAGGCAGGGATAAGTAACGTGGTGCTCATGGGCACCAATGCATCCCAGACACCTTTCTTGGTGCCCACCAAGGTGCCCTATCCCTCCCACTTCTTAAATTTTATATATTTAACAGCTGGGATTGTAGTGAAATAGGCATCTGTTGATACTGAAAACTGTGTGTTGGGGCTCAGACCCCACTTCTGCCTTGACAGTCTTTTGGAGAGGTTACTTGTCCTTTTCCACACCTCCCATAGCATCCATTTTGTGGTGGTGCTTAGGACAGTTTCCCAAACCACCAGGCAAGCACATGGCCCAAAAAGGTTGCCTACTCCTGCTATAGGATGTCGCAGGGTGATGAGTTTGATTGACCTCTACTGCTACTTAATATTTTTGTTTCAGGGAGCAGTCATGAGAATAGGAGATGGGGATAGTTGGGTGCCTTCAGAAGGTCAGGAAAAGGACAAGAAAAATGAGGCTAGGGTGGGAACATCAACAGGAATTTCAAGAGAGTGGAGTTTCATCCCACCACGCAGTATTTTAAAAAACTGGGAATCTGAGACCTGCTCTTCCCAGATAGCAGAAAGTGGTGGCAGAGTCCTGCGGTGGTAGAACAGATGGTGTCATTTCAGACTGCAGGTGGGGGAATCATAATTTGTAATGCCCCATTAAGTAAAACAAAAAACAAACAAACTATAATTCCCTGCAATCAGAAAATTAGTACATCAGGACTAAGTTGAGGTAGAAACTTTCTCTCTGATGTGCTAGTGGTTTATTTGTGTTTTTTTTTAATGTGTGCGTATTTTTTAAAATTTACAGAAAAAAATTACATGGGCAAACATTCCAAAATAGCACTCCTCATCTGCAGTCTGAAGTGGCACATTCCACTTCAATGGGAAGGGGTTGTATAGCTCAGTGGTAGAGTACATGCTTTACGTGAATAAGATTCCAGGTTCGAACACCAGCATGTAGGGCAGGAAAACCCCCTGCCTGAAACCCTGGAGAGCCGTTGCTGATCTGATTCAGGCCTGATAAGGCAACTTCCTATGTTCCACTCAACCAACTCATTTTGCTGCATGTGTAGATCTGGCCTGAATTCTGGGGGCTTCAAAAAATTTGTCTACACACTTCCAAAGATATACTGGCCATTTTCCTTGCTTTAAAACAACAACACCCTACTTGTGTTTCCCATACCTTCTAAGCTTAAATTAACTTTTACTAACTATTTAGTAAATTCCCACATACCCCATAAAAAACACCCCCAAAACTGGAATCGTCTTAGTGATGTTTGTGTAGTGTAATGTACCCATTTGATGGTATTTTAAAATCAAATGTATCCATTTGATGATATTTTTAAAAGGTTTACTTTCCATCTCTTTCGTTCCCAGAGTTTGCTGGGAACAAAAGAGACGGAAAGTAAACTTTTTTACCAACTCCTCCTCCTCCTCCTCCAAAAGCACTATAGATTTGATTCAATATCATTATTTTGTCTGAATCCTGGAACCATATTGGTGTACATTTTGAAACCACCACACCTTTGATTAATCCACTTAGGAGTCACAGTTATATGAACAAGCTTCATGCATTCTTGCAGTATTTCAATAGGTTTTTGTGCCAAACCAAACTCATGCCAATGCTGTGAAAGAGGGGCCTTGTGAATGCTCAAAGTAGTGATGCCAGGACATGTGGTAAATTTTACTAACTGTTATAGAGGGGAAGGTGAGAGCTTTACACTCACCTTCCAGTTTCAGTGGCACCTGCATGTTTCGGTAATGCTGGGCTATGCCCAAAAATGTACATGCAGGAGAGTGAATACTTCTGTAAGCTTTAAGGTACAGAATCTATGATGCTGTCTAATTGTGATTAAAACTTTTATGAACAGAAAAGTCTTAGACCTTTACTCAGAGGAATCCATAATACTGAGAGAATTGATGCATGTCTGGAATCTGCAAGAATTCAACTCTGTTGCCAGAATTTTTGAAGAAGTGCTTTCCTCAAAATTGGGAAATGAGATCTCAGCAGATGGTTTTGCTCCTGAAATTAGCATGGCAAACATCTAGTAGACGTTCTCATGGATTTTGTGTGTGTGTGTGTGTGTGTGTATGCAAAGGACGTGATCCATTGCCATAAGTACTCTTGTACTTCGCACCACTGGCTCAAATTAAATTTGTTCATTCACCAAGGCCAGCTTGGGCGGGAGCAAATGAACAAGGTTAGTTGGGAAGCGGGGCTAACACTAAGGTGAGGTGAGAGGTTCAAAGTAGCTACTTCCCTGGAGGTACAGGTGATTGGGAGGGTGAAAGAGCTTCATCCAGGCAGATTCTGGAAGGACTGGAGAAGTTGAAATGATGGAAATTGGGGCTCCTACATGCTGACCAAAAGGCTAGTATCTAAGCAGTTTCCCATTCTAGCCTGCTGGGTTCATGTTCAGGGTATGCTACCCACACTCTTGTGCGCCCTTCAATGACGTCATGCTCACCATTAGGGCCCTCTCCATAGCTGGGAGCTATAGGGTAAGGCATCTGGAGGGCACCAGGTTGGGGAAGGTTGACTTAGGCTATAGCTTAAAGTTGTTGAGAGGTTTGACATCAGAGCGACTAGTATGGAAATTACCATTAGTACTTATTTAAACTGTTTTTTAAGTGCCCCTTTAGAAGGCTTTCACTCCAGTCCTATAAAGTGCTTGTTAGCAGGGTGTCATTGGAGAAGCTGTTCATGGGGGAGTGCTTCTCGAAAACAGCGGCTATGGGCAGCATGCACACTTCTGGTATACTGTTCCAAACCCTTCTTTTCCAGAAGTTGCAACAATTGCTCCTTGCCACCAAATTTTTAAACATAAAATACAGCAGCAAAAGTAGATGAGATGGTGCCCCATTGTTGGAGGCCTCTTTAGAGAGGAAACTGTCTTCCAATAAAAAGTCATTGCTTCATCTGCTTTGCACATGCATCTCTTTCATAGGGATTATCACAGCGACAATGCTATTAAACCCTGTGGCATTTTAGTAGCCCGTTAATTTGCTTTTCACTTTGTTTGATTAGCAAACTGGAGTACCTTAATGAACAAAATTAGCTCTGAGGCGTCATTTTTATCTGTATTGCCAAATCCAAAGCCAGGAGGAACTTTCTTTGGATAATCCAATCTGACTTCATGTCTATTGTCAGCTTTACAACACCTTCTGCATACAAAACCATAATTAGTGCTGTTCTGGAATTTAGTGGTGGTCTGTTATTTTTTTCTTTTTGAATTGTGGCTGTGAGTTTCAATGAGGCCTTCTTCCAGTTTATCTCAGACTTCATGGTAAGCTGCTTGCCAGCTGTTGAAATTGGTGTGTGTTGCTGGGGGCAGGTACAGGTGGGTTCTGCCTTAGGCAACAGGACAGGATCTCCCCAGCAAACTTCCCTGTGTAGCCATGTCACCTTGTCTCTCTCCCCAGGAAAAAAATCTTTAAGTCAAGCCCTGCTAATCTCTCTTCCGTAGTCTGAAGTTGGGGGCCAGAAAAGATATTTGACCTGTTCAGAAGATACCTTAAACCCTACTGGTTAAGGCTTTTGGTTAAGCAGCAGGGTTTAAGGTGTCTTGTGCGATGTGTTTTGCTAAACCCTGCGCACTCACTAACCCTGCGCACTCACTAATGACCATCTGCAGCAGGATTAGTGGCTCTAACCATTGCTTAAAGTGTTGTGTGCGACAGTGCTAACCACAGAGAACCACAGTTTTGCTAACCACAGAGCCTGATGTGTCGTCTGAAAAGGCCCAATGTGTGTTGTGAGAGAGTTGAAGGTAGCTTATTCAAAGGTACTTGCTTTGGATCCAGGTGAAGTATCAGACTTCAATTCAATTGAAATCAAGGGGCTTAAGTTAGGCATGACTAACTTGTCCCATTGGTTTCAGTGGGTGGTGGGGAAGTGCTCAAGCATAGCTAGCTTAATTTGGATTGGACGCATCAGGTTCCCCATCCCTACCCTAACCCTGTGCCAAAAAATGATCTGGTCTGCACAGTCACTGCAGTCTACCGTGGCTTATTTAGTATTGAATATTCAACCTGGCCTGTTTTAAAAAAACAACAACAAAAAACACCCCTCTGTACCTCTGTCATGGCTTTTAGTAACAACTTCATTATTTGCCAATTTGAATCTGCTTTTTACATGATAATATTAGCTCTCAAGGGCAACAGTAATTAGGGGGAATCAGTGCTTATTTTCTAAAAACTCAGCTAAGTGCTGTGTCTCAATCCTGCCTTAGAAGCATATCCCCTCTGCCCTTGAAACGCTTTCCTTTAATTCCAGATGCATGGAAGCTGGTGATCATTACCATAGTGGGAAGGGGGGGTGCACTTTGCATTTGCTCAGAGGCACTCTTTTTATTACCACTTCATTTGTTTCCAAGGTTAAGCCCTTGTGTTAACGAACAGGTTCTTGGCCTGGGGTGTGCTGACTGAGTCCTGGCTGGAGCTACCCTATAACGTTTGAATTGGCTCCAACATTTGCACATATCGGTGCTGAAAGCTAGCTAACAGCACACATTCAAACGGGTATTTAGGAACCGATGAGGCCTACAAGCCATTCTCGGTGAGAAACGGTGTGCGTTTTTCTAGTTCATAAATGTGTTCAAAAAGGGATGTAATTTATAATGGCAATGTTGACAGAGCCTTTAACTACAGCCCTGCAGAATGGGAGGACGTGGTATCATTTTTATGTGCGAAAAAGGTTTACAAGTGCAGCTGCATTTCTTCTCGATAGCCAATAATTCAGGGGAACGGCTGCAGTAAGGAGTGTTAAGCTGCAGTATCAATAACACTTCTGCAAATCTGTTTTGGGAATGTGCATTATTGTTAAATTAGTCTCTGAAAATCTGGAGATACTGACACCACGGAGCATGAAGGCAGATGGAGTCTGGATCATCAGCTTTTATTTCCAATGAGATACTTGAGGGTTCATTAGTTAGAAGCAGGATTTTTGGTTTCTTCCTAAAGGCTTTCAAATATTCAACCAGAGTAACGGACTTCTGCTTCCTCCTGACAGGAACTAGTCCATCATAAAAGCATAAACTCAAACCAGTTAACATTGATTTTTTTTCTAACCTAAAAAGGCTCTTAATGAAGCTCCAGGTACCCAGATAAAGATATTCACTGAAGGGAAATGCAGGGGGGAGGGAAGAAGATCTCTCTAATTGTCTCTTTCTTAACCATCTTCTCCTAGACAAGAGTGCATTTTTCAATACAGAGCCCTTCCAGGTATTCCAAGAATCAATGAAAAGAGGTGTCTTCATGCCACACATGAAGATTAGGGGCACATGCCTTGATGAAACGAATGAGAGCTGTGCAAAAGCATGGCTTCGTGCTTGCATGGTTCCCATTTTATTTTAGTGGGGTTTGCGGAGAGGAAATTGCTAGTGGATTGTGCTCTTGGGTGCTTTAAAAAGAATTAATAATAAAGTTTTATGTATGTTTTTTGAAGATAGCAATGTGTGATAGAGGCTTTCCTGCTTTTGCATGCACAGAGAAGGTGTATGTCATTCTAGAATTTTTAATGACACAGGATAGAAATCCTAACATTTTGGGTGAGATGTCACTTTTGCCCTCTACAAATTTTGAAATTGCAGGATCAGGCTTTGCTCCCTGCTCCCCCATGCTATACTCCATGATTCTCCATTTATTTGCATCCCACTGTAATTGCCAGATCACACAGAAACAGCCACGGTCTGTGACCATATTGAGAAATGAAAGCATGAGCCGAAAAGTGCGTGAATGCAGCTGGCAGTGTTTCCCATGATTGCAGCAGCCAAAAACATGTTGCCATGCGTAACAGTGGAAATCACGGCTGGCTTTGGGTGTTTGCGTGTACTGCCTCTTTCACACTTCCATTTCTCTACATGCTTTTGGCACACAGGAAACTGCCTTATGCTGAGTCAGACCATTGGTCCATCTGGCCCAGTACTGTTGACACTGACTGGCAGCAGCTCTTGAGGGTTTCAGGCAGGAGTCTTTCCTTGCCCTACCTGGAAAAGCTGGGGATCGAACCTGGGATCTTCTGCATGCGAAGCGTGTGCTCTGTCACACTGAACTATCCTAAAACAAGCTGTGGCTACAGCAGTGGAAAGCAAGTAAGTATGTGTTACTTGGGGAAAGTCAATGGTAGAGCACACACTTTGCATGCAGAAGGTCCCAGCATCTTCAGGTAGCACTTGGAATGTTCACTGCCTGAATCCTGAAGAGCTGCTACCAGTCAATGTAAACTAACCACCCCCAACCTGATCCCCTCAGATGTTTTGGATTACAAGTTCCATCATCTCTGATCATTGTCTATGCTGCCTTGGGTTGATGGGAGTTGGTATGACACATTTGTATGGCACCAGGTTAGGGACAGCTGGTGCAGGCAGTACTAAGCTACATAGATCAATCGTCTGACTTGGTATAAGGCTGCTTCCTATTTTCCTATGTGAATCAGCCTTCGTAAGGCTTATCATAGGTTTCTTTATGGGTCTGTAGACAGTGTCTCTTTTCTGATTTTAAAATTCAGTCGACAGATTTGCTTGGGAACTGGTGATGGAGACTTCTTATGTGGGGAAGGCACCTACACTTCTTTGCAAATAGGGGTGAGTGAGTTGCTTCAAGGCCAGATGGTGACTGCGCACCCAGCTGTTGTCTGGGCTCCCCTAAGTTACAAGCCATGTAGTGCCATCTGCTGGCATTCGCGCACTAAGGTGGACATGCAGAAATGTGTCCATGTACACAGGGCTATCTTTGCTGGACTGTGGGTTTAACTTGCAGTAATAAAAATCCAAAGTCTGTGTCCAGGAAACATAAATTGTACAGCCTGCACAAATCTGATAATTCGGTGTCTCACTTGAGGGTGTGAACAACCTCCTTTAAAAAAGCATTGAGCTTGAGGTGATTGATACGAAAGCTCTGTCTGTAGTGTCTGATTTGTGATGTCCGTTCAGCACTTCAAGTCATTTGCACTGATGTTGCAATCTTCAAGAGAAGAGCATGTGCATATGAACTTTGCTTTGGATTTCTCCAGGCATGCCCCATACACACTCAAGTATGTTTGCATTCATAAGGGCTAGAAACTTGGCTTTTTAAAAACTAAAGCTGAAATTTTGTATCCAATACCAAATTCCCCACATGTATAGATCTGTGACATATAAAATAAGACTCTTGATCTGTCTTTACAATATTTTCTAGTACATTCCCTCTTTGTTCTAACATTCTTTTAAAATTGCTTACATTTTAGAAAATGGTATTCACAGTAGTATTGAGTTTGAAGGAACATGAAGGAACTTAGAGAAAATTAGATGAAGTCAAAGGAAGAGCTCATTTTCTACACTTCCAGAAAATTGCACCATAGCTGAACTCTAAACTGTCTAGGCCTGTGGTGTCTGTGAATGTTCCTAGTGTCAAGGATACAACAGTACCCTACTCCACACAGCATTTAACATAATAATCTTTCCCCCAGTTATGTCTAGAAGCAGCACTCTCAGGAAGACTCTGGTCAATTCCAAACTGTTTTTTCATATATTTAAAGTGTGCCTTGAAGTTGCACCTTTTGCCCTGGGAGCCGTAGGTTCTGATACCATATGTATGAGGCCTGGTTGTTGTCTCTTAGTGGGGAGGCATGGAAGGCACACTGCACATGCTCAGGAACAATGCGTTGCTTCATGTGTATCACAATTATGCCCTGTGATTGAGCTTTACGTGGTGGTGGGCAGAATTGCCTCCCACTGGGCCCTCCCATTATTATGCCCACTGAAGCCATTGCCCCGGTGAATCTTGTCTTTCTCCATTTTGTCTTTTTCCATGGACAAAGGGACTCGGTCAGAGCTAGCCTCCTGCCAGCAATGGCCAGGTCTCTGGCTTTGTGCGATGTAATTAAGGCTCAGGTGGCGCTGGGAAGAGTGATCACTCCTCCCAGCACTGTCTGAGTCCCTTGCTTCGCTTGCTGCATGCAATGACTTGGGCAGTGCTGGGACTGCTCCTCTCAACACCAGCTGAATCCCCCACCACCTGCAGTTATCTCTGATCTCAGCTGGAATTCTTCCATGGGGCAGGGTTTTGGAAGCCAAGGAGGATCAGCTAGCCAGTTTCCACAACATGAGTAGTGCAATATTAGGGCCCTCTAATTTCAACCAGGTCCCTGCTTACATAGAGGAATGTTTAATTGTTCTATTCTGGCTTGGAGTTTCTGCTTCTGCCTTCTAGGCCCCATGTCACTCGAGACAGAATCCCAGGCTGATGCAGCTCACTTCAAATCAATATGTATCAAGCACTCTCTCTTCATTAATTACGCATTGCACCTTTGGGCCTGTCGCTGCAGCACGGCAGGGGCACAGTGGCCTTATAAAAAGCACGCCAGCTAATAGGGACTGCAGTTTGCTTCTGTCTTTCCCCACCATGCTGTAAAAGGTACAGCAAGGCTTAATATACTTCTGTTGAATTAAAGTAGCATGGCACTAGACCTCCTGTGAGATGTTTCTGCCTGTGTTGCTTTACTTGTTCCTTTCCTGGGACTCTGTCTTCTTTTTGAACCTCCACCAAAGAGTGATAGTTTGGGGGATTTGGGGTACAAACTAATTAAGGGTGCTTCTGTGCTATTAGAGGCTTAATTCCCTGCATTTTCATTAAATGCTAATGAGGCTCCCGCCTCCCCTTCCCCCCAACAACTTGGGGACAATAGTTCCTTAGAATCTGATAAAGTTGTTCCGTTGTATTGTTTTTTCTTTATAACTTGGACTCATCTAATTGTTGCTGCTCCATAAACTTTATGGGAAAACAAATTGAATAATGGAAAAACAAAAAGGTTATTTTAAAATTTTCGCTTTCATTTCAATTTAGAAGGGATTACATCCTGCGGAAGAAACAGTGGTACAGAGTATTCTCCATAGGAACCAAAGCTTCAAGCATGTCAAATCCATACATGCATCTGGGCTTTTTGCCACTGTCACATTCATATACTCAAACATATACCAACATGCACCCTTGAACCCTCCAGAAACGGGTCCAGTGAATCACTTAGATCCTGTTCTCATGAACAGTTATTTCAGTTTAGCAAATGCGTAGAATGTTTCACACATGATACTCACTTGTTTAGGTAGATTTAAAGATTCAGAGCTGTAGTTATAAATTGATGTATTTCACGTTCTACAGAGTAGGAGGTTGCAAGGACACCCTTACACTGTTGTGGAGAGTACATGGGACACTTTTTCGTAATAACTGTTTATTTATAAAGGTTGAAGTTTAATATGGATAATGGGCAAGCACTGAGACACAGCGGTTTAAAGTCGCATAATTCCCCCCCCCCCCCATACCACATACACCAAAAACAACAGAATCCCTGGAGCCCCATAAGACTGCTTCTTGCTAGTCCTCTTCAAACATTCTGTCATCTTTCCTGGCTGTTCCAACTGTCAGAAAGTTTCTCTCTGCCTTCCACCCAGGCTGGCTGGGTGTGTACAGTAGCTTAGTAGCCACCAGCCATCCAAAACTATGAACACTAATTGAAGCAAGTGTCTTTTAACCATTAGGGAAGCATATTTGGCTATTAGATAAACGAAAGGCTAGAGCAGCCTTCCCCAATCTGGTGCCCTCCAGATATGCTATCCTTCCCAGTCAGCATGGCCAGTGGACATGCTGGCTAGAAATGATGGGAGCTGCAGTCCAACATATCTGGAGAGAACTATGTTGAGGAAGGTTGGCCAAGAAAAATATCTCTTTCCTTGATGGCTATAACCATTGTTTTTGCAGCTCTGTGATGTTATGGACAATACTGTGGACTAGTTTTGATTGCGGTTTATGATTTTCAGTTATGTTCATAAGTTTCCTTGGATGGCCAGAGAAGCAACATATAAATTTGGGAACATAGGAAGCTGCCTGATACTGAGTCAGCATCTAGTTCAATCCATCTAGCTCAGTATCGAATGGGCATATAAATTTTTGAAGGTCCATTTTTCCATAAATGATTTGGAGTCAGGGTTGAATGGTGAGGTAACCAAGTTCATAGGACACGTCAAATTATTTGGGTTTGTGAAATCCCAAGCAAGATCTCCCTAGACTGGCTGAATGGGCTACAAGATGGCAGATGAGATTCAATGTCTGTAAATACAAAGTGATACACTTTGGGGCAAAAAATACATCTAAATAAATAAATTATATATATATATATATATATATATATATATGCTGACCTGGTCTGGATGATCAATGGACTATCCTAAAAAGACATTTTGGGTCAAAAGATTTATAGTCAAAAGATTGAATCAATATAGTATGCTGCGGTAATGAAAAAGGCAAATTAAGCTGCCTGGGGAATGCTGGGAGTTGTAGGACTTTTTTCTGTCTAAACATACATAGGATTGCACCCTTAATGTTTGATAATGGTTGAGGAAGGAGACAAATGACCTATATCATATCCATATTTGCTAAGACTACCTTGTGAATACTGTGTACAGTTCTGGATCACCATTCCATGATCCTAATTTTGGGATCCTGGAATTACTCTCTAGTCCTCCTCTATTCTATCTCATCTACAGGCCAGGTTTGAGGTGCAGAATCTTAAACCAAAATTCCAATCTGGCCTTCCAGGATTCCCCAGTTAGCCCCACCGCTTTCCTAGGCCTCACCCTCTTTTCACCAGCCAGCAATTGTTTGGTGGTTTTCCAGGTTTGGTGCAGTGTTTCCCCCATTCTCAAAAGTTGAAATGCCTCTCCTAAGGCTTAGTTATTGACAATAAGTGCTTTAAACTAAAATATGCTGGTAATTTGGCCCTGCTCCCTTTTGCCTTTGGACTTGCCCACCACTGGATTGGGTCCTCACCCCAAAAGCTTCTTTGAAATGGAATTTGGCCATTGGGTTGAAAGAAATTCTGAACCAAGGGCTGGGCCTTATAATTCTACTGAGGTACAGGCACATGCACACATTTTCCTCTAATACTCATCCAAAGAATTTCAGGAAATGGCCATACATATTACATTGGGAACTTTCAGATAAAATTATTATACCACACCTCCCAAGTTGTTGTTGTTGTTGTTCTTATTATTATTATTGTTATATTTATTTATATCCCACTTTTCCCCAATACTGTGACTCAAGGCAGCTTTACAAATTAAAACATGTACAGTTAAAACAGATAGAGATACAAAAATTTAAAATATAATTAAACATTTAAAATAAAAATAATTTTTAAAAATCCATTATATAAAGATAATGTATAAACAGAGGTCCATACTACTCCACAAAGGCCTGCCGGAACTAAAAAGTTTTAGCCTGCCTCCAGAAGCACACTAGGGAGGAAGCCAATCTAGCTTCCCTGGGAAGGGAGTTCCAGAGCACAGGGGCAGCCACTGAGAAGGCCCTCTCCTGCGTTCCCACCAGGCATGCCTGTGATGGTGGTGGGACCGAGAGAAGGGCCTCCCCCGAATATCTCAGAGGACGGGCAGGCTCATATGGGAGAATACGGTCTTTCAGGTAACCTGGACCCAAGCCGTATAGGGCTTTATAAGTCATAACCAGCCCTTTGAATTGTGCCTGGAAACAGACTGGAAGCCAGTGGAGCTGTTGTAATAAGGGAGTTGTGTGCTCCCTGTAGCCAGCTGTGGTCAACAATCTGGCTGCAGCATTTTAAACCAGCTGAAGTTTCTGAACACTCTTCAAAGGCAGCCCCACGTAGAGTGCATGACAGTAATCCAAACGGGATGTAACTAAGGCATGTGTCACCGTGGCCAGGACAGACCTCTAGGAAAGGGTGCAGCTGGCGCACTAGCTTTAACTGTGCAAATGCACTCCTGGCCACCGCTGAAACCTGGGCATCCAGGCTCAGGGCTGAATCCAGGAGTACACCCAAGCTGCGAGCCTGTGTCTTCAGGGGGAGTGTAACCCCCATTCAGCACAAGCTGAATCCCTTTTCCCTGATCTGCCTTTTGATTGACCAGGAGCACCTCTGACTTGTCTGGATTAAGCTTCAATTTGTTTGCCCTCAACCAGTCCATTATTGCTGACAGACACCGGTTTAGCACCGAAACAGCTTCCTTGGAATTGGGTGGCACCGCACCCCAAAACTCTGGACAACCTCTCCCAATGGTTTAATGTATATGTTAAATAGCATGGGGGACAAAACGGAACCCTGAAGGACTCCACAGGCCAATGGCCAAGGAGTCGAACAGAAGTCCCCCTGCACCACCTTCTGGGTCCGTCCCTCTAGGAAGGAATGGAGCCACTGTAAAACAATGCCTCCAAGTCCCAACCCAGTGAGGTGGCCCAGAAGGATACCATGGAACGCCACTGAGAGGTCCAGCAGAACCAACAGGGACACCACATTCCCCCTTCCAGTTCCCAGTGTAGGTCATCCACCAAGGCAACGAAAGCTGTTTCTGTCCCATAACCAGGTCTGAAGCCAGGTTGAAATGAATCTAGATAATCTGTCTCATCCAGAAATCCCTGGAGTTGGGAGGCCACCACGCATTCCAATACCTTGCCCAGAAATGGAATATTGGAGACTGGCTAGTAATTTTCTTAATACATTGGGGTATACTACTGCCTCCTTCAGGCAGCGTGGAATCCTGCCTTGGTGGAGGGAGGCATTAACCACTCCACATACCCACTTGGCCAGGTCCCCTCTGGCTGCTTTTATAAGCCAGGAAGGGCAAGGATCTAGCATACATGTGGTAGCTCTTACCTCTCCAAGGTTCCTGTCCACATCCTCAGGCTGTACAAATTGAAAAGTATCCAGTAACACTGGACAAGCAGGTGCCAAAGTTACATCCACTGGGTCAGTGTCAACTATAGCATCCAAGTCAGAGCAGATCCGAGCAATTTTGTCTGCAAAGTGCTGGGCAAATTATTCACAGCAGGCTGTCAACAGGTCTGAATTCTCCTCTTGCGGGCCAGTGTGTAAAAGGCCCCTCACCACCTGAATCAGCTCCGCTGGATGGCTCTTTGCAGACGCAATAGTGGCAGAACAAAGAGCTTTTTTGCTGCCCATATTGCCCCTGAGTAGGCCTTCAAATAGGCTGTAGCCAGTCTCTAGTCGCCGTCTCACTCTTTCATCACTACCAGCTCCCTAGAAAACCAGCGGGCTGGTTTGGGATTTTAGTGAGCTAGTAGCATATCAGTAGTGTTGTCCAGTTTGGGTGGTGGGGGAAGAGAGGGAGGGAATGCAAGTAAACACACAAGAGCGCTTGTTCCTGCCTTTCACAACTGGCCATGCCTTCTTCACGGAGTCCCAGTGCATAAACCTAATCTTGCCTGTCAGATAAGGAGTGTCTACATGTGTTCTTCAGTTCCACCTCCAAGATTTTGAGGGACCTTGGCCCAGACCCCCTCCGTGGACCCCCTCCTCCCTTCGTGAGTCTCCTTTTTCCCCACCATTGTCACCAGCTGCTATTGCTCCTTATCCTCTTTGTCTTTGTTGCTGCCACTTGCTTGCTTGACAGAAAGAGAGCCAGTGGGCAGTGGCATCTCCTGCTCCTCCTGTTCGCCGCTACTATTGTCTGGGCAGAGCAAGAGGTTGGGGAACAAGTAGATAGCGATAGTGAAGAGGAGGAGCAACTCCAGAGGGTCCCTGCTTGGGTGTGGGGCTCGTCAGCTAGTGCCCAACTATGCCTAGCCTTGATGCTGGCCCTGGTGTTCGTGCACGTGTGAGAGAGATACAGGGAAGTATTATTCATGCCTCCTCCACTAGTAGCTGGACATGGCTTGTGGTGGTGGGCTGCCTGCAGATCGGTTATTTTAGCATGGTGCTTAATTTAGCCATACAAACCTCCACCAGGGACTCCTCTTCCTTCTTTTTTAGGCCTCCAATTAAAAAACAAACCTGTTTGTTTGGTTTGCTAAGGCGGGGGTAAGCAGTTAATAGCTTTGTGTTTAAGTTTCATGTTGAAATTAGACAAATTCCCTCCTCCCCTCCCCTCCCAAGGTTCATTCCTGGTTGCGTGTTGAGTGAGCTCAGCAGCTGTCTTTGCCCCCTTTATCAGCTGTCCAGCATCTGTATATGTGTGGGTAGTTTTTATTTTTCAACGGGATTCAAGCACGATATTTGCACATCGGTTCCTTCCCCGTCTTCCACCCATGTTGATTAACATCATCTTTCTCCATCAGCCAGATCTGTTAACAGCACCTCCTCCTCTTCCAACACAACATGGTAGTGACACCTGGCCAGGAATATTTGACTTTTGTTCCCTTTGAATAGGAAATCCTCCCACTTTGTCATCGTCTCCATCCTCTAACCATTCTCTTATCTCTGGACTGTTATTAGCTGACCTTCTTCCACAGAAAGGCCTTGACCAATGGGGCATTGGCCATTGTTAGAAGGCAATTTTCAGCTGTAATGGGCTTGGATAGGGGTGGGGCAGGAATCTTCTCTTGGAGCATTTGTTAATGGTGCCACCCTCTGGCGTGTGGCAGTAATTTACATCGATTACATGTGGTGATCTATCTATATAATCAGGATTCCTTATCTTTCCCGACTGTCAGGCACTTGGTAGTATAGAACTACTTAGAAAATCACTCTTATTTATTGGGGGAAGGTGGCACACAATTTTTCTTTATTTGCGAAACAGCAACAAATGGACGATTTAAAGATTGGCATATTGTAAATTGATACATTGCTTATAGTGATGCTTCATTTGGATCTTATTCACACATCCATGTATGTTGCATGATTTCCGTGTAATTCCTCAGCCAGACTTCCAGTGCAAGACGAAGCATGTTTACTCAGAAGTAAGTCCCTGTGAGCTCAATGGGGTTTACTCTCTAGTAAGTGTGCTTAGGATCACTTCTTTCATGATTTATAGCTGGACAGATGTACAGTCTTTACTTAAATACACTGATATCTTGAGATGATATCAAGAAATGTGAAAAGTTTTATCTGTTGGTGTTTGATTCTGGCTCACTGCTTGATGCTACAGTTGCCAAATGAAGAGCATACATATATGAAACTGCCCTAAGGGTGCAGCAGCACGTACAAATAATATGTACATCCACATTCTGTAATTTAAGTAGACTGGTAAAAAGACATCATGATACATCTATTTTGTTCTCCCCTCCCCCCATTTATTTATAACAGAAATTAAACGTGGCTGTCACAATTCTGAGTGATGATCACAGGTATTAGTAGGCATGGGCCCCCGGCCCCAAATCTATTTCCTTGGGCCCTAGATCTATTCTCCAGACCCCTGCAATAAAGGGGGTTAATCTTCCCCTCCCCTAGATCTATTTCCCAGACCCCTGCAATCAAAGGGGTTAATCTTCCCCTCCCCACATGCTTGAACCTCCTCTCCCCAAATCCTCCCTGCATGGCAATTAAGCTTATTAAAAAAACCCTTCCACTGGTGCCAATGGGACTTTTTCTGAGCTTATTTGGCATGTGGGGTGGGGATACCAGTTGAGAAACATTAACCTTCTCCTCCATTTATGTTGTGCCCCTCTCAAATCTCCATCTTCTGCGTGGCAACTAAGCTTAGAAAACAAAACTTACATTGGTGCTCATGGAAGCATTTTCTTTTAAGCTTAATTGCATGGAGTGGGGGCAATTTTCATACAGTAGGGAGCAAGAAAGAAGTGGGGAAGGGACAGCAGGAGATTTGCAAATTAATTGTTATTGAAGATGAGTTATTGGGCCCTGAATTTTTTAAGAGCCTAGCAAAGCCCGTGATCAAGATCCTCCACTGTTAGCGCAGTGGTTAAAAGTGTGAGCTCTAAGATGGGAAGTCTCTGGTTCGAGTCTGAAGTTAGCCATGAATGGTCTTGGGACAACTCACCATCTCACAGCCTCAGCATCCCATCTGTTATATAGACATGGTACAGCCATGAGAGTATAGTTAAGGCAGAGGTGTTGTTCAGTGTTGTACCATTATACAGCTTCACAGTAGGGTGGGTTTTGTGCATGTCTAGGAGTGCTATAATTGTAGCACAACACCCATGTTCTTCCTCTGTGCTCTTGTCATTTGGATTTGTTTTGTGTTGTTAAAAAGGTGTGCTCTCTTTCTCATGAAATAGAGCTAATAAGAAATAGAGGCAGCCTCTAAGAGCTGCCACATATCATGAAAGGTTAGCAGTGACAGTGGGATTTGGACCTCAGCCTCCATCCTGCACATGCAAGCATGTTCTTCTGTATTTGTGACTGAGATGGGAGCCAGCAAAACACAGACTGAAGTCTGAATATGGACTGTGGTCCATCAATTTATGTCCAAATTCTTAACACACTGGTAACCAGTTGACAGCCCACAATTCATGGCACTTTTTGTTGTTGTCCCCTGCTGACTCTTAACAAATTTAAGTCAAAGTTAGCAAAAGCTTTGCCCACAGTTTCTTGTCAGGGAAATAAAATTGCTTTCACATTTTATGCTATCTTCAGGACCACAAGCTGCAAATTAGTGTGACTTCTGAGGATATAGAAGTTGCCCAACTCTATTTCGTGCAAAACTCAAAGTATTTAGGGCTTTACAGATTCAAATGCCAAAAGCTATGCAAAATAGAATGACAACCCAAGTACCCAGCACCATACTTGCAAATGGTTAACCTAATAATGTGCACAGTTCTACTGTAATCAACTCACTTTAAATACAATATCCATATACAAATGACAAAAGAAAAAACTATTAATAGCGCAATCCTACATATGTCTACTCAGAAATAAGTCCCATTAAGTTCAGTGGAACATACTCCCAGGAAAATGTGAGCTGCAATTGCAAGCACACTTACCTGGGAATAAGTCCCATTGAAAACAATGGGATGTACTTCTAAGTATAGACAGGTATAGGATTGCACTGTAAGTCAGTGAAATATTTAAAAGAAAAATATCGAGTCTTTAATTACCAGCAAATTTACTTTACTTGAATTTAATTTAATTAATTACTAACAAATATAATTGATAAATATCAGTTTGATCCAGTGAATACACCAAATCTCTGGGTTAAATTAGCATGACATTTAGGGTGTGATTGTGTGGCCCCTAGACATTGTCTGAGGGGCTATAGATTTCTAGGGATTTTTGCCTGCTAGGCCATAGGCAGAGCTATTATTATTATTATTATTATTATTATTATTATTTTACATGTATATACCGCCTCATAGCCAAAGCTCTCTGGGCAGTTTACAAAAATTGAAAGATTGAACGTTAAAAAATAAATATACATAATTTAAAACCATAAAACATAAAAACAACTAATATTTAAATCATTTTAAACTTTAGGCCTAGCCAAAAATTCAATTAAAAACCTCAACTTAAGTTGTTCAAATACCTGGGCATGGGAGAAAAGAAAAGTTTTGACCAGGCACCGAAAAGATAACAGTGTTGGCGCCAGGCGGGCCTCATCGGGAAGATAATTCAGAAATTGGGGTGCCACCACAGAGAAGGCCCTTTCCCTTGTTGCCATCCTCTGAGCTTCTCTTGGAGTAGGCACCCGGAGGAGGACCTTAGATGTTGAGCGTGTAGTGTACAGGTAGGTTCATGTCAGGAGAGGCATTCCATCAGGTATTGTGATCCCAAGCCATGTAAGGCTTTATAGGTTAAAACCAGCATCTTGAATTGGGCTCGGAAACGTACAGGCAGCCAATGCTAGTGGGCCAGAATGCAAGTGGGTCTTCACTCCCAGCCATCGCAGAAAGCTCTGCGGTGGCTCCTCTTCCAAGTGTCATGACCTCAAATGAGGACAGGGTGAGGAAAAAGGGGGCATGTCAGTGGTTCAGGAGGAGGTGAAGGAAGAGAGGCCAGGATATACTCTATGCTGTGGTCTCTTCAGCTCTGGCCCCACATCTGACAGAACAACTCCACTAGACAGGCTCAGAGGCCCGTCTGGTGGAAAGATTTTTTTTTACAAAATGAAAAGGTAGACAGGGGCAAAAATTGCCTATGTCACTTCTCCTCTACTGGATATTTGGAGACCTTCAAGATTGGAGGCTTCCATCTAGTGGGCAGCAACCTGATAATGTTGTGCTTAAATGTGTCTTTCCACTTAATGTGTACTTTAA
Source organism: Anniella stebbinsi (assembly GCA_029215795.1). Lineage (NCBI taxonomy): Eukaryota > Metazoa > Chordata > Lepidosauria > Squamata > Anniellidae > Anniella > Anniella stebbinsi. Next base: position 41,887,326 of record JARDYH010000008.1, read on the forward strand.
AAAATGCAAATAGCAGATGCTGGGGACCTGACAATTATTGGAATTGCAACAGGCAGAGAGGGGAAGTTTAACACTTTATACTCTGCTGGGTTCTTGATGAAAATTGCTCCTCTGAAGCAGCAATTTGCTTTATATCCCAGCAGTTGCTATTACATACAAGAATCATAGAATAGTAGAGCTGGAAGCAACCTATAAGGGCATCGAGTCCAACCCCCTGCTCAATTCAGGAATCTACCTTAAAGCATCACTGACAAATGGTTGTCCAGCTGCCTCTCGAATGCCACTAATGTGGGAGAGCCCACCACCTCCCTAGGTAATTGGTTTCATTGTCGTATTGCTCTAACAGTCAGGAAGTTTTTCCTGATGTCCAGCCGGAATCTGGCTTCCTGTAACTTGGAAGCCCTGTTGAAAAAAACCTTTGCCTGGTACTCAAATCATTTAGGTGGGTTGTTTATTTTAAAAAAACCTTATATATTGAAAAGACAAAAAAAAACCTCCATCTGGGGCATTACTAAATGTCTTATTATTTTTGTTGTTTATTTTCAGTGATTGGGCCACTGAAGAAGACACTTTTGTCGAAACGCGTTTGGCCAGAATCATAAGAGCCTTGTTTTTACTTTGTTATTATACATATGTATTTCAAATAGGGTTTTTTTGGTGATAAATATATTATTTTATTAAGTATTAAAATTCATTACATATTTTCCCCTTAACTTTCTTTTTTTTTGTTTTGTTTCCTGTAACTTGAGCCCATTATTCCGTGTCCTGCATTCTGGATTGATCGAGAAGAGATCCTGGCCCTCCTCTGTGTGACAACCTTTCAAGTATTTCAAGAGTGCTATCATGTCTCCCCTCAATCTTCTCTTCTCCAGGCTAAACATGCCTAGTTCTTTCAATATCTCCTCATAGGGCTTTGTTTCCAGACCCCTAATCATCCTCGTTGCCCTCCTCTGAACACGCTCCAGATTGTCTGCATCTTTCTTGAAGTGTGGTGCCCAGAACTGGATGCAATACTCAAGATGGGGCCTAACCAGTGCTGAATAGAGGGGAACCAGTACCTTGCGCAATTTGGAAGCTATATTTCTATTAATGCAGCCCAAAATAGCATTTGCTTTTTTTGCAGCCACATCACACTGATGGCTCGTATTCAGCTTGTGATCTACAACAATTCCATGATCCTTCTTGCTTGTATTGATCTTGTAACTGTGCATTTGGTTTCTTTTTCCTAGTGGGCTATTGATTATTTTTTTTTGCAGGCTAGTAACTTTTGTGGACCTGTTTGAATGGCTACCTTTTATTGTTCTCATGAATCTTTGTTAAACCTATTCTAGTTTGTCATTGGCCTTTTGGACTGGTATCATTCAAAAGTTATTATTTTGTGATATTTTGCTAGAATTGCCACATTTATATTCTCAACTTCCTCTATTCTTCTTTTGAAGGGGTTCCAACCAAGCTTTACTCAACACAAGTTGGTTCTGATGACAGCCAGACTAGGAATTTCACACCCCCTTTACCATCAGAGGCTTCCTTCATACCCAGCTATGCTGAAAATGGTGAGTCTACCTTGCCAAATCCTTTGTAGTCGATAACAGTGGAACTGGATGTTCTTTACATTTCTTGAAGATGAGGGACAAGGCAGGAGGATTGTTTGTTTGATGTACTTACAAAATTATCAGCAAGGCTGTATATTAGTAGAATCGGGGATCGTTCCACTCAAATTCCAGGAATATGGACTGAGTTGGCACATGAAGCCAGGTGTTGGCCACTGGAGACTGGAAATAATATTCTGTTTCTGGGATTTGGGTAAGTGGACTGGTGGTGGTCTTTCTTGCTGATTGAATTGGTGCTTTTTTTACTCCTATTAGGGAAGGAGGTAAAAGGTGATTGCGTTAAACACAGGTTTGAAATATCTAGGACTTCTTTGGGCATGTACATGGGACAGAAGTGATTGGCAATGTGTCATGAAAGACTATTTTGGCTCTGTGGAGGGGGGAGTGGCAAGGAAAACTTACTGGGAGTCCTTCTGCATCCTGCTATTCCTACACAGGAAATTACATAATGATAGAGAAGGGCTTGAGCTACAGGGCTTAGCCCAGTTTGATTTCGTATTCTCATATCTTAAAATCTGGACTGAAAATGTAAAAAATACTTTGGAGTTTCATGTTCTGGATTGTCCTTTGTTGGGGATGGATTTACAGGGTTTGTGGGTGAGCTGCATTTCAGATTTGATGGCTCTTTACATGAGGGGTTGGGAACTACTTTCAGCCCAAGGGCTGAATTCAATTTCAGAGAAGCTCTAGGGAGGCAGGTCCCAGTGGTGAGTGGGGCTAAAGGCAAAAGGAGTGGGGCCTTAGGAGAGACATTTCAAACTTTTTAGAATGGGAAAAAACAGCACAAAAGCCGAAAACAGCACAAAAGCCGAAAAGTGGTGGCCATTTAGGTATCCCAGGAGGATTGGATTGAGATCCTGGGCCTGAGTTTCCCCACTCCTGCTGCAGATAGTCAGAATTTGCTGATGAAACAATGAGATTAGGTAGAAACAATTAGCTAAAATATATAAGGTCTGTTGTATCAAGAAAAGTGTAGATTTTTTTTAAAAAAACTTGGAATTTGAGGGAAACTTTTAATCAAGTATCTGTTGAAACTTCTTTTGGCTTTACATGGAAACAGACTGAGAGCTACAGATGTGAAGAGTGTCTTCCTCTCGTGTAATCGGTTAGAAGAAGCCACATCGATCTGGTTCTTTTGTTTTGTATGGTCTGAAAATGTGATGGTTGTACCAAAATAAATTTAGATGACTGAAGCGTAGTAGGTTCTGCATCTGACCAGTGTGCTGAAAGTCTGGGACTGGCAACTGGCCCACTTGTAGGATAAAGTGATGAGGGCCACAAAGACTGCGGCTGATCAATGGTCAGAAAGTCTGTGTGTGCTGAAGGTGAAGCAGCAGTTATATGCATGAAGTTGAGACTGGTGCTTTTTCCAGTTTGGGGTCCCCGAATGGCTATAACAACATTGTTTCAGGAATGGAAAGCTTGGCGTGCAAGCTAGAGTCGGAGTCAAGTCTTGCTTCCAAGCAATCATTAAGGGCAGCCCCCTTGCACAGCTCTTTTCAGTGGTCAGAATTGTAAAAGTAAAGACAATTATGTGTCTCTGGTATCGTGGATCCTGCTTTGAAACCAGGCTGTCTCCTGGGGAATTTCCTTGATGGTCTTTCAAGGAGCCAGTCAAACTGGAAGGAGGCCAAGGCCATACCAGGAATAGATATGCAAGCAAATCCCCCTGGTAGCCTGCGTTCTGTAAACCCTTTCTCTTTTTTGTAACACAGAGAGAGAGAGATGCTACTTTAAAATTGCATTGGCATAGGCTCAGATTCCCACAGGGAGGAAAAGTGCTGCCTAAAAGACTCTGGGAAAGCACTATACATACAAGTGGCCATTCCCCATAAATGAAGATGTCCAGGAATAATTATTTCCAGTTTTGGAGACGGGCAACTGTTGGCAGTTTCAAAAGGGAGGCCTTTCCCCTCTCTGAAAATAGGAACATTTGTTTGACATAAAGAAAATAAGGTGGCTTCCCTAGAACATGAGAGAGAGCAAGCTATTTCCACAAGCTCTGGCAGTATGCATGTTCTGGTAGCAGATCTGGAGATATTTATTTACTAGCCTGTTCACATGCCATCTGGCAGCAAGTGGCCTTTTTCTGCAGAAGGCATGTGTCATGGCTGCTCTGGCTGTCTGGCTTAGCTGCTAGAACGTCACAGAGGGAGGGGCTGAGCAGCTTTAGGCTAAGCAGCTGAATGGTAAGGGGGGACTTGGGAGATGCAGGATTTAAATGCCAAGGTTCATAAGCAGCTATTGTTAAATTAGATGATGTTGGTATTGGTTAGACAGCATGGGATTTAGGTTTTAACCTTTTTCAGTGCAGACAGATGACACTTTCTTTTTATGGCAAGTGATGATTTGGCCTTCTTAGCAGGCACAACCCAAGTGCTTTGGGAAAGGTTTTCAAAAATGTAAAAACACATCGAATAATATATCCAGATAAAAATCAGGCAACATGCAGGTTTATGTTAATGCCTCACAGCCACTTTTATTTCATTTTTATGTGCAGGAGAGCTTCCTGGGCAATAGTTTCCCCCTGCTAATTAGCAGGAGAAGGGTGTAATTTGGCTTTTTCACCTCCAGCACCAAAGTATCTTGGTCTAGTTCTGACTTCTCAGCATCTCACCCTTGTATATTTGCTCACCAGAATCTGCGGGTGAGATTTCTTTACCTCCCAACACATGGCGCCTCTCTCTCTCTCTTTCTGGCAGAGGGAGATCATGATAAAGAGAGGCAATTCCACAAAGTTCGAGAGGGACGGCTTTATTCAATGAGCCACGACCGTGTTCTAGATGATGGCCCCTAATGAGCGATTAAGGAGCTAATGTTTGTATGGCACTGGGTGGTCCAGGAGCTCTCTTAAGTGCTAACTTCTGTTATTGTGACAAAAGCTTCAGACTTTTAGGGATTTGGGCTATGCAGGATTCTAGATTATATTCTTTTTCTTTGTATTATTAATTTCTCTTTCATATATAAATAGCTGTATATAAATGGAAAATGCAGATAATCCAAACTTCCAACCAACTTCCAGGCAAGTTATAGATCTTTTACTGTTGCAACAGTAATACTACTACTACTACTATAATGATAATCATTAAAAACCCTAGATTTCTTTCTTTCAATTTGGCGATTGCAAATTCCACCTCATACACACAATTTGAAATATTTCAATTGTTCAATGAATTTCCATAATTTAATAATCTATGTGTATATTTGCATCCGTTACTTCTGAATATGAATATGCAAAACAAAAAAAGACTGAATGTTAAAAATGAAAGGGTAATGTCCTTCGGCAGTGGTGGTGAGGAACCTTTCAGAAACTTAGCTCTGAACTAAAGAAACAGGGTTAGTTCATGGTCTTATTCCAAATTCCTGGGTTCAAATACTTGCTTGGCATGATATGTTAGGACTGTCCTTAGGTCAGTCATGGTCTGTGTGAGGTTAAAATGAGTAGGCCCCACATTTGCTGCCCTGACTTCTTAGAAAGAAGATACAACACTGGTAAACTCAGGAGGCCAATGTAGAAGACCCCGTTACAATTTCAACTGAGGATAGAAAGGTTTAATACATAATTCCTCCCTGCTTCCAACATCAGTACTCAGCCCACAGTACATGTGACTAACATATTTTCTTCACTCCAGTCTCTGAAGCTTAGAGGATGAATGGAAATGCAGCCATTGTCGTTTTTCTTTAGCTCCCTCCCAGCTTATTTATACTTGTCAAGTGAGAATGCAGCACCATGCCGCCACTAAGAGCTGCTGGCTCTGAGTTTGGGAAGGAACAAGTGAACAAGTGAAAGTCCACACTACCCAATTGTATATGGTGACTGTGCAAGGATTCTCAGTTTCTCCTTGGTAGAATTGGCTTTTTAAGGCTAGAAGACAGAATCATGCTTCTAATCCTCATGGTGCAGCCTCATATGAACATATGGGCAGCAAAATGGCATTTTTGGTGCAGCTTGGCTCCTACGAAGCAAGGTTCATGAAGCAATTTTTAACTGGTGACCATTGGGCAAGTGGCTAATTGCAAATTTGGTTACTATTGAAGGTGCAATGTTGTTAATTATAGTTTGACTATGTAAAATAGTTTCTTGGGCAAGTTACTTTTTTCTACCTCCATTTCTTCACCTATCAAACCATCAAATAGACTGGACTTTTGTTTGTGTGGTATTTTTCAAAGTAATGCACACATTTTTATGGAGTGATGGCAAAATGTCCTGATGGTTGGTCAAGAGTGATATGGTAAAGATATATGAAGAATCTTGATTGAAGTTCATAGCAAATAGTTGCATGGCTTTGACGGAGGGCCAGCCCAAGACATTTTTCTACCTGAGGCAAAGGAAAAGCTGCCCCCTCTTCCATGTACAAAAGTGTACCAGTCTGACTGGCAGTGGAATCTTATTTAAACACTGGGGATGGGATTGTGTCCTCCTCTACCACACTTGCAGGCAGCAGAGCTAACTTCGGGGGCACAGGACATGTGGCATGGAATACACTGCTGAGTTGTGTCCTCCAGTGCGTGGCAATCACTTGCTGCTCACTTGGACAAGTGCTGCAATGCAGCAGCATTCATCATGTGAACAGGGCAAAACATGCACGCATGTGATGCCTGCTGGGATGCATGCAACCAACAGAAGGGAGTGTTACTGGATACTGCAGAAAAACAAGAGAGAAATAATTCTCAAAGTGCCAAAAACATTTATTCTGTTTGCGCAATGTGTTTCAGAAATACAATTCCCTTTTCAGGGACTTTAAGAGTGTCATCAGACAAGCATTTTATTGCACGCTCATTTCTGGCCACTCACAGTTTTTCGCTGGTCCTTTTGGTGATGCTGTCCTCCTCTCACATGTCTCCGGCTCCTTCTGATCTTCTTTCCATGACAAAATAAGACCCTGGTAAATCCCATTTTTCCCCCAGAAGCAAAACATGCCATCATTTCCTGCTGTGTGCAGGAAAAGTAGCGCGATAAAAACGCCCACTGAATGGGCCATGCGGTCTTTGTTCACTTCCTCTTTCTTCCCCGTGTGAAGAAAGAGGAAGTATTGTGGGACAAAAGTGGGAGGGAAAGTGATGGTAGGGAAAAGCGACCCCTCCCCCCGGTCTGATGACTCTCTAAAACTATACAAACAATTATATAGGAATCATTACTCACAATTAAAAACATTTCTAAAAGTATAAAATATTATAGCAAAGCATTTTATAACACAACCAACTATATACATACCTCCTATCATTGGTAAGGGTAATGTGTTCCTAATACCTATTAAAATGTTTGTCACAAATAAATATATTATTGGGCTGCATCCACCCACTTCTTTAAAAATATAGTATCACCTCTATTTTTAAAAAAACCTTGAAGAAGTGATTGTATTTCTGAAATGTGTTAGACAGAATAAATGTTTTTAGGCACTTTGAGAATTATTTCCCTCTTGTTTTTGTGCTGGAATCCATGGTCTGGATTCTCACTTGATTGGGATCCTTTCCCCATGGCACTGTCTGAAGGTTTCCATAGGTGTATGCCTGAAAGTGTCTGCAGACAAAACAGCGAGCAACAAGGAAGCATTGGGTCAGTGGCTCAGGAGGATGGGAGTAGCCAAGGGGCTCAGGAGAAATGACTCCCCACCCCTGCATCAGCCACCTGAGACAGCTGTGTCTGCCTAGTGGTAGGGCCAGCCCTGTTGGGCACCATGTCTGGATCTGGACAACCCAGGCATCAATGAAAGGTTGACTCATGTGCCTAAGTCTGGATCCGGTCAATTCTGCTATCTTGTGTAAGCAAGAAAGCAAAAGTAAGTGCCCAGTATTTTATATAAATTCAGGTGGATTGCTCTTTGCCAGGTTCATTACAGCAGGAAGGTCTTTAAAGACTGCCATGTGATCTAATGCAAGGGGGTGGGCACTGGGGGATAGGAAGGGGCTTCTCAGTTAGCTACTCCTGCTTCCTTTATACTTTAAATACCCGCTTTCCATAAGTGAATTCTTGTGTGTGTTTGTCTAAATTTGCCTGTGTGTTCTCCAGATTTGCACCATCACTCTCCCTCGTTTGTTGAATTATTCAGGGGATCCAGACAGTGTTGTCTTTCCCTTGTAACCCTCCCATGTTTTCCCACCACCTCTTCCATCTTTTTCCTTACGAGGGACAATGCATTAAGGGGAAAAAAAGTCAGAATTGTTGCATGATGCCTTCTGATTGTTAGCACCAGGAGCAACCTACCGGGGTGTCCTGCTTGTGAGCTTCCCATAGGCCAGTGGCTTGCTGGCCACTGTGGGAACAGAATGCTGGACTAGATAGGCCATGGGTCTGATCCGGCAGCACTCTTCTTGTGTTCCTAAGAGCTGGCGCACAGGACTGTTCCCCAGATTGGATCACAACAAGTGATCTTTGACAGAACACCAAAAGCTGCTGCTTCTGTTGCGATGGTGTGGGCAGTGGTGTTAAAACTTTGTGAGAGAAGGTCTAGTGCGAATGTCTGAATCATTGCGTGTACCTAAAAGGGCTCTTTGGGGCCGTTTCCGTTTGTTTCGTTTGTTTTGCTATGCAATGTAGAGGGAGGCCCCTCTTTCAGTCAGAATAAAACCACCAGCGTCTTCCGTTTTGAGCTATTTGGCTTTTCCTTCGGAAGCCCGTGACAAGCAATGTCATGCTTGGAGTAGGCCCTTGGAAATAAGCCTGTGACCGCGCGATGACAATATGTAGGCAGATATATGTTACATTAATGGCTTAATGCCTTGTGTTGTAATTGCCTATAAAGCAGCAGTTAAAGGAGGGGGGGAGGGGAAAGGGATTTATAGGCTGCATAAAGGGAGAAGTGTTCTGCAGCTCCCTCTTGTGGTGAAATGGGATAAATACAGCTGGCATTTGTTTTTCCCAAAAAGGGGTTGGCCTGGGGAGGAGATATAGAATATGGAGCTGCCTTGTGTGAAATAGGACCATTGCTGTCTCTAGTTCTGTAATCTGGAAAACAGTGGCTCTCTCAAGGTTTCAGGCTGGTAGCTGTCCTTAGCAGTCTTTCAGCCTTCTCTCCAGAAAGTATGTTAGTCGTAGCCTATATGTTATACTGGAGAAACTACCATAAGTGATGCAAAACAACACAGACTTAAATATGGTTATTAAAGTATAGTTAATGTATTTAGTAATGATTTGGGAGTTGGGGGAGGTAAAATTGAAATGCCTGCCAGCAAGTGCTGGCAATCATCATACTACCTTTGGCCAAAACGCTGTAAGGCAGGAGCTCTTAGCGTGGTTCTACACTTACACAGTTAACCCAATTACTGCATGGACATAAATATTTCTTGCAGAGAATGCATAAAGTGTGAACAACATACCTGTGGTTTTGCCCCTGCATATGTGTCTGGAAACATTAATAGGAGCAGATGTGTATTATGGAAGTACAGATTTTTAAAGTCCGTTCCATCTGTGTTTGTGGTCAGGCAACTTTCCTTCCATCATCCGCTCATTGAAAGAATTGGATTTTTTGTAGGAGAATTTCATTTGTTTACAAATGTGCATTTGCACTAATGGGCACTAGAGCAAGTGGACATTTGCAAAGGACGGAAATTGCACCAATTCCCCCTGAAAGTACAAAACGGGTCTGCAAGTCCATGGGATCTGCGCAACTTAGAAAAAGCCAGTCCTCTTCAGAATCCACAGGTCACATTTATAGAAATCTGAACACATTTGAATCCATTTCCGATTTCTCTGGCATCCCTAATGTGGGTGTTTACAGACATGTGTTGTCTATGTTTTTGCTGCAGGAAACACCAGGGAACATACAAAAATTAGCTTCATGCAGATGTTTCCCTCCCTCTCGCAGAATTAAAATTCAATGGGGGGACAGTGGGGACAAGCCCATTGCTCCCACCTCCTCTATGGCATCCCCATTGCCCACTCCTGCAGCCCTCCGCATGTTTGGAGCCTTCACTACTTGTGTAGGCTCCTTGCATGATTTAGAACCTTGCATAATTAGGGTTCTAAACAGGGCTGGCCCAAGACATTTTGCTGCCAATGTTGAAGGACAAGATGACTCGTCCAATTCCACATACAGAAGCCAGATGGACTGGACTGGAAGTTAAATCCTACACTGGCAACGGGACAGCCTCCTTCATCGCACCTGAGCGCAGCAGGCTAGCAGGGTACAGGGCAAGTGAGTGGCACACACAGCTATGTCTTCCAACACTTTCCTGCCATTCCCTGTTTCTTAGCATCTGAGCAGCCTCTTCACTCTGCCTAATAGTAGGGCCAGCCCTAGATCTACATCATGTGGAGAGCGGTACTTGAGTAGAGAAAGCTCCCTACTGCAGAAGATGTGGAGGGCTGCAGGATCACATCGACAAGGACACGGCAGAAAGGGCAGGGCCAATGGGCTTGTTTCCACTCTCCAGTTAATGCGATCATAATTGTGTGTTTGCATGTGTGCACATGCATGTGTAAGAAATGTCTGCATGGGATACCTGTGTATCCTGCATAAAATATGGAGCCCTGCATAAAATATGGAGCATTTGGCTTTGAATACTGTCTCTGTATATCTGACACAAAAGCTAGAAAAGTACTTTTAAAAAATAAAGGCTGAAAATTCAGAGAAGGGACTTGGATTAACTCCCCTTCCCCCACAATAAGTACAGCCTTGAAAAGAGATCCTTTTAAGTGAAGGTATCAGGGACTGAACCTGGGGCCTTACATGTGCAAATCATGTACTCTGTCATGGAGATGTTGTGTTCAAAGTAATGATTATGTTCAAAGTAATTTTTTCCCCGGACAGTGTTCAAAACTAATATGGGGAACACCACATTTTTCCTTCTCCCCCATCAAACTTTGCTTTCTCCCAACTTCCACAGTGGTTTTGAAAGGAAATGTACTCCTCCTGTTGTAAGTAATTGTCACAGAGAATTACAGATAGAGCCAAAAGGCCCTACAGTGTGCAAATCAAGCAGTAATCAAATGTGAAATTTGCACATGTTTCCCCTATAGACCAAAGTAGGGCTGATTCAGTCTATGGAGAAAATTTGCACAAATTGATCAGGGAAAGTTGTGCAAATCGAACTTGAGCACATGTTCAGCAATTTACGAACATCTTCGGTGGGCACGTGTTCACACTTATGGACAGGACATGCTTGCATGTTTTGCAAGCAGAAATAAAATTTTCACACTTCCCCATCAGTGGGCCATGGCCTACCTGTGACGTTCTGGAGGATTTTTTTATTTTATTTTTTGCAACTCCTGCAAAACTCCATGTGATGCTAGGGCTCCAAGCCAGGCGAAGCAGAGTATTTCATTATGAAAACATGCTCAGTTTGGCCTAAGAAGCACTGTCTCCCAGTAAAGTCCAGGGATGCATGCGAGAGACTCTTTTACACCATGTCCAATCTGGATGCAGCCCAGAGGCCTCTAAGGCATGATGCCACTTCACACAGGATGCCTGCCAAACCAGAAGTAACTCTTCTTCCGCTGCATTTGGTCCCTGCACCCCAAGCTTCATCATTCGAAGAGCAACAGCACAACCCAGGCCTAAAGCAGAACATAGGTGTTTCTTCTGATCTTCAGGGCCTCATGCTACTTGACAGCATACTGGCTTCTTTGCTGGGAATAAGACATCAGCTTAGTGATGCCATAGCTGGTGGGGAGGACTCTTTGTCCCCAAACAGCTTGTCTAGGAGGGGCTACATCCTTCCCCCCATCCTAGGGTGTCAACAGACGACCATTTTATTACATGCTCATTGCTGGGCACTCAAGGATTTTCGCGGGTCTTATTCATGACATCGTCTGCATCCCGCTCCTTCTAGCCTTCTTCGCACGACAAAAAAAGAGCCCAGTAAATCCAAATTATTTTTGAGATGGAACTTGCCTCTATCTCCTGCTGTGTGCATGAGAAGCAGCGTGATCAAAATGGCCCACTGAATGGGCCATGTGCACATTGTTTACTTCCTCTTTTGAAAGAGGAAGTAATGGACAAACGCACAGGCAGAGAAGCGATGGTAAGGAAACGCGATTTCCCTCCGTGTGATAATACTCCCAGTTGAAAAACTTGGCCATTGCTCCTTTACAGCAAAACAGTTATCTTTGTGGTTTTCTAGCCTAATTGGTGTATGAATAGCAGGGAGAGGGTAGCCAAGCCAAAAATAATCCTATCTGAAATCTAGGCGATTAAAAATATTATTTATAAGGTTGTTTTTTAAAGTTACACATTTCCAAAAGTGCTGGAGTCTGAGGTTTCTGGTTAATTGAAACACAGGGTCTGAGTGTGAGTCAGGAGTATGGGTGGAAGGTTGTCACATGATGTTGAGGAAAATAATATTGTTGTTTCTTTCTGACAACAGTCACCAGATGCACTCCAGTGCAGAGTGGAATGCATCTATTGGTGAGCAACAGCAGAAAGTTTAGGAGGACCACTATAATGGTGATGATAATTTTAGGCGGAAGAATTGCATGTTTCCAGTAAGTTTATTTGGCAGTTTGAAGTGCTGGGAAATTTGCACTCTGCTCATCATGATGTAAACACTTGCGGGGTGAGGGTGGGGTGGAATGTTGTCTGGAGAATGCTCAGAAAATTAATAATTGAAGTGCAACCTCAAAGCAAAAAACACATAGTTTGGAAAGGCCCAAGCAGAAAGTGCATATACGCTCGGATCTTAAGCTTTGTTTTTTTTAAAGAAAATGTTAGAAAAAAGATGGAGCAGTTGCTTTCTCTCTCTCTCTTTGTCCTATGAAAAGACAGTAAGAATAAATCTGCAGGGAATTAGACTTGGGTTGAATGCATTAAGAAAAGATTTCCTAACTCGAACGGGACAAGCTCTGTCTTGGGAAGTCCTGCTATTGGACATTTCCAAACAAAAGAGGAATACTTTATGCATAGGATATCCTGTCTGGGATCAAGGCAGATGCTGATAAGTTTACTTAATCTTACACACGTTGTTGCTTGAGGCATTTTATAAACAGCTGCCAGGAGCCCTGTTTTATGTTACTTTAATTGGGAGTACACCTGAAAAACAGAACACCACATTTTTATGTTAAAAAAGGGAAAATAATGAAAATAGCATAAATCGAAGACATGGAGAATTTTTTTAAAATTGAGTGTTTCCAAGAGGAAATTTGGAAAATGAAAAAGGCAGTTTGAAAAGAGCAAATTTTGCACTTAGGGCCTTCCAGCTAAAGGCCTAACACCCATCTGGCAGAACCCCCAAAGTTCAGGTTGTGTCTGAATGCTGAAAGCTCCTAGGATAGTTATCCATTGGTTCCCTTTCCGCTCCCTATATAACCCCATATAGTTTAGATGCACACAAAATGGTGGTCAAAGATGTACAGTAGCATAATGGTTCCATTCTCCTGCTCTCTCTCCTTCCTGCATGTTTGCAATGATGTCTGCTCCATTATTTGCCTTTGTCAGAAGATATGTGGGTGTTTCAGCACCTGGGGGTATTGGTCCAGAAACATCCTCAGGTGAAGTGTAAAACAATTAATGCTCCTAAGGTTCACATTTGTTAGGGTCAGTGGCAGGGACTGGGTGACCGCAGAAGCAATTACCGGTTTGTCTCCCCGATGTCCAGATGCCCTTTTTTGTTTTGACTGGATTGTTACAAATTTGCTGTTGACGTTCTTTATACTTCGTGCAGGCGGTGTTCTGGAACTGCAGAGCACGCCGGTTGCAATTTAATATTGACGTTCCAGCTGGCTTGTTTCCTTTAGATACTGGGCAGCATTGTAGATGAGGCCAGGAAACAAGTGAGTAAATAAAGGGGTATGTTATTTCCATGGTGGAGTCTTACACAGAGGTACATCCAGAATTTTCCTAAGAATGGTGGTTAAGCCTTAAATACATTGGAGCCAAACTGCTTGTAGTAAGTGAAATCTGTGATCACTTGGCATATATATATATATATATATATATATATGCTTAAAAACAGTCACAGTGTGTATTATTATTATTATTATTATTATTATCATCATTTATTACATTTGTATACCAACCCAGAGCCAAAGCTATCTGGGCGATTTACGTAAGATCATGTGTGAATTCACTCAGGGGAAGGATGGTTAACTATTCCTGCCATGCGGTTTGCCTCCCTCCCAGGCTGCTAAAAAAAACAATCAAGCACACAATACAGGTACCTGACTTCTTGTCAGCAGCGGGGCTAATAGCACCTGTCTGTACAGTTTGATTGGAAAACATCCCTTCGTCGTGCACCAATTTGGAGTTCCCCTTTCCCTGCTTTTAAGCTTTAAACAAAGATTTGGGGAAAGATTCATTCACAGATCTCTTGTGTCATGTATAGCTCCAAATCTGAAAGAGTGTGGGTAGGTAAGGGGATTACACACCAAGGAATGTTGGCCAGTTTCATAGTGATCTTGGCTGGCTTTGGCAAATGCAATTTGTATTTTGCACAGTTCCATGGAATTCCTTTTGATTCTGGATAGTGTTCCATACAAGATGTTGGGCTCCATGGGGCTGAAACCAAGAGCCCTGCAGGACCCACATTGACAGGGTTTGCACGATCACTGCAGCCCAGCATGGTGTATTTAAGCCACGGGGGATTCTGGTATGTGCCGGCTGCCCTTTTGAATATTCAAGTCAAGGTGGGCAAGATTAAACAACCTTTTCACCACCTAAAACAGCCCATGGTTATGTTTAAACTATCTGCTGTATGCAGAATGCTGGGAGTTGTAGGATTCCCCCATCCTATCTGAATGTGGGCACCACACTTCAAGAAGGATGCAGACAATCTGGAGTGTGTTCAGAGGAGGGCAACAAGGATGATCAGGTCTGGAAACAAAGACATATGAGGAGAGATTGAAAGAACTAGGCATGTTTAGCCTGGAGAAGAGAAGATTGAGGGGAGACATGATAGCACTTGAAATACTTGAAAGGTTGTCACACAGAGGAGGGCCAGGATCTCTTCTCGATCAACCCAGAATGCAGGACACGGAATAATGGGCTCAAGTTACAGGAAGCCAGATTCCGGCTGGACATCAGGAAAAACACCCTGACTGTTAGAGCAATGCGACAATGGAACCAATTACCTAGGGAGGTGGTGGGCTCTCCCACATTAGTGGCATTCCAGAGACAGCTGGACAACCATCTGTCAAGTATGCTTTGAGGTACATTCTTGCATTGAGCAGGGGGTTGGACTCAATGGCCTTGTAGGCCCCTTCCAACTCTACTGTTCTATGATTCTATGATACTGTCATTAAAATCTAATGGTACTCCATTTTCCTTGCGCATACAGTTTGAAGCTGCATGTTCCTTTCCCATAGAAAAAAATAGAACTAGTCAAAGACTGCCTCTCACTCCAAAAACAATGGAGCCCCTTCCCCCCCACTTTCTTTAGCGTGTGTGTGTGTGTGTGTGTGTGTGTGTGTGTATGGGGGGCAAATTTAGAGGGGGCATGTGTAATCTGGGTCAGGGCCCCATGCATTTACAGTAAAGTAAAAAAAAAAAAAGTAGACGCTATGCATTTTTAACATATCATCTAGTTTAGTTGGACTTTTCTTCCAAAGAAAAGGGGGTGAGAAATTCATGGATATTCTTGCAAAGGGTGAAATTGTCAAGATTTTGAGTGGTGAGGTAGAAATATTACTTATAAATTGTACTACAAGATGGGCTGAGAGCTGCTGCTACTTCTTGTTCATTTTGGTTTGTTTAAAAATGAAGCTACAGCTTGGGTAAGCATTGGCTGGCAACATGGCTGCTGCATGCTTTGTACTTTGAAGTGAATGTATGTGACGAGTAAGTGAGACACGGATATTCTAAAACCTTCCTGGAAAAAAGGTAGGGAAGAAAGCTAAACAGTCAGAGGAATCAGGCCATATAATTCCCCCCCCCCCCTCAGATTACGAGTAAAGGAAGGCATGTCTAGTCCAATGGTCTGTCTCTGACAGTGGCCAGCCATAAGCTTCTGAGGAGAGTTAGAAGCAGGACAAGATGAAGGTAGCTTATTTGTCCACAGCGTGATCAGAGGCCTATAGTCTCTGAATCAGGAGTAGGCAACCTTTTGGGGGATGTTGGCACATTTGGAAACTTGAGAAACTGTCCTGGACACCACCACAAAATGGTTGCCATGGGAGGCATGACAAAGGACAACACACCCCTATGGCTGCACATTGCAGGGGGGGCAGTTGTGGTGGCAACTACCTTTCAGGAAAGCTGTTATGCCATTAATAATCTGATTGAGGGATCCCCTGATGAGCTTCTGAAGAAACGCATGGGTTCCACTAATTCAGCTTAGTCTCGCTACTAATCTCAAGACAAGCCAGCATTTGTCATGGAGAAAATGAACAGAACCTTAAGGTCGTGTACAGAGACTTTAAGGTGGCTTTTTAAAAATGAACTTGAAGGTGGCATTATAGAACTATATAATGTCCATGGTAAACCTGTTCATTTTTCTTTCTGCTTCACTATGGTCTCTGGTCAAACTAGCTTTTCAGGTTTCTGTAGCACTGCAATCTGTATTTGAGGAAAACTTTGAAATTTGCTCCCAGAAGTATGACCAGAGCAGGTGTAATGGGTGTGTGTTGTACCTATTGGACAGTTCCCATAACATCACTGGCAGTGGTTCAGATACTCTCCCATTACCAAAGCATTTTGTAAAAAAACTTCATACTTTTTTGGGGTGTGAGTGGTATGATAAAGTAACTGTGCAAATCTGTTAATTATTAGTAGGGTGTTTTTTTTAAGGAAAGGAGCAGTTGTACACATCCAGTTGCTACAACAAAACAATATGTCCACATTTCAACAATATATTCTTATTTCAAAAAATCATTTGCCCCACCCCATTGGACAATCTGTACCACCCTTCCCCAACCTGTGTCCTCCAGATGTTTTTGAGTTCAGCTCCCATCAGTCCCAACCAGCATGGCCAATGGTCAGGAATGCTTAAAGTTGTAGTCAAAAACTTCTGGAGGGTGCACCTGTTTGGGGAAGGCTGTTCTGTACTCTTCAGCACATTCAGGACTACTTCCTTTTCTTTTTCCCTTAGTAAAATGGATTGGCCTAAAACAGGGGTGAGCAACATGCAGCCTGCTTTCCCCCATTACTCCCCAAAATTGTTTTTAAAAGAGGCATGTTTTGCCTCCCTTTTTTACCCTTTTAGAGTAGCTGTTATATACTGGGAGACACTCAGGCATTGGCACACTGTGTTGCGTAAACCATTATGTCTTCTGCAAGATCATATGCAGTGAGGAGGAGGGATAATAAGGATGGCCTTAGTCATGATGCTGAGGCTGCAACCTATTCTGAAGCCCAGAGTGCTACTAGGTATGATAAGACCTCTTACCATTATGAGGTACAACTGCGACTCGTAACACAATGATGTATCCTCAACTAGTAGCAATAGTGCTCTTATTCAGGGTTCCAGTGAGTCAGCCATGCCCTCCTCCAGGATACTTCATTCCATACTCCCATATTTCATTTTTCTTTTCTAACAGATTCTACATATCCCATGGCTTATCCTAATCAGTTTTCATTGGGCTATTTTGGGGATATCTCCCTCTTCCTTTTCAGTGGCCCCATTTTGGCTCCATTTCTGCTAACTGGCCCATACCACCTGAATTTTATTTATTTATTATTACATTTATTTCCTGCCTTTTTTCATCTTGCAAGGATGGACCACGTCTCCATTTTATCCTGACAACAACTCTGTAAGGTGGGTTAGGCTGAGAGCCAGTGAGTGGCTCAAGTTCACTCAGTGAGCTTCATGGCTAAATGGGGACTAGAACCCAGGTATCCCAAGTCCACATCAAACACTCTAACCACTATACCACACTGACTGTTGTAGCAAGGTATGGAGTTCCCTTGTGCCAAGAGCCAGCTCTGAGCCTTTGATCTTCAGGGCGGTGGCCTGAAGATGGAAACCAGACCCTCTATATTAGCCCTCTGCTCCTGGATGACTTTGGTAAGTAACAGTCCACCTCATTCTGGCTGGAATCCTATTCAAGACTTGGGGTGGGGTGGGGTGGGGGTTTCTTGGTGCACAGGAACTATATTTCCCAATTAAACCACCTGTAATGCTGGTAGGCCTGTTGGTCCTGGTGTGACAATGATGCCATTGGCTCTCCAGCTGCTATTCATAATTAATTTCCACTTCATATTGGAGTCCAAATTAATTACAAACTGAAAAGGCATAAGAGGCACACAAAAACTGAACAATTTTTTTATAGAGTTGAAATGAAATTCTGCAGAATTCAAATATGACTATTTCAACTTGTTTGAGATAGGAACTTAAATTTTATTCATGAATTGTAAGGTAGCAATGTGAACTCTTAATGTTTGAGATACCAGAATGTGTATACACTTTGCTTCCCACCCCCAACCTCCAATTTCGGCATCATCCACTAGGCATGCTGTTTAAAACATTAAACTAGGAAATACAAACTAGCATTTGTGCAAGCAAATTGATTTGTTTGAGAATCCCTACCTGCTAGTTTCAGTCCTACTTACAATACCCAATTCCTCTATAAAAGAAACAAACCTTTACTCTTTCTTAGATGGTCAGCTTCGTTTCAACAATCTTCAGCATCTGCTGGGATATTATGGATATCTATTCTTTCTATGTTGCTTTGACAGTGCAATCCTCTGCACTTCTACTGGAAAGTATGTCCCATGAACCTCAATGGGACTTACTTCCAGTCCCAGGTAAATGTGTACAGGATTGCAGCCTTAATTGGTTGTTAAATGTGCAAAAACTGAGGCTCTGAGGCTCAGCCCTGCCGCGAAGCTGCCCTCCTCTGATGTGGAAGCTGTAGGCAGGCTGTAGTTACATAATGTGAAAGGGAAGGCAGTCAGCATATTCATTTCTTCGCATGTTCCATTGCTAAACTCTGACACAGGAAACTAAAACTTGGACTGAGCTCCGTAAATGTTAGAGCACGGGTGAGAAATGTGTGGCCCTCCATATGTTGTGGGACTGCAACTCCCATCAGCCCTAGCCAGCATAGTCAATGGTGAGGTATGATAGGAGTTGCAGTCCAACAATATCTGGAAGGCAACACATTCCCTACCCCTGTGTTAGAATATTAATTTGTAACTTTAGTCCACTACTGTCCACCAAGTACACAATATTATTATTAAATGTCCCCAAGCTACAAGTAAAAAAAACAGTACATTAAAACAGACTCCAGACAAGGTAACTTTATTCTGCTGTAAAGGTTTATATGTACATATAATTCACAGATCTCAGTCATACATTCAGTGAAACATTTGTGCCTGATAGCCGTTATCCAATTTCTTGATCTAACTTGTTTGAGCCCAATTGACAGTTATGGGGAGCCTATTTCTCTTTTGTTTTTATCGCTACAGTTTCCCCCTCTGTTGTTGTCTTTCTGGAAGGGCCTTACATATTCTTAATCTGATTGTAAATAGATAGAAGAGCATTACTTTTGTTGATTTTTACTGCCAGTGAAGAGGGAGCATTTCTGTTGCGTATGGTACTTTTTTAAGGTCCTGGGAGAGAAATCTAGAATTTGGGATTTTATCCTCAAAGTAAGGTGAACAGTATTCAACTCTTCTCTACTGGCTGTTAGAAGCCATTGCAAGAGGAGAGAAGGAGCTGCTTAAAATCCCAAATGCCCCTCCCCCCATTTGCTCCAAAAAATTTTGAATACCTCCAACATTTGTAGATAGTCCCCTGAGGGGCTATATAGCTCTGATTAAGAATGACTTGGTTAGAGTGTCAGATTAGGACTGGAAAAGCCTGGGTTCAAATTTTTACTCAATAATAAAGCTTGCCAGTTGATCTTGGTAAATCACTGTCTTTAAGATGGTTTTACCTCACAAAGTTGTTGTGAGGATCAATTTGTGAGGACAACTATGTTCACCAATTTCAACTTCTTGGAGGCAAGGCACAATATAAATGTAACAAATAATAATAGTAATGTTGCACAAATAACAAACTGTGAACGCCCCTGGTGTTTCCCAGAATGTGTAAAATATACCCTGCATACTGGTACATACTATATGCATTTCATACATATTATAGAGAACTATATGTCTGTGTGAGGCCCAGCTCCCTTGCAACATCTGCAACTAAACACTTGTGAAAGAAACAGCAATATTCTTTATTAAGGCAGGAGACAAACACAGGCACCTCACCAGAGTCCATGGATCACAGTCCTTAATGAGTCCAAGGTCAACCCCCCCCCCCCAGATAATCCAAACAGGAGACAGGGAAGCCTTTTAGATTAAAGGGACATCGCGTTTCCTTACTGTTGCTCTGCTTCCTGCTTCTCTTCTGCATTTGAAATGAGTTGAATTATACGGGAAGAAAGCAGCGACTACGTGGCCTGTAATTGAAAACCTGCCAGCTCATCTAGTTCAATGGGACAGCACCCCCTGGCAAGCGGCTTATAGCGCAACTTTGATTGCACACAGCAGGAAACCTCGACATATTTCAGAAGAATCAGGTTTTCCGAGGTTTATTTTTAAATGGAATAACGGAGGGAAGGAGCGGGAGGCACACAGGAGGTTCGTGTCCTTGTCAAAATGGCCCGCTAACTTCCATGAGTGGCTGGTCACGAGCGTGCTATAAATTCTCATTTAAAGAAGCCCAGGGTCTTTTAATCCAGCAGTATAATCCAAAGCCAGGTCCCAAGGAATGGAAGTCAAGGCATACTATATAGTTCAGGATTCAAAGGAATGTCTGGGAATAGTGACATTGTTCCAACAAACCCCTTTTGCCTACACACCATCTTTTATATAGTGGGGTGATTAGAGCTCCTTGCTTGTCAATCCAGCCCGATGGGAAAACTTTGGCTGGAGTCAAGAACTCTGCCTAACTGATTGTTTTTCCTTTTTCCTTTTCAGCCGCTGTTTTTGCCTGGGAGATAGCCTTGGGCATGTCTTTTCCTCAGCCAAGTCCACCTGTTTACTGCTTATCAAAAAATCTTTCTCAGGCTGTGGTAGCTTGGACACTTTTTCCCAGGCTAGCTCTGGCTATAATTGAGAAGAAATAGCTGCCTCCCCCTGGCTATAGTCTTCTGTGAAACCAGCAGAGACAAATTCCCAGCACCCTGACCCTCCATCCCTTGACTAGGCCTTAAATCAGAGTCTCCTGTCTCTGAATCTGATTGTTCCTATGAGCCCATGGTGTCAGGGAAAGGCTTGACAGTGTGTAGAGGACATGTGGCCCTGGTCCTGAAAACATGTACATACAATCCAACTCCCCCACCACACCATACCATAATAGAAAAAAGGTATGTGTCTTCTAAGTTCCATAGCATGTGAAATGGCCCTTAGGTCCTGCTCAGGGATGGCTCTCTCATTAGTCAGCATGAGGCCGATGCTGAAGGATGGTGAGCAGGCAGAGCTGTGTGTGTCACATGGCTTGGGCTGGTCCTCTAAGCTAACTGGCTGTACTCAGGTGTGGTAAAAGTTGTGATCTTATCAGTATTGCAGCAAGATTCAATTCTCAAGCCAATTGGCTTCTGTTCATTGAGGAAATCTTGTCAATTGTCCTTGGTTTTGGCAGCAAAATTTTTTGGGCTGGCCTTGGCCTTGCCTTTTAACAGATTGATTGACAGCCCGTGTCTTATTCACTCTCACAATTACCCTCTCAGGGTAGCTTGCTCTTATCCCTTCTTTTTTTCTTAACTTTTAAAAAGTAATTGCTGGTGGTTTTAGTAACTTCATTAGCACCATTCCCTGAAGATATACAGATGCAAATTGCCCTGGCTTGCTGATTTAGAAGTGTTCAGTTCCTTACAATTTTCCTCATCTGTTCTCTTGTCGATAGTCCTATTGACAAGGCTGTAATTACTACCTAGTTATCCTTTTGAAAGCTTTCAGGAGTAGCTTTCCTGTTGGGGTTGTCAGGGAAAAGTGGGTTTGTGCATGAGCCCAGGATTGGCACCCTAAACATTCCCTGAATTCTAGGAGCTGCTGCTAATGTGACGCTTTTGATTCTCTTTTAAAAGGGAATCTGTATGAGTTCATACAGGCAAGCATGACTGGTCATTGAGAAATACTTCATCAATACTGAATTAGCCTTTGCCATCTACCATCCTTAGCTTTAGACATTTTGCCTTGGATACACATACTCAACCTTCATGTCCAGGTCACTGCTCACCTTGTAGGAGATACTTCATGGAACTCCTGCAGATGGATGCAGGGTGGGGAAGAGGAATATTGAGCTGTCAGGTATTTGTAGCAATGGAAGACCCAGTAACCATCATGATTTGCCAGGGGTCTGTTTTTAACTTAATTTTTAGACTGACTCTTCCTCTATAACTTGTTTTTCATTATACTTTCCTGTTCTTTTGGCTCTGTCTACAGCCCTTTCTATTTTTTTTTCTCCCAGTATCTAGCCTGTCTTTATGAGCGTTTATGGCTTACAATATAAAAGGATAATATGCACAGTTCAGATTGATATGATAGCATGGTTTTATTGAATAGATTCAATTTATTAAATTGCCTTGGAGCGCAATCCTATGGCCCTTGGGTGGGTGCCATAGGATACTGCAGAGAAGGAGATCTGCTAGTGAGGTCCTTCTTTGATTGGTGGCAGAGAACTCCACTCCAATGCTTCACCCCAAGGATCGCTCTGTTTTATAACACTCCTGTTCCATCAGATAAACTTCCCTAAATTGGTTAATTTTTAAAGTGGGAGGCTTCAAGGCTCAAGTCTGCTTGGAAGCCATAGCCCAGCTTTCCCCAACCTGGTGCACTTCTGTTGGACTACACATCTGGATGGGAGCCATAGCTGGCTGGGGATAATGGGAGTTGTAATCAAATATCTGGAGGGCACCGGGATAGGAAAGGCTTCCGTAGGCTCTCAAATGGAGGTTCTTTTATCCCAGAGAAGATATGTGGAGACTAGCTCTGGACGGCAGTGAAGGAAAGGTACTTTGCCACTTCACCTCAGGGATTACAGAGCCTGAGCCCTGATGTTGGTGGAATCCTGGCTCAAACAAGCCTGACAGGGCATTGGCCATTTTATTACTTCTATATGCTGTTATAAATGTAATAATTGTAATAATTCTGACATTCCTATATCTCTTATACTGATGATGACACACAATGTGACCTGTCCCATATTGGTGGTATCTGTTTCTTTGTCAGTTCTTTTTTAATTGATCTGAGAGCAATTTATCAGTGTTATTACTCTTCTTGAAAAAGAAGTTGCTTGACAAGATTGATGTGTTGATAAGTCTTATGGATGTCTAAAAGATCTAATTGTTCTTTCAATTTCTCTAATCTTTCAAAGGATGCATGCAAAAGATTTTGTTTGTGCTCTTTTTTCCAACCTCCATTTCAGCTATCAGTATCTCTGTATTTTCATTTCTCAAATCTTTTGTAATGTGAAGCAGTAGGTATCAAAAGCCCTCTCGCAAATGCTGTGCTTCTTTTTTTTAATC
This sequence comes from Anniella stebbinsi, assembly GCA_029215795.1. Taxonomy (NCBI): domain Eukaryota; kingdom Metazoa; phylum Chordata; class Lepidosauria; order Squamata; family Anniellidae; genus Anniella; species Anniella stebbinsi. Next base: position 41,910,264 of record JARDYH010000008.1, read on the forward strand.
CAAGAACAAAACAAACCCTTCTCAGAATGCTTAAGCTTTGAGCGTGAGATGGGTTGAAAAACAGGTCCCTGAGCAGCTTTGTAACCCAAGGGACATCTCTGAGGATGATGGGAACAAAATAGCGAATCTGGACAAAAGGAAGGGTGGGGGTTGCTACTAAGATGGAGAACCTGCTTTGCCATAATTAGAATAAAATTGGGGTATTGAGAATGCTGGGGTCAGCTTCTGTTCGCACCAATCCGCCTGTCACCTTGTAGAAAAAGGCTGCGCCAGGTAATTAGGTCAAATCAATGATTATATATCTTAAGGCCAAGTGGAAGGGGCAGTAATTGTGATGAAATTTGTCTGAAGAGAAGGAAGCACAGGGTGCAGGGTGCTTGGGAGGTAACTTGTTTAAAAAAAGGTAACAAGTTCAAAGGGGAAATTAAGTTCAAGGTTCAGTTCCTGTTCACTTCTCATACTGGAAAAAAAAATCCAGGAGGCTAATATTTCTATCAAGCATGTTGTTTGATTTGGAATTGGAGAGAGAAAGCGAGAGATCATATCAGAGTGAGGAAAGGCAATTAAAACAGAGACAAGGGCCTCTAATTAGGTTTCTCTCTCCCCCATCTCCCTCCCCCCAATTGGGAAGGATAGAAGAGGTAAAAATAGAAAGATGCGATGAATCTCTCTAGTTTCCAATTGGTTTGTTCTTTCTATTCCAAGCGCATCCAGTCATCAATGCTCAAATAAACCACATCTCTCGGCAAGATCCCTAATGTAGCTTGTTATGCAAAGGAACGATTTGCTCATGGCTTTGCAGAAAAATATGGCCACTTTAACAAGCAGATTGGTGGGGGCTATGAAACTCCTTTGAATTTTTCTTCTCTTTTTCTTTTTTGTTTGTTTTGTTTAAGTATGGTGGAAAAGAACTAGATTTGGTCACACAATTGACAGAATATTATTTTTATTAGTTTTGTTGCCCCACACCGCCCTGGCTCCAGTGCCCCTGTCATTTTCCAGCCTCCACATAGGCATTATTTTGTCAATATTGGTGCCATTTCCCACGCGCCACTCAATTCACGCACAGTATGCTTTAAATGGCTACCCTACTAAGACAAACATAGCAGAGTCCCCAGTAGCATTGTATATCCCAAATGATGCAAGATGGGTGGTGCCAACTATAGATGTTGTGCAACATAAGGCCCTAAACAGCTCAGGACCAGGTTATCCGAGAGACGTCCTTCTACCATAGAGGCTGTCCCTTTCTTTACAGGGAGGAGACCCTTCTCAATTTTGGAGCCTACCATATGGAATGATCTCATTGAGACCAGGTGGGCTCCTAGTGCAGAGTTTTTCCGCCGACAACTTAAGACACATTTCTTTGCCCAGGCATTTCCAGCTATCCTTGGTTATTTTAATGAGATGTTAGTGCTTGAACACTGTTTTTTGTTTGTTTTGTTTTAATTATTGGTTTTATTGTATTTTATCATAATTTATTTTAAAAGAGAAGTGGTATAGCAATTATTTGAAATGATAACATAATGTTGGGTTTCTGATTAGGCCTGGTTTCTGCCAAATTGTTAGAGAAAGTGCTGGGAGCAACTCAAGCTTTAGTGTTGGGAGGCAAGGCAAAGGGGGGAAGCAAGGTAAAAGTGACTTGTGGAGAGGGCCAGGAACACTGGCAATGAGTTTCCTTGCTCAGACCAGAGATGAAAGCTTGGGATGTTGTGGGGATGTTGGCTTTTATCACTTGACTTTCTCTGTCCCATTTGCTGTTCAAAAGGTTTCTTTGCCAGTATGGTGGGTGACCATTAGGATTGCTGCTAGAATTGTCTGAAAGCAGACCAGATGATAGATTAAAAGCTTTGCTTGGATGGACTGGGGTGTAGAATACCAAGTGGGAACTTTGGTGTACCACCACACTATCAGTCCAAATGCAAAATATATCCCTGCCAGGCACAAGAAACAGGAGCATTCATGTCTTTGTACAAGGTGTTCTCCTACATAGGTGAATGTTCTGTCTCATTTTACTGTGTGTGTACACACACAGTAAATTTTCCTGCTGCAACAGCAATGACAGAGAGAAGGGCTGGTGGAAGCATATTCAAGTTGTCCTCTAAGAGGTCATGTATGGGAGGAGCCAAAGGGGAGATATCTCGGGGAAATCTCCACCTACTGAGCAACTTCCTATTTCAAAGATGGTGCCTGATGAATACTATGAATCTTAGGTGCAACTTTTTATTTAGAGAAAGTTGATCACAGAGAGAAAGTGGCACCTGGGTAGAATTTCTTGGGGATTTCAGGAGGAGGTTCCCATCTTTTTGAGAAATCATAGATTGTATCCTTGCTGACATCCCTCAGTCTCTAGTTCAGGGGTGGGGAACCTGTGGACCTCCCAGCTGTTGGTGGACTCTAACTCCCATCAGCCCCAGCCACCATAATCAGTTTCCAGATATGATGGGAGTAGTAGTATAAGAACACTTGGAAAGCCACTGGTTCTGCACCCTTGCTCTAGATTAGCCTTCCCCACCCTCTAGATGCCCTCTATATGTTTTTGACTAGAATTCTAATCAGCCCCAGTCTATGTAACCAGTGCTCAGGGATGATGGGAGTTATAGGCCAAAATATTTGAAGGGCACCAGGTTGAGAAAGGCTGCTCTAGAATGAATTTGGGGGACCTGTGGCCCTTCAGATGATGATGGACTGCAGCTCCCATCATACCCAGGTATTGGCCAAGTATCTGGGCTTGATGGGAGTTGTAATCCAAAACATCTGGAGGGCACCAGGTTGGGCAAAGCTTCTCTCATTAGGCAAAATACCAGGTCCAGTCTCAGAAAGTTGGAACTTCCTTGAGTGGTACTGTATATCTGATAGTTCTGACAAGGCATAATTAGGAAATATCAATAATACACATTTACACATTGATTCTTTGACAGTTTCCCCTAGTTATTGGCAAAGCTGTGGCTGAAAGGAAGAATGCCCCATATCTTCTCAATGAATGAAAGAGCCACATGTTTTTCACATTAAGTACCATTTGTGCTTTGTTTGCCCTCCATCCTTTCAAACTGTGTTGCCCTGTCCAGCAAGACGGAACAGGTGAAGGGGCAGGGATTGCCCTTGCCTTGCTGGAAAATGGCAGGATGATGCTTTTCACACATACAAGAATGGGCTAGGGGTAGAGATATACAGATTTTGTTAAATCTTTTCTTCCTGTGTTTTGTGGATTGTCAGGCATCTTTAATTCTGTCACCTGTTCGTTGACAGAATCAGATGTGTGTTTTTTTACCAGAGTTTCATTCTACTTGCACTAATTCGCATTACTGCTAATGCACATTAAATAATATGGATTAGTGTAAATGTGCATGTGCACATTAGTGCTGATGTGCATTTGGGCAAAATAAATTCGTGCAAAAACCCCCAAAAGTGAAAAACCAGTCCACAAGACTTCATAATTCAGAAAAGGCAATTTTGCGATGGAATCCACAGGTTGGATTCATAGAAAACCGAATTCGTGTGAATCCTTTGCATCATCCCTAGTTAGGGGTTCCTTTTTCTCTGCTAAATGGTAGTGGGGATAAGCTCGTGGCTTCCATCCAATGCTTATGATTTTCCTTTTAGTATCTGAGACATCTTCAAGGAAATGGAATCGTAGCCATTCTAGAAAACTGGTTTCACACCCTAACTCTCATGCAAAGTTTACAAGATAGCTGTTCTCAGCTTTACCATTGAGTAATTTTGTATCACTCTTAGTGATGAGATGGTCAGGTAAACGTGCAACAATACTTTCCCACATTTTTCCACTTCTAAAACCACTAACTTCAATAATAGCAACCCTAGTTGGAAACTTTGAGTAAAACACAAATTATGAGACAAAAAATACAAAATTTTGCAAGGAGATTAAACACTAAGGAATACAAATAGTGTGCTATTAGGCCTAGAAGATCCTGTTGGCAGCTTTTCCTCTGTCTTTGACCTTTAAGTACAGGTGAGTTTACACATGCATCTGCATCACTTGATAGCTTGCATGTGTGAACAAGCTGCCAAAGATCAAATGCCAACAAGCAAATTATCCATGATAGCATCACAAATATAACACTTCATTGGCAGAAGTTCACCTGTCCAGCTGCAACACATTGAGAACATCTGGGAATTGTTTCTTTTAATAACAACAACAACAACAACAACAACAACAACAGATTCAGATGGAACAAGAAGCCACATAATAGGTATTCATCAACATATTTAACGCTATTGTTTAAATAAGGATTATGGGTGACACTTAAGAGAGCATCTGGTTGTTCCCTATTAGCTTAATATTCAAGTTCAATATTTAATATTCAAGATGCTCCGGCAAATAGAGGTTACATTTAGATTTCTCAAAATCAACAGTCTTGTTGCTCGTTCAGGTCCACTTCTCCAAATGCATGAAGTGTTATGCAGAGTTACAGGTATATATACACATGATTGGGATGGGAGTGAGTGAGAAGAAATTATAAACAGCGAAGTCAGAGGGAAATGAAATCCAGAAAGTACAAACAGTGGAAATAGATTTGTCTTGCATTCATATTTCACACTCCTGGACCCCCAGTTATTTGTGTGGTTTGCATTTCTGATGCCCTTAAACATCACCCTCGTGTATTTTGTACCAGTATTTTGCAGCTAAGATGTTACCTATGAAAGCTTAGGTTGTAATAAACTGATTGACTTCTAAGATACCACAGAAATATTTGTGGGTTTGAACCACAACTTGATGATCTATCTTTACAAAGCCTTTTTACCTGCCTGCCTGCCTACCTACCTACCTACCTACCTGTTCACTTTATACAATAATGGTTACTGTTTGTCCCACCCCTCATTCCCAGCATTCCAAACAATTGGAAACAATTTAAAGTGATATGTTTTTTTACTTAATTTCCCTTGTCTATAGATTCTCAGTGAATGGAGTTGGAGGCTAATTGCAGAGGCAATCATATTTGGGGATGGGATTGGATGTGGGGAGTGGCCAAAGTGTGCAATAAACTGGGTCTCACATTCTATAAAATACCAGCCCTGTAAAATTTACTAAAAGTTCATGGCCCAACCTTGCTACAATATTAATGAGCACAGAGGGCATGCAAAGTTCAGAGTTTGTCTTCTATTTTATTCTTTTTCTTTTTGTATAATTCCTCCCCCACCCCACCCTCAATACAAGCTTCCCCATACTCTTGCCCCCTCCAGCTTCTCTCTTGAAGCTTATAATAACATCTCTTCTATCTTGTCTAATTTTGTTTTGTTTTTAAGGACAAATGTATTTTGCAGAATCCAAAAATAACATCAGCATTATCTTTGGTGTAATAGATGGGTGGGGGGAAATGAGTGTGGGGGTAGGGGTGGATAACAGCAGCAGTGGAGGAAAGGAGGGGGCGCTGGATCAGACAAGGTTCACGCTTTGTTCGCGCGCCATCAAAAGTCTTCAGTTATCAGGTATTTAAACCCAAATCAGCAGTTCCATATCCGTAACCTAAGCCGAATGTTTCTCCATCTAATAGCCGTGCTGCTGTCGTTTTGCACCGAGTTGGGTGACACTCGATTTGTACTCTCTGACGGGAACAGATGGGCCTTCATTGTGAAACCCCGCCTGTATGCAAATGTGAACCTAGTTTCACCCGATCCCGAGGCCTGACCCGACCATGTCTATGCATTTTACACAACACGCCTCAGCCTTGACGAGGGGGGGGGGGTGTTAGGGCAGATAAAAAATGGCTATCGGATAGTACCAGCGTCAGGTCAAGTTTACCATCCGTCTTTTCCACGGGACCAAGACGGCAACACAGTTATTTAGTTTCATCGTCTGACATTCGCCGTAATAAGCTCTGATTTCACCTGTTTCTGAACCCAACCTCTTACCCATGGGTTTTTTTTCCTTTGCAAAATTAAACAGACTTGCACAATTGATTCCTTTATTTTCATCAACACTGGGGAGTATAAGCGTATGTGGGGAACGTGGCGCTGACTTCTTTCTAACCTTCTCTTGAACTGTTTTCAAGCCCATCTCTTTTCCTCATTATTCGTGTATATTAATTTCTTCCCTCTGGAAGAAACGAGAAAGCCCGTCTGTTCCAAGTCGGTAGCAGCATGGAAATGGTTGGTTACGCACAGGCACGCGTGCGCCCACACCCTACCACTTCCTCGTCCTTTAAAAAACACACACATTTAAAATAGAGAAAAATGATAATTGATGTCAAAATAAACAAGAAGCGTTTTAGACATCAATTAACAGTTTTGCCTGTACACAGACGTTAGAGACTTGCGCCATAAATCTCGCCATTTAAACGCACAACCCTTCATTAGAGTGAAAATATGAACAGCTGTAATGTAATCGTACATTTATGCCAGCGACAGAGAGAAATCTGGCTGGGTTTGTCATTTTTCACGCTGATGAAGGGCTGCAAGCAGATTCAAGACACGGGTGATTCTAGAGCTCTGGCAGTCATTCCTCACTCATTCACTTTTTCTCTAGCACGCACACACAGACACACACCCCTATCGCTCTCCTAGAGTGTAGCAAATTGGTAGTCTTTGCTTGCAGCGTTTTCAATTTTATGTTATTTTTCAGCTTGTCATAAAACCAAGTAACTTTTTTCCTTCCTCTACAACTTCAGTCCCCTAGGCCAGGAAACCTTTGGGGATTGACCCCTTAAACTGTATTTAGGATGAATTGTTGTAATCCTTTCTGCCACCCCCAAATCTGTTATTCAATGATATTTTCATAGTTGAAGTCTGGAACCAGAATGAAAGACACATTTATTTTAAACACCATGAAAGCTATTTTTTCAGGAATCTTGCACCTTGCCTTCTAGTAGGCTATACTACAGCACAATTTGAAAGAGGGCACTCTTATATGGGGTGGTCATTGAAAATGTCTCTTCTGTGAAGTTTTAATTGCTCCTTTCGGTTAAACAGTTTCCTGTCATTAAACCATCTCAAATTATTCTTCATCAAAGTATCTAATCTTAACTTATGGATCTTTATTGGCCCAATAGAAAACTCATAAGAATAGTTGAGAGTGATCAGGAGAAACTAGCATATATATATATATATATATATATATATATATAATCTTTTGTTCCCATACTATCCCAGTCTTGTTGCATCTATTACTCATGTTTTAAGATAGGGTTTTAAGATAGCATTAGTGCAAACTTCTGCTGCGTGGCTTTTGTTTTGTGGAGGATTCTTTTTGGTAAGGAGGTAACTGCATGGGTGCAAATTATTTAATTCCCAGTTGCAGAATTAGGAGTACTTTTGAACAGACTGTAAGCGTCACCTATGCACTTGTGACAAGAGTACATGCTATTCCACTATCAAGACAATTGTGTGTACTGTTTCAAACTCTGTTTTGGGGAGCCCTGGCTTACCTCAGAAGTTTATTAGGCATTCCACAATGGCAGACTGTGTCCCCTGAAATACAGCTTACTCATTACTACCAGTCCTCCCCTAGATCAGACTTCTTTCCGTCCATGTCAGTTTTGCATTCTGTCTTGTTTCCACATTCATCTGCAGTGTTTTGTGTGTTTTAAATCCATGTGAAAATTCGTACACATTTTTGTACATATTTTATTCTAAAAATGTACCATTTTTATACACACATTGATATATTTTTAAAGCTGTTATCAGCATTGCAAAATTTTGTGAAACAAGGAATTTGAAGGATAATGGCATTCCAGTCTGCACATTAGTTTGGGAGGTGTGAATCAGGTCACTTTGCTTTCAAGGGCAGACTGAACAAAATCCTTAAGCATCTCCGGTGAGTGGTGAGGCTCAGTGGGCTCCTGTGTGAGTGCATCCTTTGTAACATACAGAATCTGCTTAGAGATATTCTTAATTATGGCCAGTGGTATATAAATCTATTAAACAAACATAAATAAATAAATCCATTGTAGGCTGTCCTTGGCAGACAAACCAATATAAGTAGAGGTCTCAGAAGATAAAGCATTTGGATACCACTGGTGCTAAGGCATATTGTTCTGTCAGTTTCCTCCTATTTCTGGATGCCTTATGCAGTCCCCTAGATATACAACCCACATAGTAGATCTGTTCTTGAAGTTAGTAGTGAAGTAACGCATGTAGCACCAGAAGACATGCTTCAAAGACATCCCACATGTATCCAAATTTGGGTAATTTGGTACAACGGTATAATGACCTGCTCTCAAAACCAGTTAGCCATAGCAACATTGGGAGAGTAAGAACATAAGGAGAGTCCTGTTGAACCAGACCAAAGATCCATCTAATCCAGGATCCTGGTTCCCACAGTGGCCCTCCAGATGCTTCAGGGAAGCCCACAGGCAGGACATGAAAGCACATAGCTCTCTCCCATTGTTGCTCTGCAGAAACTGATACTTTGGCCTAATCCACACCAAGCAGGATATAGCACTATAAAAGCGGTATATAGTACGTGTCAGTGGGCCCCAACAGTTGTCACTGCACTTCAATACTGCTATAAAGAAGTAGTGTGGTTCCTGCCTTTCATATACTGCTTTCATAGTGCAATGTCCTGCTTGGTGTGGATTAGGCCTTTGAGGGATGCTACTTCTGGAACCTCGGTGGGAGCTGTCTTATCCACACCTCTAAATTGTTAAAGCTAGGGGCTATCAGAACATCTTGCAGCAGCAGATTCCATCAACTAATTATGCATGGTGTGAAAAAGTCTGGCCTAAATCTTGTGCCATTCAGTTTCATTGGATGACTTGTGAATGCTAATATTATGAGAGAGGGAGAAACAAGCCTCATCTCATTTCGTGCAACCACGTTTAGAGCTTGGTGACCCCTTACATCAGGGATGACTAACCTTTTTCAGCCTGAGGGCCGAATTCCATTTCAGAGAACCTCGGAGGTGTGGTGTGTGCATTTTGGTGGGGGGCAGGACCAAGGGCAAAAGTGGGAGGACAAGCCTCTGCATGTCTTCTCAGAAGGAAGCAGAATTGAACAACTCCTGCCACCCTTTGGCATTCTTATCTCCAATCATTTTAGGGGAGCAAGCATATGATCCATACTCTATAGGTCAGGGGTGAGGAATCATTTTTGTTCTAGGTGCCAGTCTGCCCATCAGACCAATCCAGTGGGCCAGATGACCCTGAAGCCCCAAGCCCTCCATTGATGTCAATCACCCTACCCATTTCATCTTTCTCCCCCCATTTCTCTGACTCTGCATGGGGAATGGGACTCAGCTGGTGCTTGTAGAAACAGATGTTCCAGGCTTTTGCTTAGACTGGCACCTCCACTGGCCCTCTGTCCTAGTTGAGGTAGTGTGCAGCACACAAAGGGTCACCCAGGCAGCACTTGGAATGAGTGGCTCCTACAGACACCAACCAAGTTGGGCGCCTCCTTCACGAATTATTCGTCATCCCGGTTGGGACAGTGTGCAAAGAGTAAATAGCAGTATTATTTCTGATAAGAGATTACAGTGTTGATTCCTCTTCCCTCACAATAGCACATGAAGGGGAATCCTCTCACAGATGGACCAGGGCTTGGAGAGGGGTGAGGCTTGGGTGGGAAATCTCAGTGGGCTGGATGAGGAACTTCTATGGACCATATTTGGCCCTTGCGTCAAAGGTTCCTCATCCCTGTATTAGCTCCTTCATATACTGGAACTGGAAGATGAAAGAGTGAATTGAATTAGTGCGGAATATTTTGAGTAGTTGTTACCCACTGCTAGCTCTGGCCTGTGAAGTACACGTCCAGCCTGGAGAGCCTCCTTGGGTTCCTCCAGGGCTGGAGCTTGATGTCTAAGCTCCATCCCCTCATAGGAATCTCTGTTATCTCTGATCTCAGGTCAGAGATAACAGTGAGAATGCAGGTGGTGAGTGGCTGGTTGAGTCCTTCCAGGTGGTGTGTACCATTTAATGAGGATGACATGCACAGTGCAAAGCCAGGGACTCAGCCTGTACTGGGAGGAGTGGCTGCCTATGGGGACAGCACATGCCGTCCATGTTTCTTTCAGAAAGGCAAATGGCTTGAAGTAGGATGATGACAACAGTGGTGTGGCCATGCCCACTAATGTCACTTGGCCAGCAGAGGCCCTGGACAGAGTCAATCCCCCCTTCAAATTGGTTCAGCACTCCTGCTTTGGCATCCTCCACAATAAGGGATTCATTGAACGTGGCAGAGGAGGGTGCTTTTCATTATTTTTCTTTTCATACATGCAAAAAGTGCCCTTTTCTGTGATTTTCAGGCTTTGTATGGGGGCACTGCAGAGAGATGGCATCTCCCATGACATATGCAATCCCCCCCCCCCCCCAGTGTCTGACATCTAGGTGATGGCGAGTTGCAGTTTTGAGATATTTTTTCTTCTTTAAATCCACTGTGTTCTTCCTGGCAGCAGAGGCTTTGACTCTTAACCAGATAGATTTGGCTATGTGATGATGTCACTGATAGCAAATTAAGCTAATTCAGAATGAGGGCAAGGTTTTTTTTAATAGACATTGCCTTCATGCTGAATTAGCTTTGTTTGCCCTTAGAAATGTCATCACATGGCAAAATACAATTGGCTATATGAAGGCTGATTTTAAAATGAAAAAAAAAGGTCCAAACAGCAACTAATTGGTACTGCCTACACTGGCAAACCGGAAAGGAAAATGTAAGCTTTCAAAAGTCTTTGGGAAAAGCCAACTGATAACCCTTTTTGTGTCGAAAAGATGTGGTGAACACACATGTACTTAATTTGTGGCCAATCTTTGAAACCTTAAGGCTAGAAACTTGTTTTGTTAAATCAACCTTGTAAATAAGCCCACAAAAGTTTATAACCTTAAAAAAAAAACTAGCCTGCCAGGGGGTTGGTAGAAAAGAGAGGGAAAACTGCAGTTTTATGCTGACTGTGGAGGATGGGGTCTTCTCTCTTTTAGGAGTCCACTTGATTTCTATGCTGGGCATGGAGGGGGGTAGAGTGCTCCATCCCTCTTCTGCCAGGCCATTCACTCGCCTGCATGGAATTCCATGTACTTGCCTTCATGCAATTTCTGGTTGCCTGCGGCTACCAAATGCAAGGGTGTATGGTACAATCCCTGAAACGCAGTATAGAGCCTCATCAGATGGGGGGAATCACAGGGGGTTAACAGCATTGTCAAAAGGACCCTTGAACATGCGTGAGTTGCCAGTAACAAGCATGCTATAGAACACGCATCTGATGATGCTCATAGACAGCCCTGAATGGATGTTCCATGCATAGAATTGCTTCATATAGGCCAATTCTGCAAGACCAAATTCAAACATGTTGGAGCCCTGTCAACAGGGCTTTTGCTATTGGATATCCTGATTTGAAGGATAGCAGTTGGACCAGATGATCTACTGGATCCCTTTAAACTCTGCAGTTCAGGCCGGAGTCTCTTTTAACAGAACACTGTGTATCTGAAAGTCCTGATCATTAATATTCCCAAAACGTCCTTTCCAGTGTTAGTTTCCTGTTAGCATAATAAACATCTTGGCTTCATCCAAATTTAATCCAAACATTCTGATTTTTAAAAATGTGTCCTGGATGTAGGAAAGTCTTACATGCCATGGAGGTGGTCTCTTTTGATATGCCCCATTGCAGCATATGTTATGCCCTCTTGAAGTATATGTTGAATGTTCCAACAAAAGTTTTACACTTGGAACTGTTCTGAGCCTGTTTCACAGTTACGGAATTTCTCTACTTTTGGAGGTTCACCAAAGCCTGATCATCTTCCAGCAGCAGCATAAAAACAAATTCAACAAGGGAAGAAGGAGCAAGAGAGACAGAAGCAGGTAAAGGGAACATTGATGCCTGCTCCGTTTGGATCACCACAGGGCCAAATTACATCAACTGCCCTGAGGGAAGGAATATCGTTGCTGGAGCTGTTCATTAGGACTGTGCGCTTCTTCAGTTCTGGATCCAAATCCCAAACCAAATCGGGGCACTTCGGAGTGAATCAGTCCAGATCTGGATCGGGACAGGATTGGTCCGAAGTGCTTCGGATTGCTTCAGACCAATTCAAATGACTGCGATCTGTTGCCCCCACCCTCCAAGCCACATGAGCGGCCAGGACTTACTGAACCCATCCACGCACACCTGACAGCCAGTAAAAGTACCAATTTTCCTTAGGGAAATTGGAAAAATCTGAAACAGGTTCATATGACTTTGGATTTCCATGAATTCCATCTGCAGATTCCACAGCAGACTGGCATCTTCCGAGTTCCGTAGATTCTGTGGACTTGGACATAATTTTTAAACTTTCCAGTTGTACACAAATTTTGTTGTAGAGATAATACAAAATTTACTGGAAAGTATGCTAATTTATATACCAATTTAAAAAGAACTCACATAAAAGAACACAGCCGGTGTCATGTAGCGGATAGAGTGTTGGACTAGGACTCGGGACATCTGGGTTCTAGTTCTTACGCAGCTATGAAGCTCACTGGGTGACTTTGGGCCAGCTGCTGCCTCTCAGCCTAACGAAGGTCCCCTCCACAAGGATTCGCTTTTGCGCCCGGTTAGGCGATTATGTGCACAATCGCTGAAGCGCATTTACACCTAATACCTCTGCACGAGAGTTGGCGGGAAGAAGAAGCCGCGGTCGTGTGTCTGTGGTCCCCCCTCCCCCACCGGCGCCCTAGCGGGAAGGATCGGGCAGGTGCTTGGTGACATTTTCAGGGCTGTAACCCGGGGACATCGTCTGCCGGAGCGAGGCAAGAAAGGCGGCTCTCTCTCCCTTTGCGCAGACGGCGGCAGCCCCTGGGGGATGAGGCGGCGGCGGCGGCACTGCTGCTGCGGCTTCAAAGCGAGCGACGGAACGGTCCCTGCGCCGCCCGCCTGCGGGATTTACCTGAAAGCCGATCTCTAGTCCAGCTCCTGGGGCAACGGTGTCGAAAGCCAAGCGGCTCCCTTTGGAGAGAAGCGGGTCCTTCTGTCCGATCCAGCCTCCGCCTGGACAGGCTGGGCGACGCATTTTAAAGGCTCCCCTCCTCCCACTTTCCTCCCTTCCGCGCAATCCTGTTCTTTCCGCGCTCAGGGAGGGTGACATAATTTCCTCCTCCTCCTCCTCCTCTCATTCAGCCTCCTGACCACCTAGCTGTCAGCTGTCAAAATGCGCTTTAACGGCCGGAGCAAAATAAAACTCGCTATTTAACGCGCATTCGATAATGCGAATAATCGGATGTTTAAAGCGCCTCAGCTCCCAATTTGCGCTCCTCTCTTATAGAGGTAAAAAATTTAAAGCGCCTTGAAAGAGCTTTAAACCTCTCTTGTAGAGGCACCCCTATATTGTAGGGTTGTTGTGAGGATAAAATGGAGAGGAGGAAGACCATAAAACACAGACATATGGATTTTGTTAAATCTGTTCTATCTCTAATTGTTCTACACTACTTCATAATATGGGACTGAATGAGGTTGCATGATCTCCATGTCCAAAATTCTTTGCACATAGTAAACTAGCAACTTGAGAGAAGGCTAGCTTAAAACCTTTTCCCTCGTAGGCGTTAATTAAACCTTATGATGTTTGGATGCTATCCAGGACTAGGTGAAGTTGGAAGCAAGCTCTAGTTAAAAATAGATATACATACATTTTAAAATAACGTATCATTACTGGCCATGGGTCCATAGAGTATAGCAGGATACTCATTTCGAGGCCATACATTTTTGGCATTCAGTTCACTCTGTTGTGTCTGAAAAGGCCACAACAGGAAATGCGATAATAGTTGGGTTTCTTTAAAATACATACACACATACACCTTAATTAATGATGGAGGGGACACAATAAGTTAAGTAGGTTTCTGGATTGACTTTACCATGAAGTGTTGTAAAGGTGTCTCCAGGGGGTACTATTTCCTCACCCCCTTTATTTCTGGGTGTCATTTACTAGAAACAAATAGTTATCTGAAGAACAGGTGAGGGCCACTATGTCTTTTTGGTTCATGTACAGCCATGTCTGAGGGCAGAGCTCATATGGAGAGAGATTTGGGATCAGGAGGACCAGATATTTTGTCAGCAGGTATGTTGGTGATAATGCATCTCAACTATGCTGTTCTCTAATGAGATGAAATTGTACTGTTTTCATGAAAACTACCGAGTATACATTAATATAATTATACAATAATAAATGTCAATTATAAAGTAATATAAGTAATAATTTTGTAAATAACTAAAACAATTCCTGAACCAATATATATTTTATTGGCATGTTATTACCTGCAGCCTAGGGTATAGCTGGGGCTTTCTTTATAAAATGCAGTATAATATTGAAGCCAATGCTGAAAAGGCCCTACACTGCCCGCTGGAGAGTGCACGTTCTTCTTCTTTGCTTTTTCCCAAGCTCTGCTGCAGGTTCTGTAGCTGCAAATCTTTTCTGATTTGGCTTTCTGGGAATTGAAGTGGTTTTTAAATGTACAGATTGTGTGTATGTTGTATGTTTTTGCTGTTTTAATTTTTGTATATTGTTTTTAATTGTTTTTAATCCTATGTAAACCGCCCAGAGAGCTTCGGCTATGGGGCGGTATACAAATGTAATAAATAAATAAATAAATAAATAAATGACTGTACATTTATCTTTGCTTTCTACCTTCAGAAGTAATATGTGGCAAAGTTTGCTTGATCAAGGTATGTGTAGGTATTGGTTTGCAGGCACCTTTCAGTGGAGTACATGCCTGTGACATATTGTGTAGTTCCTACTGAAGTGACAGGGCCAGTCCAAGACATTTTATTGCCAAATGCCGAGCAGTAGATGGTCTGTCTCCCGCAAGTCAAGGTGCAGAGCCAAAATACTCTAAACTGGTCAAGTTAGTTCGGCTCCTGAGTCAGAAAAGCATATCTGCCCCTCCCTGGCAGTAAAAAAATATTATGATAATTAACTCTCAATTTATTGCCCTTTCATGACACCCAAAATCAGCTGGCTGAGACAGCCACCTCACTCTACCTAATGGTAGGGCTGGCCCTGTGAGGAACTAAATCTGTGTCTGAACTGTATCACTTCAGACTGTAGGAGAGGGCTCATATGACTGGGTGCTCTTCCATTACCCCACCCTACCCCAATTTAAAAATTCCTCTACATGAAAAACCAGATGTTAGGGAAAATATTCTACTCTAGTTTTTCCCCTGTTGATGTGCAAGGAATGTTTTTGTATGGAGGAACATTCACTCATGCAAGTTCCTATCTGCACTCTAAACAGAAATAGTTGAGAAACAGGGTTTAACCCAGATGCAGATTTAGCCCATACTGGCTGGGGATGATGGGAACTGTAATCCAACCCATTCAGAGTCCAACCGGGTTGAGGAACGTTGGGCTTAACCCTTCCAGTGAGAACTAGGCGCCGGGGTCTCTCTGCTTTTGAGGTTGATATGAGTTAGGTTTGAAAGAGGTGAAAATGTGGAGATAGACTAGATAACCTTTTGGTTCTTTCCAGCTCTTTGGTATTTTCTTCAATTACTTAAAAAAAGCAAATAAAAGAATATACACTGCCATCTAGAAAGATGCGCTTATGGGGAAAGTTAGTGTCAAGAATGCTGTGGTTGATCTGTGTTCTGTTTGGTTCAGTATTGCATTCTGGCTTACTGCACCAGTGGATTCGCTGTGGTCCATTTAGTCCACAATGAAAATACACGGCATTTATGGATCACAGTTGGACCCTCCCATTGTTATTGTCCCAGAGAACTTAGACATGGCATATTTTGCAGTTCGAAGCCAAAGGAAGGAAGGGGTACAGGGAGCCATCTTGTGGCTGTTTCTGCATCCAGCAGCTTGGATTTGTTTTTCTTTTCTTTCTTTTTTGGGGGATTTTGAAGGTTGGTTATCAAGGAGAGAAACAGCGGTACATGGGGTGTGCACTGGAGGTTGGCTGGGGTGGGGAGACGCGGGGTGGGGTGGGGGGATGGATCCAAATATAAATCAAAATGATCAGTCACTACAAACCTGGAGAAAATGGCATGGAGTATAAATAGGAGCTGGAACGACAAAAGAGATGGAGCTCCAGTTGTAAATACTCATTATCTTAATGTGACAGAATGTGAATTGCAAGGCCTCGGGAAATTACAAAAGATCGAGGGGGGAGAAAAGTACTGAAAAGGGGGGATTGGAATGATGCAACCATGTTTTAGCTGTTTTTAACAAGGTGTTGCAGTATTTGTTCCTTGTAATCAACTAAAGAAATTTTTTTGATATATAATTGGGGTTTGGTTTTGTTTTTTAAATAACAACCATGCATGGATTCATGTATTTAAATGCTCCCCCCAACACCCTCAGTTCTAAAGCCAAATGGGAGCATCTTAGGCCTTCACCCCCTCCCCCTTTCCCGGACATCTGGTTGCATAGACTTGTGTGTCAAACCACATGAGATCTGAATAGAATTTATCTAAATTTTATATGCATGGGTTGATGTAAATTGAAATATATTGTACAGCATACCCCTCACCGTAGACATATTGGTTTTTCCATCGCTGCTTGAACTTTTAACCTCAGGGGTTTCGAGCCGGTCACACGCTGACCCGTCTGAACTCTGCTGGTACAAGCCAAGTCTAGAAGGCACGCTGGGCAGCCATGGCAACCGAAAGCAGCACACCCCCATCTTTTTCTCTACTTTCCCCCACTCTGCTTTCCTTCCCTTAAAACCCCCAACACCAAATATGTTCACAGCCCTACTTTAGACCACTTTGGAGTTCTATGGGAAATACGGGAGCTTACGCTTAAACTAGGATGGTCACCTTTGACACCGCTGTGCCATTTGGCTGCAAGAGATGTCTCTGTTCTTCTCTGTGCAGTTGTTTTTATATCATGCTTCCACCATGTGCAGAGTTTTGCACAACTGCAGTAGAGGCATGGTACTTCAAACAGGGATGAGTTTAAGCCAGCATTTATCAGATGCATTGGCATGGAACCTGTTTTGAATAGCGATTTGGGCAGACGTCCCTAATTCATACTTCCCAAACCAGTGCATGAACCAAAGTACAATTATACTTTGATTGTACTTTTCCCGAATTTTGCAATGCACTTCTCAAGATGAAAAAATGTGCACAAATGCTTGCTTGCAAAAAAAGAAAAAGTGAATGTTAGGTAAAATTGCATACAAAATGGGACACAATGTTCCTGATAACAAAAAATTCACAGACTAGTGCTATGAGCTGCCTTTGAGGGGCTTCTACCCTGAAAGGCAACCATGAAATATTTTAAATAAATTAATAAAACAGAATGAAACAACCTTCAAGTTGGAAAAATGAGAAACTGAGCAAAATCAAAACGGAAAGGTTCCTCCATCCTTAGTTCTGAGTGCTGAAGTTCAACTCTGGAATATGTGAATAATAAAGATTGGAATGCATCTGAGGATGTGCAAAAAACAAAACAAAATAACCTTCAATCCCCCACCCTCAAAGACTAATCTTTCTTAAGTAGGACTGCTGTGACATTTTACGACCATTAAAAAAATTGACTCAGCATATGCACTCAGCATATGCACTCACTTCAGCCATCAAGTCACTAGTGGCCATAAGACAAGCTATATCCTCAGTTTTCCAACCTGCAGTAGGGGGATAATATCGCCTACATGATAGATTTTGTTGCAAGGACCACTAAGCCTAATACACACGAAGTACTTTGAACATTCTGTGTACATTCCAAGATGATGATGATGATGTTTTTCATTGGAGTCACTTTTCCTGGGGGTTAACTATATGGTATATGTGCAAATACATGTAATGGAGCCCCATCTCCTTTTTTGGAAAAAATGAAAAGCCACTTTGAGAAGAGGAAGTTTTATACTAAGGGGGATGTTGACACTTTCTCTGCTTGCTTTTTCTCCACTCCAAATTGTATCCTTAAGCATATTTTCCCAAATCTACTTTTGGGAAAAACCACTGGGAGGGCATGGAGTTGAGGTTAAGAAATGGCAGGCAAATAAAGGCTTAAGCACCCTCTCTCTCCCCTACAGCCTCTTCCCCCTTCCCAAACCAGATATTCACTTCTTCATTATTTTTAAGACTCAATCACACGTATTCACTGGTACCATGAAGTTAGTCTCTTGGTGTAGGAGTTCAAAGCTCGATATGTAGGATGTTAGAACAGTCTAAACAACTTTCAATTAAAACTATCTAAGTGGAATGTAGTCCTAAAAGGTTTAGTTTTTAGAGACTATAATATAACTTTTGAAGATTGGTTCACACACGCATTCATTTTCCTTGGTGATGCTCAACTGCGTATTTAAACTGCCTTCATCAAATAGCATTGTGTTTGTGGTGATATGTGGTGTTTGATTTCTGATGGCTGTTTCACATATCCTAGTCCTCTCTTAATGCTGTAAGTCATTGAATGGTAGAATGCATGTGTGAATTCATCCAAAATATTTTTTTTAACCAAAGGTATATCAAGCAAGCAAGATATACTCAACACTTTAAAATTTCCCATGTTGTATAAATTAAGCACCCCAAGCAAATCTGCATGCATTTGTTTTGTTTGGAATAACATATGCTTCCACCATATATGAGAAAGAGCAAGCAACTATATAGGGCACTGTTCCTCCCCACCCCACCCTCTCCACATCCCTTGATTGGTGAAAAACCTGTTCAGTTTTTACCAGTTTTTACCTCGCATTGCCTACACGCTTTCAACACTATATGTACAAACCTGAGGGCTAAAAACTTACTTTTTTCACTAAATAATACTTGAGTTTTTCAGAATGCTAATGTTTCTGCGCTACCAGATTACATTTATGTACAGCATGCTTAAGGAATTCACATAGCTATAGACATGGGGAACTTAGTTGGGAATTATTATTTTCTGGAGTTCTTGCCAGTGTACAAGGTGTTTTAAAATGTTATCCATCCTGTCCTCATAAACCCCTGTGAAATAAGCTAGGCTAGGTGACAGCAACTTGCCCAAGGCCACCCAGTGAGCTTCATGTCTGGCAGAGATTTGAACTGTGTCTCATACACCAAATGCAACAGTCTGTCCATTGTGCCCACTAGTAGCATTTGTATTATATTGCAGTACAAAAACCAATAGCCAATGCCAGTTGCACAAATCTACCCACTAGTGATTTAAAAAACCCATATAAATTGCCTCTTGTTTTCTGAGCCCTCAGCAGGTGCTGCCCCCACATTTTTCAGCTAATCCAGTGAACCACAGCAGCTGCAAAAGGCTGCTTGCATATTGCTGCTCCTGCAGATGAAGGGAACCCAGTGCCCACATTTAGGTCACATGGAGCTCCTTAAGGGGATGAATTACCTCATGAATTACCAGGTTGCCAGGTATGATCTTGTTTTCTTCCACTGCAGGAAATTTCTGAGTTTCTAGTATAGCAGTTCCATACAGGTCTCAGATGTGGATTAATTTCTTTTGATTAGGGTGTATATGTTTCTCTTTTCTCCATAAGGCCTAGAATCTTTTTCTTTTTGTGTATCAATAGCAAACTGTGCTTGTCAGAGTCTTCAGATTGAGATCTTTCATGAAAAGACACTTAAATCAGCTCGCTACTGAAGTGTTACACCAGTCTACATCAAGCATGATTGCATTAACGTTTTCTCACTCTTAGAAATAAACGTTCACCATATTTTAAATGGAAGAGAAGATGCACTCCTTGGAGGAAAGCTTGGACACTGTCCTATTATGTTTGCAAAAAACAAAATTATCAATCACCATTAATATACAACTTTAAGACAATGGTTTGGCTCCAGACTCTGTTATTGCAATTAGTTCCTGTTGAAATCAATGGGGCAAGTTAGTCATGATTTAAGTCCCAATGATTTCAATGCAAACTAAGTGCAACCTCCGATCCTATGTCTGGTCACCGGAACAGAGAAATACATGTTCTTGAGATCACATGATCTGCCCAACCTCATATTAAGATTTCTCCCCCTTCACTTTAAAGAATGTCTTCTACTTGAACTATATTCACATAAGCAGTTTGTTTGTTTTTTAAATGGCCATTGTATTAAACTTGCTTTTCATTCTACTGCCTGAAATCACAAGTTGCCCAATAAGGTGAAACATGACTGGCATCTGTGATGTCTGTTATAGGAGCTTACAGTTCCAGGTGTGGGTGTGTTTCAAATGCATGCTTGTGAATGCTATTGTCACCTTTTAATCACATAGGATATAAGTGCACGATAGAAACATAATATAAGAAGTGGTCCTTGGCATTGCTGGGGCAGAAGCGCTATGGAGGGCAGTTCACATTTGCCAGGCTTTCTCTTGGCTCAGGTTCCTCTGAATTGTTCTTGCATGGAAAAACACACGATATTTTGACACTCTGGCCTCTCTGAGGTCCAGGTTCAAGTCTGTTTTCAGGGTTTAGGTTGAAGGTATCTTGGGGTCGTCTCTGTTCAGCCCAAGAGCAAGAGGTTCCCATGGTACAAAGCTGGCTTGTGTAAAGGCAGAATGTGTTCAAGGAAAAGATCTGTTTTTGAAAGAACCTGGAAGTGTGTTCGGGAAAACAAATGGCTCTTTTTGCCCCCTTTAGAAAAACGTGTGGGCCTTTCAAGTTCGGCACGAGGTCATTTGGGGGGCAGTCTGGGTGAGTTTACAATTCATCTACAAACTCCCAAGACCAGGAGCGTCCAGGGAACAGGGGGTGGGGAGAGGCAGAGGAGAAGGAACGTGGGGAGAGACAATGAGGGAAATAGTGGTTTTGCTTGAGTTTATACATCTTTCATTTGTAACGTGCTGCACACTTTCCCATGGATTTTGTTTCTTGCTCATTTCCACTAGAATGTTTAACAGGAGACTTCATCAAGAAAACATGATAATGTGTCCAGCTTATTTATCCCAAAAGGCAATGGATATGGCTTTGTAAACACTACTTCTGAGATACAACATCTATTTTTATGTTTGTCCTGATAACAGAAGCCATAATAATAATAATAATAATAATAATAATAATAATAATAATACATTTATATAGCGCTTCATAGTATTTAAAGTATTTCACATACATTATTTCACTATTCCTTATGACAACCCCATAGATCAGTGTTATTAACTCTATTTTGCAGATGGAGGGCTGAGACTGGAAGTCGCTTATCAAAGACCACCTAGGAAACCTATGATAGAGAGATGGTAAAAAATTCTGTGTAATTCAAAAGCTTACTTCTAGTTTGTTTGTTTCAATGTTTGTTTATTTATAGTATTGATAAGCCTCCATCAAACAGAACTCTTAGGGCAGTTCACAACAAGAAATAAAACAATTTAAAATTCAATAACAAAATGTAGTATAGCATAAAAACACAAGTCATAAAGAGTAAAACCAGCATAAAGCTAAAACAGATTAAAAGGCCTGGGAAAATAAAAAGATTTTTAAATGACACCAAAGTATGTGCCAGGTGAGCCTTTGATGGCATTTTACAACTGAGGTGCTACCACTAAGAAGGTCGTTTCTCCCATAGCCATCTGCTGCACCTCAGTTGTGGGAGCACTCAGGGAAAGTCCTCCACAGAATGTTTTTATTAATTTATTTTTCAACATTTATATGCCACCCACTAACAAAAGTTCTTGAAATCGCATATAATAAAATAGAACTGATAAATAAAAAGTAAAACCTAAATAGAATATTAAAAGCACCAGCAGAAGATAAAACCAATATAACAAATCTCTCAGCAGCATCAGAAATTTCACAGGTTTTAAACTCTAAAAACATCACAACATGTATTACTTAAAGTATTTAAGATTAAAAGTTATAAATGGCCTGAGAAAATAAAAAAAAGTCTTCATTTGGCAGTGAAAAGATGGTAGTGTAGGCGCCAAGTGAGCTTCTCTGGGGAAAGCATTATGTAACCTAGTGCCACTGAAAAAGCCCTCTCCCTAATAGCCACCAACATCCCCTTGTTTAGCAGGAGCATGCAGTGGAGGGCCTCCAAAGAACATCTCAAGGTCCAAGTGAGATGAACCTTCAGGTACCCTGGTTGCACGCTGTGAAGAGCCGTGAAGGTCAAAATCAACATCTTGAACTAGGCCTGGAGATGGCCTGGGAGCCAGTGAAGATGGTGAAGCCACTGGCTTGATTTGCTCATATTGCCTAGTTCCAATTAGCAGATTCATAGCTATTTTCGAAACTAATGGAAGTTTCTGGACTATTTTTAAAGGCAGCCCCATGCTCAAACGGGAGGTTACTAAGGCATGTGTAGCTGAAGACAGGCTACCCTGTCCATGTAAGGTTGTAGCTGGCATACTGACTTAAGTTGGTAAAAGGGATTCTGGGAAGCTCCAATGATAACAATGGGTCCACGAGCACAGAGCACCCCAAGACTTTGAACCTGATCCTTTAGGACTGGTATCAACAATGTGCTGCCCGTGCGCACGCGTAGGCATCCACCAAGTCCCTCTGTCCCCCTCCCTGATTTTTAAAATTATTGTACCTTGGAAGGCTTCAAAACACACCTTTGGTCTCCAGCTGCTCCACTTTCGTTTCCCCAGCATTCCTCTAGACTCCATGTGGGCCCAGAGCATTCTTCACAGAGAAGAGGAAGTGAGTGGGTAAGGCAGCTGGAGGCTAGATCTCTGCTTTGCAGCATGCCCAAACAGCCAGCTAAAATTATTTTTTTTTTAAATGAAAAAATAAAGGGCCTTGTTTGTACATTTGGGGGTAGTTTTACCTGTTGTGTATGTTTGTATGTGCTTTTTTTGGATATGTGTTTGCCTTTTGGGTTGGGGGGCAATTTTGCCTGTGTATTTGTGTTTGGTTTTGGTGGGGCACTGTAGTTCTTCGTGGTCTCTGTGCATCACACATTATGGGCTCGCGCCGGCGCCGAGCGCCCGTAATGTGTGACTGCACAGATGACCACTCGAAGATTTACAGTTACAGGTAAGCAATCTGCATTTTTGCAGATTTCAGTGTTTTGGGGAGAGTCCTGTCAGCACCAGCAGTTTTGTGTGTGTGTGTGTGAAGTGAGTATTTTGTTGTACTATGCAGGGTCAAATCTGTGATTTGCTATTTGAGGCTCAAAACCAACTTCTGACTTGTACTTCTTGAGAAAATTACTTGTTCTCTGTGAATATGCAGACCTTGCCATGGCAGTTATTTTATGACTAGACCACTGTTTTGTGACTTGGCAGGTCATCTAGGCTGACCATATGAAAAGGAGGTCAGGGCTCATGTAACTTTAACAGTTGTAGAGAAAAGGGAATTTCAGCCAGTGTCATTTGTATGCAATTAGTTCCTGGTGAAATTCCCTCTTCATCACAACAGTTAAAGTTGCAGGCATTATACTAGAGTGACCATATACAAAAGAAGGCAGGGCCCCTGCAACTTTAAGTGTTGTGATGAAGAGGGAATTTCACCAGGAACTAATTGCATACAAATGACACTGGCTGAAATTCCCTTTTTTCTACAACTGTTAAAGTTACATGAGCCCTGTCCTCCTTTTCATATGGTCAGCCTAAGGTCATCCCCAGCTGCCATTTTGTGGTGGTGCTCATGACAGTTTCTCAGATTTTCATATTTGCCCACATTCTCAGAAAGGTTAGAGACCCCTGCTTTACGAGAAATTGGGGGGATCCGTCATTCTAACCTTAATAAAACTGAAAAGTGTTCACCAATCATTCTGAAATTTACATAAGCTAGAAAGAAAAGCCTATTTTACACGACCTGAAAATTTCAGGAAGATTGTTTAAAGATTGAGGGAGAAAGGGCAGTTAACAGAAAACAGGGAGGAAAACCTCGGTCATGCAAAAGAGTTTCTGAAAAAATATTGGCAACCATTTTTGCACAGCTCTGGTAGGGGCCAGGATGGACGCCATGTGTTAACCATTGTCATTTCCGTATTCCCTATTTACTTATTTTTAAAAATAATTCTACATCTTGTCTGGATTGATCTTCAATTTATTGCCCCCCCCCCCAAACCATTACTAAGTCCAGGCACTAATTTAGCACTTCTGCTGCCCCACCTGCATTAGGTGGAAAGGAAAAGTAGAAGTAAACGTCAGTCCAGACTTCTCCAACCTGGTGTCATCCAGAAGTTTTGGACTACAACTTCCATAAGCCCCCATCAGTATGATCAGTGATCAGGGAAAATGGGAGTTGTAGTCCAAAACATTTGTAGGGTACCAAGTTGGGCAAGGCAGCCAAACTGCATTAGCCTATTAATGCAGAGGGTTTTTAAATTCTTTCATTGTTGTTGTTTTCTGAACAACTAAACCTGAAGGAGAGTTCTGTATGTCTCAGGATGCAATCCTTTGCACCCTTACCTGGCAGTAAGTTCCACTAACCCTAGTGGGATTTGTTTCCAGGTTAACTTCAAGGTGTCAAGCTGGTTTTTGTAGTATCTACATTCCAAATAATCTCATTTTGTTCTGAGATACCAATGCAGCTACAAAGTTTAGTCACGTTTGTAGAATATTGAAATTATATAGAGGCAATTCTGTGAGCATATGCTTTTCCGATTGGCTTGGTCCTGTGTTGTTCAGGGTATGTCAGATATTTTTGTGCTTGAGGCATAAAATCCATTAATTAAAAAGGGGCACAATTTACCAGAAGTTCTCTTATGCAGGCTTCATTGAAATGAGTGGGAGCTGTATAGCTCTTTCATTTCACTGGCGCCTGTGCAGGAGAACATCTGGTGGGTTGCGTTCCTTTAGCTAGTCTCCCACTCTGCTGCTTTTAGTGACACCCGAACAGCACTGCCTGAATAGGGCCATCTTACCTTGCCTTATGGTACAGCCACTTATGGGAAGAACCATGGCTCAGTGGCAGATAACAGGTTCAATCCCTGTTACCTCCAAGGCTGGCTGGGAAAGATTATTGTCTGAAACCCCAACAGGGCTGGTCCAAGGCCTTTTCCTCCCTGAGGTGAAGAACAAGATGGCACCACTCCCTCCATTTCATGTAAAAAAGCTGACTGGACTGGTAGTTGTCTCTTATGTCAACACTGTTAATAGCACAGCGTCTTCTACTGCACCTGAGGGCTTCAGGTTGCTCAGGGGATGCAGCACATGTCAAAATGGCACACATAGTTCTGACCTCCAGTGCCTTAGCAGCATTCCCTGTCCCACAGCATCGGCCACCTCACTTTGCCATATAGTAGGACCGGGCCTGAACCCTGGAGTGCCAAATCCAGCGAGTGTACACAATACTGGGCTAGATGAACCAATGCTCTGACTCGTTATAAGGCAGTTTCCTATATTCCAGAGCACTTCTCTGTTCCTGTGACTTTTTACTTATGGTAAATAAAACTCCCTTTCTAATGGAATAGTTCTGAAATTGCTGAGAGAGACTGTTTTGTTTGTGTGTATATGTGGGAGAGGAGGGATCATTTTGAGGAGAAAGGAAAGACACAGTTCTCTAAGATGGTTTTATATCAGTATCTCAATTTTACTCCAACAGAAATGTTATAAAACATTTTCTCATTTTTAAAAGATGTCTATTCTCTTTGCATGGCATCTGGGAGCTAATTGAAACAAAATTTCTCTGAGAAGTCTGTTGATATTTGGAAAGGTTTTTTTTTTAAATTTAAGGAACAAAAAGTCTAGAGTTTTGCATTATTTTCTTCACTGTTTTGCAAAGCCATCTTGAATTGTGAAAAACAATGCAATTAATTTTCTCCCAGTGCAATCATGCATAGATTTAATAAGCATCCAAAGGTGGGATCCATCTGTAACGTATGTGCTGCATGCTAAATTACTTCGCTTCTGCTATTTTTCCCCCTTTTCAAACCTTAATTAATTGAAGAAAAAAATTGTTTATTAAAGTGGGAACAGGCTGGGCCCTGTCTTTGAGTCTCTGGTTCAAAAGTTCATGCAAATCCCTAAAGACTTATCTATGTGTGTGTGTGTGTGTGTGTGTGTGTGTGTGTGTGTGAGAGAGAGAGAGAGAGAGAGAGAGAGAGAGAATAGTCTTACTCACAAACAGTCTCATTCATTTCTCCTTACAGTGTCTCCTCCCAGATTCTGTGCTAAGAAACAGTGGGTCCCTCCACCCGCAAACTCAGCCTTTGTGTTTCCCCCCTTGTAAAGTGGATATCCATAATATACCCCCTCCCATTACCCCCTTTAGAGACCCAGGTCTTAAGTAATTCCTTCTACTGTATGAAGGGTGAATCACCTACAACTAAATTCTTTAAATATATAGGAAACAAGAGGCACATGGGCTCAAGACTGCCTGGGTAGCACTGCTTAGCCCACCAAATCGAGGTGCATGGGTCTTAATGTGGTTACTCAGGAAATGTTGCACATGCTTATGGGGGTAGGATAGGAGACTATATAAGGCAGGTGTAGGCTATGTGTGCCTATGCCACCTTTCTCGGAGCTTGTCAAGGTACCTTACCCCTCCCACTTTAAAGAGACATAAGAACATAAGAAGTGCCATGCTGGATCAGACTGCGGGTTGATCTAGTCCAGCACTCTGTTCACACAGTGGCCAACCAGCTGTCAACCAGGGACCAACAAAGAAGGACATGGTGCAACAGCACCCACCCACCCATGTTTCCCAGCAACTGGTGCACACAGGCTTACTGCCTCGGATACTGGAGGTAGCACATAACTATCAAGGCTAGTAGCCATTGATAGCCTTCTCCTCCAGAAATTTATCCAACCCCCTTTTAAAGCCTCCCAAATTGGTGGCCATAACTACATCTTGTGGTAGTGAATTCCATAATTTAACTATGTGCTGTGTGAAGAGGTACTTCCTATTATTCGTCCTGAATCTCCCACCCATCAGCTTCATGGGATGACCCCGGGTTCTAGTATTTTGAGAGAGGGAGAAAAGTGTCTCCCTATCCAACACACATTTTGCTGTGAAATCAGTTTCCATTGGTTCTGAAAACTATGGTTACAACAGTGTTTCAGGGCTCAGACACTCACCTCTGCCTTGTACTCAGTATTTTGGGCAGGATACTTGTCCTTTGCTACATCTACCATGGCAGCCATTTTGTGGTGATGCCCAGGAGTTTATCAGATTGCCAAATGTGCCCACCACCCATAAAGATTGCCTAACTGTGCCATATTTTGTTCCTAAGGGTAGTAGGGCTATTTTTAAAATAAATTCTGGAGCTACAAAAGTCTGTCTTCTATTGTATTATCATATTGAGGACTGTGGCAGGCTTCTTGTTGGTGGTTGGCTTGTTTGTTTAAGAATCTATACCCTGTAAAACCAGATGTCTGTTTAGATTTTCCATTCGGCAACCATACACATGCTTGAATAAAATATAATAAAACCAACCTTGAAATTAGACAGATCTCAAGAAAGATCATCCACAGTTTTGGAGCCATTACTGAGGTAACCATGTTGCACCTCTTACCAACTACAGCAGCCTTCCCTAACCTGGGGAAGATATTTTAGACTTCTAACTCCAATGAGCTCCAGCCAGCACGGACAATGGTTAGGAATGCTGGGAGTTGTAGTCCAAAACATCTGGTGGGCACAAGGTTGGGGAAACCTGAACTACAGGAATCTAACAGAGGGCAGCCTATAGTAGAGCCTCTCTGATGAAAAGGATTGTATTCCATGAAAACCTATGCCATAATACATTTGTTAGTATTTAAGGTTCAATAAGATTCTTTGTCATATTGGATATTGTATAGGATGGCTGGGGATGGAGGAAGCTCATAAGGATAGAGGTGTTCCATAAAGTTTGTGGGATCTAGATAGTTAGGCTTTATAATAAGAACTAACTTCTTGAAAATTGTTTCCAAGAAGCTAGTCCCTCATCAGGAGTAGCCAGACAATAGTTTTTTGTAGATTCCATTATCTGTCCATGTATATCCTATCCCTGTTGAATAGCCGTGGCTGACTGAGAGATTGTCCTTCTTGAGCAGAAGTTTCCAAGGAAATGCAGAATATACCAGTTCAGTATACACCAGAGCTGAGCCCTGACCTTGAAAATGGTTCGGGGGGATAACAGTTGGTGGTATTTCCAGTGAATAATAGATTGAAAAATGCTTGAGATAGGGAAATGACAGCTCCTGTGCCAAAAATCTGGTCTACCACTTGTCTTTGCCATATCCTTTCAGCTGGCACTCAGTCTTGCAGTATTAGAGATGAGTGAATGTCAGTTTCGCATGTATCTGACCTGTTTCCACATTAAACTGCATATTTCTTCTTTAAAAATCCACTCAAAAATCCACATCTAAATGTATGTTTAAATGCCATTTGTAATTCAAAAATATGAATTTCTAAACACATTTTCTCTTGAAATACATATTTTAAAACATGCTTTGATCTATTTTGAGCCAAGAACTTTATCACAACGCTTGGAAAAAATACAATATCTAGTGAATATTGAAAGTTCTGTCTGCATAGCAGTCCAAGAGGTGCAGGTCAGTTCACAAGCATCTCAGTGCAGCATTGGCTAGTTACACATATACAGATAGTAACAAGGAGGAGTGGCTAAAGGCCCTCTGCTTCTATGCTGTACGCTAGATTGACTCTTTGGCCAATTTTGTTGCTGACTCCCGAGTTAAGGTGATACCATTGCCTGATGGCTTGGTATCACCTGGTTCTGTTCTTTTGTTGCAGCAGAATGTGAAAGTTTTCAGGCTTTCTAGGATTCTTCTAGTCTTTTTAGAAGGGCACAGAAAGGTTATAACATTTGGGACTTTTAGCTTAGAAAAATAGCAAGTAAAGGGGGGTCATGATAGAGGTGTATGAAATTATACATGGTGTGGAGAAAGTGGATAGGGAGAAGCTTTTCTTCTTCTCTCATAATACTAGAACCCAGGGTGATCTGATGAAGCTGAGTGGGAGATTCAGGACAGGGAAAAGGAAGTCCTTCTTCACACAGTTTATAGTTAAATTATGGAATTCACTTCCACAAGGTGGAGTAGTGTTTCTCCAAGTGGTAAGAATTCTAGGAGTGAAAGCATTTACCCAGGATTTCAGTTTCCTTGGAATGAGGGGCTAGAGGCTAATGGCATTTTTGTGAAATATGGTTTATGTAAACATATGTACAGAATGAGCATAGATGGGGATTCATAGCATTAAGACTCCGATAGATTTCTGCTCCCCCATTATGGATCCCACATCTACCAACTTGAATTTTAAAAAGAGGATTAGACAAATTCATGGAGGATAGGCTATCAATGGCTACTAGTTATATGGTGGCTGTATTTTATCACTAGGCTGAAATGCAGCATGCCCATAAGTGCTTAGGAACAACAGCAGGAGAGGACTATTGCGCTCATGTCCTGCTTGTGGGCTTCCCAAAGGCATCTGGTTTGTTATTGTGGGAAAAGAATGGTGGAGTAGATAGCCCTTTGGTCTGATCCAGCAGGGATCTCCTGATGTTCTTACCTAAACTAAACAACCAGAAGGCCTTTATGTTCTCTGCCCTACCCTAGACTCTTCTAACTTCCCTGCTACTGGTCTGCCTTCCTGTTCTGTCTTCCCCACCCAGGCTGCCTCTACAAGAGAGGTTTAAAGCTCTTTCAAGGCGCTTTAAAAAAATTACCTCTACAAGAACGGAGCGCAAATTGGGCGTAGAGGCGTGTTATCTCTCCGATTATGCGCATTATCGAACGCGCGTTAAACAGCGAGTTTTATTTTGCTCTATCCGTTAAAGCGCATTTTGACTATGTGAATAAGCGCTTATGCGCATTAACGACTTGTAAAGCGCATTTTGGTCATCCCTTAATGCGCTTCGCCGCCTCTCGCCGCCTCTCGTGCAGAGGTATTAGGCATAAATGCGCTTTAGCGATTATGCACATAATCGCTTAACCAGGCGCAAAAGCGAATCCTTGTAGAGGGGACCCCAGACTGAAGTTCTCTGACTGTAAATTTCATTTGCACAAATGAAGGCAAACTCCATTAAGCAGAAAAGTTTACCTATATGAGTTTTATAAGCCAGAATCACGTAACAGTGTGTCTGGTAAAAAAGGTAAGCATATGCT
Source organism: Anniella stebbinsi (assembly GCA_029215795.1). NCBI lineage: Eukaryota > Metazoa > Chordata > Lepidosauria > Squamata > Anniellidae > Anniella > Anniella stebbinsi. Next base: position 41,940,026 of record JARDYH010000008.1, read on the forward strand.
GTGAGATAAAGTATCTGCAAACTCTGCTGGGGCTCTCATTTAAAATTTTCTCACTGTCATTTGTGTATTCCCATTCCTGTCCATAAAGGGACAAATCCAAAGTCTTTTGAAATATCCTGTTCCCCTTTCCTTGTCCTTTGCTCTAGCCAAAGGGAGACTGGAAAGCTGAATTCCCATCCTGTGGTGAATGCAGTAGGATGGATTTTCCAGTTCTGCACCTGTCCCCTTTTGTTCCTTTTTGTTGTTGTGGTTAGCATCGTTTGTTTAAAATGCTTCTACCTTTTAGGTCCATAGTGAATGACCAGGTTTGCATGATCACCGCAGCCCACCATAAGACAGTTTGCACGATTGCCACAGTCCACCATGGCCTTATTTAAGCTATAGTGGGTTACGGCACATGCTGGCTATCCTTTTGAATATTCAAGCCGCAGTTGCTATGGCTTATTGTGTCATGAAAACCTGGCAAGGGTGGCTTATGTGAGGTTAAACAAACTTTGCATAACCCTAAAAGAGCCCTCGGGTTTAACCCTTGCATAAGTCATCCTTGCTGGGTTCACATAACATGATAAGCCACAGTGACCACCTGCCGCATCTAGAACATTCAAAAGGGCGGCTGGCACATGCCTCAACCCACTATGGCTTAAATAAGGCCACAGTGTGCTGCTGCTTTTTGCAAACTGTCCCAATTCTAGCCAGCCAGGCAAGTTGCTAATTCTGTCTGTAATACCCTAGCAGTTGCTTGCAATCACACAAAGAAAAAGTTTCCCCAGGGGATATGCAGGAGAAAGCATCTCACTTCTGTCCCATTCACATGTTCAAGAATAATCTGCATTCATTGAATGGACCACCACCAAAATGACATACTGCTCAGTTTATTTCCTATGAGTTGAATCCAGATTAAGTTAGTCCCATTGAAATAACTGAGAGAGGAGTTTCCTTGGTTTATCTTTTCACATTGATTTCCTTGGGGCTTAAGTGCGACTTAGTCTGGATCCAACATTATGTGCTTGGAACCAAAAGTAAAATAAGTGGATGCTTTCAACTCACAGAATAACTGCTTACATGAACATATGGGATTAAATCCAAGAGGAGAACTTTTTTTTTTTTTTACCATTTTAACAAGATAGGAGGTAGGTCTAAGGTTGTTGTTTTTAAAACAGAAGGTGCTGAGTTACCTGTGGTGCCAAAATGCTGAGTCTTCCTCTTAAAAGTTTGAAATATTTTCCGAGCCCTGTCAATTTAGCTCTGATGAATATCTGCTGTGTTACTTAAGCCTTCTGGAGCGCTGTCTGGCTCTCCTTATGGAATTAGAAGCAAAGGAATGGTGTCTTACTTCACCCCAGCTAGTTTTATTTTACCTTTTCTTTCTTTCTGGACAAGAGTTTTGGAGAGATCCTGCACTTCTCCCACCTGTTCACAAGCTCCACTCTTCAACATAGCCTATTGGAAATGGGCTCTTTTTTATCTATCCATTCATGTGAAAATTAACAGTGAAACCTACAAAAGATGGGTTTATTCCCCCCCCCACACACACACACACACATACACACACCTCTCAGGCATACATTTGCTGTTTTTGAGCCATTGAGTGTCATCTTTCAGAATGTTGTGCTCCCACCACCCATTTTCTGTGCAACCCCCTGCCATTCTCAGTGAAGAAACCAGCAATGCTGCTTGGACTCAAAAAACTGCTAGTTAGGAAGACTGCGCTTTTGGGGGGGTGGATGAAGGAGGAGGAGAGAGGGAGAGGGGAAAAAATGTTGTGGCCTCTAGCTGTAATCAGCCTTGTTGCTGTCTGATTTCTCAGACTAATAGCTGAGCAATAGAAGTCTGGGAGTTCAACCAGAGGTTATCTTTCCCAGGTAGCATCTCGCTCAACGAGAATTTGATTTTTTTTCTATAGGACTTTACTCCATTAGATTAATGAAATTTCAATGAGAGCCCGGCACCCCCCGAAGCTTTGTTAACAAAACAAATGGCGAATCTGTAGGTGAGACAGCTTGTGAGGGAGACGGACGCGAAGGTGAAATGCTTCTCCGCTATCCGCCCGTCCGGCCTGCAACCACATTGATCTCTATTTAAAGCCACCAATTGGATTTTTTTGTTAATTATAAATGATTGATTGGCAGGGTTTTCCCTCCCCTCCTTATACGTGTCCTCTCTGCCACCCCTGCCAGCTCCCCCTCCCTTTTTGCTTCTGCGCCCACGCTTCAAACTTGGCGTGCTGCTGTGCATGGATGGAGCCTTTTAGGATTTTTTTTTAATGTTAAAGAGAAAGCGAACTTGAACAACACACGGTGTCATGGCTTTTCTGTCTTTTCTGCTGTTCTTTGCAGACCAGATATATTCTGTGGATTATCATGTGCATATATTTTACTGTAAATCCCTCTGTACTACCTGGATATGCTGAGTCTCGATAATTTTCATACAGGTTTCTTCTAGTGTGCTTCGATGTTGATCGTGAATAGTTTTTTTCTACTATTCTCTATTTTCTGTTGATTGTCAGCTTTGTGTTAATTTTATCACAGGCTCCACTGTTTTCCCAGTCGTGAACTGAAATCTTCAAAAATCACCACTTCTGTATGATTTATCAAGTGTTAAAATGTATACTATGTTATCATGATTAAAAAAAGAAAAGAAAACATTTTATTCTGTACAAAACAAACCCTAAATGTGTCATAGGGGATTACATTTGGCTCATACAAAATTCTGGTTTAAAATCCATAGGAAGGAAAATAGGAAGCTGAATTGCTGTACTTAAATCACTTTTAAAGTCATAGGAAGAGATAGTAATACAAAGTTCTTTTTGCTTCCTAATTAAAGAAAAGGTTACATTTGGTTTTTCTGTTCTTGGTAGACTACGTTAAACTTATAGTGCTCTTATAAATGCAAAGAACTTGATCTTGGGGGTTTATCCTATAATAAATTATATTTGGGGGGGGGGGGGGAACACAGACATTTGCAGATTGTATAGAGTTTCTGATTACCCTAAATATTATTCCAAAAATTCTGTCAGCCTTTTTCTGAGACCAGCTATGTATTTTGCTTTGCTTTTGTGCAACTGCAGTACTTATTATATATTCTTACAATGTATGCATTCTTGTAATAGTATCTTTAAATTCATACCTTTGCCAAACCATGTCAGGTAGTCTAGTCCCGAGACTCCATGTGTAGTGTGATTTCAAAATATGCCTGTGTTTGTGCTACATTTATTTCCTATTAACAGCTTTTCTGCTTTAAAAAAAACTTTAAAATGTGTTAACAGATTTTATAATATAACAAATATCAATGGAACGTGATAGACTCCATGCTGCAGCACAAACCTGTTTAAACACCATCTTCATATATATGGGCAAAGAAACTTATGAACTGAGCCAACAAGTAGATTAAGCCACAAGGATAGATTCTTAGGACTGACGGTAAACGTATTATGCCCATAACAAACAAATGTGTACATTTTAAGAGTGCATATACCCAGGTAGCCAGCAGCATATGCTGCTTTGTTTTAAAAGATATGTTACCAACAGTTCCTAAATATGTTAACGTTTGCTGGTCAGTATGGTTTGAAGGTGTACATGTTATGGGTGTGTTACAAAGCCATGTGAGGTGCCATTTTTCGTGTCTACCATTGAAAAACATAAAATATTGTTTACAGGCTGCCCCCCCAACTCATTTCTGGGGATCTGTCCTGTATTTTCATTATGCCCTAGTAGCATTGGGTATTTCTAGTTGATGCCACCCCTTCTACATCTTGAACTGATTTCTTTTATCAAGCTCACACTTCTCTTATTTCCCCCTTTTAAGATTCTTGTTTCCCTCTTTCAACTTCCTCTGTTTGTTTTGAAATAAACCATTTGTCTTAAACTGCTCAGAAGCCAATGAGGGATGTATAGAGAGGATTAAAAATTCACCCGTCCCTTGGTGCATTGTGGGATATTTTGTCAGAGTATCCTCAGGTCCCACCCAGAGGCATCAGTGATTAATGACTGGTAGCAGAGGGGGTGGGGAGAGAGCTGGAATTAAGATGCCACACAGTGAACAACGGCCCATGTCTGAAAACAGTGGCATGCAGAAGTATCACTAGACTCTGTAAATGCATCCACATGTTTTTTCTCCTGTTTACACATCTCCAGGAGCATGTTCATGTCCACCCTCAGATTCTTCCCAAAGGGCATCAGCATTGGCATTCACCAACAGCAGATTAGGTGGAGGTTAAAGCATGTGAAATGCTTTTAGCATCTAAGAAAAGCACTATATAAATGCTATAATAATTCTAATGCTACGCCTTGCTATTGCTCTTCAGCTTTTTCTAGCAAACTATTTCTATTTGATTCCCATCATTTGAGAAACTGCAAACGTCAGTTGGAGAAAAATGCTGAATGTTTGAATCAAACCATTGTATTCCAGAATAGAGAGCTGGAAGATTTGGATTTCAAGTGGTGAAAGCATGACAGGTAGATGAGCCCCTTTGTGGGAAATGAAATAGACTCCCGCATTTGAAAAAGGACAAACAAAATGGGAGTTAGGCATTACAATCAGATACGATGGCTCTCTCTGGATTGCATTCAATGACTCCCCCCCCCCCCATCACTGGAGACTATGTGGCTAAGGTGAGACTTGATGGTATCCTTCAGTAGTTCGGTGGACTCCCCCATTTCATCCTTCTCCACTCCAGTCCTTTTTAATTTGTCTGTCTTTGATGGCCAGAGTTAAAAGTATGTTTGTGTGTAGGGGGAATATTTTTGCCTTTTGGACAAAGGGTGTGTTCCTTCCCTCCTGGTCCAGGATCTATGCCACCTTGGCAGGTTTTAATTTGAGTTAGGGTGCAGCCCTGCTATGTGGAAAGCAGTGTCCCTGGACCATATACTAGTAACCACAGCCAGCCTCCACACATCTGGGCTTCTTATGGACTTCAAGATCTCTCTGTGTGACTTCCAAGTAGTAAACCCAGCCTCTCTCAGTTAAGCATAGCTCCCTATTCTCTCTCCCTCCTTTTTTCAGTTCAAGAACTACATCATCTAGGAGGTGGTCATAGGTTACCCCTTGTGGCTCTGATGATGAGTAGGACTGCTATCTACATTTCCTATTGGACAAGCCAGCTGTGATTGCAGCTTGCCTTTTGCTTCTGAAGTCACTTGATGTATTTACCTATGCATTTTGTATAATATTAGAAGGATTTCATAGTAGTTATTTTTGGTGTATAGAATATTTTTATATCGTTTTGAGAATAATGAATGTCTATGTTTTTAAAGATACTGAGTTTTGGGGACAAGAAGATATACCAAAATCTCAATAAAAGATTGAGAAGTAGTGTGGCCCTGTGCATTAGAGGCCACAGTACTAGGACTTGGTTGCAAACTCTGCTCAATCATGACTACTTTGTGTAGCCTTGGGCAAGTTGTTCTCTCCCAGTCTCAAGTCCCCACCTGTCAAATGGAAACTAGAAGTATAAACTTTTCTGGGATATTACAAGGACAGACAATAGAAATGACTGTAAATCATTTTGCAACTTACAAGTACAACAGAGAATTAAAAACTAACAACACGGGTTTGAAATTGTCCATTGTTCAGCATAGAGGCAGAGATTTAGATAGACTTAGCGTTCTGTATAGGTCCAATTTAAAAGTAGCCATTTGGCAACTCTAAAGGAGTGTAATTCTGTATTCTCAGTACCCAGTGACCATTCCCTTTGTAATCAATGGATTGGCTGCAGTCTTAGATGAGCCAGAGTAGCTCTATCAGAGATAATGAGCCTTCAGAGTAAGAGTAGCCCATTTCATATCCAAAATATACATGGCCTTGTAATAAGGAAAAGGTGCATTTCAATTTTATTTTTACCATCCTGGATAACGGTTCTCAATCTGGCAGTTCAAAGAGATTGAGATGCAGGATGATTTCATATCAATTTCCTTCCTGAAGGCAGAGATTCTTCCAAAAAGCCTGCCTTGGAGTCAAATGCTCATGAAACTCGCATGCACCAAGACCACTGGAGGTGAGATGGACACAGATGTAATTTCTTGAGGCTCAGCACCACTTCACATCCTAAGTGCAGGTTTGCAAGTGCAGGTTTGCGATTGTATGCTACCATTTGCTACTCTGTGGCCAGTCCTAATTCCCTGGCAACAGAACCTGTTTGATAGATGCCATTAGAAACTCATATGCGATGTGGACACATAATAGTTTTATAGATATCCATAAAATGTTTCATGTGCACCCATAAAAAGATGTCAAGTATTGAAGTAGACCAGGTTCTCATAGGACACTTTTAGTGGGGATTACACTCATGGATGGTGCATGTGTCCTATAACATGGGAACTGGTAGTCAGCGCGTGTGAGGAGGGGTGGGGAGTTGCCCTGATACCCAGCAGCTTCCCTTATGGGTTCCTGACTAGATAATTCACTGCCACAGCCAACTTGAGTATTGCAAAAGGCCATGCAAAACTGTACAAAATCATGACCTATGTGTGCAAAAATACAGCATGGGAATTAAACCTGCTGAAACAGCCCCTAGTCAATAAAATACCTGAAGAAAATGTTGTCCCTCTCTCAAATAGATTTGTGTTTTAAAATAAGCACCTTCAACGACAACAAATAGCTGAGTATGTGCTGCAGTCTTGCTGAGTTCAGAATAGTCATCTTTTTATTTATATTTGGCCTGAAAAGAGGGAAAGAGAGAGAGAGAGAGGGAAGGAAGGAAGGAAGGAAAGAAAGAAAGAAGAAAGAAAGAAAGAAAGGCCACATATGGGAGGTGGGCATCTTCCATTTGTCTGACTGTGTTCAGCTTCATGCTGATATGGTTGGGGGAAGAGTTATTATTGCTGTTCTTCATGTGGTACTTAGTGGGGGAGAACCTAAATTAAACATGCAATGTTTATTACTTAATGGTTGAATAACAGCCCACAGCAAATGTATTTAATTTGACATTCTACACACACACACACACACGTGCATGTACGTACGCACACACATTCCTCTACCCCCACTTCACTTCTTTATATGCTTTGATTCTGTTTCTAGGTTAGGTTTTGTCTTCTAGAGGCCTCAGGCTCAAGGGAAGTAGTTGTTTGAAAAGTGGTATGATAGAAGTATTTTTGTCCTTGTTTGCATGCTCATTTCTTTTGCTCCCTTGTTGTTTCTGCTCAAATAGGTCTTAACACCTGTTTACCAGAAGCTATAATGGGGTGTCTCTCATATACCTTCTCTGACACTGTAAAGAAACTACCTATTAGTTGACCAAATCAGAGCTGGTTTCTTTCTTTCTTTCTTTCTTTCTTTCTTTCTTTCTTTCCATTCTTCCTTCCTTTCTTTCTGCCAGGAGTTCTCCTGCTTTTATTCTCAAAGGAAACAGCTAGAGATGCTTGACATTTATATGTGCAAAAACAAACCCTTATAGGTTTCTTGACAATAATAAAAATGTATTTAATAAAAACTGCTTTCACCAAGTTGCTTCTAGAGCATTTTGACCTACAAGTCTTTTAATCCGGTATTGCATTACTCTCAGATGGGTATCTAGCAGCGCTGAAGCCATATCAAAATTTGGAAAACAATGGAGTCTAAAGTGAAATTTAAATATAATTTAGTTGATCAGTCAGTCTTGCTGCAAACCCCCCCCCCCCTTGCATTCTGAAATAAGTAGGAAAGATAGCCAATATCTGTGAAAAATCCATTGGTTACCCAAATCTACTTTCTTTCCCAATGTTTTGTCAGTTCAAACAAAACATGGATATTTATGTATATCTGTACTTCTGAAGTCAACACATTCCTGTTTGGCTGTAACAGTGGCATCCAGCAGAAATTAGTGGTTAATTTACCCACAAATTGTGGGGATGCACACCGCGCATGAGCCAATTCTGGTTTCCTGGAACAACCTATGAATGCAGCATTTATAGGTTTTTTCCATGATGTCCAAACCCAGCCGCTTGGGGTTGTTTGTGGGGTAAACAACCCCAAGTTAACCCGTGGCTTGTTCTTGAGTTAAATTGGGGTTGTTCGGATGTCACAGAAACAACCTATAAATGCTGCAGTAATTAATTAATAAACCCATGAATTGCTGCCAGCAGCTGCCGCTACATCCAAACAGGGTCTTGTAGTGTACTGCTGACTCAGGCTTTATTGTGTTGTAGTACGTGGGCATGTTGCATCAAGATTTTTGTAAGCTTAAAGCTTTGTAATACTTGTGCAAAAAATGGATGATACAAACTTTTGTGAAATTATACAATTTGGTAAGGGGGAAGTTAAAGTATTGTGGGACTGCAAATATTAATTGGTGTGACTTTGAAAACGCTAAAGGACATTCTGAGTGAACAGATTATATGGCTGCTGGTAATTTCAAAACAATATTCTATTTTGATGGAAAGGGTGACCATATGAAAAGGAGGACAGGGCTCCTGTATCTTTAACAGCTGTATAGAAAAGGGAATTTCAGCAGGTGTCATTTGTATACATACATGCAGCACCTGGTGAAATCCCCTCTTCATCACAACAGTTAAAGCTGCAGGAGGTTCTGCATGTATACAAATGACACCTGCTGAAATTCCCTTTTCTATACAACTGTTAAAGATACAGGAGCCCTGTCTTCCTTTTCATATGGTCACCCTATGGAAATAGACATTTTGATTCGATCTCAGTGAAGTACTTCACATGTATACAGCTGCAGTTTTAGTCCCTGGCATTAGTATAAAAATATATTGAGTAGCAGAGCTAGGAAAGACCTCTGCCATATACTTTGAACAGTAGCTGACAGTCAGTGTTAACACTATTGGGTTAGATGGACAGTGGTTCTGTTCCTTATATCCCACAAATGTTGATTCGGCTGACTGTTAATTGTAGTCATGACTAACCCACTCCCTTGTGTTCCCATGCACAGATTGCTTGGGAAAGAAGCAGGGTTTTCTCTCATTTGTGTGGGGTAGGGAGAAGGTAAGAAACAGCGGGAAAGTCTCCTACTCCTTGGATGAGATTCCTGCTGTTTCTTACTTGCTCAAATTGGAAATGAAAGACCTTCAAGATAGGCATCTGTGTAATACCAGGTATCCTGCTCACTAGAAGGCTGGAGAAATGGGAGCTGGTACATAGATTTGTAGATGCCTACTCTACCTGTAGCAGTTGAAGAGATGTATGTTGGAAGATAGAATTAAAAACAAATGTTGTCTGGATGCTGTGGACAGGTTTTAAACATGGAAAATCCATATTCAAATTATTGCTTCACCAGGAAATTCCACTGTTTTGGGGTAAATCAGTTTTCTACCTAACAACTGTTGCTTACAGGGTCCTTGTGAGGGAAAATTAAAGGAAGGCTGTCATCCTAGGCATGCTTACTTGGAAGTAAATTCTATTGAACTCAGTGTGACTTAATAAGCAAGTGAAGGATTAGTCTTTATTATTATTATTATCATCATCATCATCATCATCATCGTCTCCTGATTAATCTGCAATATTTCTAAATTAAAATGCACACCACGACAAAAAACAAAAACAAAATGTTTCAGTATTCAGCAGATTGTAATAATTGCTATCAAAATCTGCTAACAACAAGCACAAGCTTTAATAAGAATTTGCAGAATACAGCCCCTGATCTAAGCAGCACAAATATTCTGAAAAGAACTGCCCTTTTAGACCTAGGATGAATCCCTCAATTTCCCCAGTGTGTAAAATGGGAATAAGAGCATCTGATCTCAAAAGGTGTTTTATAAAGACAGATTATGACAGAATGAAAAAGCAGTTACCTACCCTGCGTCTGAGAGGTTTATGAATCTAAACTTATAAAATATAAGGAATTGAGAACAAGAAAAAAGTCTGGTGTATGGCAAAAAGCATTTGTGTGAATGGAAATATGCATCCAGCAATAACAATTACCTTTGCATTACAATGAAGGCCAAAAAGGTAACTTCCGTTAATTGGCATGACTAGTAAATTTCTGCTCTGATATCTTGCTCAGAGATGTCTGCTTGGGAACGGGCATTTTCTTCATCAATCTGTGCCCATTTTTAATGCAGGCCTTGCATTTGAAGATGATAATGCGATTGATTGTTCAGCAATAAGAAAACAGTTATCTTTAAGAAATTCTATTAAAATATCCCTTATTTTGAGGAACTATCATTTAGTCTAATTGGCTTAATCATAAAGCAGTCAAATAGAGAACACACATATATTGACAGATCTAGTTAAGGTGAAAAGATCTAAGGACTGGTGGATCATATCATATCATCCTTTTATATTTTCCTTTTCTTTTTAAATTGACTTATAAAATTTTATTGAACCTTGTTTCTGTTTTGCTTTGCTTTTTTTCTTAAAGAATAACCTAACTAATGTTTTTCATTAACATGTTTTGTAATTTATGTGGTCCCAATGGGCCCTGCCAAGGTTAAATAATTTAAAGAAATGAGCTGCCCCCCCCTTAACCTTATCTAGTATAGTGAAGCTAATGAAGAATATGAGGCGCTTGACTCTCTCGCTGCACGAAATAGATCTCAGAACAGCGTAAGCAAGCAGCAACCCCAAGCCTACAAATCTCAACATAAATATGTAGCAAGCTGTTGTGAATTTTATTTTATCTCTTGCTTTAAAAAAAAAAGAAAAGGAAAGGAAAAAAATAGGCCCATAAAAGCAGATTAACCACCGCCATGGTAGTCCCTGCTCTCCTGGATTACAAAAGGATGTTATGGGAATGCACTTGACGTTCCCATAAATTAAAAATCAATTCTTAATGATGAAGCCGACTTGTTTTAGCACATTACCCAGGTTAAATGGGAGCGTGCGGAAACATCAAGCCCCATAAGATGAGGGGAATCTGTGTATATTAATATGATTTAGAGGATGGTCTACCTCGATGGAATAATTGTTATTATATCTATACAGCCAGATGGTACTTGGGGTAAACAGCCGCTGAACACCTCAAATGGGGAAACCGTTGGTGGCCCTTTCAGGTGTTTGTTCTGTGCCTTATTTATTTCTTTTGTCACTAGTATCTTTGTTGAATTCATCAATGAAGGGGGGGAGTCCTTTGCTGGGTTGCTTTTTGTAGTATTTTTTTCTTTCTGTTTTAAAATCTGTTATGCTTTCCTTTGCTTTTCTTAGCAGAGGCCTGCATGCCATTAGTAACATGACAAAAATGCTTATTATTATTAATATAAAATTAGGTTTATTCTTCCTTTTCCCAAACAGGGGCATGTTCAAGGGCAGCCCCCCCCCATAACATCAGGTTTTAGAGTTTGATAGTGCAGTCCCATTCAAAAATAAGCCCCAATAAATCCACTGAACTTTTGAGTAAACATATATAGAATTGTGCTAAAAAATGAACTTTTACATAGGTTCAAATTCAATAGGATTCTAGAATTTGAATATTTTGAATTTAGAAAATTTTCAAATGTCTGAAAGTTACTTCAGGTATCTTGTTGAATGTTAGAGCAACATTGTTAACTTTCCACTGGCCAAATACAATATATTTGCACTTTTTATGGTTTCCCCCCCCTTCTACATCAGATATGTCCAGAATTTGGAATGTTGGGGAAAAAAATTGACTTAGTAAAAGATTGAACATTTGTTTTCTGCTTTTTTTTCTCCCCAAGCAAACTTGTTAGGAAAAAATTGCTTGACGATTTCTCTCCAGATTAATTTCAGCTGAAATCACATGGAGATTGTGGTTATGGGCGGGTGGAGGGGGAAGGAATTGGGGGATGGACTGTTTCTGTGAAAATGTGCAGTTTGAGAGGGAATGATTGGGAAGCATTAGCCAGCGTAGCTAGTGTTAATCCTAAAGTATTGGTTGTGTTGACTCAATAAATGAAAACAAAAGACATAACTCATTGGGAAGCTCTCCTGCCTATTGAAATGAATGGAAACTGCTTAAAGCATTGTTGCTTTTATGGAGGAAAGGGAACTAGGGGGCTGTTTTGACATCTTCTTTGCCCTGGGATGGCTCCAAATCTACACGGCGTCAGTTAGATGACGCAGTTGCAGATCGGAAGCCATCCCGGGGCAAAGATCCAAAGATGTGTAAGTGGAAACTTGGAGACTTACCTTGACTTTTCCAGCCAGAGCGAGGGCAGCCCGGCTCTTCTGCCAGTCTGTCCTTGCTCCGGAGCTGCTCCTGGGGCATTCCCAGCAGATAGTGACCCCTAATTGGGCGCTGTCCACCCGGGCAGAGGGCAGGGGACAGGCCAGCGAGCAGAATGGTCGTCAGAAGCCCCACGCTGCCTTGCTGTGGGGAGAAGAGTTTCCCTTTCAGGAAAATAAATTATTTTCTTCCCCCAAGCTGCTGCCACCGCCACCTGCTAGTTGAGAAGTAATAGAAGCAGCCAGTATAAGTTTCAGAATAGTCTCACATAGGGATGTATGAATTTTGTTAAATCACATCTGTCTGTGTTTCCTAGATTGTCAGATATCTTTCATTCCATCGTCTACTGATATCTTTCATTCCATCGTCTACTGATTCCATCAGGTTTTTTTTTTTTTTTTTTTTTAAGGAATATACAGGGATTTCATTCCAGTAGCACTAATACACATTAGTAAAAAACTGTTCCACAATTCTTCAGAATCCGTGTGGCTTGGAAAAAGCTGGTCTGCTGTGGAATCCGTAGGCTAGATTCATAGAACTCTACTCATTTGAAGCCACTGCGAATTCCTCCGACATCCCGAGTCTCTCAGCAGGTTCAGTGGAGTCTGGCAAGCTGAGAACAAAATTCTCTACTCTTCATAATTTTTTAAAGAATTACTCTGAGCTAAGCTCAGGGCAAAACTACAGTGTAACATTTAGTGTAGCCTACAAGCTAAACAAGGTTTCCCTGCTCCTCACCTTTTCGAGGTTGTGTGATTTGTAGCATAGGTGTGCATACTAGGTTCATGCCAGGTGAATGGGGACAAGAGATTTTAAAGGCACCTCACTATGGTAGATTGCCATTTAAATTTATGTTGACCCCATAGTGTAGCAGACACAATATTTGAAGCTGCTGTGTCTGCCCTACCTCCGTCCGGTTTCCCAGACCTCACTGGAAACTTTGCCCACATATTTGCAAGCTGTTGTCAGACTTTGACAGGGTTGGCAAGAGCTGGATTAGACAGAATGTAGAATTGGATGCATCCAAAGCCTGAAGAAAGGGACTGCCAGATGATTCGGGACCTCATGGTCTGAAGATCTGACGGTGTGGGAATCTTGGATGTAGCCCAGTGCTCTCTCTGAGACTTCTGTATAGTCAGCGCTCTCTACAGGAACGGGAGGGAAAATATCGGGCTCTGCTGTTGGCAAGCATTAAGTGCAGTCTCCAGATAAGGCCAGACCTGCTATAAATACTAGGAGCTTGGCCTGTGACCTTGTCTAGCTAACATTTGAGGATCCCACTCAAGTCACAGACCCAGTTTGCATGATCACTGGAGTCAACCTTGGGCTCACATGCTCCTCACTTTCGTTTCGCCCTGCGACACAGCTACAGGGAAGAGATAGAAGTTTCTGCTTCCATTTAAGATTGACCACAGCTTGCCCTGTTGTCTAAACCCTAAAATGGTTAATCTTAGTTATGGTTAAATTCAAACAATCCAGCTTCATAAATGATGGCTTGAAGCATGTTTGTTTCAACAAACCACAGTTAAGATTACCTACAATTTTTCTGGGTGCAGTTGACATGGCAAATTGTGGTTAATCTAAAAGGGAATCAAAATAATCTGAACTCTTCCTTGTGGTCATGCTGGATGCGAGGAAGGAGCATGCACTTCACAACAGCTCATTCTTGTAATGCTAAACCAAAGTTTAGTGTTTTATCTGAATGAGGCCATTGTGGCATGCTTGGAGGATGACTCGACCCATTCTTAGCACTAAGTGATCCTAGCCGAGAGGGGTTCCATTTACTCCCAAATGTGAACCACAACAGTTTTCTATATTAACCTCAGAGGTTTAGTGGTGCAGAGAACAGAGAAACCGCCTGGCAACTCTACAAATTTGGGTTGAAGCCTTTGGTGCTTGATAGCATTCCCCCCCCCCCCCCCGGCCATCATGAGGGCTAGAAATGTGATTGAGAGTGCTCTCAGGAAGCCAAATTCTGCTCCAGATTTCACATTTATACAGCAAGCTATTGGTCACACAAAACACACACTGAGCTTCACAATCTCTATTTGATGCTTGGGGATTCTTTAACAAAAATGTTGCACTGCTAGCCATTTAGAGCTAACTATTATTTAAATTCCTGAAGGGACTCTTTAAGATCTGTCTGTGCAAACAAGACTTTTATTGCTAGGTCTTTTAGGAGGCGTAGCCTTTAAGGAGAATGGACAATTTCCAAGTTTAGGAGAGAGCTGAGGGATTTTCCTCCTCCACCCTCCCGTTTTGGCCTAGCAGTCTAGTGCATTCTCTCTCAATTAAGGTTCTGAAAGTGGTTGTGTTCTGCTACTGCGTGTTTTTACGGTGTGCTCTCATGATTCTAATTGAAACTCTGATAAGGTCAGTTGGTTGCCAATTCTCCATCTACGTTGCTAAGGGATACGAAGCCGTTGCTTCGTAAAAGGGTAGAAGATCTCCAATATAGTTAGAAGAACTAGTTATCCTCCTCTCCTCTTTCCAACCATATAAAGCTTATATAGATTATATATATTCTGAAATCATCCTTGGATCAATAAAGGCTGGAGACACTTAATAATTTTTAACAGAGCTGAAGGTGATGTGATAGAGCAACATTGCCTATGGAGCTCCTTTCCTTTGCCACAGTTGCATCTGGTCAAACAGGTTTTGTGATTTTTGAAGCACTACAGCAGGGGTGGGCAACATGTAGCCCATGAGCCGCATGCAGCCCCATGACCATTTTTGTCGCACCCTTGCACCCCCCCCCCCTCATATTCCCTCTGAATTTGCTGCTGTATCAGCAAAAATTGTGAAAATTTTACATGGAAACAAGGCATGCAGGGAGTGTGTGGCTTTTCTGTTCTCACAAGCTCTCTAAAGCAATTTGCAGAACAGAACAAAACCAAACAGCACCAAACTAAAAAAAATAAAAACTAAGGCCATTAAAATCAATAGGAGCAGGTTTTTAAAACCATCAGTCATATAATAAAAACATTAACACCTAAGCAAAATAAGATTGTTTTCACTGCTTACCTAAATGCTGTTAGGGATGGGCCTAGTCACACCTCCTTTGGGAGGGAATTTCATAACAGGTACTGCCACAGAAATGATTGTCTCATGATCCCACCAAATGAGCCTCTTTTGATATGGGTGGGACATATAATAGGGCCTCCAAAGATGAGCTTAACTTGTGGACAGGTTCATATGGGAGGAGGCCTAAATCATTTGTTCAGAGATACAAATGGGACCTGTAACAAAATGTTGCAGCATGGAGTGCTCCTTTTCATTGTTTCAGTCAATCAACCATGCCTTCAACCATACCCTCTTCCTCAATACTCCATCTTTCTCCCCCTCCCATCAGGTTTTCTGTCCCCCCCCCCCCCAATTTTCATTCAACATTCTGTGGCCACTGGGAGTGCGCTTTCTCCTCATTGGGCTATTTTGGGGCTAGTTCAAAATATGGCAGTCAGGCTGGTCACCGGTACAACTAGGGGTGACCATATTACACCAACTTTAAAATCACTCCACTGGCTGCCAATTACTTTCCGGGCGAAGTACAAAGTGTTGGTCATTACCTTTAAAGCCCTACATGGTTTGGGTCCAGGTTACCTGCGGGATCGCCTTCTCCCATACAATCCGCCCCGCACACTCAGATCCTCTGGGAAGTATTTACTACAGTCAGCCAAAACTAGGCTGACAACTGTTACCCAGAGGACCTTCTGCCACTCCCAGACTGTGGAATGGCCTGCCGGGAGAGATTCGCCAACTTTACAGTCTTCTAGAATTTAAGAAAGCTATAAAGACTGATCTCTTCTGACAGGCCTACCCAGTCAGTTTTTTTTATTGGTATTTTAACAATGTATTAGTTTTTATATGTTTTTAATCAGTTTTATGTATTTTATATCATTTGTTTTTAATGTTGTTCCCCACCTCGATCCAGAGGGAGAGGAGCGTAAGAAATAAATATATTGTTATTATTATTATCATCATCATCATCATCATCATCATCATCATCACTTTCTTGCTCATGGCGTTTTTTCTAGACGGACATGACGGGCTTTGCCAAGTCATGCTGTCTTTTACAGATTCAGGAATTTCCCGACAATTGAGCATGTTTTAAGTATGACTGCTTTCTGGATGTTGGTGTGGATGTATTTTGGTAGGCCCAGTTTCTGAACGTTTTCTGTATAATTTTTTGATGTGATGCCGGTGACTGATGTGACTAATGGAATAATTGTGACCTTTTCCTGTTGCCATAGTTCTTTGACTTCCATGGCCAGTGTGTATATTTGTCTCTCTTTTCTTCTTCCTTTTCAACAACATTTTTGTCATTCGGTATTGCTATGTCAATGACGTATGTGTGTGGTTTTTTTGGTCTATGACCATTATGTCTGGTCGGTTACAGGGTATTGTCTTGTTGGTATGAATCGCTCTGTCCCAGTATATTTTATGGTCTGCATTTTCCAAATTTGTTTCGGGTGAGTATGTATAGTATGGTGTAGGTTGTTTGATGAGGTTGAATTTGATGGCCAGTCACTGGTGAATTATTTTTGCAGCTGTATTGTGTCTGTATATTATTATTATTATTATTATTATTATTAGCACCCCCTTTCTTCCTAAAGATCTTTTTGTGCTTGTGCAAAATTTGGGATTCTCCTAGCCCTTCTTATACCTCTCTCTTACGTGTGGATTGGGCCGTTTTGGCTACATAAGCAATGGCACTCATACTTGAACAACAAAAATAGTGGAAATAATATGGCTGTACTTGGAAGCTCTGTTTAGGAATTATGGGCAATAACCATCACTAGGCCTATCTTCCATGACTTTATCAAGTCTTTTTTTAAAAAAAACACAAAACCTCAAGTTAGAGGTCATCATCACATCTGTGTAAGTGTATTCCATACAATAGTTATTTTGTTGTGAGGAAGTGCTTCCTTTGGAGTGTCTGAACCTACTGCCAATTCATTTAATTGGATGATTGTAAGTTTTAGTATTATAGGAGTAATATATATGTATGTATGTATGTATGTATGTGTGTGTGTGTGTGTATCTTTGTCTCTCCTTTCTCTCCCCATCATTCATAAAAGTATATACCGCTATCATATTTACCCTTAGGACACTTTTTTCAAGATCTCATTTCTGAACACATTCAGCTCTTTCAGAGCTGAATTGTCTAGACACACCTTCTCTCTGTTGTAGTTCCATCACTAGCTTATCGAGGATTTTCACATGTGAGCTTCAAATTGCTTTTGAGCCTTTCTCCATGGTATTTTTGTGAATGCAGTATGACCATTGTTAGTATATAACAGAAAGTGGTGGAGAAGAAGCAACTGTAATTCGAATGAGCAGTCTGTAAAGTTATGTTTTTATATTGCATTAAAAAGAGATTTGGACAAAATGTTTTCTGAGGCTCATGTATGAAAATGGCAGATAGATGTGCGGCTACAGCAGCCCTGCAACTTGTTCTCCCCTGCTCCCTGGCAGCACCTAGTGATGCAAAACACGTGATGTGACAGCATTGCACTCTGAGTTTCTTTGTCTCCACACGCAGCAACTAACAGGGAACAGAATTAGGAAACTCTCAGTACAAAAGTGGAGGAGACACAAAGCTGCTGTTTTTGGCAGTAGCCATGTGTTTGTTGTAACTTCTATCTAGTTCAGGCTTCATAGTGTTAAATTTGGCAACTAGACACTTGATGGTCTTAAAAAGGCATATGATGTATACTTCAAAGTAAAATTTCAAAAATGAAATAGAAGTTTATCAAAATTCAAATATTTTTGTTGAATTCCACATGTATGAAATTTCTTTTCAGTTGTAGGAATAGCAGAAATCCCAATAAGCCATTTATGAAACCCATGCAATGCCCCACCCCCCACTACCCCAGTTGTCTGAATGGAGTCAGAAAAATGGCTTTCATGCACAGACAAGCCCAGTATTGAAAGGGCTAAAGTCCCAAGCTGCCAAGTTACTCACCCCTTTACCAGGCTATGGAAAGGCCAGGTGGGTTGGAGGCTTACCAAGCAAGCAGTTTAGGACTTGGCACCCAGGCCCAAAGTTCTGTCTCAAAATCAAGGACTGTTTTTTGTATGCAGCCTGGCTTATTTATTCCATGCAGTCCCTTCCATGTATGAAATTCCCTTAATGAATTTTCTGTGTGAGCCTGGCTGAATGCAGATAAACCTCACAATGGCCATTTATGCAAACACCAGTCACATAATGGTTTTTCTACATGATCCTGTACTCAGGAAGGAAAACATAAATACCTAGTTTTCACAACTGAATCTAACTCCTAAATTTCTGTCAGTTTGCACCTCCTCTTAGTCTTTTTGTCCCAGGGAGGTCATAGCTCTGTGGTAGGCCACATGCAGGAAGTCCTGGGTTCAATCCCCAGTATCTCCAATCAAAATAGTTTTGGAATGGATGCAGACGAACAAACTGAATTGTAATCCAGTCAAAATTATGATACTGTACGTAGGGAAGCCCATTGATTTGGATGGATGGGTACAGTTGGTTCGGGATGGGTTTGCACTTGTCCTGAAGGACCAGATTTGTAGCTTGGGGATTCTCTTGGAATCAGCACCATCTGTGGCAGCGCAAGTGATACTGGTAGCCAAGTGTACCTTTTACCAGCTTAGACTGGTATGCCAGCTGCTACCCTGTCTAGGAAAAACAGACCTTGTCATTATTATCCATGCACTAATCACATCTAGATGATACTGTGTAATGTGCTCTATGAGGAGGTTTTGATTTGGAAATTTCATCTGTATAGAAAGTGGTCGCCCAGTTGTGGTGGGAGCTAGGTGATCAGATTATGTGACACTAATTATATTGGTTGCCAATGTATGTCCAGGCCCAGTGCAAACTACTGGTTTTTACCTATAAAGCCCTATACTTGATAGTTGAAGAACTGCCTACATCTTTATGAACCTGCCTTGGCATAAGGATCTGTCTCAGAAGCCTTGCTTGTAGACCTGATTGAAAGATGAATTCAGTTGATAAGTATGAAAGACAGGGCCTTTTCAGTGGTGGCCCGCAGGCAATACCTGCCTA
This sequence comes from Anniella stebbinsi, assembly GCA_029215795.1. Classification (NCBI taxonomy): domain Eukaryota; kingdom Metazoa; phylum Chordata; class Lepidosauria; order Squamata; family Anniellidae; genus Anniella; species Anniella stebbinsi. The sequence continues at coordinate 41,959,123 of JARDYH010000008.1, forward strand.
TTGAGGTATGCATGGCATCAAACCTTTGAGAGATTTTTAAAAAGTTGCCTATTTATCAGGTTGCTTTCTCCCGAAATTTAACTGCTGTGAGTCTAAAATTAATGGCATTTGTTTAATGTTTTTAGGGTGGTTTTTTCTGTATTATTTATTTTTAACTAGACTAATTTTTTATTGCTGCTAAGTAATTTATATATTTAAATAATTGTTGTTCTACTGTTAAGTAATTTGTTTGATTGCTTTTTTGGTTTTAAATTGTATTATATATTTTAAAATTCTATCATGTGAGCCAATTTGTGAGAACTGTGTCCTAAAAGACAGCATACAAATAAATAAAATGAAATAAAAATAAATAATGATCACTGTTGGAAACAGGATACTGAGTGTGCGGAGGATGGAGGGAGTATTGTTATTCTTCAGATTTCTACCACCACAACTAATACTGTTGCAATTATAATTTGCAAAGTGCTTTCTAATCTTTTATAGATGGGGAACTGAGTCTGTGTTTGTGGGAGAGGGTAAGTGAGTGCATATATGAGAGACAGAGAGAATGAAGTTTTCCTGCTTTTGCCCAATGATCCCTTAGCACAGGAGGTCTCCCTGATCCAGTTAACTCACCACTTGACCACACATTTTAAAGAGAGCAGAGAGACAGGAAGCAGACAGCCAAGCAGGATGCCTCGTGGCAGCAGGGTTTTTTTTTAACAGCTTACATAAAATATTACAGAGGAGAAAATAGCTAGATTGTATAAACGTGTCTATAGAGTGGTGTGCGACAATTCCAATTTATGGGATGGGGTTTCTCAAGAGCTGCTCACCTCCGGGCGACAGAACAGAGAAGCCAAGCTGAACGAAGCGACCAATCTGAGATGGCAGAGCCTTTTATGACACACGACTCAGGTTCCCCCTCTGGGTACTGGGCTAAAATTACATTGCAATGAAACCAACAAGCTAAGTTAATTTTATTGAAATTAACATTTGAGTTCCCTTTTTCCCTTCAGCACATAGTTAAGGTGCAGCCAGTATTGTAATGCTGGGAATGCTCCAGAAGACAGTGGATGGATGGATCAAATTGTGTGTATGTGTGTGTGTGTGTGTGTGTGTGTGTGTGTGTGTATGTAGATAGATAGATAGATAGATAGATAGATAGATAGATAGATAGATAGATAGATGTGGATGATTCCAGGTGATCCATAAGTTTGTTTGCACAACGGATCATCATATAATTTCTATTTCAGCAGCCATCCTTCCTGTGAATTCCCACTCCCCTTTTAGATGCACTCAAGTTGAAGATATTTTGGTTGTGGGAGGAGAAGAAGCTAAAAGCACACCTATTTGCTTCTAAGAGTGTACTAGATGCTGTGCAAAATGCAGAAGTGATGTTGCCTGTGCCCAAATGGGCTTGCAATCCAAAGCAAGGCTAAACTAGAGGCTATATGTTGCCTTTCCCATCAGGTGTCTTTCAATAAGGACATGTAAGCGCCTTTATAGAGAAGAATTTAAAGGGAGAATCCAAGCATATGTTTGTCCAGTGAAAGCGTGCATTTATTGCCATATACACGCGCACACACACACACACACACACACACACATCTATCTATCTATCTATCTATCTATCTATCTATCTATCTATCTATAATTCTATATATAAAAACATTTTTTAAAAGAAAGGAATGTATAACTTCTGATGGGTGTTGTCTGCATTTTTATTTACCATTGTATATATTTTATTCATTGTTTGTAGCTCCTGAAGAAGGATCATATCCGAAACGTTGGGCTTTTAATACAGCTTATTAAAGATACACGCATACTAGCACAAGACTTTGTCTCCTTTCTTCCTGCCAGCATTGCTGCTACTTCCCTCTCAACGTAACAGCATAGCCAATGCTCAGGAATGCTCAGAGTTGTAGCCCAAAGCATCTGGAGGGCACCAGGTTGGAAAAGGCCACTATAGTGCATCCTTTAACTGTTGTGTTTAACATGGTTCCTGGAGGGGACTCTGGGATTTGAAGAATCAGGAAACCTGCTAGCCAGAGTCTGGGGCTTAGATACATATTGTCCTGTCCTCGTTCTGCACAGGGCTCCCAGGGGAGATTGAGTTACAATGATGGGTATTGCCTGGAAAGGCTGGATCATGTCTGACACAACAAAGTCACATGTTGTAAGGTCAGGTCAGGTTAGGGAATGCAGGTCAAGGCAAAGTCTGTCAGGAACTGGGACAGATTACCTGCAAAGAGCAGTTGTCTTAGCAACATGCAGAAAAGCCTTTTTAAGGCTAGCAGGCCTGGATCTGCTGTTAACTCTGCCCTTTCTGAAGAGCTGTTTACTTCTTAAAAGGACATTATCTGATTTTGCAGCTACTGGCTCCTATATTGTGGGGGCAGTGAGGACTGCATCAGAGGGGTGTCCTCTGAATCCAAGGAGTCTGGTAAAGCTACATCCTCTGGCCTGGAAGATCCCAGAGTAGCAGATGATAGGTAATGGGATGAAGCTTCTTTCCCCTCTGAGTCCTCCTCTAGCCAGAAAGGGTTCAAGGCCAGAGAACATGACGCATACGGCTCTGCCTTGTACCCAGTGGGTCCATCTAACCAAGTACTGTATAATGGGAGTGGCTTTTCAGGGTCCCAGTACAACTCTTTCCCATCACCTCCTACCTGATACTTTGACTGGAGATGGCAGGGATTGAAACTTCTGTATACAAGGTATGTGCTTTAAACCTAAGCTTTAGCCCTGAGCATGATTATTGGGAGGCTAGTTTAGCACCATGTTGATTGGCTTGAGTTGTTTCACAGTGCTTGGTGTTACCGTCAGTGCTGTTGAGTATCTTGCCATTGGGAAAGATCACCCAGAGTTATGGAGCTATCATCTCATCAATATGATAATGATATTCAGTTCTATTAACTAAGCAGTAACTATTAGCTCCATTTCATTTCTAAACCAGAGTCTGGAGGCTGTCGTAGCAGTGAATGAAGTCAAAATGCTGTTGGACAATCCCAGTGCCCTAGACTGCTCTTTTTATGCCTGTATTAAAGGGGTGGTCATTCTTCGTCGTGGTCTCTGTGCATCACACCATGGGCTCGTGCCGGCGCCGAGCCTGCTTCGGACTTCCCTAGCTAGCTTAGATTTTTGGCGGGAACCCCTCCCCCCACCGTCCTATTGCGCATGCTCAGGGTTCCCGCCTACCTCAGTTCTTCTTCGACCGCCTCGCTGATAGCCTCGCGGGAGACTTCCTCTCCGTGTTCGGAGTTTTCTGTGAAGAACATAAGATAAGAAATAGCTTAGATTATAGTAGTAATAGTAGTTGTATTAGTTGTATTAGTTGTTGGTTTAAAAAAAAAAAAAAAAAAAAATTCTTCTTGATTTATAGTTTTTAGTTATTAGCGTAGTAGGTTAGTCTATGGCGAACACAGCATTGTTTAAACGCTGCGTGAGGTGTCGGGCGAAAATCGCCCTCACGGACGGCCATTCGCTGTGTGTCGCTTGCCTGGGAGAGTCCCACATTGTGGAAACTTGTGCACTCTGCATGGGATTTTCGCGCCAGACTAGGCGCAATAGAGCAGACCGCCTTCGCAGCATTCTCTGGAGTCGAGCGTTGGAAGCTGTGGATATCCCACCCTCTATGGAGTCGCAGCCCTCTATTTCTGGGGAGCGCGGCCGAAAGGCTGTAAGTCGCCCTAACCCAGCAACTTCTCGCTTGCCGTCCCCTTCGGTACCGGCACAGAGCCCACCACAGAGCCCACCGCCAAAGGTGGCAAAGCCATCAAAAAAACTGGCTGTTAAACCAAAAAAGCATAAGTATAAGGCGGCGAAGTCGACAGTCGCCAAATCTACATCGGTACCAGCGGACCCACCCTCGATGCCGAAACGCTCTCCAGCGACATCGGAGCCCGCGAGAGGCTCGTCATCGTTATCGAAGCCGAAGCCTACAATACCACCCAGAAGGTCGTCGTCGGCATCGGCGATCCCATCGTTACCGACGTCTCCACCATCGCGGTCAACCCTGACATCGAGGCCGAAGGCTTCATCGTTACCGACGCCTCCGCCGGCACAGCCTACTCTAGCTTCGGGATCGAAGCACCGACCAAAGACTTCGTCGTTACCGACGCCTCAGCCGGCACAGCCTACTCCAGCTTCGGGATCGAAGCACCGATCGTTATCCTCCACGTCGAAAACGAAACAAGCATCGAAGTCGACGAAATCTTCGTTACCGAAGGCGAGAGAGACACACAAGTCGCAGCCTTGCTCGACCTTACCGGCTCTTTTGCACGCCCCTCCAACTCTACCTTTATCGCCGCCTGCGGAGCTCTTTTCGGATATAGAGGTAGTCGTTGCCGGTGTGGACGTCCTCCCGGGCCCTTCGTCGCCAGCAAACTCTAGAGCGTCGTTCTCCCAAGCCTCTCAGCACTCTTCGGTATCGAAGGAACAGCGGTCGCGATCTCGATCTCGATCGCGTGATTGGGACGGATACTCCGATCGTTCACGCCGGTCATCTAGGTCTTCTAGGAGCTCCCGCTACCGAGCACCAACGGCCTACTTGTTTGACCCATATACGGGGAAACGATTATCGGACAATCCTCTTCCCCCTTCTCAACAACAGCAGCAGATACCACGACCATCACCACGACAACGACAGCATACCCCGGTTACGGCGTTGCAGCCTTTAGCACCGTTACCGACTCTAGAGCTCCCCACACCATCATCTCCGCAGTCCATTGAGGACTACGTGTCGGAAACGTCCTCGGTAGCATCTGCTACACGCTCCATGCCATCGCCCCCAGAGGGAGTTGGGACTACAGAGCGGGCCTCTCCGACAATGGAGCATGGCAGTTTTGCGGAGCAGATGTTGAGAATGGCTCAATCTCTCGGAGTACAACATCAATTGCCACAGGACGATATCAATGATGACATATATGATGTCATGTACACGGATCCTACCCCGCAACTTACATTGCCTATGGTCCCGACGCTGCTAAAGACTCTTAAACAGACTTGGCCTACTCCATCATCGATGGGCCACACGTCCAAACGCTTGGACGCACTCTATAAAGTTAAAGAAGCTGATGCTCCATTCCTCTTCGTTCACCCGAAGCCAAATTCTATTGTGGTTGAGGCAGCCCAAGGTCGCTCTACTCGAACTCATTCAACACCAGCAGACAAAGAGGGACGTAAACTCGACGCCATAGGGCGTAAAGTCTACTCTTCAGGGACGCTGGTAGCGAAGATTTCCAACTATCAAGCTATGATGGCTCGCTACCAGTTGTTTTTATGGGAAAAGATTTCCTCCCTGACGGACTATCTCCCCGACGAGAAAAGGGAACTGGCAAGAGTCTTCCAGGCCGAGGCGATCCGCCTCTCCAAGCAACAACTCACCACAGCACGCCATCAGACAGATGCAGCGTCAAAGTCGCTGGTGTCCGCAGTGACACTTCGTCGCCACGCTTGGCTCAGGTCAGCCTCCTTACCTCAAGAAACTCGTACTAGAATCGAGGATCTACCATTTGACGGTGAAGGGCTGTTTAATTCCCAGACTGACGCCACCATGGACACTATCCATAAGGCCAAAGTCACTGCCAAGAAAATGGGCTTCCACACCGCTACGCAACCCGCATACCGACCACGTAAGTGGTACAGACCTGTTCCTTTTCAACAGCGGCAGCAGCATGACCGCCAGCAGCGCTTCCAACTGACACAGGCGTCCACGCAATACCAACCGCGCAAGCCTTCGTCACGCTTCCGCCAGGCAAGAACCAGGCCCGATCAGACCACTAAGCGGCGTCTTTGACTTCGTGATCGGCCCCCCAGAGCGTTGTCAGTTTGGAAACACCCTCTCGCACTTCCAACACGCCTGGGAGTCCATTACATCGGACAAGTGGGTGCTAGCCATAATTACATCAGGCTACAAAATAGAGCTTCGAGTCCCCCCTCCACTGGGCACTGTAAGAATAACTCCACCGTCTCCACCGTTGTTGCAAGAAGTAGCGACACTTTTGAGGAAAGGGGCAATTACGAGGGTTCCACCAGCCCGACTACACCTTGGTTTTTACTCAAGATATTTTACAGTGCCAAAGAAGGACGGGGGCCTCCGCCCTATTATGGATCTCAGGCGGCTCAACCGGTTTATCAAGACCAAGAAGTTTCGAATGATTACCCTGGCAACCATTCTACCGCTTCTCAAGAGGGGCAGGTGGTTCACATTGATAGACCTCAAAGACGCCTACTTCCATGTTACCATTCACCCGTCGCATCGCAAATATCTTCGGTTCATGGTGGGTCATCGGGCTTATCAGTTCACCGTCCTTCCATTCGGCCTGAAAACGGCGCCCAGGGTGTTCACCAAATGCATGGGAGCAGTCTGTGCACACCTACGGGCGTTAGGACTCGAACTGTTCCCGTACTTAGACGATTGGCTAGTAGTCTCGACCACCCGGAGCCAAGCTCTAGCAGATGTTCAACGAGTGGCTCGGACCCTGTGTTCATTGGGCCTACAGATAAATCTAGAAAAATCTGTTTTCCAGCCAACGCAGACGCTCCAGTTCATAGGGGTCTGGTTGGACTCAGTCGTCGGCAGAGCATACCTCCCACCAGTCAGGGCTGCGTCCATCACGGCCATGGCAACAAGAGTCCGCCGCAGAACAAGAACAACAGCACTCACCGTCCTGAAGTTGCTGGGCCTCATGGCGGCTTCGGTCTTCGTGGTTCGCTGGGCGCGGCTGCACATGCGCCCCCTGCAACAGCTACTCCTGCAGTACTACGACCCGACCATGGATCCGCGCAGAGTTCGCATAGCAATCTCCAGCCTTGTGCGACACTCACTGAAATGGTGGACGAACCCTCTCAATCTGAATCAGGGCATGCCGTTTGTTACACGAGGTCCCTCACGGGTCGTCACTACGGACGCATCCCTGCTGGGCTGGGGAGCCCATTACAAGAACTTGACGGTGCAGGGGAGATGGTCAACCATGGAGAAGCGACTACATATCAATCTTCTGGAGCTCCTCGCTGTGAAGAGAGCCCTCCACTCTTTTCAGCACCACCTGCAGGGGCATCATGTACAGATCCTGACAGACAATACCACAACAGTGTGGTACCTCAACAAAGAGGGAGGGACGCGGTCCCCAGATCTGCTGTCCCTGACCAGGGACATTCTCCTCTGGACGATTCCCAGACGAATTCGTATCTCTGCCCTTCATATAGCGGGAACAGACAACGTCACTGCAGACACTCTCAGCCGAACGTTTGCAGACAACCACGAATGGCATCTGCACCCGGGGGTCGTAAGCCAAATCTTTGCCCGTTGGGGCACCCCGGACATAGACTTATTTGCGACTCAGAAGAACACAGTCTGCCCAGCTTTCTGTTCCAGGGCGGGAATAGGAGCAGCGTCCCTAGGGGATGCGTTTACGCGCCGATGGACCACCAGCTTTCTCTACGCTTTTCCACCATTTCCGCTGATTGGCCGGGTCATAACACGGATCCAGCGTCACGACGCCAATGCGATCCTCATAGCACCGTGGTGGCCTCGCCAACCTTGGTTCACCACCCTACGACGACTAGCCAATCATCGCATCTGGAGGCTACCGGCCAGGCCGGATATTGTGTCAAGGGAGGAAGGCATGATATTCCACCCGAATCCAGACAGTCTGCAACTGACAGCATGGAGAATCCTGCCAGATGGCACCGTTTAGCCTTGCCATCACAAATACAGACTATATTGGAGTCGGCACGAAAACCGGCTACCAGAGTATCCTATCAGAGGAAGTGGGATAAATTTAAAGCGTTCGCACTCGCTTCGGGATTCCACCACTTAACAGGACCCATTTCAGGAGTCCTCTCGTTCTTGCACTCCTTACATACTGCGGGCCTGAGCCCAGCATCTATTAGACTGTACCTGGCGGCTATTTCCGTAAATCATGATTTCATTGAGGGGTTTTCGGTGTTCTCACACCCCCTATCTAAGGCATTCCTTAAAGGCCTCTATAACATCTCACCGCCTCGTCGTTCGATAGTGCCGCAATGGTCACTGCCACTGGTGTTAGGAGTGTTGATGACTAAGCCATTTGAACCTTTGGCTTCAATCGATATACGCTTGCTGACGTTTAAGACTGTGTTTTTGGTTGCAGTTACGTCTGCGAGACGTGCGTCAGAGCTTGCGGCGCTGATCATTGACCCCCCGTATACCCAGTTTTTCAAACACAAAGTTGTCCTGAGAACAGGCCCCTCGTTCGTTCCAAAAATTACTTCTACTTTTCATCTTAATCAAGATATCGTGTTGCCGACATTCTTCGCGGCGCCCACAGATCGATGGGGAGCAGCACTACATACCTTAGATGTTCGCAGGGCCCTCGCTTTTTACAAGTCCCGATCAGAGGAATTCCGCAAGTCTAGACAACTCTTTGTCTGTTATGGCGGAAAAAATAAAGGGGCACCGGTTTCCGCCCAACGTCTGTCACGGTGGATTGTGGACACTATCCAGCTTTCCTACCGGCTAGCGGGTCAAGAACCACCGCCTGCGGTCAAAGCGCACTCCACACGGGGACAAGCCACGTCCACCGCATCGTTGCATGGAGCATCAGTTCCTGACCTATGCAGGGCAGCGACCTGGTCGAATGCATCAACCTTTATCAGGCATTACCGATTAGACGTAAGAGCTCGCCAAGATTCGTCGTTCGGTAGAGCGGTTCTGTCGTCTGTATGCCAGTGACGCGTCAGCGTGCCAACCCTCCTCCTACGGTGAGTAGCTGACTAGTCGCCCATGGTGTGATGCACAGAGACCACGACGAAGAAATGCAGGTTGCTTACCTGTAACCGTAGTTCTTCGAGTGGTCATCTGTGCAGTCACACAACCCTCCCGCCGTCCCCTCTTGGCACCGCTTTGGTCGTCCAGAGTTGGCTCTAGCGTGCGTGCTCGCATTCTTCTGGCTAAGTGATATACTAGTTGTCTACCTCGGTCGCGAGGCCGAGCGGTCTCATAGAACTGAGGTAGGCGGGAACCCTGAGCATGCGCAATAGGACGGTGGGGGGAGGGGTTCCCGCCAAAAATCTAAGCTAGCTAGGGAAGTCCGAAGCAGGCTCGGCGCCGGCACGAGCCCATGGTGTGACTGCACAGATGACCACTCGAAGAACTACGGTTACAGGTAAGCAACCTGCATTTTCCTTAATTGATTGGTTTTGAGCCAACGGGTGCTCTTGGAGTCTGCTATGCACCTGGTTAAGCAGACATCGGTGGAGTCTGTGGAATCGTCTGTCAGTTGCATCTGTTGCATCGGATTTACCCCTTTTTGTAGAGATGGGATCTTGCTGTATTTATCCATGCTTTAGGATTGACTACTGCAATGTGCTTTACATGGGGCTGCCTTGATGCCAGCCCAGAAACTTGCAGCTGGTGCAGAATGCTGCCGCTGTCCTCCTGAGGAATGTTCACTGAGGACACATTCAACCAGTGATGTGGCAACTGCATTGGTTGCCTGTGACTTTCCAGGCTCACAGGTGCTGTACTCCCCTTTTAAAAAGCCCTTCATATCCTGAAGCCAACATATCGTAGAGCAGCCTTCTCCAACCCAGTGTCCTCCAGGTTTGTTGGACTACAGATTCCATTACCCCAACACATACTTTGGGGAAGGCTTCCTTAGAAGTTGCCTTTTCCTACATGAACCTGCACTCTGCCTTCCTTCCACTGCTCTGCGTGTCTTTCCTGTGCAAAATTAGGACAGAGCATTAGCTGCAAGGAGCAGCACAGCCTTTACTGAAATTGCGCCAAGGCTGTGTTTCTTTTCCCTCTCTCTTCATAAGAGAGTTCTAACCTCATCCATTAAGGATAACATTTGGCTGCTGGTTCCATTATGGGCTCTTATGATTTTTAGCAATAGTTTCATTTGTTAAATGTTTGTTTAAAATATGTTTTATTGTGTTCTAAGTAGCTTTCAGCATAAGAAAAGTGTCATATAGGTATTTAAATAAATGAGTGTTAAGTCCCTGTGATACTGTGAGTGTTCACGAAAGAGGATATGTTGCATTAGTTCAGATGTATTATGACAAATTGTGAAATGGGAACAATAACTAACTCAGGTTTGGACAGGGAACACACATATAGAAGATCTTTCTTTCTTTCTTTCTTTCTTTCTTTCTTTGAAAAAAAGACAAATCAAAAGGTTAGGCAGAAATTAAGTGTTATCTTCCTGATTAAAGCCATGCAATGTTAGGATGTTTTAAGATTGTAGGTCAGGAAGTTTTCTTTCTCTTCTAATATTCTTGGTCTTGGTTTCTTAAAAAGAAATACAAGTGGGACCCAGAACAAAATGTTACAATATGAAATGTTCCTGTTTAGTGTTCCAGCTAGCCAACTCTCTTCCAGGATTTTCTGTCCCCCTGATTTTCCATCCCACACCCACAGTCAGCCAGCATTCTGTGGCCACTGAGCATGCTCAGTCCTCATTGAGCTGTGTTAGGAGTTCCTCCCCCGCCCTGTGCCCCTCCCCTCCCCCGCTCCAGTTTTTTTAAAATACTCTGCAAACCTTGGCTGCCTCTACAAGCGAGGTTTAAAGCTCTTTCAAGGCGCTTTAAAAAATTTACCTCTACAAGAACGGAACGCAAATCGGGCGTAGAGGCGCGTTATCTCTCCGATTATGCGCATTATCGAATGTGCGTTAAATAGCGAGTTTTATTTTGCTCCGGCCGTTAAAGCGCATGTTGACTATGTGAACAAGCAATTCTCCGCATTAACAACTTGTAAAGCGCATTTTGGTCATCCGTTAATGCGCCTCGCCGCCTCTCGCCGCCTCTCGTGCAGAGGTATTAGGTGTAAATGCGCTTCAGCGATTATGCGCATAATCGCCTAACTGGGTGTAAAAGCGAATCCTTGTAGAGGGGACCCTTGTTTCCCCCCCCCCCCCCCCGCCTGCTGATAGCTCCCTCTTGTGTGTGGATTGGTACCATTTTTACTACATAAGGATCCACATGCTGATAATGAGTTTGGTATGTGTTTAAAGGATTTCCAAGTCAGAGAGCTTATAGCCACCAGAATTAAAATGTCCTTTAAACAGGCCAGAAACCCAGCACTCTGATCATTGTGGTAAGCCTGAGGGACTATGACTAACCTACAGTCATATACTGAGTTTCTTGATTGTACAAGGACTTGAATGATCCCATTGCCAAAATGCAACTCTTTGTCACATTGGACCAGAAACTAGCAAACGTAGTCATATTTGGTCAGAGTAGCAAAAAATAATGACTGCATTTGATAATAGTGACAGCAGATGCTATTGTGGGGAAAATGACACTCCATAGCTAAATTACGGCAAACTGTAGAGGATTTTGAGAGGGCATTTTTGCTCATTCCTAAATCACATTCCTAAACAAGATCTCTGTTCAGTCAGGTGGTATTATGAGTGTTATCTATCCACTGCTCAATTACACAAGGATCACCAAATATGAAGAGGTGCAGAGATAGGCAAGAAGGTATGGGAAGGAGAATAAAAAAAACAGGTGTGTGTGTGTGTGAAAGAGCAAGAGAGAGCACATGCATGTGGGGCTGAGAGAGATTCTCCCATGACCCATTGGCTAGTGGGGAAGAAGTGTGCATAGGTATCTCTCAGCCAAAACAGTCCCTAGTATTAATTTACCATAGTTCACTATTGTAATATGAAAGAGGCCAAAAGGCCATCTTTTGAAAATACCGTCTGCCTAACAGGCTCCAACTGTATGAGATATACAAAAAAATGGGAAGTGGGGGAGAGGGATTTTCCAGAATGTGCAGAACCATTCTCAATGGTCTGTGACATGCAAGTAAATCGGGGCTCTAATGTAAAAGGCAATAAGCCGTTTGCTGGCGATGAATTCGCAATTAAAGTAGTTATAGTTAATTTAAATAGTAGAAAATGAGGTTGATTTAATGCTTATTGATTTGATGATGAGTGTCTGCTGCACATGACCGAGAGACTCTGGGTCAGCTGTGGGGCACCTAAATGAGGATATAATTCTCTCCCAGAGCATACATATCCCCGCACTCCAAAGCCCCCAAATTAAATAGGTGCTTTGGGAAAGGTAGCCGCATACATACCTATCCTCTTCTTAGATTTGTCCACTGTTCTTTAGTTATTCAGGTTAACTGAGTAATGTATGCCATTGTCTCTGCTTTATGTGTTAGTTTTGTGTGTCTGTGTGAAGATAACAAAATAAAGTTTAAAGATATTGACGTGTTTGGAGCTAGAATCCTAGTTATGCTTACCAAGAAAGGTCCCATTAGACTTGATAGGACTTGCTTTCCGGTCATCCAGTTTTGATTTGAGATCTAGGTGAGTTATTGAGACAAGATCAGACACAAACCCTCCCCTGCCTTTACCAAATAAAACCAATGGGGTGTGCCGTCAGATTAAAATATTTTAAGGGGTAAAAAAAACTTGCATGGAAAAGTTAGAGCTGTGAGATAATGGCCTACTATAAGGGATGAGGACCTAGAATGAGCCCTTTTGGATCAGAGCAAAAGCCTGTCTAATCCAGCATTGAGTTCCCCCAATGGCTAATCAGCTTCCCACTAGTTCCCAGCAGCTAATATTGAGAGGCATAGTGTCTCTGAAACTAGAGATAATATGTAACCGACATGACCAGTAACCTTTAATAACCTTATCCTCCATGAATTTGTGTAATACCCTTTTAACACGTTGGAGGCCATCGCTATATATTTTTGTAGTCTGTAATTTTTGTTCAAGCAAATATGGAGGGGCAAGCATGCAAAGGGAAATCCCTGTTCAGCAGAATAGGAAACGGGTCTGGCCTATGGAAAGTTCTGCTACAAGCTCTTGAAGAGCTACCGTTCATTTCAGTAAGGCTTATTCAGAAGTAATTCCTGGTGGAGCGGACCTTGTAGTAATTAATGAGAGGAAGGCACCATTTGGATTTTCAGTGTTGGGTACCAAAATGTCACAGGCGTGTCCTACCACTATCATTTACATATCTATAGGGTTATTTTAATTAAAATTGATTTTGGGACTAAATCCCTAACTAGCATTCAGTTGGTTCTTGTTGTGTCCCCCCCCTTCCCCATTCATTGTGGAAGTTAATAAGTTGTAATGGAAAGAAAAGTCAAGTCTTGGTTTTCAGCCATAAAAGTCTCCCATACTTATCTCCATATTCTATTCTTCTGTGAAGGGTTACAGTTTTCCTGTGTGCCTGCTTCCTTGATTTGAGAACTGTCAGTAGTTGCTCACTTAAAACTTATTTAGGCTGCAATTCAATTCATGCTTACCTAGAAGTAAGTCCCATTGAACCCAAAGGGACTTACTTCTGAGTAGACACATATAGGATTGTCCTGTTAAATGAGATGCTGGACTCATGAAAATCACGTTTATCCTTGACACAGTGTGGAGACACTTTTAAAACTAGTAAAAATGGGATGGATTGGGGAGCTGGTGGAAATAAGTGGTTCCAGTATAGCCTGAAGAATCCCTGCCACAAATTATTGATTGGTTGGTCCTGAATTAAGCCAAAAATTGACATAGTTTCATGGAAAAAAATACATAGTGGCCCCTGGGCATCTTCTAAATTGGGGATTGCCATTTACAAACCCATTTGAGTTTGATACCCCTGCTCTAAAGCATTCTTAACCTGTGCACTAGGTCCTTTGCATGCAGGATTCCCATACCAACTGTCTGTGGCCTGCATGGAAGCCAAGTCTAGGCATAGTCAGACACCATACCCTGGCAAGGGCCCATTGACAAGAGCCTACTGGAGTTGCTCTTCCTCTTCCTCTGCTTCTTGCTCTGGTCCAGACAACAGTGATGATGAGAAAGAGGATCAAAAGTTGCCCAGTGGCTGTCTGCCTGTCAGGCAAACAAGTGGTAGCAGATTTTGAGAAAGAGAAGGAAGAGCAATAGCAGCTGGTGACAATGGCAGTGAGAAGGTAGACCTGCAGAAGGAGAGGGCCTATTGAGGGTGTCTTGCCTTAGGTCTCTCAAAAACCCAGAGCCATCACTGGCTGAAGCTGTGGTTGCATGCTAACCTGTACGCACTGGGATATGGGCATAGATTAAAAACCCTTTAAATGGGCAGCTGGTCTGCATGGAATTCTGCACAGGGAAGTGCTTTTCATGTACCCAGCCTCTCACTTTAATTTGTACTTAGTCTCTGATTCAGTCTCAGATCCAGAGAGTTGCAGGAGCAGCAGAAGGCTAGGGGTGCTTGAGGAATCTTGTGAGGTTACCCATTATTAAGACAGTCTTCTTGCTCCCTTGTCCTTAACAGGCTTCATACAACAGATAGGTGTGTGGAAATCTATTTTCATTCATGGAATGCAGAGCAATAATCTTTTCACTAGGGTTTTCATGTGTGTGTGTGTGTGTGTGTGTGTGTTCCCCTTGGCACATTTCTTTCCTCCATTGCCAATTTGGCGAAAACTTACAAATCTACAGCTGGGAAGGTCTTTTTGAGTGGGCATTCCAGAGGCTCGGTGGCTGCATTTTCTACATGCCGTAGGCGTAAGCCTAAGGCAGAAGGGACTCTGAGGTCTTCCAAGTGAAATCAGGTGAAAAGGTTACTGTCTGGGAACATTAGACGGACCCCCAAGGTGAAACAGCAAAGGTCAGGCACGCAGTACTGTACAGCAAAAACAAACAGAGCAGTGGACCAAATGACTGGCCATGTGTGAAACTGCTGTGCGTTTAAAAGCCTAGTATGGCTTTTGCAAATGAATATCTGGCACACAGCTTTTATCCTGGCTCATGTTGATTGTAATTTACATGCATAACCTCCTCTTCATGTCTCTCAATGAATGCAACATTTAAGGGTATCAGGGACATAGCAGGATACAGGGCATGGACGGGTTTTTGTTATTGGTACACTTTCTTATTTAGCAATAACATTTTTTGGGGGGAAGACAGGGTCAAATGTTAGGTTCTGGGACTAAGCCCTGGCTATTCGTTATGCTAGAGTTTGGTGCTGGAACATAAGGAATAGAAATGTAGTGCCTTTGGATATGAGAAAAGGGTACTAAAACTAGTGCCCACTCTACACAATTATCTAGGCTGGCTAGAAAGATTTCTTGTTTGGAGATTCAATTTCCGGGCAGGCCTAAAGTGTTGTTTTATTTTTTAAAAAAGAAATTAACACTGAGCAGATTTGGTAGAGGGGTTTTGCTTCGCAAGCTGGATCTGCCTCCTGTTTCAGTCAGCTTGCTTTATATATCATGTATGCAATATCACACTATTATACTCCAGGTTAATTAGCCTGCTCACCAGTCATGCTTACATGAATGAACATTATGCATTTTTGCGATATAGTATTGTCTTAATATTTCATCATTTTTATGTCAAATGCAATATATTCTCTTACAGCAATATATTAACCCTTTCATGCCAAATTATCTTCATTCTTTCAGTTGTAATCTTTTCATACAAGAACTCTGTCTTGCATACAAACAGTCTCACATGTAGAATATTGTGTACTAAAAAAAAATGATGCATAGGAGACCACGAAACATGGCATAGAAATTGCTACTGAAATAATGATGATATGGATGGATTTTATTTCCTGTGAGAAGAAACTTTAAATAGCTGGGATACTTTAGGGGGGGAAATTGAAGTAAACAATGATAGTGGCAAGAGTGAATGGAGAAAACGTGTTCATCCACTTAAAATAAAAGCTAGAGTTTTTTAGCCCAAAATAGACATACAGTGCATGATTTAGTAGGACTGTGAGGCAGTTGCTGAGGGCTTCCTCTTTGCTTCTTTCTCCTGCCTTCCTGCCCACCCTGCTGCTTCCTCGTCCATTCCACTACTTCCCTTCTCCCTTGCTGTCATGTTACCGAGAAGTCTTGCCCGCCTCCTTTCTGCTGAGAGAGACGACCTGGGTTTTATTGATAAATGAATTAAGTCTATTCCCAATCCATGCCAGTTTCAAATATGTTTATTTATAAGTCCATGATCTAGAATATTTTTTTTTAAAAATCCACATGAAAATTTGTATCTAAATGTTTTTGAAGATATTTTCTCTCAAAATTCACTTTTCTGAGGATAATTTCTCCAACATATGCATTTCTGAATGCAGTTAATCCTAAAAACATGTATTCTTAGATGCATTTGGGTATGTTTTTGAGCCAAGAACTGCACTGAAAAAAATTGGAGAAGTGTGAAATCTGGATAACTGTGTTTCAATCCACATCTGAGCTTGGGAGGTACAGATCAAGTTGGTTTGATTTGAACCAAACAAAATCCTCAAGCAACCCTACTGAGGGGATGGGGGGGATTCACACCAAGGACCATACAGTTCAGGGCCCGGCCCGGCCCGGCCCAAAGAGATCCCAACAAACTGTTAAGGTGTAGTGACAACAATGTCCACAGTTTCACTCTTATAGAATTTTTTTTTTTTTCAAACCTGAGATGTGTCTGAGGAAAGAAATTCTACATATTGATGTTATACATAACATAAATTTTGCATGTAGTATTCTGGCCTTGCTCAAGTAAGTATATGTACTCCATAACTATGAAAGCCCTTACTGCTAAGTGGCACCAACTTTATTGCAGAGTTTTGACAACCCATAAAAGTTCAGGATAAATGGGGAGGGGGGAAATACTTTCAGTCCCTGAACCACTGTGGAATAGAGAGAAGTCAAAGAAGAATGCATGAGTTGGTACTACCTATAGTGCCACTGCAGGTTTCAATGCCTGTTAAGTATAGACTGGTCATGTAAGCCAAAAGGGCAATTCCATATTTTAAGAAAGGGATATCTCTGAGTGCCAGGAAGAGTGATTATCACTATTACACCTTGCTTGTGAATTTCCTGGAGCATCTGGCTGGTCCCCAGAGGAGACAAAGACTGCGTTCAAATTACACTTTCGTGTGAACTCCGCCCCACGGATTGAGTTGTGTGGAGTTCTAGCATGTCACTTCAAAGCGTCATGGTAAAAGTCGTCCATGGGATGGACTTCACCTACTGCGTGGGGTAGTCTTCTCCCCCCTCCCCCCTCCCCACCGAATGGTGGCGCTGGTTCCCACGTATCATATCAGGGTACCACCATTCCGTGGGGAGGAGAGGAGTGGAGCAGGGGAGAAAGCCAAATGACGGGACGTGGCTAGCAACAAGCAACGGCAGTGCTCCTCCCTGGAAAATGGATCCATACGCCGAAGGAAGAAGGTGACTGCCTCGGCAGATGGATCCATTTTGCAGTGAGGCACCGCTGCTTGTTGCTAGGGTGATGGGCAAGTTGCATCTGTCGCCAAAGCTGTAGGAAGAAAGGGGCGGCAGGTGGATCAGAGGAAAAGCGATCTATTCGCCACTTCCTGTTTTCAGTGCAGCTAGAGCAATCTGCAGTGGGACAGACTCAGTAAGGACGTCCCGCTGCAGGTGCTGTAACTGTGCGGAAAAGAGGAAGGATGTCTCTCGTGGTTTGACAATACACATTCTTCGCCCCCCCTGCCCTGCAAAGCATTTGGGGATCGGTGCAAGGGGAGGGAACGAGCTCGGGCTCTCTCCTGAGACCAACAGGTAAGCTCTTTCCATCCCCTTGAGCCAATATCCACATGGATCATGGGTCGGGGAGGGTGGGCGAAGGGAGGTGCACATCCCTGGGAACATGTAGGGTGCCGTGATCACGGTGCCCCACCCAGGGATGGCATGATCAGGGCTCCCCAAGCACATCATGTCACGGAAGTCTTTCCCTTGCTTATAGAGCCCCACTGGGCAAGGACGGCCGGGGTTTCTGCCGCTCTTGCCTGGTGACTCTGTAGACATGGGGGAAACTCCATGGAGCCCGCCACACAACATACAACACAACAGTTGTGCAGGAACTGTCCTCTGCACAGTGTTGATATTCTGTGTGGAGTGTTTTCCCAAAAAACTCCACCGTTGCGTTGAGTTTTCCCACCAGACAACACATTTCTCAGTGGTGTTATAAAAACTCCATTGTAGAGTTCTAAAACCACTGCTGACTAACATGTCATCTAAACCAAACCAAACTTGTATGTTGGGTGAATTATTTGGTCTGCCTGGCAGGGCAATTCTTACATTCAGCTGATAGATTTTTCTGCAAAAATAACAATGAAGTTTAATATGTACGTGTTGATAATGTGGTACGTCCAGCAATTCAAAAGTGCTATGAGGTAGGAGATTCATAGGAATGGGGGGGGGGAGACATTTTACATCTATTTCAGCTAGAGAAAGGTTTGCATTGGCAAACATATATTTCCTTCTCTTTCTTTCCTCTCTGGAAAGGTCAAGCGGCTGTAGATGGTCAGTTTGTGCATATTCCCCTTTGGTGTAAACAAAAATTGATGTTTTCTTCTCAGACTTGAGAATGTCAGAATTTTTGGGGATCTTCATGAAAGGCAAGCTGTCATGTTTCTCCATCCCCCAGATGAATCCCTTCCCACTCTCTGCCTTAGCTTTTGGCCCATATCCCAGCAGGGCAGGGTCATAGCTAGTCTAGGCAGAGGGTAAGCAAGCTGAACAGTGTCTGTACTTTCAGAAAAAGAATGTGCAGAAAAAGGACGGAGGGGGCAGATTGCCCATCAGGAAAGGCAGTCCATGAGGTCATTCGTCGGTCAGAAGCAACTAATTTCAACCTAGTCTGGAGGCTCTTGGCTCAAAGCTTGCCGTTCACTCTCTCTGTAATTTCAGTGCCCTTTCCCCTTTATTCTAACTTCCACTTCTCTCCCCCAGCTCCCCCCCCCCAAAAAAAACCCTCCTGAAGAGTGTTTTCTCCTTAGCAACTGCATTTGCTGGGCACCCGTCACAAAACAGGTGACGGGTGCCTAGTGATTTACCCCCATGCCATAACATTGAAAAGTTTACACATGATTTTTCTGCTCCTACTTTCTGTAGTGTGTGAATGTATAATTGGATTATTTGCATTCTCTCCTGTGCTAAGAATATTCACATGTACCACAAATAATGCCTCAAATGAACCTTTGCCTCCTGTAAAAATATTAGGGATGGACAAATTTATCAAGTTCAGCTCCACTCAGATTCTCAATTCCCAACATTATGTTCATTTTGTCCCATTTCCATATAAGTTTGTGATTTTTTTTTCGTGAGTCCACTCAAAAATGTGTATGTATTTTATGTGTATTTCTTCTAATATATGCATTTTTTGTGTTTTTGTGTGCACGTCCCACAATATATACATGTTGTGTTCATTTCTCCCAATTTATGCATTTTTAATTTGCGAAGGGGATTTCAAAATTCAGAATACTGCGAATAGCACTGAGTAACAGTATTCCATTTTGTGTGTTGGTTTCAGAGGTACAAATATCCCACCAATCCCTAGAAAATACCTATATAGTTTTAAATATTTTTTATCCTTAGCTTTAGGGGACTCTAGATCTTTAACTAGGAACTTCATGACTTGAGTGACCCACTGTAGATTGTGTGTACTCATCAGATCTCAAAAGTTTGAAGAGAATAGATATCTGCAGCATTAACCACAGTGATTGGAACCTCTGAATTGGCCAGGCCTGGAGTAAATACTATGAGCTTCCCCTTTTGTTCTTGCTTGGCCAACAGAATAGTAAATTTTATCAGCTATACTGGTCCAAAGGCCTTACTCACCTCAATCCTCCAGTTAACTGATCTCAGGAATCCTTGGTTTGAGATCACATTCTCTAAGAATGGGTTTGGGTGTGATCATCTTCCAGTATTGGGGAAAAGGCGGGAAATAATAATAATAATAATAATAATAATAATAATAATATAATCTCCTGCCCAAACTAAACTTTGATAAACTGTTTTACTAACCCATTAACTTTACAAATAAACAGGGAAGGGGCAATTCACACAATCATCTTGGGGGCATGGTGTAATGGCAGCATGAACTTGCACAAGTGACTTGCACTTGTGTCTGATATGGAGCTTGCACAAAAAAACCTTATCACTGTCATCATGGATAGCAATTTCAAGCAGACACCACATGCCTAGATGGGCATATGAAATTGTCTTTTGATCAGGGTTACACAACGTTTTTGCCCTCCAGGGCCACATTGGCCAGTGCCACATGCAAACCTGAGGATTCTCTTGCTAGTGATAGGGTAGTGGTAATCAGAAATTGGAGATAAGGAAGGGATTTCTTGTTAGTGCGGGAAACCCCAGGCAGTGCTGCTGTGGTAGCAGATGCAGGGGGGTCTGGCAGGCCACCAGAAATGGTTTGGTGGGCCACGCTTTTGGGACCACTGCCTTAGATTCTTAATGACTGAATCCTTGCAAGCATTGGGAGGGAGAAGTTTAGGGCTTAATTCACACAAGCTTGCAGCAGTGTGTGTGTGTGTGTGTGTGTGCGCATGTGCGTGCTCGTGTATATGTTTTGGGGGTATTTTATTTTACGTTCATGCATAGGACTTGCCACATGAATTTGCCACTCATCACACAACATCTCATGTGAGGCCCATGGCCCAGCCTAGCCTTTGACAGAACTTGACTGGTTCATCCATATATGGCAGAGGATATGAAATGGCCAGGAATCTCCATAGTGTGGAAAGTATCCCTCCCCCAGTCCTCATGCTTTCTCCTCTGGGTTGTTTTAACTTTAACCTAACACTCAAACTACATGGTATCACAGAGAAGTCACACAATTGCATCACTGAAAAGTTATGGCCCTCATCCATATTGGTAGAAAAATACAAAGCTTCATTTTGGAGAATCTCTACAGTTGCTGAGGAACATGGGTGGGAAGGTGCTATTGTACTCATGTCATGCTTGTGGGTTCCTGGTCAACAGCTGGTTGGCCACTGTGTGACAGAATGCTGGACTAGATGGACCGTTGGTCTGATCCAGCATGGCTCTTCTTATGTGCAGCCCAAATCCCTGTGGAATCTTGAAAAATAGAAAGAGACAACTCCACATTGAAATATGAACAATACCCATGTCAGAGGTTACACACAGTACAGCCCCCAAAAGACTGGAATGTGCATCTTCAGAGGTGTGAGCCACCCATTATTTTAGCTGGCTTTACCTCACCTTGCTTTGTGGTAGGCTACATCTTGAGCAGGGAACATAGCTTAGTTGTAAAACAGCCAAACCTCCCATCATCTCAGTTTAAAGCGGCGTCCCCCAATCTGGTGGTATCCAGATGCTTTGGACTACAACTCCTAGCATTCCTTACTATAGGCCAAGCTGGCAGGGGCTGATGGGAGTTGAAGTCTGGAGGGCACCAGGTTGGGGAGGGCTGCACTAGATTCTGCCAAACTCCATTGATAACCTGCTGGCATTACTTGCCTCTCACCTCTTCCATTTTGCTTTGGCTTCTTCCAGATTCCATTCTGGGTTCGTCCATTTTGGGGGCATGGCTCAGTGACAGAGCACATGGTTTGCATTCAGAAGGTCGCAAGGTCAATAGCTGGTATTGCCAGTTAAAAACATTAGGGAGCAGGTAATGGGAAATGCCAATGCTGGAGAGCCGCTGCTGATCAGAGTACATAATGTTGGGTTAGGTGGACCAGTGATATCAGGCAGCTTTGGATGTCCAAATGACTCTTGAGCTTCTGCTTAGCTGGGTGGCTGTATATAACCCTTCTTGGCAGGCTCAGCACTGGTTTTGTGCATTCTACTTCCTTTCAGCCCAGGCATCCTTGGGCTAATTCAAGGGTGAGCAAAAGATAGATCTCCAAGTATTTTGGACTTCAACTCCCCAAAACACCCCAATTCCTGGACCTGCAAACCACCAATCCACAAGTTCTCTGCCTTACCAGGATTCACCTTCAGCTTATTCATCCTCATCCAAGCCATAACTGTATTCAGGCAGTGGTTGAGAATGTGCACAGCTTCTCCTTATTCAGATGTTACAGAGAAATAGAGCTTGGTGTCATCAGCATACTGGTGCCACCTTGCTCCAAATCTCATGACGACTGCTCCCAACGGCTTCATATAGATATTGAATAATATTAGGGACAGGATGGTGCCCTGTGGCATGCCACAGTTCAGGTGCCATGAGGCTGAAGTGCAGTCACCCAGTGCTATTCCATGGAACCAACCCCACAAGTAGGAGTCGAACCACTGTAGGACAGTGCCTCCACCTCCCAACTCATGAAGGCAGTCCAGGAGAATACTGTGGTCAATGGTATCAAAAGCCACTGAGAGATTGAGAAGAAGTAACAGGGTCGCACTCTCCCCGTCTCTCAAGAAGAAGAAGAAGGTCATCCATCAAGGCGACCAAGGCCGATTCTGTCCCAAAACCAGGCCTGAATCCGGATTGGAATGAATCCAGATAATCAGTTTCATCCAAGAGCACCTACAGTTCAGTTACCACCACTCTCTTGAGCATTAGAACCAAGCATGGGGGAGCTCAGTCTGGATTGGGACCCTAGCACATGGAGAGCTTCTTATTTTCCTGTCACACTTTATAATGGATACAGCAATTTTTTTCAGGAGTGTGGTGGGGGAGGAAATGATTAAACCTCACCTCCTGTGTCCTGATCTGGTGTCTTCGGCCCCGCCCCATCTGGCACCGATAATGCGTTTAATGTAGTTGAGCCCCTTAACTTTGCTTCTCCTGCCTTTTCGACTTGTATCCTGCCTTGCTCCTTGCTATTTCCTATGGTCCCCTTCCTCAAATATTAAGCTGACCCCAAAAAGTATGCACAAAAGTTTGTGCATTTTTGTACACAATTTCTACTAATAAGTATATTTGTGTGTGCGATTTCCCCCCCCCCCATGTACAAATTTTTTATCACAGTGTATTACAATATTTGGAGAAGTGCAAAAAATGAACGAAAATTGTGTTTCAGCTTGACTATTAGTTCGGGAAGTGTAAATGAGCTTGGTTTGTATTAAAATGAGAAGCCAATGAATCCTCGACCCCCCCATCCCTGGGCTAATTCCCCCATCCATTTCGGTGATTCCAATGTAAATCTCATGCATACACACATACACACATACACTTCAAATTTACGCAATCCCATATCACATCACGTTTGGCCTTTAGAAGGAAAAAGTGGGATTTCAGGGCAGATGGCAAAGCTCCCAATAAGCCTGGTCCCTCTAAAAACTAAGCACTGCCCCACCTTCGTGGACAACATTCTGGGAAAACAGTTCAGAAACATGCCTTGAAACGTTTAAAGCTCATGATGGTACTCCCATGCCATCGATAAACCTTACCCAAGTACTCAATAAATGATGGTATCTGCTCACTTTCACCATGGCATGACGTAACACAATTCTAAGTCTCCAGTATAAATAACATGAGAATAAGGCCAGCAATCTTCCCAGTTAGACTGAATAGGAGGTTGTGCTGTGGGTGGCGTTGACCCCTGCTCTCTTTTTTCAGAACAGAGTTGAAAATCATACACATGTATCTCCTACCCTCTCTGACCTTGGGAAGCAAATTTAGGACGATTTATTGGCCTGTGCATGGCAGCCGAAATATGGGAAAACAATCACTTTTGGTTTGGGGCGGGTGGGGGCTTGCTGCTGTGTTCGCATTGTATATAATAACATTTTGCTTAACCCATTCTCCTTAATTCAATTGATATTAATTATGGTGTATTAAGAGAGTCCTGACGGTAATGCTTTTCCATATGGATTTCCACCCATGAATCATTTTAACTCTGGTGGCTTTGCTTAATAGGGGCCCTACGGAAAAAAATATTACTAATGAGTTATAGTGCAGCTCTTGCATGATCTGTGCATGCCCCCTCCTCTCAACACCCCATGAGCCAACTCTGAAATTTCACAGGGAAAACAGTTGATGAAATGGTTGGATCCGCAGGCTTAGTCGAACAGCTTAGAAAATAGATCAATTTTTCTCTCTTCTGTGATGTCCTTCATTTATTCCGTTTTTTTTTCTTTTCTTTTCAATAATCTGATACAGGCAGAAGACTTAACATTTGGAAGACCTATTTGTTTTCCATGTTTGTCACCGCTGGAAGACTATTTCCCATTTCTCCCCCTCCCCCTGCTGCTGCTTCCCCTTTGCTTTTTGCACATTAGAAAATTCATCCAGCAATGGCTATAGTGCCATCTACTTGTTGCTTTGAGGTTGACAAGTATTTCTAGTCTTTTAAAATCCATATTGCTGCTTTTCCCAAGGAAGCAGAAGTCTCTTGCTTCAAATCAAAGAACTGCAGAAACAAAAGAAGCTATACATGAATGCCACGACACCCTTGGATGTTCAGTGTGTGGCGCTCAAGCTATGAACTAAGGGTAATTGTGGGGTAAGGGATATGGTTACACATATGTTGCCACAGTGTTAGATGTGGCCTGGGGTTGGGTTACCACCTTTCTGTTTCTGAAAACAATTCGCAAGGAACTCCTTGGGTATAGATTCTGCATGATATGATACTGCTGTCTGAGGCTGCAAAGCCTGACCATGCTACCTGTGGGTGGGCAAACAAGCGATTTTCACAATTGCTGAGATACTCTGAACACCACTTTGAAGCTCCGCTCACCTTGTTTCCCATCGTTGGTTGCGCTCTTGTCTTCATTTCTTTCGAATGGGAAAAGTGTGCCTTTCAAACACGGAAAATGTGCATTTTACAAAAGAGTACACCCAAATGTGTACTTCCCCCTCATAGAGTAAAGCATAAAAATGCACATTTGGGGCGGGGGGAATCATTTTTAAAGAGAGCATTTTAAAAAGTGCACATTTTTCCGGGCGAAGTATAAAGTGTTGGTTATTACCTTTAAAGCCCTACATGATTTGGGTCCAAGTTACCTGCGGGATCGCCTTCTCCCGTACAATCCGCCCTGCACACTTAGGTCCTCTGGGAAGAACTTACTCAAATCAGCCAGAAATAGGCTGACGAGTGTTACCCAGAGGACCTTCTCTTCCATCGCTCCATAGTCTGCCGGAGGAGATTAGACAAATTAGCAGTCTTCATGAATTTAAGAGAGTCATGAAGACTGCTCTCTTCCGGCAGGCCTATCCAGATGAATTTTAAGATGTTTTTAATTATGTATTTTTTCTTGTTTTTAAAATTTTAACTGTTTTGTGATTCTTGTGTTTTATATTGTTGTTGTTTCCCGCCTCGATCCGGCGGGAGAGGCGGGTTATAAATACATATTATTATTATTATTATTATTATTATCAAACACAAGGTCGGGGTATTGCACGGCTTTCCCCGAAAAAATACTTTCTTGCTCACATTTGCATTCAGGATTGCGAATGGAACATGTTGACATGTTTTGTAAATATAAATGAAAGTTTTGTGCATCCCTAGGTGGCACTATGGGGGTTTGGAGGTGTTTTTTTTAAGCATGTATATAGCAGGTGCAGATGCCCTGCTTACATGCAGCAGTTGCATTCTTGGGTGGCAACTACTCCAGGTTTGGAGGGAGTTGTGTTCTGCTGCCTCTAGAGAAAGCGGTGCATTAGAGAAGTGAGGGTACTACTCCAGAGTCCACTTCAAAAGACTGTCAGGGGCAAGCTATTTCATGAAACTTGAACTCTCCAGAACTACATGTGCCCAACATACTAGAATATTTTTATCAACTTATCTAAGGCCTGATTCACATAGAAATATAGGAAGCTGCTAAGTCAGACTATTTGTCCCTGCAGGGAAAGCAACTTAGAGGAAAATAGATCGGGCTTTCCGCCCTTCTGTTATGTCCTCCACTGTTGTCTTCTGTGATTGGCAGTGGCTCTCCAGAGTCTCTTAGACACAGGTCTGATCTATTTAACTGGAAGTAACAAGGATTAAACCTGGGAACTTCTGCATGCAAAGCAGGTACTCTACCACTGAGCCTTGGTCTCTCCCCACATCACTTGATTTCTCAATGTACACATGATGACTGGCAGAGAAATGTGTGAACTGACTCCACTGAAATATGTTGTGTTTGAGATGATATGATAGTTCTTTCTGCAATTACCCACTTATACGTGCAGTGGGTCACTTATAGACTTGCAGCTGAGTGTGATTTTCTTTTCTCCTATATCTCATCAAGAGCACCCGTTTATGTTTACCACCTATTTGAGCTAAAACAAACAAAAAAAGTAGCAATTTAAAAATTTGGCAAAATGTAAAAAGCAATACATCTGACTTTTTGGAAGTTTAACATTTTCAGATTTTAGATTTGTCTTGGAATTTTCTGAATTTTCAGATGATAAGTGCAAAATATCCAGTTCATAATTCAATACTTTTATATCATTCCCCCCTCTTCCCAAAGAACAATTTCTAAATCCAACAACATCTTCTAATTAGGAGAATATAAATGTTTGCAAGCAATTTCGAGTTCATACAGTTTTCTTGGGATTCTCTCCCCCCCCCCCCCACTTGTAGTAACTATGGTTTCTTTTCAGTTCTGAATAGTGTCGTGCACTGGAGGGGTCCCAGCCACCTCCCTAGGTCAGGGCCTTTTGGGTAGTGGGGAAGGAAGAGGATCTCTCTTAGAGCTGGGGTACTTTCAGTGATGAGGTAGAACTGAGGCATCTGGTAAAGCCAAACCATCAATCGGAGAGGCAAACTCAGAAAGTAAAGGTAAAGTGATGGTGGAGAGAAGAGAAAGTATTCGGACTGGCAGGACTGGGATTACAGGGAAAGACTTGCAGACAAGTAGTAAAGCAGCAACATCAAGAATGGAGTCTGAGCTTCTTGTGTCAGTTGCTTTGCTGCACAAAGCCTGCTAACAGGAAGGGGAGAGGAAAGGTCAGTGTTCAATCACCCTGGGGAGGGATGAGTCAAGTCTAAGAGCTGGTAAAGCTGTTTTTCCCAACAAGGCTTATGCTTTTTCAAAGAGCTATAGGGCTGTTCAGACAACACACTAAGCCATGTTTAGGTTGCTAACCCTTTTGCAGCAAGTGGTTAGTGAACATGTTTAAACCATGGTTATGTAGCCCCCATGGTTAGGAATGGTTCACACAACGCACTAAGTCATGGTTCACACGACATGCTAAGCCATAATGTTTAGCTCAAAACACTTAACTATCATGGTTTAGCGTGTTGTCTGAACAGAGCCCGTCTGCCTCAAGGTATGGGACTCCTTTCCTCCAGGGAAAGGAATAGCTGTCAGAAATTTATCTTTCATCTTACAAAAAACACTGCAAACAGGGGAGGTATGTTGGTAATGTCATGAGTATTAGTCAATAGTGCCCCCCAAAGGCAACTTTTCTCAGGTTAACCTGAATTACTCAAAAACCTGTTGTCCTCTGGGAAAGATTGTCCTGAAAACCAAAATCTCTCTTTTAAAAATTCAGTGCTGTCATATCAGTGTCACTACTCACAGCAGGATTCAAGCTGCAGACTTCTTGATAGACATTTGGGATTATTCATGCATTGGGGGGAAAATGGCCCTAGCAGTCGTGTCTTCCATTTTAGTAGTGGTGTCTAGCATTCCCCTATGAATATGCTTCATACATACATTATATAAACATTAATCTTTGTAAACCACGCAAAGAGCTTCAGCTATGGGGCTGTATATAAATGTAATCATCATCATCATAATACATGGGCGTGGCACACCTGCGGACCCTAGCCAACCACCGCTAGTCAAGGCGAACCACCCTGATAGTGTGAAAAAATGATTCCAGAAAGAAGAAGAAAAGGCTCGAACGGGCAGCGTCAAGGCCGAGAACACTGCACGAACCTAACAGTCGGCCAAAACGGAAACAAACAGGCAATGAACAAGGAAAAGTACAACGACCCAAACTCCCCCAGCCGTGTTTTGCCTGTTCCACAGACAACCACCAAGGCAGGACACCCACGACAACGCATAGCTTGGTCAGATTAAATGAACCATGACGTTATGCATTGTTACTATAAAAGCACACAACTCGAAACAATAACATCAGGTTCAGTCATACTTAACACATGCTCAATTGTCAGGAAATTCCTGAATCTGTAAAAGACAGCATGACTTGGCAAAGCCCATCATGTCCGTCTAGAAAAACTACCATGAGAAAGAAAGATGAAATAATAATAATAATAATAATAATAATAATAATAATAATAGATGGATCAGGGGAGTGGTGAACACATCTCTGCATGATGGGGTGGTCCCTGTTGCCTTGAAGGAGGCAGTAGTATGACCACTCCTGAAAAAAACCCTCACTTGACCCAGTGATTTATGCTATCGTCCGGTTGCAAATACCCCGTTCTTGAGCAAGGTGCTCAAGAGAGTGGTGGTGTCTCAACTGCAGGCACTCTTGGATGAAACTGATTATCTGGATCCATTCCAGTCTAGGTTCAGGACTGGTTTTGGGATGGAATTGGACTTGGTCGCCCTGATGGATGACCTTCTTCGAGAGAGAGATAGGGTGAGTGCGACCCTGTTACTTCTTCTCAATCTCTCAGCAGCTTTCGATACCGTTAACTACGGTATCCTTCTGGACCGCCTTCATGAGTTGGGAGTTGGAGGCACCATTCTACAGCAGTTCAACTCCCACTTGCGAGGTCAGTTCCAGAGAATTGTATTCGGGTGACTGCACTGCAGCCTCATGACACCTGAACTGTGGCGTGCCACAGGGCACCATCCTGTCCCCAATGTTACTCAATATCTATATGAAGCCATTGGGAGCGGTCATCAGGAGATTTGGGGCAAGGTGGCACCAGTATGCTGATGACACCCAGCTCTATTTCTCTGTAACTTCTGAATCAGGAGAGGCCGTGCACATTCTGATCCGGTGGCTGGATACAGTTATGGCTTGGATGAGGGCCAATAAACTGAAGCTGAATCCTGATAAGACAGAGATCTTGTGGGTTGGCAGTTTCCAGGTCTGGGAATTGGGTTGTTTGCCTGTTCTGGATGTGGTTGCACTCCCTCTGAAGGAGCAGGACTGTAGTATGGAGGATGCTCCTGGATCCATCTTTGTCACTGGAGACCCATGTGGCTTCAGTGGCCTGGAGCGCCCATTATCATCTTCAGTTGGTACGCCAACTACACCCATTCCTGGATAGAGACAGCTTAGCCACAGTCATTCATGCACTGGTAACCTCACGATCAGGCTACTGTAATGCGCTCTATGTGAGGCTACCCATGTGTGTAGCTTGGAAGCTGCAGCTTGTGCAGAACGCAGCAGCTAGGGTGCTCACCAGGACGCCTAGCTCTGCCCACATAAAACCTGTGCTAAAAGAATTGCACTGGCTGCCTGTTACCTACCGAGCCATGTACAAGGTTATGCTATTGTCCTATAAAGCCCTAAACAACTTGGGAGCAGGATACCTAGCAGACTGCCTTCCCTTATACACATCCAGACAACTATTTCAATGGTCAGAGGAGGTCCTGCTCGTCATTCCAAGATGAACAGAATGTTGTCACAATGAACCTTGACGGTGGGCCTTCTCTGTAGCGGCACCCACCCTCTGGAAAAACCTCCCTTGTGAGATTCAGGAGGTGGAAAATATAATACCTTTGAGACTCCTCCTGAAAATACATCTTTTTAGACAAGCTTTCCCTGGAGAATAACTTTTTTGGGTTTTATATGATATTTTTTTAAAAAATTAAGTTTTAAATTGACATTTGTGTACTATGGTTTTAATTGTGAACTGCCCAGAGAGCCTTGGCTATTGGGCAGTATAAACATGTGATAAATAAATAAATATGGTACAAGCCTCTGTCTCACTACACAAGCTGATAGCTAGCTAGTGATAGTGCTCATAATCTCTCTCTCTCTCTCTCTCTCTCACACACACACACACACACACACACACCTTCTTATTTATAATGGCTACCACTTTCCAGTTAACAGTCTAAATAAAAGGGCCATTTCATAAAATGCCTTATTCATATTAGATAGCAATTACCATCCCTTGCCATATTCCTTAATAACCTCTTATAAAGCAGGTTATAAAAGTCACCGGTAATGATAGCCGGGGGGTGGATGGTTGGCTTTTTCCAAGCAAAGCATACACGCTAATTATGGTTTGTATGCACATCAGTAATGCACACAAAAAATAGTGGTTGTTTCCTCCCGACTATATTATTAGGGATGGTTGCATTAATTGATTAATCAGTGTAGCTAATTGACGAATTCATTGGTAGTGATCTTCTGTGCGTTTTCCGTTGATTTCCACTGGAGTTACTACCACATAAACTAAGCTCAAGAGTAATTGATTTTGTTTAATTGATTTGAATGATTTATTGCTAAGCATTTTTCTGTTGAGGATGCTGTGTTTTTCAAAGAAACCAAAATGTCTTTGATTTCACAGTTCCTTCATTTCTTTCCCCCACCCCCATATGTGGTGCACTAGAGCCAATTCACACAACCATTTCATTTAATAGTTATGAGGCTAAACGTTCTTGTAAAAGTGCCCCCATGTGGTAAGACTGCAGATTACCCTGTCCTAAATTTTTCTACTATTTTCCAGGACATAGCTAGCAGTAGGGCTGAACACCATCTGTTAGGGCAGCAACCTGCAACCTGAATCCGGGATCTAGGGCAAGGATGGGCAGAAAGTAGATTGGGATCTCCTAGTAGATCTCTGGGTGATTTGCTGTAGCGCACCCAATGTTTTCCGACTCCCAATTGCTTTAACAACAAGAGAAATGCTCTTTTGGAGGGTGTGGTCCTAAATGAGGCTGCAGAAATCCAGTCAGCAAGCTGCCTGAAGGGGAGAACCGGGAATTGATTTCTGAGGGAAGACACTGATACTAAAAGGAACATCTCTCCCTATACCAATATTCCCATGTCTTAGATCTTCTCTGGGTTCCTTTGCTAGGGGAAACCCGTTGTGTAGGAATTAGGTAGAAGGCCTTCTCTGTATAGGTACCCTGTCTCTGGAATGTCCTCCCCAGTGCAGCTCACATTTTGATCCCAGTTTAAAACTTACTTATTTGCCCAGACATTTGAAAGTGTTATTCCTCCTTGTGCTTAGTTTGATCTGAAGTTCTTATGCTCCTGATTTATTTTTATTGTGATGTTTAATGTTTTATTGTATTATATTGTGGCATATTTTGGTTTTATATGCCTCTTGTATGCTGCTCTGATATCCGAGGATGAAGGGAGGGTTAAAATACTTTCATTAAATGAATAATGAATAAATAAAATAAAGACAACTTCCAAACATGTTCTCAGAGGCACAAAAGGGTAATTCTAGATATATGTCTGCTCCCACTCACTGCACCCCTGTTTTGCACCTGGTTTTGGTTGGACATTGGGATACTAGTAATTAAAAAAAAATGGTGCCAATGTTGTCATTTTTCAGCGCCAGGTTAAGACTTTCCTCTACTCCCAAGCATTTGACAGCATATGATGGGGGAGTTTTGTTCTTATCAGGTCATGGGAGTTTTATTGTCAACAGTTTTAAACTTGTTTTTAAAGGTATTTTAAGCTTGGAATATTAAAAGTTTTATATTTTAGCATGCTGTGGACTGCCTACAAAGCTAATGTTTTGGGGCATATAAAAATGTAATGAATGAATGAAAATAGATTCTACAAGCCTGAAGTCTGCCCACCCCTGCCTTAGAGGTCATAAAGTTTGTGTTCTGAGCTGAATTAAATGTGAAAGTGTCAATAGCACCAAGTCTTTATCATAAGGATCGTAGATTATCTATTTGGATCAAAAAACATAATGCAAATGATGCCAACATGATGCCAACTAGTCTTTTAAAAAAGCAGCAACTGAATATGAATTTTCAACATTCAAAATAAAATACTGGTCTAAGCCATATTGCTACAAGTCAAACTCAATATACCTTTCAAGTACCCTCTTCCCCTCCTCAGACATTTTCTGAGGTCTGGATAAAAGAGATCACCTAGACCCAGAAGAGTTACCTGAACACGTGTACGTATAAGCATGTAATTAGACCCTAGAATAAGCAAAAGAAGGGAACTTGCCCAAAGGACATTACAATATAAATTTAGAGTGTGCACAGGAGGGAAAACAAAGCAGGAAGGGAGAAGCGGGCCAAGGATAATGAGGGGTAAATGTGAGGAAATGCAGTGACATGTATGGAGGCTTCATTTCAGTTGGAGATGAAGACTAATAGGTTAAGCAAGAAAAGTTTCATGGAACCATATAGGTATTCTACAAGGAACATAAGGGGCAACAATGGATAATGGGTGGTATCATTTAAGAAAACAGCTATATGTGGGGAGGTGGGGGTAGAATTGTAGGAATAAAGAGGCATATATCTGGATACAAGGGCAGAAAGATTAGGTGCAGGGGGCAAGGCCGTGGAGGTTTTTGAAGGTAAGGGTCCTGGAAAGGGATGGTTGTGAAAAGCATTGTTGCATGGTAGCAATGAGGTGGGTAAATAGTTTTGGCAGAAGAATTCTTGTTGATAGAGATGAGAGGACTGAGGTTTGATGGCAGAAGGCCAAAGAGAAGTAGGTTGCAGTAATCTAGGCAGGTGATGACCAGAGCATGAACTGGTGTTTTAGTCGAGGAGATAGAGAGGAAGGACTGGATTTTCACAAGACTGTCCAGAGAGAAGCAACATGACTTGCTGACAGATGGGAGATGGACAGCAAAGGAGAGAGAAGAACCAAAGATAAAGCCAAGCCAAGGCTTCATGCCTGCTTGACATGTCAGTGGCTGCAGAGAACGTCCAAAGAGGGGAGAGCTTGAAAGGAAAGACATAATGAATTTGGCTTGTAACAGTATGGCTTTCACTAGCCTTCCTCAACTTGGTGCCCTCCAGATGAACTACAACTCCCAGGATTCCTGACCATTGGCCATGTTGGCTGTGGCTGATGGGAGTTCAAAACATCTGGAGGTCAACAGGTTGGGGAAGGCTGGCTTATACCAATATTTTATTCTAAATATTAAATGTTCATATTTAGTTGCTGCTCTTATAAAAGATTAGTTGGCCTATTAAATCACCAACACTTGCATTGTGTTTCTTTGATCCAGGGAGCCAATCTGCAATACCTATGATGCAAAGACTCAGAGATGTTGATACTTTCACAATTAATTCAGCATCTCACAGTGTTTTTTCAGGAAATATACGAACAGCCACTAGACCTGGAATTTGTCACAGCTCCCAGTTGTGCCAGCTAAGCAACAAAGGCAATACCTGAGTCATAGTTACTTAAAGAGGGGTTGTAATAAGTTACAGTTATGGGCCTTCATAGGGTGTTTAAAAAAACAACACTGTTATTACCATTATTATCTTCACAGCAGTAAAACATTATTGATAGGATTGGCAAGTGTGAGAGACCCTCTAGTTCCAGCTGTGAGATTAAATCTTTCCATCCAAGTGGAGCGGAGATGGGAGGGGGAGGATCCTTTCCTTTCTATTCCCCAACTCTTTCCCAAGAGTTTGTGCATGCTCAAGAATCTAGGGCAACATGTATCACAAAGGTGGCCAAACTTTGTGCCATATTTGAAACCTCTGCAAAATGGGTCTGATTCCTCAGGCAGACTGAATAAAATAAATTAGAAATCCGGTTAAAAGATCAAGAGCAATAGGGTTTAGCCACATGACCCGATTTTGAGTTTGCGTTTATAGCCAATCCTGTGGATTCTACAGATTGATCAACTGTACTTGGAGCATAAGGTTTGGGAGATCCTGCTATATGTAGAGGAAAAGGGATCACATCAAGCAGTGGAGCAACACAAACGCATCTCAGTGCATCAACATACTCCCATATATATTCTTACTCCACGGGTGTAACAATGTATATGCAAACCTTCTGCAGCTTTGGAAGTTCTCTGGATTGAGAATAGTGAATTCTAACATTCTGAGTGATCAGCTATCAGTCTTGCCTCTTGCCTGTTTTTATACAGAAGTGTATTCATCATTCATCTTACAAAAAATAAATAAAAAACAATTGCAAACATTATAAAAACACTTGCAAAACTGCTACAAGGATTGGTATGTTGGTGATGTCATTATTGTTAGTCTGTAGGTGCTCTCCATAGCCTGTTTTTCTCTGGTTCAACGTGAGCTACTTGAAAACGTGCAGAAACTTTTCCTCCTCCTCTTCCTCTTCCTCTTCTTCTTCTTCTTCTTCTTCTTGGCTTTCCCCATAAGAAAAATGTAGTACATCTATTTTGAGGGCAGTGGTGGTACTTTCAAATTAACCCTGCTGCTTGTAAACAAAACAAACATACCATACAAAAATCTCTCTCTCTCTCTCTCTCTTTCTCACTGTCTCTCACACACACACTTATCCAAATTTAAATTATTGCTCTTTTTGCTTGCTATTCACTCTTTTTTTTCCTCCTTAAAATATAAAAAGATGAAGAAAGATGTGGGAGAAAATGGATGACAATTGCCGAATGCCACTCTGATTTGCAGGCTAGGTTGAAAATATGGTGATGTCAGTCTGATTTCATTTATGCACTTTATTTTATTGAGAAATATTGGCTAAAATAAATTTCTTAAACAAATGCTATAGCCTCTCCTACCTTCCTCCTAGTGCATAGCTTTCTTTCTTTCTTTCTTTCTTTCTTTCTTTCTTTCTTCTCAGATGAAGAGAGAATGAAAGTATTTGGCTGGGAGGAGGGGAGTAATTGCAAATCACTTAGCTAAGCAAACACTGGAATGTGGAGAAGTGTGTGTATGTGTGTGTATGTGTATGTGTGCAGGGGTGGGAAGGGATTTTAAGAACATTAGAATAACAATGGGGCATTTCTTTAAAGCTTATGCTATCTGATCATGCTATTATTTTTACCGTTATTAATATTACCGCTGAGGGCAATAAAGTGCAAGGCCGTAGATGGAATGTGCCGCCATTCTAGCATGGTGGGTGGGGGTGGGGGGATGTGTGATAAATTTCTTAGAGAAATGGCTATGCGTTTATGCAGGCCCCCCTTATGTACACCTAAGCCCGTATTTCTGCTGAGTTTATTTAGCCGTACATTTGTATTTATAAGGATGGTCGCATATACTAGCAGTAAATGGGCCAATCTATTTTAGCAATGTGAAACCTTAGAAGTGATGGGCAGGCAGAAAGCTTAGAGCTTGATGAGGTCTAACCAGAGCTTAGGCAGTGTGTTCCACAGCATGTTTTTATTTCTAGGCGCTTTTCACATCTTGGAACCAAATCCTCTAACTATACCAATTTCCTCATTCCACATACTATTCAGGGCCACTGAGTGAGGGTGATGCAGTGGGGACATTGCTATAAGGGACTGGCCATTGTGGAGAGAGTCTACATAAGCATACATCCAAGAAGTCATCTAGCCCTTCTCTTTCTTTGGCAACGTAGAAGCTCACAGGGAAAGCATGATGATGATAGCTGTCCCATGTTCCTTGTTCCTCACATCCAGAAGCAACCTCAAAGTGTGATTTTAGAAGATGACAGGGAGCAATCGCCCAAGCAATCCCAGCTATGTATTGCAAGACTTACTTCTAAACCTGAATTTACAGACTACAGATAAACAGCTGAGAGGGGCCAAAAACAAGGCTACCCCAATCAACCTTGGGCAACGACTGGCATAGAGTGTACTAGTTCTGATGCCTGGTTGATATAAATGGCCACCAGCATGATGTCTAGTGAAACTGAGGCTACACTGGAAGTAAACTGCAGGAGGATTCTGGGCATTATTGCAGATGGGATCTCTGAATTGAGGCGGTAGGGAAGAATATCTAGAAAATAAGAGCAGCTTAGAACAGAGAACATTATTTACATAAAGGGGGAATCGTGGTTAGTGAGGAGTGAGGCTTCTCGTTCCTACCACTAGACATCCACATGTTAGTATGAACATCTGCAATGAAGAAGCCTAATGTAAGCTTCCATGCGATTGGAACAATGACACGATCAGGTGCATTGAAGCCTACATGCTCACACTGCTCGCACATAAGCTTCCTCACAGTAGATGACTACAGTAATATAGGGTCATCATCTACAGGCAGGGTCAAGCTGTGTGTGCACACACACACCCTTCCACCAGGAAATCACTTGAGCTTCCCTTTACATGAGTAACACGTAAAAGGGGCTAATGTAGTCTTTGAATCCTCTTAGCAGCCCTGGTGGTAGTTGATGCTGTTTACCTAATTTATCCCTAAATGAGCATTAGGGACACTAGAGGAATTTAGTCTTTGCGAATCCACTGGCTTCCACACTTCCCAAATGGTCTGATGCAGTTATCAGCTAAAAGTATTAAAATATGTGTAGAAATACACATTTTGAGAGAAAACACATATTTTCAATGTATAGTTCAGTGCACATTTTCACACACATATTTCAAAAAGATAGCAGAGTCATGCAAAAACAGGGTGGAACAAACTTACTGTTGAACACTTGCGAAAGTGACCTGAACCAAAAATTGAATGATACAGGCATCTCTAAACTGGCATATATCACAACCATCTCCTTGGCTGGTAGAATTCCAAATTTGTTTTAAATCTAATATGAAGCCTAACAGTATTGCAATTATATTCTCAGAACTCTAAATTCTAAGAAGTACTGTCTTTTGGAAATAATAGATTCAAATGACACATACTGAAGACATATATACATATATGTGGTAGCTAATTTTGGATTCTAAATATACATGTGTTCAGAAGCTGCATTTAAGTGGTGGAAAAATATTAATTTTAGAACTAACAGAATTTCACTGATTCAATCAAATTTTGGAATGTGTAATCCAATTTGAATTCCAAACATTTTCAAATTTTGATTTTAACATTTAACTGTGAGAGATACTTTTGAAATTTGAATCAAATCATATTGATTAATTTGAATTTTCAGGCATCAATAATAATTTTAGTATGAACATTCAAATTAAATTGTTTTACACCAATTTTTCTAAAATATGTAAGTCCAACAGCATCCATAATTGGGATTGTTGGAAAGACTGGAATGTAGGAATACAAAAATTAGAATTTTGCAAGCCAATTACAGTAAATACAATCTGCTTGAGGTAAAAAATAAATCGCTTGATTATTTTCAACTTTAGCCTATTTTGAGATAAGTTTTTTTGCAAACCTATCACAACGGACACTATCTATTAACTCCACAGAAAGATCTTTTGGTTTTGCTGCTTATTTGCTGTTATTGGTACCACATCATGAATACTACACATTCCATTATCCAATGTGATCTAGTGTGCAAAATATACATGCAGAATAAAGGATCCACTGGATTCCAATGCATATCAGAACATTCTAGAACGAGTTTGTTCCATG
Organism: Anniella stebbinsi; assembly: GCA_029215795.1. Classification (NCBI taxonomy): domain Eukaryota; kingdom Metazoa; phylum Chordata; class Lepidosauria; order Squamata; family Anniellidae; genus Anniella; species Anniella stebbinsi. The sequence goes on from JARDYH010000008.1 coordinate 41,996,045, forward strand.
GTCCTGGGTCAGCAGAATTCAGAGTGGATTTCTCTAGGGCAATTCAAAGCAGCATTCTCTATATGACACCTGTGTATAGCCAAGTATCCCCCACATCTGAGGGGCCAGGCTATTATCTCTGTGATAGTCAAAACCTAGGGGAGAAACCATGTGAAATCTCATTTAGTCACTGGGTGAGAAGTGTATAGGATCCAGGTTCCAAATAAACGGCATGCTGTAGCAATCCCATCATTGAAAGCTTGAGAACAGGGAAGAAAAGGTCAGAGGAGTAGTGGGGGGGAAAACATATAATAAGAAAAATATTAGTGTTTTCTTATGAGGAAAATATTATGAGTTCTTCCCTTCTTTTCAGCTTTTATGGAAGGAGATTCTGCCAGTTCCCCCAGAAAAAAAATAAGAAAAAGGAGTTTTAAAATGAGATTATGCACCTTCAGGGTGCCATTTGGAAGTTTTACTGTACTGAGATGACATGAGAGCTCTGGAATTAATATCCTGGAGATGCTTGAAACCTGCAATAGCAATTATTGTAGTACGTGTCCCTGGATAAATAATAGGGCCATTCAACTAATTAGCTCCAGTGATTTCAACTCCCTGTAAATCCTTTCTCACCCAGCTATAAAAATAAGGCTAGGCAAACTTTTGGTAACAGAAAGGAAACTTCTTCTGGGGGAAGCAGGGAAAAAGAAGGAGGGCTTCCCCCTTTCGATCTTAATTCACAATTGCCATCATAACAACTGTGCAATAGCAAGGGCTGAAAATATTAACAGGCTATTATATATATAAAGGCTGTTATTAATTGCCACTTAGCGGTAATAAAGCTATCGCAGAAAGTGCTGCCCTCACGCATGCGCAACGCCATTAAATTTTAATGGGAGGCCTGCGCATGTGAATTGACAGTGGATTTTTTTGTCCGCTGGCTGTAATGAATAGATCAGTCAGTTTTCAGGACAATTTGCAAGCTTCAAAGTGTGAGGCGGGCCTCCCTACAGAAACACCAGCTCTTGCTAGGGAGCTGCGAATTCCTCCCAGATGCTCTTCCTCAACCTAAGTTTTAAGCATGCTCTGTTGGACCAAAGAGAGGATAAAGACTTGCTCCTTCCCCTCCCTCCTTCCTCTCCAACCAAGTCAATGTATCATCAGTGTCACTATACCCCCTCCCTTATGTGGATTGATGGTGCTGGGAACAAATGAGAACATTTCCACACTTAGTGGCAGAGGTTGATTGCTTTGGACTGTCTTCCTAGAACTAACTTTGGTCCAGAGGCATGAGCTAAAGCGTGTTTCTGGAACAAGGCCCAAGGAGAATCACACAAACTAGGGTCCAGAAGCACATCTGCCAGTTCTTGTAGAAGGATGTCCCAGGCATTCCAGGCAGGTAAGCAAAGACCAGAATACCAGGAAATCTGTTAGACATTGCTCTATTAGTTCAAGGTAGAGCAACTTGTGTCCCTCCAGATGTTTTGGCGTACAACTCTTTATTAGCCCCAGCCAGCATAGCCAATGGTGAGAGATGATGGGAGTTGTAAGCCAAAATATCCCTGCTATAATTCTTGGAACAGGCAAAAAAAAAAAAAAAAAGAAGGAAGGAAGGAAGGAAGGAAGGAAAGAAAGAAAGAAAGAAAGAAAGAAAGAAAGCAACCAGGATGGGTAAATCAAGCAGGTGAGACAGGTAGGAGTGGAAAGACAAAGAAACGGGCCAATCTATAGACCTAAGCTGTATAGTCCAAGCAGTCAGTTCGGCTACAGCTAGCAGCTAGTCAACAAAGGACTGGTTGGACTGGTAGAGATGAGTTGATATATCTCAGATATTTTTCTGAGACAATTTCTGAGATTTTTCTTGCCTCACCCCTAGACAAATGTGGCCACATTTATTTATTTATTTATTGCATTTATATCCCACCTTTTTTCTTCCAAGGAACTCAAGGCAACATACTCTCCCTCCTCTCCATTTTTATCATCACAACAACCCTGTGAGGTAGGTTGGGCTGAGAGTCTATGACTGGCCCAAAGTCACCCAGTGAGCTCCCATAGCTGAGTGGGGACTAGAACCCAGATCTCCCGACTCCCAGTCCAACACTCTAGCTACTACACCACACTGGCAGAATTGTATCTGAATGTTAACTGGCAGCAGCTAGTTCCCCCCCCACCCCCGAATCACACTAGGACTGGAGCATTGTGAATGGTGCAACAGAGGCTACTAATACAGTTACTGCTGTTGTCACTTGCAGCAGCAGCAGCAGCAGCAGCAACAGCAGACACACACACACTTTAGGAAAAAATACTTAATCTCATTATTTTTGATGCAGTGCATTATGCAAGGAACACATGTGTGAGAAGGGCTGCTTATGTAGCCTTACAAAACCTATGATGCAGTGGATGTGGGCAAAACCTGCACATAGGAAGATATCCAGGTAAAGCAAAGAATTGATCACGTTGAATTAACTAAAGTGCAACTAGAACATGGCAAAATTCAAACTTGCAACACAATTTTCATTGGATATTCACTGCTAAGAATTGGGAAACATAACTGCATATTACAATTCATCTAATAGGCTTCATTTATACTTAGCTGGAGGCCCTTTTCTTTACATGGACAGGTAATCTTTTGAGGCTGGAATACATCAGACTTGGCATACAGCTCCCAAAGAACTTGGCATTTTAACCACATCAGCACCTATCACTTCATACAGTTGATTTGCTTGAATTTCATAGATAATGCCAGTTCTTCCTAATGCAAAATAGCAAACAATTATCTTCCACCTGTTGTGGAGTTTTATTTTTTCACTGACATTGCTCAAGATCCTTTGCTCAAGTCACAATTTCAAATCAAGCCTGTTATCTGGGATGCTTACTTAGAGATCTTCTCTTTTCCATATCTGTTAGTAAAGTGTTATAATTATTTGTGAAGTGCCTAAAAACTGGTTCAAAACACATCAGAAGACAGGCCATGCCTGTCTTGAATTTACAACATAATCTAGACACACAAATAAAGAAAGCATCAAAAGGTAAAATAAAGCTAAAAATAAAACTAACAACAGGAGGAAGAGAAGACCAAACAGGAATTAAACGTAAAATAGCTTCCATCAGGAGAGGGAGCAGTGCGAAGCAGAATCTCATTGTTATCTTTGATTATAGGTTGGAGATAACAAGGGATTCCTTTTTCTGTCTTCTCTCTAAACCCCCAGTAGCCTCCGGCCAGGGGACAGAGCTTCGGAAGGTGAGTGGGTGGGGCCCACAGACGAAGCCCAAGCCTCTGTAGGCCAGATGTGGATTATGCCAACAGGAACCTAGCCTCCCAAAACAGACCCTCTACTCTGGTCACTTTTCACTCCCCAGTGGCTGGTATACTGGCACAGGGAAGCAACAGAAAGGCAACATTGCTCAGCTGCAGATCCAGATGCCGCCACTTTCGGGATGTGCACTCCTCAGCAAATAGGAATGGAGTCTGGGAGAGGTAGTCAGGGTGTGAGAGATATAAGCCTCATGTGGAGCTGGAACTTTGTAGAGCAATTTTCTCCCAGTAATCTGTCTGTGGCCGTGCAACCTTTGTCTCCGACCATCCTCTCCTACGCTGGACCTGTATCTGGAGTGAACGTGCATGAGAGAAGCTGTCTGCTATTCTTCTCCATGGTTGTGGGCACTGGACTGGACTTCCTTCCTTATCAATCTCAGTTCTCTCTAGGACTCCAGTCTGCTGGCCAAACCATGCCAAAAGCATGGGTGCTGAAACATAGGAACATAGAAAGCTGCCTTATACTGAGTCAGATCATTGGTCCATCTTGTCCAGTACTGTTGACATGGACTGGTAGCGGCTCTCCAAGGTTTCAGGCAGGAGTTTTGAACCTGAGACCTTCGGCATGCAAAGCAGTTGCTCTCCACTGAGCCACAGCCCACTGGAGACAATGGCTGCATTCGGACAACACATTAGTCAATGGTGGGATGAATAGCCAACTCACAGTTGGTTATTTTGTGGGTACTCTGCACACAACATATTCCTACACAACTGTGGGTGGTTGGAGTTGGCGTTGAGTGGACTAATAGTTAACCCAGCATTTGACTGACACAGCCCCCACCCCTCTCCCCAACCTCCCTCCTCCCTCAGTCCCCCCAGTTCTATCCCAGCAGCCTCTGCAAGTTGCACCAGTTGTAGCAGAGTGGCAGCCACCGCTTTGGTCGCTCTTGCCGCCTGCCTCTATGGGCTTGTGTTTTAACCCACTCACCACACGCCATTAACACACTCACCCCTCCACACAACACTTTAAACAACTGGCTTCGAGGTAAACAACTTGCAAGCCAGTTGTTTCTCTCAGTTGCTTATGTGGGCAGAATTGCATACCGTTAGTAGTTTGTGAGTGGTGTGTTACCCTCCACACAACACAATGAGCAACACAACTGACGATTGTTCTCCCCCCCCCCCCCCCCAGTTGCTTAATGTGTTGTCCGAATGCAGTCAATGTGTGGCTGAGATCTTGGGTAGTTCTGGGACAGCCTTGCTAATTAAGCTTGGTGTCTATGAAAATCCTGTGACTTCTTTTCTAAGGAACTCTCACAATCCCCATCTTTTGATCCCAGATTATGCGAGTCGATGGAGAGCTAGCTCACAATACTAGGTTTAAAAGTCCTTTTACTGGTTGCTGCAACCCACGGCGTCTTCACTGTCTGCTTGTATTTAAAAGCTTTAAGTGTAAGTGCCCCGAGTTCTTTAATGATACCAATGCAAAAAACAACAGCAACCAGAAACAAAGCCTTAGATATTGGAAGAATGTTCTCACTCTCTGGGTGGGTTTGCATATACATTCTGGATAATGTGGCAGCTGCTATTTCACCCTTAATATGGTGGATGCCCACCCTGTAGAGAGGTCAGTATCACATCTCTTCAGCATGTCAATAAAATCAAATCCATGGACTTTCACTGATGTAATGCATAAGATGATGATATGCTTTGGATAGGATCCTTGTGCATGTCATAGAGAGCAAAAAGTGTCTGCCACATCCGGTGCACAAAAAAAGCGGATGTTGATCCTTTTTACTCCCCCCCCCTTAATTCGTTTTAATTGTGAAAGCTCCTTGTGTGTCTGTATTTTTCCCAGGATTAACTGCTAAATCCGGTGTGCTCTGTTTTGTAAATCATCTTATTTCTACTAAACATCCGCTCCCTTGAAAGGACTCCGAAGAATCCCATAAAACATTATTTATCTGTATGCGTTAGCCCCACGCCACTGTAATTTCCAAAATAAATGCTGGGTGTAAATTGTTGTTTATGTCAGAGCCTGACTGTCTTTATGAGAAACAAAAGTGAAAATGGGAAATCTTCACAGGTTTTTTATTTCTTCCGCTGAAGCCTCTCCTGCATGAAGAGAGGGGGCCTGAGTACGCACACGCTTGGTGGAGTGCTGTAATGAAAAGCTATAAAGACTAGTGACTGAACACCTAGTATTAGGGAATCGCCTCTGTATAAGGTGGCTGCCTTTTGAAAACTGGGACCCCCAGTTTTCATAATAGCACAGCAAATCCATGTTAATTTACAGACATATAAAATCATACTCTGTAAAAACAACAAAGTCATATGGCACCTTAAAGGCAAATATATTTATTATAGCATAAGCTTTTGTCTGCTAGAGTCCACTTCATTAACTCTTACATTATAATAAATGTGTTAGTCTTTAATGTGCCACAAGTCTCTTTGTTGTGTTTGCTGGAACACACTAACATGGCTAGACCTCCAGAACCTTGCTGCTTTTCAGCAACTTTGGGGAAACAACCATTGGTCCCTGCCCTGGCTGTACCACATTGCTCACCAGAGCAGCAGGGGATAGTGGTATGGTCTCCAACACCACATCTGCCCCAGATCCTCTAAACCTTCTGGGTGGGTGGCCCTGGAACAGCCTGCATAGTGCTAATGCAGAAATAGGGCATTAGAAGCAGGAGGGGAAGCACTCCCATCGTTCCTACAAAATGATCCTTTCCACAGAGACCCAATTTCTAGAATTCTTTCCAGGAGAATATCCTGAAATGATGTAACAACAAGAATTGAAGTAAAAATATAAAAAGAGATACTGAAGTAATAATATTTTTCCAGTCGCTAGTGAACACCACGAAAGGCTTCCAGTTGACTTAGAAAGTTCTGCAGACCTATCTAATCATGTAAGAATTTATTTAACTTTTGATACTACTGTTTTTATACATAGAGATGTTCTTATATATATTAGATAAATTATAGCTATTTTGATGTATAATTTGGACAGGCACAAAAGCCTGTAAAATGTACTTTCATAAGAATTTTTGTAGATATGTTTGAAATATACTATGAAAACAGTTTTTAACATACCTACATATGGGCATAGGCCTTTCAAGACAATGTTCCCACTTATTCTTCATACAGTTATAAATTATGTTTTGTGTTATCCCTAGACAGTAATAGTAATGTACTGTATTCTTGATATTGCAGCCCCCTGAAGAAGGCCTTTCAAATAAAATCCCACAGGCCGAAACGTGTTAGGCGTATATTAATAAAGATATCTCAGCATTCTGAGAACCTGCTTTTCTCCCCCCTTTTTCTCGACAAAGGTAGTCCTGAACAGTTTAGCGAAAAAGAGTCTAAAATGTCTTTGCTTGTGGGTTTGTCCAAATTTTGCCATAGTCCTGAAATTCTTTAGTATTATATTGCCCTTCTAGTAAAAGTGCTCAGAAGTTGAATTTTGTAAATGACTGTCATCTTATTCAAGTTCCTAAATAACACTGGTACCTTTGGAAAGATTTTTTTCCCTGCAGAAATTCAGGATGTTAACTGTAGAGGAGTGTGTGTGTGTGTGTGTGTGTGTGAGAGAGAGAGAGAGAGAGAGAGAGAGAGAGAAAAGAATACCCCCTGATGATTGACTTCCCTTCTCAGTCCAGTTGGAATGTTGACATTCTTTGATTCAATTATTACAGATTTCCTCCATCCTGTCAACCCTATGCCCTTTTGCCTAAGATGTCCACACTGCCCTATATTTGTATAAAACCAAAGGTCAAGATCCTGCTTAAGAAAGGAGCCCCCAGCACAAGTGTGTCCATTCTGTTCTTTGCTTGAAGCTGCCTTTGGTAATCTGCTTTTGGAACAAGTGCCTGTTTATTCTCATCATTGCCCGCCTTTGCTATTATTAGTTAGGGAGTTTCTACTTCTTTCTTTCTTTCTTTCTTTCTTTCTTTCTTTCTTTCTTTTTCAAATAGGGTTTATAGCAAGGCTTAATCAGAGGCAGCCATACCATGAGGCAGAATGCCTTGTGGCGCAGCTCTATGCACGTTTAGACAGAAAAAGGTTCTACAACTCCGAGCATTCTCTAGCTAGCATGGATCGTTGGGGAATGCTTAGAGTTGTAAAGCTTTTTTTTCTGTTTAAATATGCATAGGATTGTGTCCTTAATGGCAACTTTTGTTTATCTTTAAGAGCAGTAGTCTGGTCCATATCTCAGTATATTTCCTTTCCAATAGGATGCTGTTCTACAACGCTCGTTCAATGAAATGGGGCTTGCACAAGAGAACTTGCAAATGGACTTTGTTCTGTGGCAGGGCTGTCATTTGTCTTTACTACTTCAGATGCCCAAATGGCTATGGCTGGTTTCAGCCAAGACCGAGCCCTGGGCCTGTGAAGCAATAAGTGAAGTTGAAAGTTGCTCTTTCTAAATAGAGAGTTTCCCCCCCTGAGCTGAACCCTAGCATTGGATGGAAACAGATTCTGGGTCTTAGCCCTGATTTTAAGCCTTGGCTCAGTTTAAGCCCTGTTCAGTTCCTTTTGTGCAGCTCAACAAGCAAGTGATTGGATTTTTAGAGGCTTGTTAACACCTTCTGCCATATACTCTACAAATTGGGGACAGGATATCTGAAAGCCTGCCACCTCCCATATGAATCTGCCTATAAAGGAACACACACATTGTAAGATGAACCATGCTGGAATAGACCAAAGGTCCATTTATTCCAGTATCCCATGTCCCAAAGTGGCCAATCAGATGTCTCTTGGAAGTCCACAACGAGGGCATGAGTGCAATACTGCTTTTGCTCCCAAACAGTTTGGTATTCAGTGGTATATTTCCCCTGAACGTGGAAGTTCCATACATATAGCCAACATGACTAATACAAGCAACTAGCTCTGGGGGGGAAAATCCTGTTTCTGCTATTTTCAGTACTGTTCAGATTGAAAGGGGGAAACCTGGTTGTGATGGGAAGCTATTGGCTGGCCCCTGTGATATCAGCAACACACAACTGCCACCATTCGTAGAGCAATTTTACAACTGTGCTTTAAACTTTTTTAGCAAAGTGAGTTGTAGAGGTGTGGGTGGGTGGGTGTGTACACACACACACACTCTCACAAAAATGTATATATATCAGGAGTGCACAACCAGCAGTTCATGGGCTGCATGTGGTCCTCAGGGCCTTTACTGTGGTCCCCCAAGGGTGCCCTGGCTCCTCCACCAAATTCCTGCCCAACCAGTTTCTCTGCTGCCTGTTTTCTCCACTCCTCTTCCTCAGTGCAGAAAGAGTGATTTGTAACGGGATCATTGGAAAGTGAATGTGTGTGCAAGTCTATATGTGTGTGTGCATATATGCTTATGTGCCCCAACCCTTGAGCCAGCATCATCCTCAGTGCTAAAAAGGTGCACCCTTGAGGTACATACCACAGACACACACACACCCTGCCTACTACAAGAGGGGAAGGGTAAGACTGAGACATGGTATGTACATCTGAAATGCATATTGTAAAACTGAATTTATTCAGTGAATGGAGAATCTGATGTGACTGCTCTGTCTTCACCTGTGGTTTGAAATATTTATTTATTTATTATTACATTTATATCCCGCCATTTTTCCTCCAAGGAACCCAAGGCGGCATACATAATCCTCCTCCTCTCCATTTTATCCTCACAACAACCACCCTGTGAGGTAGGCTGGGGTCCCCTCTACAAGGATTCGCTTTTGCGCCTGGTTAGGCGATTATGCGCATAATCGCAGAAGCGCATTTACGTCTAATACCTCTGCACGAGAGGCGGCGAGAGGCGGCAAAGTGCATTACGGGATGACCAAAATGCGCTTTACAAGTCGTTAATGCGCATAAGCGCTTGTTCACATAAGCAAAATGCGCTTTAACGGCCGGAGCAAAATAAAACTTGCTGTTTAACGCGCATTCGATAGTGCGCATAATCGGAGAGATAACGCGCCTCTACGCCCGATTTGCACTCCGTTCTTGTAGAGGTAAATTTTTTTAAGCGCCTTGAAAGAGCATTAAACCTCTCTTGTAGAGGCAGCCTTTGCTGAGAGTGTGTGACTGGCCCAAAGTCACCCAGCGAGCTTCCATGGCTGAGTGGGGACTAGAACCCGGATCTCCTGACCCCCAGTCCAACACTCTAGCCACTACACCACACTGGCAGATGTTAATGCAGTGAAGTTCCATGAGTTATCATTGATCATCTGTACCATGGAGATGAGGATTGTGGGTGCATGTTTCAAGTCTCCCCCCTTATCTCTAATAATTTCTTTCTAGAAGAGCTTTGAAGTATTCATACTTTGAGAGCCCACGCAGTGCCCTGAACTTATTTCCTTGACCAAACATGCCTTATTTTTCTCCTCTGTCAATATGCCTTATTCTTCTTGGAATTAAAGTAATCTATTTGTTTTGAAATACAGTATTTACTAGTTTTTTTTAAGGCATAGAAGGGGATACAATAGAGGTCCATAAAATTCTGAACGGTGAATAGAAAGAAAGACAACCTATGGATGGGAGCAAAAGAATGTAACTTGGTTGTGTCTTTAGAAGAAAATGATTGAAGGTGTATCTGAACTTCTTTTGGAACTTTATCAATCAACATTAATATAACAAAAGCCCAAAATGAAGTTCTCAGTAAGTGGTACATTACCCCAGAAAAGCTTTATTTAATGTGTTCAGACTGTAGTCAATATTGTTCAAAGGGGTGTGATCAGATTGCATAATGCTTTCATCTTTGGTGGGGATGTTCAACAGTGCGGGAGTTCTGGAACATTGTTGCTGATTACTGTCTGGGATTTCTCCAGTGAAACCACTGATAACCCCTAAAGCTATGCATCTTCATCACTCTGAATCTAATGACTCTGGATTCCTACATAAAGACCATCTTAAGCAATTGTGTGCAGCAGCAGAGTTGTGCGTAGCAAATTGAAAATCTTCAGTGAAACCATCTAAACAGCAGTCAATTGATAATATTTGGGAGACTATGGTTATGTACACATTTAGTCAGCAAGCATAGGACAAATAAGGTAAAGATGTTTAGGCATCTCCTAATCCACCTTTGGCATGTGTTATCATAAAATGATGTGATGGCCATCAGCAGACAGCTTTTATCAAAGACGTGGACAATTTAATGGGTAGTAGACCTTGCTAATGATAGGTGAGTATGTTTTTAAAAGGATCTTACGTATCCAGAGGCAGTAAACTTTAGGTTACCATTGCTAGGGACAGATAACAGGGATGACTATCTCCATGATATCCTGCTTGCAATCTTCCCAGGGACATTGCCATTGGCCAATGGTTGGCCATTGTTTAAAACAGAGTACTAGAACAGATGGCTCTTTCGCCTGATGTAAGATGGCAGTTTTTATGTTCTTTCTGCTTATTAGAAGAAGAGGGGAAATTTTAGAAGAGGCTTCAAAAGTCACTTATGTTTTTCTTTTTCTCCTTTCCAAAGCTTCTTGTCTAAAATATCAACAATGTTTGTTTTAGACTAAAACATTTACAGGGCAATCATGTGCATGAAGGATGTCCTATTATGTTCAGTGGGGCTTGCTCCTTAAGCATGTTTAGGATTGCAGCCATAGGCAGCATCCAGGAGGTGGTTCACCTGCATAAGCCCCATTGAAATGAATGTGTGGGGTGTTAGGAAACATCCATATATCCAGTAGCTGTACATTGTTGTGGATTCTTATCAACATATCCACAAGACACACACCAAGGCAGTGATGACAGAAAAGGAAGAGATTGAGGAACCATATGCTGTGAAGCACACACATCTAAAAACAACAATGCACATAGACAAAGCTAGAGACCCAATATAAATCTACCCACCCACCCCAGACAAATGGTACATCTACAGGGGCATGTGAAAATGTGCTTGAAGATTGTTGCCTTGCTGCTACAGGTTAACACAGTCCCATTGTCTCAGTGGAACATCCGTGGTTATTTCCACATTTCAGAAGTTGTTAAATGGCTCCTTGGCCCCTCCGTGTTGTTGATCCAGGAAATATTCTTACCAATTAGCCTCTTGCTTACAGGAACTGCATTGCACAGGTTTTTTTAAGGCCTATTGCTCAAAGATCACAGTTTAATTCCACCACTGTCGCCTCTGCTCTTTTCGCCTCTGTTGACTTGGTTTAAAAATTAACCTCAACAGGAAATAAGCTGGCCCAGATGTGAGAGATTGAGGGAGAGAGGTATTTACGACCTGACAGAAAGATAAAGATAAAGATGAATCCAAAGCCGACTGGGTTGTTGGGGGTGGGGTGGGGAGGAAGTGTTTATGGCCCCATCTGCTGGCATTTTCAATACGATGGCACCCGGTTTTATGACAGCAGCCTACATCGCAGCTTCCTCCCATTTGGGGGCTAATCAGCTCATTGCAAGATGTTCTCACACAGGCCATGATGAGCTGTCCCTTTGTCTGGGCGAAGAAGGTGGTTGTATTGTTTAATAAAAGTAGAAAAGAATATGGACACTGTTAAGGCACTACCAGCTAGTACACATCATTTGAAGGCCTAGAGAAAACTGGTTTCTGCTTCTTTTTTCCAATTAGTGGAACATACTGGCGAAGGATCATAATACGTTATTATTTTATTTATCTATTTGCTGAAAGATGAAAACTATTGTGGGCTTAGACCTAGAACTGTCTCAGCACATGGCAGCCATAGCTTCCAGTCATGGTGTGCTGGGGTGGTTGTATGCATGTGAAAGTCTTTATCCCCTCACCCTCTGAAAAAAACACTCTTCCTGTACAGACCTGGTTTGCACGATCACCACAGCCTGCTGTAGCTTATTTATAACCCATGGTTTGTTGTAGGGTCATTTGAGGGTTCTTTTACCCCCAAACAACCCATGCCATCTGGGTTCGAATGATAAGACTAACCATGGCAATCCCCTGCTGGGAACTGACTATTCAAAATGACCACCCAGATACATTGCAACCCACCATTGCTTAAATAAGCCTCAGTGGGCTTATTTGATTGTGCAAACCAGCCTAGAGTGTACCATGACAAAAGCTGATCTAGGTTATATCTATCTTTCCTGATACAATAGGCGCCCCTAGGTCCACCACACAAACACAACTGTGAGTATATAGTTGTTGTTTTTTTAAAGCAACTTTTTGCACCTGACTCTGAGTTCTGCAAATCAAGTTTTCATGCAGTTGCTGATTTTGCATGTAGTCTTTTGTATTTGCTTCTCAAGGACCTATGTGGGCCCCTGAAGACTCAGGCCTGCGTAACTTCTCTCCTCCCACTCCCCATTCTATCAGGCTTTTTCCAAATACTTTGAAGCCCATCTTCACCACCAGAGGCATGCTGGGAGTAGGAACAGCCAGCCAGACGTCTTGCTCCAACCACTATAGCTTTAATTTAAACATGAGAGGGGGGACACAGAGAAAAGAGAGGAATCCTACCACCTCTCAAACCTCAGCTTTTAAAGTTTGGTTTTGTTTTAATGAGAGAATAACGGTGCTGCCAGTAAATTGCCCCCTGCCGCCCCTAAACTAAATGAACTGGGTTGGCCCCCCAACACCTCAAAATAGCTACCCCAGTGTTGTGGGGAGGAGACATAATTGCAAATCCTGAAACTGGGCAACCTTCCCCAGTCCCAATTGACAGCACATACAGGGCAGACAAACTAATGCATAAATCACCTAATACATCAATCACTGATGCTGGATGCGGTGAGGTGATGGCCAATATTTAAGATGTGATGATGTGATGGCCAGTAGTTAAGATGGGTTTAAAGAGTGAGAGACAAATACATGATGAAGAATAGGTCTGCCAGTGGATACTAGTTATGAAGTCTATGTGGAACCTGCACATTCAGGGGCAGTATGCTTATGAATACCAGCTGTTGGGGAACAATATCAGGAAGGAACTAATGTTCTCGTGTCCTGCTTCTCGGCTTCCCAGAGAAATCTAGTTGGTCACTCAGGGAAATGGGATGCTAGAATAGATAGATCTTTGGTCTGATCCTGCAGTACTCTCCCCGTGTTTATTTTAATTTATTATTAAAATTTATAGCCTGCTTTCCCCCCCCCCCCTCTTGCAAGGAACCCAAGGCAGTTTACACAGTCCTCCTCCTCTCTATTTTATCTTCACAACAACCCTGTGAGGTAGGTTAGGATGAGAGTCTGTGACTGGATCAAAGTCAAACAGTGTGTTTCATGGCCAATTGGGGACTAGAACCCAGTTCTCCCGAGTCCCAGTACAACACTCTAACCACTACACCACATTGGCTCTCGTTCTTCATCCATTCTGTGGATTTTCCCTCCCAACTAGGGTGGCCGTGTGTCCCACTTTACAGAGGACAGCCTTCTGTTTGAATTTTTTTTAAAAAGGGAACACCTGGAGAGCAGACTGAGCAGGTAGGCACACAGCTCACAATCTTCTCCAGTATGGTGAGATGTGTTGTATTTTGGTTTAAATTATAGTAAGTGTTCTTAAATGTGCTTTGTAAATTGATATATTCACAGTTTAGGCAACGAACAGTTATATCCTATGTTAAGCCTACTTAGAGTAGACCCATGCAAATGAATGGGGCTTAAGTTAGAGTAACATCAGATAAAAAATCTTGTATTCTCTTTTGTCTGACTTCCAACATGTTATCCTCCCCAATCGTTCCAAAGGATTTCTCATGAATGAAATGTTTTGCAGCAGAACCAACCTTCTAAGTGGCTTTCTTCCTCTTTCTCCTTGTTGACAACTACTTTTCTTTCTTCTTCTCCTCCTCTCCTCTCCTCTCCCTCTCTCTCTTTATTAACGACTCCACTGTGTAGTGGAGAATTGCAAGTTGAATGGGGATTGTTTCTTCCTTGCATCTGAAAAGAGCTTGAGCCATTCCCCCCACCGCCACCTCTGAGGAATACTCTTAATGGGCTCCGTAAATTTGGTTGAATCAGGGTCAGCCCCATGCATTAAGCTCTTTAATAGCAGGAAAAGATTATACCATAAAACTGTGCACTTGGAGAATTATCTTTCTTTCCTTCATCCAGTGGCTTTACAGGAGGCAAGCTAGGTTTTGAATAACGTCATTTTTATAGGTGGGGGGAGCAGGACCAAAGCTGGAGCCTAGGGCAAGGAAGACAACAGAAGATTTCTTAGGGGCAAGGGGCTATCAAAACGGGGACAGGCTTCCAGCAAGGTTTTTTGGGGGGTCCTAAGATAAAAATGACAACATAACCTCATTCCGATCTTCACAAGCACTTAAGTAACGAAAGAAACTGTTGTATTTTGTTTCTGAAATGGGCCTTGTCACTTGGCTATTTCATTTTATTTTATTGGGTTCTTTATTGACAAAATAATGATTTGTCAGGGTCTCTCCCCACCACACAATTTGTTTCTTTTGTTGTTATTGTTTTCTCTCCATAGTGGCTTATGTGGACTTCTGTTTTTGATCCACTTGGACTGTTATCTCCTGTACCAGTTCTACACATTTGTTCCCTACTTTATGGGGTGAGGAAACTCATTAGTTTCTACCTCTTTAGACAGGAGCTACTGCAGCAGTGTTCTGTGCCCCATCCTCCTACTTGTCCTTACACTCAAGTAGGTTCCCCGCAGATGAGGGATCTAAAGGAACAAGATACTGCATGGTGGGCCCTTGAGCACTGATTTTCCTCTAGTGAGGGAGGCCAAAAGTGTTGTGGACACCTGCTCTAAAGGAACTAGGCATGGTCAAATCAGTCTGTGTCCAATCTGTGTCACTTTAGCATGTGTTCAACCATATATCCATTCCATCTAAGTTCTGCATTAATCTGTGATTTAAACACACACACACACACACACACACACACAATTTGCATTTAAATAAGCTTTTTAAAAACACATTTTCTCTCAAAATACCTGTTACAGAATTTATTTATTTTGGTTCTTTAAGCTGAGAACTGTGTTGAAATATTTGAGAAGTGCAAAAGCTGGTAGTAAATTAGTTTCAATCTGCACATTAGTCCGAGAGTTGCAGACCGTGTCAGTTTGCATTGGAAAGATCAAATTTCTCAAGCATCCATAAAAGAAACACATGCTACTTCAGCCCCTGGCCCCTTCATATCCCTTTTAGGTGACTTACATCACCTCTAGCTGAAGTCATTTGTGCCCACCGCAGTTAGAGACTCATGAGTCTATGCCTCCCAAAATACAGTTGTCACGTACTACTCCATTTGCCAGATATAGATCTTTTCATCTCCAAATACAGGGAGTGTCCCTTGTCTTCTGACCATTACTTGCTATGACAAGGCAAGAAGATTTCCAAAAAGACAACAGATCTTTGGAGCAAACAGACAGTAGCAACCTGAACTACTTTGTTTCCTGCAGCATGTGGAGATTTTAAAGGTCTAAATCTAAAGTAAGCGGTCATAAGCCACACTTTGGAAAATGCTGGAATTTGACTGGTTATCTACCAAATGCATAAGTAGATGTTATGTGTTGTCATAAGGCCTCCTTGTGTTCTTTAGCCCTTCCAAATACTTCCCAGTCAACAAATTCTTGTCACTTGATTCTAATTGCAAGTAGATTTTTTTTAAAGAACAATAGGAAGATTGACTGACTGGATGGGAGAAGGCAGAGGCAATTTCAAATCTTCCTTTCACTTCCCTCAGCATCTCTACTTCTTCAGCCTTTCATCATTCCCCAGCCTCACTTGGAACTGGCTTCTCTCTCTCTCACACACACACACACACACACACACACATTCCATGTCAGAAAGGAAAAAGGCTGATTAGGATATGAGACAACAAAGAAAGGGAAGACTGGAGTGTGAAAGGGAGCTGCTGCAAGGAAGGAAGAAAAATCTGGAGCAGATTTCTTTGGGAGAGAGGGAAATACTAAGCCTCCTAGCCTTTTAACTTATTATGAAAACAGGTGGTTGCTGTGCTGGGATTTGCCAGGGAAAAGGAGGTAATGCTTAATTTTTAGAAAGAGATCTGCTGGATACCAAGCCTTATAAGGAATCTTGTCATCTGCACTAATAGACTCTGAGCAGCACTAATTAAACAAACCCTCTCAGGCCTTTGCTGAACCCCAAATAATCTGTGAGTGTGTGTGTGTGGAATCCAATGGCTTAGTTATCCAAATCCAGGAATGTGTGTAGTTGGCGTTACAACTGAAGTTGATTATGGGTACTCTGGGCCATTGAGGCCATCTGGGCCTCTGTTGACAAGGATGGAGCCAGGAGCACCCCAAAGTTTCTGGGTCCATTAGGCCCCTCATTCTGTACTTCCTCTACAAAATACTACCATGATATCCTGGAGGACTGCCCTTCTGCTGTATTTCAGAGTTTAACCAACCTTAAACAGTATTTGCTACCATTGCAGTAAAATACTAGCATTGTGGCTGCTCTCTGGCTCACCTCGACTACAATGCCTTTCTTTGAGGTAGGACCCCTTCCTCAGAACATGGCATTGAGGGACAAGATGGCCCTGGAAATCCATGGGGTTATGCCACCACTAATGTAGCAGCAAAACATACTTTAAAAGGCAGGCCATGAAGGAAGGGAGGAGGGGGGGAGACCTGCCTTGCCTCAGGCAGTGCAATGACTTGTGCCATCCCTGCCTCCCACAGGAACAGGAATTCACAGTAAGTATAAAATTCCTGTTTTCTCTTTCTGTCATGTTGTTTGTCCTAGCATTGAACTTAGCAGTGGCTTCCACAAATATTTACATCGTTAATATTGCTAGGTGCCAAAGAGCTCAGGAGAACATTGTTGAAAAATCCCAGAAAGGAACATCTATCGCACCTGTAATTTCCCCCCCCCCCAGTTGCCATGGTGATAATCTGTTCTGTGGAATAGTTATTTGGTGAAGAAAGAGGAGGAACAATAACATTGCCAACTGGCAATTGTCAAATTTGTGGGCAAAAGAAGTTGGGATCCATTCACATAAAGATAGAGATGGGTGAACCTCATAGATTCTGGTCCAGAAAATAATTTGGATTTACTAGATTATTATATATGGTTTATTTAATCACGTTTTTGACCAGGGTCCTCCTGTACCTGTCTTGGTGTGTTAGCATTGATCAGTTATATCATTGGTCCATGTTGGCATACTAGACCTTAACACAATCCAAATGAGATCCAGGTTCAGGATAGTCTGGATCCTGATGTGACTTGGCTGGTTTCAGATATGAAATATATGGAGTAATAATGGGAGAGGATGCTTTGAGCATGTGCAGAATGCCCATTACTTTATACTGTATAATAATAACATTTAGCATGTATATAGTACAATTGGGACCTGCAACAAAATGTTTTACTTTAGTGTGTCCCCGTTTATTGTTCCAGTCATCTATGTCTGCCTCCACAACACTCCATTCCCCCACCTGATTTTCCATTTTTTTCTCCAACAGCCAACATTCTGTAACCACTGAACACTCTCAGTCTTGATTGGGTTTTTTTGAAGGCTTCCCCCTAACTCCTTTTAAAGCTTCTCCCCACAAACATTGTTTATACTTCAGCAAACCTGGGGTTCCCCAACTGTACATAAGCAGCTGCACACACTCCTGAACTTTGGAAGTAGAGGGAATTATTTTAAGAGCTCTAAACATTTTGGAATAGGGAAAAGGACTTCCAGGTCAAAGCATGTGACTTTCTGACTGGCTTAATTCCTGGCAAATCTCCTCCTCCTTTTCCTTCTTCAGACACTTAAAGCAGTGGGCATTAGGTGTGATTGAGCATGTGGCTCAAATGGCCTCAGTGGCATCACCTCTCCACAAACGGAGGAAAAAGAAAAACATACACGTGGACTTTCCTGCAGAGCGGTAAACTCAGCAAGCCAAGCCTTCTATCAAGCCTGTAATAGCTTCAAGGTGGGGAGAAGGGAGAGAGATAAAAAATGGTGAGTGTTTAAATTGTTAATGGGTTTCATGTTCTTGTCACTGTCGAAGGTTTGTTCCCCTTTTATAAACTCATAGTTTTCGGCTGACATTGCCTTTATGTGAGCTATCAGCCAGGCGGTGATGGTGTTCCTGTGTTAGACCGTTACTGCCGGATTGTATTTGCAGTAAAGGAGGAGAATGGATGCCGTAAATCCTATGAGTGGAGATTTAGGGTCCTGCTAAGCTGCAGTTTTAGACCCATGTTCTAAGGAAGTCCATTCTCCTTCAGTAGAATTACACCCCTCAGAACATTTCTTCTCCCATCACCGATCAACAATATCCATGGAGCAGGTGATTTTTTTTCTCCAAAGGCACTTTATACAGTTAATTCAGTTTAAAGGAGCTAAACAGAGTTAGGGTGGGAAGGCCTTTTCCACATGCTGGAAGCACAGGCCTAGATGCAGGGTACTGTTCAATCCCTACCTTTTTAAATGCAAAAGTGTTTTGTTTTTCCACGTCCAAAAGATACAATAATCAGGAAGCAAAGTAATGCATTCAAAGCTCCAAGAAGTTAACTAAGTTCTGTTGCCTCAGATCAGTGCTTAACTGGAGAAATGTTGTTTGTTTTATGCAAAAAATATATTATCTGTCTTTAATGAAGATTGGAAAGACACAGTATAACTTAAATTCCAAAATGAGACGGCTGAAAACTTTTGACTAAAGCCTGCAGTAATTCTGGACTTTTGCAGGTTGACCTTGATTACATTGTAGTGAGGGGAAGGCTCTCTGCACATGTTCCAAAGCACTCTTTATTAGTACTTCATTGTTCTGAGGCAGTTCCCTAGCACTAATAACAGTCTTCTGTGGCTGAACCCTAGCTCAAATTAATCTTCAGAGGAGAGATAATTTAAGAAGTATGTATTAACTGTTTTGATACTGTATTGGTATTCTCACAAAGCAGTGCAGTTGAGCCTCAATTTAACAATCTTTTTTTTACCCAGGAAGAAAGTCCATGAAACTTATTGAGGCACTACACTAGATTTTTGTTTGTACTGTCAAGTGATATATATTGCAGCCATTCAACTTAATCATGCATAATAATAATAATAATAATAATAATGATTTCAGGAAAATATATTCATTGTGCTAAGTTGAGGACTAGCTCCTTTTCAAGTATGCATACAATAAAGTTGGTTACAAATGCACATCAGCTTAAAAGTATCCCTGTCCAATAACTTTATGTAAGAGCTCCAATCCAGAGAATTGTAGAAGCAGTTGCGGGGAATACATGTTTACCACACCAGTGGGATCCTTTTGCACTCCAAGGTTGTGTATCAGAGCCTCAAGTACACAGCCTCATTATGTCCTTAGGATTCTCTAGACTGTGGTTATTATGTATAGCAAGAAAACTTTGTGGGTTTGGCTTGACAAATGCTTGTCTGAAGAATGTTGTAATATTCTTCTATGGGTGCTTCCAGACAACAGAAAAAGCAGGAAAGGTTTTGATTACACTGTGCAAGTGCTAGCCTGATTTGTGCAATATGTTTATTTATTTATTTATTTATTTATTACATTTGTATACTGCCCCATAGCCGAAGCTCTCTGGGCGGTTTACGTAGGATTAAAACAATTAAAAACAATATACAAAAATTAAAACAGCAGAAACATACAACATACACACAATACACATATACATTTAAAACTGCTACAACAGCCCCAAAAAGCTGCAAAAACAAAAAACAAACCCAGGTTCCTCAGATATTGCCAAATGCCTGAGAGAAGAGGAAAGTCTTGACCTGGCGCCGAAAAGATAACAATGTTGGCACCAGGTGAGCCTCGTCAGGGAGATCGTTCCACAATTGGGGGGCCACCACAGAGAAGGCCCTCTCCCTTGTTGCCGACCTCTGAGCTTCCCTTGGAGTAGGCATTCGGAGGAGGGCCGTAGATGTTGAACGTAGTGTTCGGGTAGGTTCATGTCGGGAAAGGCGTTCCGTCAGATATTGTGGTCCCAAGCCGTGTAAGGCTTTATAGGTTAAAACCAGCACCTTGAATCGGGCTTGGAAACATACAGGCAGACTATGCAAGCAGGCCAGAGTAGGTCTTATATGCTCGAACCTTCTGGTTCCAGTTATCAATCTGGCTGCTGCATTTTGCACAAGCTGCAGCTTCCAAACCACCTTCAAAGGCAGCCCCACATAGAGTGCATTGCAGTAATCTAACTTGGAGGTTACCAGAGCATGGACAACTGAAGCCAGGTTATCCCTGTCCAGATAGGGACGTAGCTGGGCCACCAACCGAAGTTGGTAGAAGGCACTCCGTGCCACTGAAGCCACCTGAGCCTCAAGTGACAGAGATGGTTCTAGGAAAACCCCCAAGCTACGAACCCGCTCCTTCAAGGGGAGTGCAACCCCATCCAGAACAGGTTGAAGACCCTCCATCCGGTCAGCAGAACCACCCACTAACAGCGTCTCAGTCTTGTCTGGATTGAGTTTCAGTTTATTAGCCCTCATCCAGTCCATTGTCGCAGCCAGGCACTGGTTCAGCACATCCACAGCCTCACCTGATGAAGATGAAAAGGAGAAATAGAGCTGCGTGTCATCAGCGTACTGATGACAACGCACTCCAAAACTCCGGATGACTGCACTCAACGGTTTCATGTAGATGTTGAACAGCATGGGGGACAAGACTGACCCCTGCGGAACCCCATACTGGAGAATCCATGGGGCCGAGCAATGTTTCCCAAGCACCACCTTCCGGAGCCGACCCGCCAAGTAGGAGCGGAACCACTGCAATGCAGTGCCTCCCACTCCCAACTCAGCCAGTTGTCCCAGAAGGATAACATGGTCGATGGTATCGAAAGCTGCTGAGAGATCAAGGAGAATAAACAGAGTCACACTCCCCCTGTCCTTCTCCTGACATAGGTCATCATACAGGGCGACCAAGGCTGTTTCCGTACCAAAACCAGGCCTGAAACCCGACTGAAATGGATCCAGATAATCAGTCTCATCCAAGAGTGCCTGGAGCTGGCTCGCAACCACCCACTCCACGACCTTGCCCAGGAATAGAACATTTGCTACTGGCCTGTAATTATTAAGATTTTCAGGGTCCAAGGAAGATTTCTTTAGGAGCGGTCTCACTGCCGCCTCTTTCAGGAGGCCTGGGACCACTCCCTCTTGCAAAGAGATATTAATCGCTTCCCTGGCCCAGCCAGTTGTTCCATCCCTACTAGCTTTTATTAGCCAAGAGGGGCAAGGATCCAATATGGAGGTGGTTGCACAAACCTGTCCAAGCACCTTGTCCACGTCCTCGAGCTGTACCAACTGAAACTCATCCAAGAAAACAGGACAAGCCTGTGCTCTGGATACCTCACTAGATTCACCTGCTATATGTTCCCACACAATGGATTGCCTTCTTCAGAAGTGCTGAGGAACCCTCAATCTCCCCACCCTTAATTAGAGTACCCACCACCACTGCTATGGATTAACATCAACTGGCCTTTCCCAAATGTAACACATTTAGGCTTAAACTCACTTTTCACCAGCCTTCACTTATCAGTGGGTGTGTAAATTCCTAGGTATTTCAAGTGGATGCTCAGAAGCAAAGCTTGTAAGCCAGCCCTTCTCAGTGAAGAAAACAACCCTTTCATCATTTTGGTTGCTTCCATTAAGTAGTAGATCACATCCTGAATAATTAGAGAAAAATGTTTTGGCTGTTGTTGTTTTTAAGATATCAAAAAGTATCCAAAGGAAACTGAGACCACATATAGGCTGCTTTGACTATCCCATCTGTCAGGGCTCCTGCATGGAAAACAATATTTCTTATACATACAACATAATTGTGCACATCCCACATGTAGTGGAATCATATAAGACTCATAAATATGTATCTCTTTCACCTCTTCATGTGTTGGGAAGCCAGGGGGGTGCCTATGGCTTCCCAACGTGTATAATAAACAATGAAATGGATGTCTGTGTATTTATCACATGTAATGAGAACAATTCCTGACACTGAATTGACTTGCATGTATGAAATTTCATCTCCACCCTCTGGGAAGGTGTGGAACAGCTCCCAATTTCAGCTCTATAGAATGCCTGAAGCAGCTCCCCCTCCCTGTACTTCCCCTTGTCAGCTGTGTCCCAAATATGTGCAATTTCTGCAACAACACAACAAGCTATTTTGTTGCCCATTTAGTCATTTGCTGATGACAACCTTCTCCCCAAGCTGTCAACCTATGAGCCTAGGGCCTGGTGTTTAAGAGAGCTAATTTTCATAATTACACTCCTCTCTCTTTCCCACCCACCCCACCCCACCACCCATGTGTACGTACAGAAGGGCTTGCTCTCCAGGGACCCATCACTCCCTTTGCCTGAAGAAACAGCCAAAGTTCATCTTGGGGTCGCAGTTACTTTGCACTTCCTGCTTGGGAAGCTTGGTGTGCTCACTGAGCTGAGGCGCTGTGTTGGCAACAAAAGGGAGTCGTTCGTTGGGGCAGGTTTATTTTACTGATATGGCCATGTCATCTCCCAAGGTCAGGGTTTTAGTGGGTGTGGTCGATTCAAGAATTGCTTCCGCCTCTGTCCACCAAAACACAGTGTGTGAAACGCTGGTGTATTGAATTCCACCATGCTCAAATGTGTAGAGGGCTGAAGCAAGGCATTTTGGTCCCTGAAGTCGACATCTGGCATCTATCTCCCTCCTCCCATTCCCTGCTTTCCAAGTAATCAAAATGCTTAACTATTTATTTACAAATAAATAAAACAGCCACTGAAAGGATACACACATCTTGCCTGAATAAGATAATGTTCCATCCCTTCTGTAAAGTTAATGTGCTGCACTAGCTAGACTAGAGTATTGGGCTTAGATTTGAGTAATGCCATGTTTAAATCCTTGTTCAAGTATGATGCTCAGTGGATGGCCATAGACACATAAGTATCTCTGTATCCAAAGCTACCTTATAGGTTGGGAGAATAAAACTCCCACTCTGAGCCTACTACTATGGTAATATAAGGCCTGTCCTTTGCTGTAATCTTAAAAAAAAGGGATTATGGACAACTGGGCTTTACCCATTAAAGCTGTCTCCTGTGCTCTTGTTACTGGACAGTAAGAAAAGCCTATACCACCATCTACTGGTGGAGGTACAATATTGTTTACCTTAGACATCTTGGCACCTGGACAAGGAAAGGCCTCAAAGCCTTTTTATATCTCCAAAGCTTTCAGTATTTACTGCTGCTTTATCCTTTCAAAGGATCCAGTCTCATTCTATGACAAACAAAGGCACATAATGTTCTTTAGTCTTTGGGGTTATTTTACCTCCAACAATCATCAGAGGAAAGTCGGTAACATTGTCCTACTTCATGTGAAAGGCAAGGAGCAGGAACAAGTGAGGGAGTGTAGAATACCTCAAAATATTGAGAAACCTTGGCCCTGATTCAGAGAAGTAATCAACAGAAGCAGCAGGCTGCACGCACAATACTATGCTTTTGGATTATCGGTGCCTAGTATGAAACGATAGTCACTGATGACGCAAGGGGATCACTGTGGGGTAAAGTATGAGATAATTCCACATATGTGGTACTGCACTGCTATGTACAATTTATTTTGCACAACTAGTAAAACCTCCTTTAAAAATTGGTTTCTGAGTGTAGAGTGTTCACTGGGTTGGGGTGACCTAAATTCCTTATTATAAGGAAGTTAAGAAATCCAAATCAATAGAGCCCTTATCTGAAGAGTGATCATAGCTCAATAGTAGAACACCTGCTTTGCATGCAGAAGGTCTTGGGTTCAACCTCTGGCATCTCCAGCTTAAAGGATCAGATAGCAAGTGATGGGGAAGACATATGACTGAGACCCTGGATAGCCACTGCCCATCAGAGTAAGCAATACAGGGTTAGATGGACAAATAGTCTAACCTATATCAAGCAGCTTTCTGTGTTACCAGATGATCCTTTCAGTTGTCAAACCAATTGTAAGAGGGTTGTATATAAGCTATAATATCTGTAGCTACTGGTATCCTGGTTGGGCAGGGAGCAGATGAATAGATTCACACCATTCGCTAAAGAGTCTTCTGTGCATCATCTTCATTAGTTGATCCTATCCTGGGTCAGGGGGTGGATCAGCTGATCTGTTGCTTCTCTTCCAAGACTATGGGCTGATTCACACCTGAATGTTCAACACGTTGTAGCTGGCAACTGAACAGGTGAATTGGGTCCAGGATTATGTCTGGTAAGGTAACATGCAAATGTCCTCTGTGGTATCCCTGTAGACTTTCATAAACGCACATCATCACCAGTTCACCACTGAATGAAGATGAGCTTGTAACCTCATTATATTGTTTTGTGAATTGAAATAAATAGGGTTAATTGTTAAAATACTGACAGTATGGACCTGGAACCAGATGACAGTAGGAAAGAACAACCCAAAAGCTTCATCATCCTTGTGGGGAGACACATAATTTCCCTCCAGAATATTTCCAAAGTTCTGGGCAGGTACGTCATCCTGGATTATCTCCAAGCAGGCAAAGCATGCATCCTGTTGTAAATAATTTTTATTTTATTTTTTTCTGTCCCATTGTGATTTTGCAGGTTGTTTTTAAAATGATTCATCCTCCCAGAAATGAGACTAGCAGAATATACTGAAGTGCATATGATTGTTGCAAAGAACCTATTAATGTATGTGACATAAGGGAATTAAATGGGAAACGACATGTTACATGCTAATGTGTGTAACAGTTCCAAAACACCTTTTTGGAAAAAAAATAAAGCATAATCAGAAGGGACGATTTAAAATAGAGATGCAGTGGGAAGGGGGGGGTTGCTTAACTACTTCCTTACTTAGCACTTCCTCTCTCCAAATAGCACCTATAGGCAGCTTTTCTTCCCATAGATTTCCAAATATGTATTTGCATGTTTTGAACTTCATGGGGGTGGGGAGCAGCTAGGAGGGAGCAATTTGGAGAAAAGAAGCTGCAGGCTTCTTCCCCACCCCCACAAGCTGTCTTTCATATATATATATATTTATTTGTTACTGAAAATTTGTTACTGAAAGGCTAAGTGTGTGATATACAAAGGTAGGAAGATTACGCTGACATCATATATATATATGATGTCAGCGTAATCTTCCTACCTTTGTATATCACACACTTAGCCTTTCAGTAGCAAATTTTCTTCCCCTCTTCCCACAATAGTTTTCCTCCCAGAATATTTTGGAACTTTTAAAATTTAATTTTATATTTAATAGGGTGGAAAATGAATACATGCACAGCTCTTTTAAAGAACTTTGCACAAGGCTTTACATCTCACCCCCAGCAATGTCCCACCATTCTAAAATCCATGTTCTTATTTCTTCAAAATAACTTTTCATTGAACTGGGTGTGTTTCCTCTCTCCAGCATTAGAACTAACAATGCTTGGGTTTCAAAGTCTTTTTAAAGGAGTAAGGCTGCACCCTTGCAGAAGCAAGACCTCTTTTCTTCATTTTATTTGCATGGTTACATTTCTATTAGAACAGGATTGTGGTTAGTGCCCCTTATATTAGATAGGGTGGCTTTTTCGTCCTTTCCATGCTTACACTTTTTATTTCTTTTCCTTTTTTATCAAGAGCTATGAACTGAGTCCATTGCTCAAAGTCTAGCTTTTCCCTGAAGTCTGATGTTTACGGAGACACCGTCGATCCCTGGGGCTCACTCCCATAAAACCTTATTATCATATATTCTGGGGCATAAACTCTAGCTGTCAACCCTGGAATAGTAGCAGTGGCTGTTCTCATTCGCCTTGCATTACGCTCTGCTTTTACTTGTTTTCTACTGTGGGATATATAGATATATCTATTTTGCTACGATGTTTGGTTTTTATATCCTGCTCGCTCTTTAAGCCTCTAAGAAGAAAGGAAGTTTTTCTGGGGAGTCTGTAAATGGGCCCTGACAATTGACATGACAACTAACATCAGAGCCCATAAAATTCATAAATGCAAGATATTACAAGCTCTACAAATTCTTTCTGGTGCATTTGCAGGAATATAGTCATCTTTAATTCTTAAATTACTTACTCCAGTCTTACACAGAGGTTGGAAGGAACAGCCAGATTTGCATCTTATAACCAAAGAACCTAACATACTGTAAATGTGCATCCAAATAAATGCCACATTAATTCATTTTTTATATCTGCACTGCTCTTCCTCCAAAGAGTTCAAGGCAGCCTGGATAGGACTTCCTACAGTCTTCATCTAGATGCTGATCAGAACCTCAATCTGCTTTAGCATCAGAATTCAAAGTACATTTAATGTCTTCATGCTATTCTTTGGAACATGAACTGTATAAATTCCAAGAAGCTGCCACAATTTGCATAAAAACTGAGTAGTCTCCAGTCTCCTCCCAGATTTACAGAGTTTGGAGATTTTCTTCAGGTTTCTAGTCAGTATAGGCTTGCAGTGATTTTATGACCCTGTTCAGACAACATGCTAAGCCACAGTGAATGAGCATTTTGAGTTAAACGTGTCATGTGAGCCATGACTTAGTGTGTCATGTGAGCCATGACTTAGTGTGTTGTGTGAACCATTCCTAACCATGGGGGCTACATAACCAGGGTTTAAACACACTAACCATTTGCTGCAAAGGGGTTAGCGGCCTAACCATGGCTTAGCATGTCATCTGAACAGGGTCACAATGAAAGCAGACCAAGGATCGACAGATGCAGTGACTAGATGGCCATTGGTAAATATCCCACACACACTGGGATATCGGCCTATCATGCCCAGGACATGAATCCCCCATGTGCCTCTGAGTTTTCCACAAATTGCAGAGCCCTCTAAGGAGAATAGGATTTTTGTAGTGGATGCAAAAGACTCCCAGTGCACATTGGCCTTTGGAGAAGTCGGAAGCAGCAAGAGAGACTCACATTCTTTCTGCCTGCTGTAAC
Organism: Anniella stebbinsi; assembly: GCA_029215795.1. Taxonomy (NCBI): domain Eukaryota; kingdom Metazoa; phylum Chordata; class Lepidosauria; order Squamata; family Anniellidae; genus Anniella; species Anniella stebbinsi. Next base: position 42,023,004 of record JARDYH010000008.1, read on the forward strand.
GCAGAGTGTAAAGTGAGGCAAGAAGACTCCTAGTACGCACAAAGTCCTTGGCAAAGGGAAGGAGTTCATGCATCAAGTTGTCTTGAGTTTTCAAAAAGGAAAAAGTGATGCCTCTTCTGCCTTATCCAGTACCTAGGTTGAAGTAAAAGTGTTGACTCTTCCTTCTCTTGAGTTCTTTGCACATGCCAGAGGACTTGAGGGAGGAGAGAAATCAGTGGTGACCACAAATAGTGGCTGTTTACTAAGCAAAGCTAAGATGTGTGGACCTCTGAAATAGATTTTGTGATAGCACTTGTGCTGTTCTAGGTTTATTTTATGCTTTTATGGATGTCTGTACCATAGCCTTAAACTAGTTTCATTGGCATTTCCTCTCCCCAGGGAATCCTTGGAACTGTAATTCTGTGAGAAGAGCTAGGGATATTTAATGGAGAATTCTCAATGCCCCCTGCCAAACTACAGTGACCAGGATTCTTTATGGAAGCCATGATAAATAAACTCATATGCACTTTGTAGTGTGGGCCTGCTGTATAGGGTTGAATTCAGACCAAGTTAGTTGAATGTAGGCCTTATGGAAGTCAAGAGACAAATTAGTCATGCTTTAATGTGAGTTCCATTGATTTCAGTGGGCACTAAGTGCAACAAACACATTCCGGATTCAGCCCATAGACATTGTTCTTTTCCTAGGCAAGATGTGCAGTTATCAATCTGCCTAGAAAATGTCATTCCAGCCAGCATTAGGATTGTTAGTAAATTACAGTTTGGCAGTACTTGAACCACTTCGTGCAGTTGTCGGGTGTGACAAACCCCTACTCCTAATACAGATCTATCAGTAGGAACCCTGCTGGGCAGCCTGAATGGCTTTATCTAGCTTTATCTCACTTCTTTGCCCTCCAAATTACCAGCTGACTGGTTTCAACTATCTTGGGCTCTTGAAGATGTAAGGTACAGTTGTTAAGAAGGTAGGTCGCACTACTAGGTAATTTTCTGATTTGCTGGCTAGACCACTAACATCAGAAATGGAGACTATTGTGTTATTGCACAGACCAACCATCAGTCTCTGCAAAGGGGTTGGCTTTTACTGAGCGGAGATCCCCATAAAAACGATCCCCTCAGTCAATCTAGAGCTTTCTTATATGCCATCTAACTGGAAGCCAGATGCTTCTCTCCCCCCCCCCCCCCGACCATCTTCTGCAATAAACATGGCATAGGGTTTAAGACCCAAGGCTCTACTCAAGTAGGTAATGTGACTAGACAAGTTAGACTAACTTTTTGGATTTTATTTGGAATTCTGTGAATATTTGTGATGAATGCCTTCCTTGGTCCCCCCCACTTGTTTCTCTCCCCTCCCCTCTAAATAAACTCCTTTTTCTATTTGAACATTTGGCTGTGTTGTTTTAACAAAGGGATTTCTCACTCAACTCTTCCCCACGTGAAAACCCTCAAGTTTATAAAGCTACCGCCTGTGTTTTAAGATTTTTTAAAAGGGGTTTGGTAGGCTCTCTGTTCTGAGGCTTTGAGAAGGAAAGCCTAAAGCCCTTTCTTTTTCCCTTTTCCCTGCATCTGTGCTGAAGGGGAGGGGTCCTTGGCAATAGTGCTCAGAAAGTTCCCGAGCACCTGGACAGACTAGGCTGCATCAGGAGGTTCATCCTGACTGGTGGCAGCCTATCCGAAATTATTTTCCTGGGGAACCCATGTAAAGAAGAGGTCCACCAGGTGGGAAAGCCATCTCTCTCCCCCCCCAGCCCACTCCAGATCAGTAACATTGGGACAATGGAGTGAGGGTGGACATCTTTTTCTCTCCCGGAGAAGTGATTTCTTAAACAACAAAATCCCTATTTTGAGACTTCGAACTGTAAGTTACAAAGCTGTTTTATGAATCGAAATTAAGGCTGTATTTGAGGAGGGAGAGATAAGTTTACGGCGGCCGAAGAAGATAAAGAATTCTGGGCTAGCTGTCAGAGACAGGCGATTTGGGTATTACGTTGTGGAGAATATATATTTTTCTCATACTGAAGTATTCTGAAAGGGGATAAGAAGATTTAAGACTTGTCTGGTGTTGTGAGTTAATGGGGACATGCTGCTGATTTTCTGTGTATTTGGCTGAATGTCAGATGAATAAAAAACCGCGAGAGAAGTTGTTATCTTCTCCTAAGTGGACGAGAAAAATTAGACAGCACCCTTCTGATAAGAATTTGGATCGGCTTACTAGAATTATGTCGGATAAAGAGAAAACCGCTCCGTGTCAAAGCGGAAGTGGGAATCATAAAGCTGGAACTAAGCCAGGAGCAGTTCCTAAAGCTGCTAAGCCTCAGGAAAGTCAACAGATGGCAGCAGAGGGAATGCTGGCTAACTTTAAAGAAATGCTGAATGAAGCTTTGACAAAGCAAGAGCAGAACCTCATGAGAGAGGTCTCAAAGAATATTTTGGATTCCCAAAAAGAGATTTTAACTGGCTTTCAAAATGTAGTGGAGAAACTGACATCTTTGGAGAAGCAAACGGAGGAAAACACAGAGCTTACCAGACAGCAAGGAATCCAATTACAAGATATGGACTTGCGTCTAATTGCTATGGAGGATCGAGACAGAAGAGCAAATATCCGAATTAGAGCCTTTCAGGAGCAGCAGGGGGAAAACTCAAAGATCTTGAGAGATATGATATTGAAATGGATTAAGGAAGTGGACCCCCAAACAGTTTGGGAAGATCAAGACATCGAAAGGATCCATAGAGTTGGATATAAAAAAAGAGGAATGCTCCCAAGGGATATAATTGTAAAATTTGCGAATTATTACAAGAAAGAAAAGTTAATGCAAGCAATTAGACGTGCGGGTCAACCAATGCTTCAATCAACACCAATTCAGGTCTATAATGATTTTTGTTCTCAAATTATCCAATGGCGGAAAAGTGTGAGACTGTGTACAATGACCCTCCGGAAGAAAGCTATTGCGTATAGCTGGGGGTTCCCAGTTTTCCTGAGATTTGTGTGGCAGGGGAATCAACACAGAATAACATCATGTGAGCAAGGGATGGAGCTGCTGGAGAAGTTGGGACTGACTGAGGAAGCTGCAGAGGGAGGAAGAGAGCAGGAGGAACAACAAGGGGCAGCAGGAGGAGGAAGTCTGTGACTGAGTTTTGGCTTAAAAGGGATGGAAGAAGAGTTTAAAGGGAGGGGAAGGTCTACTATCGCTCCGGGATCGTGAAGTCACCTCCCCCCCCTGAAGAGTTCTAAAAGAAATTGGGACTATTGCTCAGGAAGGTCTGGTGATGAGGGGGGAGAAATTTGGGGTAAGTGTGGGGGGGAGGGGGAGGGAAGGGGGGTATATGTAACACAGTCGGAGACCAATAAAGAGCATTATGATTGGGAAGATGGAAAATAAATTAAGAGTGGTAACTTTAAATGTTAAGGGGCTGGGAACTGTTATTAAAACGAAAAGGATAGAAGCGTTGTTAAATAAAGAAAAAGCAAATGTTATATTTTTGCAAGAAACTCATCAATTGAAGGAAGGTCTAAATGAGCTTAAAATGAGGGATGTGGGCGTTTATGATAAGGCATATGGTACTTCTAAAGCGAGAGGAGTAACGATAATAATTTCTAAAAAATGTGGTATTAATATACAAAAAGTGAAGAGGGATGAACTGGGCAGATTTTTGATAATTTATTGTACTGTGGGGGAGGAGGAATATGTATTGATTAATGTATATGCTCCAAATGGGAAACAGATGGAATTTTATGAGAAAGTTTTTAATGCTGTGGGAGATACGGAGAAAAGGAATATTGTGTTGTCAGGTGACTTTAATATGGTGATGGATAAAGGGAAGGATAAAGAAAATATAATGAGGGATTTTAAAGGTGATGGTAAAACCGGTTTAAGTAAATTGATGGTGGAAAAAGAATTAGTAGATGTTTGGAGATTAATAAAAGGAGAAGAAAGGAAATATACTTTTTACTCACCGAAGTATAAGAGTTACTCTAGGATAGATTATATTTTTGTATCAAAGAAGATGATTTCAAAAATTATAGATTGTGATATAGGAGTTATTAAAGTCACAGATCATGCATTAATGAATATGGATATTAAAATGAAGAAAGATTATAGAGAAGCAAAGAGATGGAGAATGGATACAAGGATTTTAAATTATAAAAATATTGTTGAGAAAATGAAAAAAGAAATTCAGACAATATGGGATATTAATGAAATAGAGCAAAACTCTCATGGGATAGTTTGGGACACGATGAAGGCGGTGGCAAGAGGGATGTGTATTAGGGAATCGTGTACTTTAAGAAGACAACAGGAAGCACAAAATAAAAAGATAGAAAAGGAGGTAAGGTATTTAGAGGAACAAATAAGAATAACAAAGGATAGACGCCTATATGCTCAACTTCAAGCTAAAAAGAAGGAACTTGAGAAAGCGGATTTAGAAAGGGTGCAAAAGGATTTGTTATATTTGAAAAGGGATTTTTTTGAATACAGTAATAAAAATTCTAGGATGTTGGCCAGGTCCACTCAGTCGAAGAAGGCAAAGAATACGATAGGGACAATTAAAGATAAAACAGGGAAAAGTTGTAATTTAATGAAAGATAAATTAAATATATTTCAGGAATTTTATAAGGAATTATATGCATCTGATATGGGCCCACAGGTAAGAGTAGGGGAGTACGTAGAGAAAAATTGGAAAATAAAATTACAGGGAGAAGATAGGGATTATATGGAAAGTTTGGTTACAGAAAAAGAAATAGAAGGAATTATTGATAAATTAAAAAGAGGGAAATCTCCGGGGTTAGATGGGCTGGGACCGGAATATTATAAGAGTTTTAGAGATATATTGATACCTAGATTGAAAAAAATATTTAATAGTATAATAGAGGGAGGGAAGACCTCACCATCATGGGATCATTCTTTGATAATGCTGTTGCCCACCCCGGGCGTCGGGGGGGGGCACACGGCAGCCCAAACTCTCCTGCTGTTGTTCCCCGCCTCGATCTAGATGGAGAGGCGGGTAAGAAATAAATCGTTATTATTATTATAATATTAATCCCGAAACCAGATAAAGATTTGACGGACCCAGCTTCTTATAGACCTATTTCTTTAATAAATCAAGATTCAAAATTTTTACGGCAATTATGGCAAAAAGAATGAGTACTTTTATAAGTAAATATATTAGGAAAGATCAATGTGGATTTATATCAGGGAGGCAAATGCCTAATTTAATAGGGAGAGTTCTGAATATAATAAACGTTATTAAAAAAAAAGGAATATAAAAGCAGCGCTGATAACATTAGATATTTTCAAAGCCTTTGATCGTGTGGAATGGCCAGCATTAAAAACAATTATAAAAAAAAATTGGGTTTGGAGATAAATTTGTAGGAGTGTATGATAATAATAAAGCAGTGATAATGGTTAATGATGGGTTAACGCAACAGATTTCCTTAGCCTGGGGTACTAGGCAGGGGTGTCCACTTTCCCCGATACTATTTGCAATAGTTATTGAAATTTTGGCGAATGTTATCAGGGAAGATGGAAGATTAAAAGGAATAGGAGGGAAAGAAAAGATTAAAATCAATATGTTTGCGGATGATACATTATTGACATTAGAAAATCCTCTGGAGAGTGGGGAGGTGATTAAGCGGCATTTAAGAGAATTTGGGGAGTTCACAGGATTACAAGTAAATTGGGGGAAGTCCGAAATGATTTTATTCAATTATAACAAGAAGGAAAGAGAGTAGTGTAATATAAAATTAGGTCTTAAGATTAAAGACATAGTTCGTTATTTAGGAGTTAATATAGCAAAAGATTTAGAAAGGTTAGAAGAAATTAATTTTAATAGTTTGAAGAAACAGATGTTGAAAAAATTAGAGGTTTATAGAAAGTTAAAGCATTCATGGTTTGGTAGAATAGCGGTTATTAAAATGAAGATACTACCTAAGATTAATTTCTTGTTTAGAATGTTACCAACTAAAATAACGGAAGTAGAGTTAAAGAGTTGGCAAAATATGATAAATGCTTATTGTAATGGGGATAAAAAAGCAAGGATTAACAAAGGGAGATGGTATAAGACACAAAAGAAAGGAGGGTTGGGACTTCTAAATATAAAGATGTATTATATAGCTAATCAATTAAGACATGTTATAAATAGTATATTAGGGGAGGATGAGTTATAATGGTTAGAGACGCAAACAGGAGAAATAGATTTAAAATTACAAAATATTTTCTTCACCAAATTACAAAAGAAAGAATGGAAGGGATTGGATAATCCACTATTAAAAATATTTTAGAGATATGGGAGAGATTTAAAGGAAAATTAATACCAGGAAGTTCTCCTCTAACTCCAGTGGTAGTAATGGAAAACTTCCCAGGGAATTTAAAAAGAGAGTTGGAAGGGGGATTGAGGGGTCAGAGAATTATTAAATTGAAAGATTGGATGGAAAGAATGACTAATAAGGAGCAAATAGGAGAGCTATTAAGAGGACAAAAGATAGCTTGGTTTAAATGTATACAATTAGAACAATGGACACAGGATTGGAAAAAGAAGAATAAGGATTGTAGAGATAATACTAGATTTGAAGATTTAATAGAAGCAAGAGAAAAGAATGGGGAAAATAAAAGTAAGAAAGGTTTGATTAGTGAAATTTATAAAATTCTGATAGAGGATGGAGATCAACGAGACTCTCTTAAAAGGATATGGGAAGATGATCTAAAGGAACAAATTAATGATGAAAACTGGGGGAGGATTTGGAATGCAAGAATGTTAAAGTTATTATTGGTTAGAATTAAAGAGAATTATTATAAAATAGTATGGAGATGGTATTTAACACCAGTAAGATTACATCAGATAGATAAGAAAATCTCAAAGAACTGTTGGAGGGGATGTCAGGAGGTTGGAACATATTTCCATATGTGGTGGAGTTGTGAATATGTACAAAAATTTTGGAAAAGGGTGTTTAAAGAAATAAATGAAATAACGGGAAGCAATGTGGAATTAAGTCCAAAACTGGCTTTACTTTCAATATGGGATAAAGGAATTGGGAAGCTAAGCATGATGGAATTGATTAACAACCTCCTGGCACCCATTAGATTAATGATAGCTAAGAATTGGAAGATGCAAGGGAATTATACAATAGAAGAATGGTATAAAGAAATATGGGATATTGCACTTAATGATAAACTAACATGTAATCTTAAAGTAAAGAGGGGACTATTCAGGAAGAATGATTTTGAAAATATATGGAGTCCATTTTTGGAATATGTATTAATAAAGGGGAAAGGATGTTCACCTTTAAAAGACTCTTTACAATTTTGGAAAAATGTATAAATGAATAAAGACAGGTCTCTGGGGGGAGGGGAGCACGGGGGGTTGTGAAGGGATTGTTAGTTTGGTATTGTATTTTATGTTGTGATTATGTTGTATTTTATGTTGAAAAATAAATTTTAAAAAAGGAAATAGTTGCTTTTGTCCCAAGTAGCTCAATTATTGTGTGTGTGTGTGTGTTACATGTGTAAACAGTCTTTATAACAACAAATAATACGCCTAAATAACAACAGTCATAAGTCTAAATAACAACAGTGCCAGTTTTATCCCAATTTGCTGTTCTGCCATAATTGCTATTCTGCCATTTTCTTTTTCTTCAGAGATGGTATGAGACTATTATCCATGACCAGCTTCCCACAATCCGTGTTGTCTTTAGTGTCTAAGCCTGCTCTATACACGCAGCAGAATAAGGTAGAGCACCTGATATGGTAAAATGGGGTGTATAACTCCTATCTGCAAGGGGGTGGGGAGATCACAGTTTTGGATGCTCCCCTATGTAAAAATAAGAACAGACAAACAAACTCCTAATTCCTGCAAGTAGAAAACCATCATAGTAGAAAATAGACTAGAACAGAGCCTTTCCCCCTGATATCTACTGTTTTACCTGAAGGGGAATTATTGATTTTACTTTACTTGGGGCAGCATTAAAAAATGGCATTGCTCAAATGCAGTCTGAAGTGGTATAGTCCTCTCTACCAAATCATTTTGCTGCATATGTAGCCCAGACAGGCCTCACATTCCATGGTTCTAATCAGAGCTGTTACAGTGCCAGCAAATGAATGAAGGCATGCCTGTAACAAGGCTGACAAAAAGTATATATATGCATGCAGGAAAGAGGGATTGCAATTTTAAACTGCAAATGTGGTTTTAAAACGGTGACTTTACCCCCAAATAAAATTTAATCTTGTTTGTTTATGCAACCGGGGGATGGTGTGGATTGGTGTATCCACCCCCCCCCCCCCCGTCCACAGGATAAATTCAATTCTAGATCCACATCTGTGCACACAGAGATAATTTTTCAAAATATGGTGATTTGAACCATGGAAAATACAATAAATGTTGCTTTTAGATGCTTTATATATGCCACAATTATACATACCCATCCAGCTAAAAAATATACATATCCGTTCTGTGTTACAAAATGAGATGTTAAGGTTCTTGGCATCTCCTTGCTAGTGACAATCATAGGCCAATAGCCTAAGACAGGGATAGGCAGCCTTTTTGAGCCCAGGGGCACATATGGCAATCTGAGAAATCATCTTGGGCATCATCACAAAATGGCTGCCACGGGAATCATGGCTAGTTACAAAGGACAAGTAACCTGCCCAAAAGAAGGTAGAAGAGAGTTGTGATTCCCTGCAACACATCTGAAGCCAGTTTTCAGCACCAACCGAAACCTATTTTGTAGAAGGCAAACTCTCTCCCCAACCCCACTTGCCAATTCCCTGCTTGCTCTCTCTCTCTCTCTCTCTCTCTCTCTCTCTCTCTCTCCCTCTCCCTCCCTCCCTCCCTCCCTCCCTCCCTCCCTCGTATACATGCTCAGTCTGGATCACCATCCATACACGTCCTCACCCCCATGTTTTTTTTTTTTTTACGTGGGAGGTTTAAAGTGCCTCAATGTGCACTAAGAAAAGTGTTCAGGAATGCACATTGCCTCCCCCTGATCCAAGGTCTTTAGTTAAAACCCCCTTACATCTCCACTCGCTAAAAGAATCTTGGGTGCCAGGGTTGGGAAAGACCTTTGCCTGAAATCGTGAAGATGGTGCTACAAGTCAAGGTGGAAAGTATTCATCTCAGATGCCAGCTACTTATATCCTTATCATGTGACTTACTAAAAGACACCCCTTCTTTCATCATCCTATCCATTTCATTCTTCTTTCCCCCCCTTTTTTCCCCTTTTCTTAATTCACTGTCTAGTGAGTTTCTGATTGACTCAAAGACCAATTAAAGTAAAATTTAATGGGAGAATAGATTAACTCCCCGAGGTTTCCCTCCCATCCATCACATTTTTATAGCAGGAGCTGTGTGGAGGCTCATAACTTCATGCTGTGAGTGTGATAATAAAGGGGGCACGGAGAGGATTCCAATTTACTGCTGCGCTGATGCGCTCTGGGGATGGGATTTACTGCCCTGTCCCTTCCTCTTTTTATTCAGGGGGAGGTCACTGGATCTGTGGCCGGCGATGGGCCGCTGACAGATGAGATGTCAGGCAGGGAGATCATGACAGGGAAAGGGTGGGGGTGTTATGTGTAAATGTAATTGTGTCCAGAGTATGGGGATGCGGAACGTTCACCTTTCGCGCTCGAAAGGCTGCGATTACTGTAGGGCAGAAAGGCGCTTGTTGTGCAGAAATTTAGGAGCTAGCAGACAGATTGGGAAGGATGGGAGCAATTCACCTCTTCTAAGGCTGGAGACAGATAATAGTTGAGTTGAAGGGGGCTTGAGAGAGGCGTATGCACACATTTCTTTTGTTGCCTCTAACCAAATAGGTTTTGCTGGTTGCACGATGCAATGTTAAAACCCAGCCTGCAAAGCCTGTTTAGTGGAGGCAAAGCCAAGACTGCAGAGTGCTTTGCTGAATGTCTAATCCTGGCCCACATACCATAAATGTTGACACCCCATCCCACCCCTTCAAATTCTCATCTCATCCCTTGTTCAGTTCTCTGAATAAATACTGTTAGCCAAAAAGTTTGCCAAATATTTGTTGATAGCAATTTCTGTGGGGGGAAATGTGTGATTCTTTTTCATTGTGAAAGATTAAATGAAAGCAGGAATTTGTTTGGGATTTTGTATCGGCTGATGTGAAGAGAAACAGATTTTCAATAACAATGTTTTATATTTCTATAAGTTCTGAATAATACTGATGAAAAAATTCCTATAAGTTGAATATTTGCTACATAGTTTGGTGATATGTTTGTGAGACGCTTATTTTTGTGTGTCCCGGGTGTCTTGATACTTGCACTTCATGGTTGAGCCTTTTCATTCATCTCCTCAGGCTGGAGATAGACAATAAGGGAAAAGAAGTAGGAGCTTGGTCCATATCCTATTGTTATTGTCCAAATTTTTTAAAAATGAAGTAAATAAATAAAAATAAAAATTATAACAGATATGAATTGCTTAGGTTGAGGAGCAAGTTCTGAAGGCTGGGTTTTATTGGCACTTGGAGGAGCAAGGTTGCAGCCTAGATGGTGCCCTCAAAGCCCAAAGCTCAATCTACCCAGCTTGCAGAGGAAAGAGAACAGTGGTAGCACAGGAGGCACAATACCAGGAAGTATTATTTCAAACCTCTCTCAATCCCACCATCCCCTTTTTTAAATGAATAAACCCCAAACATATTGCTGATCTGCTGCAAATCACCTGGAGATCTACCAAGAGATCCCAACCTACTTTCTTCCTGGATCAGGGAAGTCAGTACCATGGACAACTCCCAGTGGTTCCTACTGGCTGAAACTCTTCTTCCTCTTGCAGCTATAGGCTGCATTCGGACAACACATTAGTCAGTGGTGGGTTGAGTAGCCAACTCACAGTTGGTTATTTTGTGGGTACTCCCCACACAACATATTCCTACACAACTGTGGGTGGTTGGGGCTGGCATTGAGTGGACTAATAGTCAACCCGGCATTTGACTGACACAGCCCCTGCCCATCTCCCCACCCTCCCTCCTCCCTCAGTCCTCCCAGTTCTATCCCAGCAGCCTCTGCAAGTTGCACCAGTTGTAGCAGAGTGGCAGCCGCCGCTTTGGTCGCTCTTGCCACCTGCCTCTATGGGCTTGTGTTTTAACCCACTCACCACACACTATTAACTCACTCACCCCTCCACACAACACTTTAAACAACTGGCTTCGAACTAAACAACTTGCAAGCCAGTTGTTTCTCTCCGTTGCTTATTTGGGCGGAATAGCATACCGTCAGTAGTACCCTCCACACAACACAATAAGCAACAAAACTGACGATTGTTCCCCTCCCCCCAGTTGCTTAATGTGTTGTCCGAATGCAGCCATAGTGTTAGCCCTACACCTTTGGAACAACCTCCCCAGGGAGATATTTCATCACTGCTGGCTTTAAGGAAACAAGGAAACAGCAAGAGGGGATGGCATGCGAAACAGAAGAGAAAAAGAGTTTTCAAGTGCCTGAAAAACATAATTTTTAAAAATTCAGGCGCCCAAGAATTTTTCTCTCTTCTGTTTCGCGGCTTTAAAGAAACAACAATCCTGAAGACTCATATATTCTAGTCTGCATTTGGTGCTTAAAAATCATTTGCTGCTGCTGGGGTGTGGGTGGGTGTATGTGTGTATGTAACTGTAATTGTGTGTTCATGTTTTTGTGATATTGTAAGCTGCCTTGTGAGGGCAGTGCATTCTGAAATGCAGGTTTAAAATCTTTTAAATAAATAATAAATACTGAAGCCTTATATAGGCTGGCAAGGCCTTTGTGCTATAGTTATCCCTGCTGCCCTAAAGTACCTGGTTGCAGTCTTTAAAGGGCCCTTGCCTGATTTTGTTTTTATAGGCTTCTACAAGGCCAGGGAGATGCTGTTGGGGATTCATATTCTAGGTCCAAGGATGAAGGTATGGCCATGTCCTTTAGGAGGGAGTGCATAGAAAGTTCTCCCTTGGGTAGAGCACCCGGTACCTTATCCTCTAAGTCTTCATCAGGGTATTATGGGGCCCTGGGCTAGGGGATATGATATAACCATGGAGTTTTCCCCAGATTCAGGAACCTAAATTTTGGAAGGTTGCAGGACCCAGGAAGCCTCTCTCTATTAAAAAAAACTATGTATGAAAGCTTCCCTGTCTCATATATCTGCATTGACATGTGGACAGGAGGAGCTGTGGGTTCTGGGGATGGGGCTAAAATCTCCTTTCACCATGTTTTGCCTCTTCATACAAGTATCTTGTGAAGGGGCTGATTGCAGGACCTCTTTATTGTCATGGTTTTCTAAGTAAGTAACCATGAGTTGTATTTATCTGTGAAGGGGATAGGGGTATTTCTAGCAAAAGATTCTCAGTACCCCAACAAAACTCTAATTCCACGGTGCATGTGAGTTTACCATTAAACCAATGTGAAGCCTTTTAATAATTTGTAGATGTAGCTTTCATCCCAGATGCAGGGGGGTGTATCTGAGAAGCTCAGTTAATGCCAGGCTGCTTCTTCCGTTGCCTGCATCTGTAGGTGAGTTCACACATATTCATCACTTGGTGACTGTAAATCAAGTGGTGAACTGCATGTTTGAAAGAGCCATCACAGGCAGAACTTCTTTATCACTTCACTTGGCCTCAAACACAAGGCTTTTAAATGAGGTCAGTGCAGCCATTCACCTGCAGATCATTGGGCATTGAGATACTGTCTTATGTACATGCATGTGTGAATCAACCTATAGACAGACAATATTAAAGCAACTAGCCTTTCCTCTCCCACCCAAGACCTCAGCATGCAACCTCTGCTTTATGATACACTGTTCATTGCCTGGATATGAGCCAATTCTGCCCGCGGATCCCTTTAGCTTAGTGTGAATAATGCTGGCAGTACATTACACCTTATTTTCTGTAGGGAGAGACAGCCCATCTTTCCTTTCAGCCATAGTTATGTGATGATGGACAATTAGTACAAATGGAAAAGAGGAAAGATCATATGCATCTTTATGCGAATTTGAGGGTTCACTTTGACCTGGTCAGGAGCTGGCAGCCACAGAGATGAGGGGATGGCCTGTCATCAATTTCTTCTTCCTCTTTGTGTTCTGTAAGGTCTTCCGAGAATCCTCCTCAGCCAAGCCTTCCCTTGCCATGGAACCCACAAATTTTTGAATTGGTCATCATAGGCTCCAAGGTTTGGCAAGAGCCATCTCTGTGAGTCTCTTCCTGGGAATGCTGGACCAGCCAAGTTTCTCATGAGTTGAGCTGCCATATATGGATGAGAGGTTGCTCCAGCCTCTTCTCCTGCACGATCAAAGATCAACTGCAACCTGGGGGTCTCAGTTGAAGATGCAGGGTCAACTTGGTGCCTTAGTCTGAAAACCGTGCAGAAATAAATTCTTTGGCAATTCTGCATAGTAAGTTTCTGGGATTTGTTTCACAGGTGGTTCTGAAATAGATTCTATATTTCCTGTGCCTGAAATTCAAAAGAGAAAATTTGCTGAGAATGTACCCTTGTTTCAAAACTGGCTCTTTTCCACTTTGTATCCTGTGTGAACCATCAATGTGAAGCATTCCAAACTAAAAAGTGAACTATTACTTATTGTAAATACATCCTGAGAGCATCTCTGCACTGTAAACTCAAATCAGTTTAAGCATTGTGGTTTCCCCCAAGGGAGCCCTACAAACTGTAGTTCTTTGGTGGAGGCTAAGGATCACTAAAAGAGAATTTTCTCAAACTGCAGTGTCCACAGAACTGTAATTTCCAGTCTCCCATGGGGGAAACTGGGGTAGTTAAACTGGTCTTTAGCTGATTCATTTTGAGTATAGATGTGTCCAGAGCCTTTTAAGAAGCCCAGTCTCCAATTCTGTAGCATTCCATCACTTGAAGGTTCCCAGTTACATCAGCCATAGAACCAGGGAATTGCAATTTCCTACAACTTTCCCACTACTTAAGATACAAGGAGTTGGATCTAGATTAAGGCTGCCATCCTGTACATACTGGGTGTAAGGCCCATTGAATTCAGTGACTTCTGAGTAGCCAGGACTAAGATTGCACTGTAAATTGGCTAGTCATTAAAATCTGTGATACAATGTAGTCATGACTTAAGTCCCATTAATTTTAATGGGAACTAAGTACAACCAATTTAGGCTGCAATCCTATAACACTTTCTTGGGAGTAAGTCCCATTAGCTAAACAGGGCTTACTTCTGAGTAGACATGTAGGATTGCAATGCTAGTCTGGATCCAAACCCAAGGGGTTCCTGAATACTTACATGTGATTGGTCCCTGGCTTGCAGTCATGATCTCCCAAGCAGAGGTCTTCCCTAGCCCTGTTACCAGAAACCCCCCTTCACAAGAGATGGGGAGACATAGATCAGCTGTCCTTTCAGCCGCAGGTTTACCAGTGATGGTAAGAGACACAAAAGCAGAAAAGAAGCATGAACCAGGGCTGACATCAAGTGTAGGCATGGTCAGAGACCTGCCTAGGGCCCACACCCCAGCAATGGCGCACTGGCAAGAGCCTGGAGTTGCTCTTTTTCTTCAACTGCCTTGTTCACCTTCCTCTTGCTCTAGCCCAGACAAGGATGGTGGTGAGAAGGAGGATCAGAAGGTGCCACTCCCTACTTGCTCACTGGTTTTCTGCCTGTTGAGCAAACAAATAGTAACAACAATCAGAGAATGAGGAGTAATAGCAGCTGGTGACAATGGCAGCACTGGTCCTCAAAAATCTGGAGCCATCACCAGCATGAGTATGTGTGCTAATTTATATCTGGGATTGCATGTTAACTTTGCACAGTGGGAAGTGGCCACATCAAACATGCAAAGAATATGCTTTAGCACCTAACAATTTTAAAATTGGCTCTCACTTGCAAGCTCCTCCTTAGCCTTTGGCTGAGTTATGATGTCATGAAAAGTTCACAAACATTATGCTGAAGGGGAAGGGTCAATCATAGACTTGGAAACCCAGGCCTGTTGTAAAGTCAACGTGGCCTTTTCATTGCTAGCTCAGTGCTGTCTTCCTCAGACTCCAGACTCCCCCTCCCACATAAGCACACACCCAACTTGAACCAATTTGCTAAATTGATGGGTTTCTTTAAATAAGATTTCAGAAGGGTTTGAGAGCTATGCTTCCTATGGGATAGATTATATGGCACTAAGGGGCCTGGAAGAAAATGCATCTTCTCCCTAGCAGGTATCTCTCTGAAAAGATCTGTGACTGAAACGGCAGCAGACTGAATGCAGGGAGCAGAATTTATTTGGAAATAATAGTAACTATTTGTCGAGGCTTCCCTCACACACACCCCACCCTGGTGTGAAGATCTGGAGTTAATCATTGTTCTGCAAAAGCATGAATGATGTTGCTTGTGTCTCCCCTACACAGAAAGCATCCCAGCGGGAGTGCTACTAACGGTGTTTTGTCAGGCGCTATCAGCAGTATTGAGCCAACCTGAGCAATCCGTTATTAATCCTTTTCTCCTGGTGACATGACCGGCAATCGATGGTCTCAACAAGCCATTGAAACTGCAGCAATCAGGCAGCCATCAGCTAATCCGATGGGTTATAGACCTGCAGGTGTATGCTTGACAGAGCCACGCTGGTCGGGAGATAGGGAACTTTGGCTGAGGGATTGTGTGTTGAATGTAGCAGATCTGGAATTTTTGGCAAAGGAGGCCTGGCCACTTTCATGATGCTGGGGGTGTTGGCATCCTTAGCAGGACAGGGAACTGGGCTAGTAGTCTTTTAAAATTAGCAAAATGCCCATTATTATGACAGGTGATGTCTGTGTGTGGAGAAAGGCCTGAAAGTTACATAAAACCCTGTGTACGAGGTACATTTTGTTTGTGTGTGTGTTGTGCACAGGGATAGATTGCACCCTTCCCCTTGGGGCTACTGTCAGGCTGGTGGGCTGGTTTACTGCCAGAGCAACACTGACCTAGTTTGCACTTAATGCCAAATCATGCGTTGTTTAACCCATGAATTGGTGGGCTACACCAGAGCCTGCGAGCTCATTGCCTCCCATGCACTCTCCGCTTTCATAAATAATCCAATAATGCCCAATGCAAACCCAGAACTCTAGATTGTTGAGGGACAAATAATCCAGAGTTTTAACCCAACAGTAAACCATTTGTTCCTCAACAACCCAGAGTTCTGGGTTCACACAGGGCATTCCTGGGCTGCTGATGAAAGCTGATAAAAAGCAGAATTGGTGAGCGAGTGGGAAGCAGCATGCTCACTCACTGCTGTGCAGCCCCAACAATATAGATTAAACAACACATCATTTAGTAACTACTTGCATACATTGTCTGCTACTGCACCGAGCACTTACCACCTGAGTTCGCTATTATAGGGAGAAGTGGAAGAAAGTAGAGGGATGCACTTGGGAACATTACGGTGGGAGTTTTCCCACCTCTCAGCCATGCCCTAGATTCTACTCATTGATTTTGCCCCATCGAACACCACTGAGACTTGAACCAGAGTCTATCTTTAAAGCTGTACACCTTCATCTGCAGTTCCCTCTCTCAAGTCCCATTTGTTGCTATGATGAAGGAGTGAGATGGGAGCTGGCAATTTATGTAGACAGACTCATTACTAAGATCTTGATCCAGCTGTATTCATGGCGCATGCACAGTACCGTTGCCCAGCCTGCAGAAACCTGTTCCTGCATGCAAATTGCATTTTGTAGAACAGGGTAATTATTTCATCAGAAAGATCACTTGTGTGTGCTATTTTAAATCTTTCCTCATAATGCAGGAGAAGTGAGTTTACATGTCAAAATTTCAGTGTGATTCGGTAGTACTAAAATCAACTTCAGGAAGACAACTTTCAAATTTTCAAACCTTGCTGATATATAACACACACACTCACGGACACACAGAAGCTGCTTCTCCAAATCCTGCTCTGTGCACAGCTGCGGATTGTCAGGCCCATGGAATGTTTACTAATAAGCTTGGTCATTAGGGCAGGTCTGTGATGAATGGACTTGAGCCCTTGTGCCTCAGTCCAGCGTACGCTGAGACAGTTTGTGATCAGCAGCCATCGGAACAGCTGCCTTGTTAAGGGTTCCTCTCGTTGAATCAGCTATATATCAGCCGAGTTGATATCCTGGATTATTTAGACTTCTTGTAGCTTGATGGATTGTGCCAATTGATCTGCCTTTTGCCTCCCTTCTTTCTTCCCGGTGACTTTGCCGAACCTCATCCCGTTCACTGCACTTTCAAAATTCAAATGATTCTCAGAATTAATACTTTCTGCATCTTTAAACAAGCTTTGGAAAACCAAAAGATACATAATTTTACTGATTTCTTACATTAATATCCCACTGTCAAGGAATTCAGGGCAGTATATAAGAGTTTATCCCATTTTATTCCCACAATAACCCTGCGATATAGGATAGGCTGAAATGTTAGTGACTTGCCCGAGAGCAGGCTATTAGCCTCATCACTGAGTGGGGATTTAAACCCAGGTCCTCACAGTCTGAGACTGGGCTATAGACCTATGCATGTTTACTTGGGGCTAAATCCTTTCGAAATCAGTGGGACTGACATCTAAGTAAACATGCACAGGCTTGGGTTATTAGAATCCTCACCCTGATCTCTTTTCACTACCTTGTACCCACTGTTCCACACATAATGAACATAAAAGACAAGGAAAACAGAGGAGATACTTGAACATTTGCGGTTTCCAAAACATGTGGCAAAAGCAATTAAGATGCTTTGCATTGCCACGTTGCACAGTACTGCAGTTGAATGAAATACTACTCTGTAATTCTAGGCATATCCTGGTTAGGTTCCATTCGACCGCTGAGTTGAATGAAACATTTTCCCAGGTAACTATCAGTTATGCCATGGACACCTATTGTAAGATTTTTTAGTGCTTTGTTTATTTGTTTGGAATGCTTGTGTTTTATGATGGGGTTTTATTTATTGGTTTATTACATATCCATATTGCCCAATAGCTGAAGCTTTCTGAGTAGAAATAATGGAAAAGGGGTGTGGGTATGGGTGGGTGCATTCGCACACGAGTGGATGGGTGGGTAGGTATCGCACTCTCTCTCTTTCCTGGGGGCCTGGGTATGGATTCTCATTGGGGGCATGGATATGGGGGCTGTCATGGTGAGCACATGCACTTCAAAATTTACCACTGCTGGTATTTCTAATTTCTTCAGCGTTGGTATTGCTATGATGAGATCATATGGAAAGGGGAAAATGTAGCCTAGATCTCCAAGTAACAAGGGACAAGATAGGGGGGAAATCAGGAAAGACAACTAGAGCTGAAGGATTGGAACAAGCACTTAATTTTTGGAATCCAGAAATCTTGTGAGACACCAAAGTCTCATGCTGTTCAGAAGTCTCATGGAATCTTAATATTGTATGAGTTTAGTAGTCAGCATGGGTAAGGGCTAGATTTATCTGGGACTACCTTCTCTCTGGGTAGCTATTCCACAAGAAAGACACTCTGATGGAAGGAAGGGGGGAGCTTTGGAGTAATTCCAATAAGCCTTGGCTTGCCAGTGAGCCATAGAGCAGAACTAGATGTGTTAGGGCCCATCATTCATATGTCCAGCCTATTCACATATAAAGTGGTGGAGTGTGGGTATCTTACTTTAACGGTAAAATTAACATAGAGGAGACAGGTGCTTAGCTTTCCCTCTGCCATATTTTATCTCCCTTCTGTTAGGTGCTCTAATTTCTTTTCTCCCTTCCTATCTCTGGTGCCATAATTGAGCTGGGAACTGAGAAAATCAGTTATGGGCAAATTCCCCTTGAGTTTACTTGGAAGTGGTTCAAGCAAAGCTTTCTCAGCAAGTGTTGGGGAAAACTCATCTGTTTTCCAAGAGATCTTGCCCAGTTTCTAATAGGGATGTCGAAATCAGTCTATAGCCTGTCTATGCCAGTTTTGTGTGTATTCAATCCTAAACCCATCAATTTCTGCCTCTTTCTTTGATTTTTTTAGAAACCACACAAAATTCACATTTATTTTTGTACAGACTTTTCACTAACATACATATTTTGTATGTATCTTTCCCAAATATTTATATTTTTGTACATATCTTTCTCTAAACATGCATTTTGTACATTACTTTTCCTAATATGTGCAAGTCTTGAGCTGAGAATTGCTTCGCAAAATTTGGAAAAGTGTGGTATCCAAGGGATTGCTGTTCTCTGATCCACGTATTAGTCTGGGAAGTGCAAATTAAATTGGTTCACTGAAAAATACAGACCAAACATAATTCTCCAGCATGGCTTGTTCCTAACGTTAGCACATGGATAAGGTCTAAAGGCATATCTAGTCCAACGTTTTGTTCCCACAGGGACCAACCAGATACCTATGAGAAGACCACAAGCAAGACATGAGCGCAATAGCACCTTCCCGCTTGAGTTCCCCAGCAACTGGTATTGAGAGGCACACTGCCGCCAATACCAGAGATAACGTATAGCTATCATGACTAGTAAGCAGCTATTGACGGTGCTGTGTGCATGTATGCGTTAATTGTTTACCCCCCCGGAATTCTAGTTTGGTTTCATTTGCCCTATATAACTACCCCAAATAACATTAGCCATGGCATGGTCTGTTTCATGTAGCTCACAGCAATCAACAGGAGACTCATCCAGAGTGAGTGGTTAACGTTAAAGAACCTCTGTGCTTGGTCCTCCTACAGAGCAGCTGGCTCTGGGCACCTGGGCTGCTGAGCTCTGACAATCCACTCTGACAGTGTATTTAACATTAGCTGGAGAAAAAAACATATCAGGGAAATGATGCTTAGTTCATAATACAGCCAAGTATTACAAGCTGGACAAATTTGGATACTGAACCAAGTAATTACGAATTTCACAAGAGAAAAGCATCTGAAGCATTAGAATGAGGGGAGGTAATGCGTGGGAGGTGGGAGGTTCAACATGCCTCTCCCTTGCAAACCATTTACTGTTAAAAGTAAGACCCCCCACTGTCACTCTATATGCAAATAAGATGGAGATGTGAAAAGAAACATGCCTGCCACTATCAAGTCTAGTTTAGCACATAGTCAGCCCTGGCTCTGTGACAACTGTACTTCCATTTTCAAAAACCTGGTCATCACATACACACTTAACCTGGTTATCACACACACACTTTTAATATTTAGGGGTACACTTAAAAGGAACATACACACATGAAGAGAAGAAATGCCCCAGAAAGGTCTGGAGTTTGTTATCACATGTTTTTGTTAACATACACTAGCATCTGTTCACATATGCCAAACATGAACTGTGATATGCCCATAACAGATTAGGCACCATGCTAGACTAACATGGGGGAACAGGCTCAAGAACACTGACAAAGATTCAGATTAAAGCATGTATGCTTTATTGTACTATAAATGTTTACAGAAAGGAAAACATTTATTACTATGCCACCCTTTAACACTGGGTTGGCAGGCTGTTCCTAATGGCAGTGATGGGAATGACAGAAGCTGGAAATGGGACGTTATGTGTCGCCAAATAATGAGTGGGGCAGGTGTTAGGGAAATGGCAAGGAAATACTTAAGCACTACGGGCTAGCCTCAAAGTTCAATGGCATAGAGTTGGCTATGCAAGAGACAGAACATATCAATTTAAAGTGATATCAAGAGAAAGAAAGACAGAGACTTGGTTCACATGCAATGACAACTCAGAGTATGCGTTGTTGCATTGTCCAGAGTTTACCCATGATTTGTCTGCCGGATAGTCACAAAAATGCAGGTTGTTTTTCAATTTCTGGGTTGTTTGATTTTCTCATTCTTTATTCCAAATGCTTTTGCCGAGCTGTAATTTTAACTTGTTTTTATGCATCGGTGTTTTTAATGTTCAAGGTTTTTAATTTTTGTAAACCGCCCAGAGAGCTTCAGCTATGGGGCAGTATATAAATGGAATAAAATAAATAAATAAATAAATAAATAGTATCAGCATGTAGAGTGGCTGATTGTTTTTTACCACTCTTGCCTACCTCATAGCCTGGTGAAACAACCCATGAACCACCCATGTTTCTGGCTTTGCACATAATGACAACCCAGAGTTATGACAACCTAGAGTTCGCAAGCCAACAACAAACCATGGGTTTTCTTCCTGAGTTAAACCATAGTTCTGAGTTCAAACGTAATGACAACTCATGATTCAACAACCCATATCCAACCCATCCACTGTGCTGTTGTTGTATAGAAAGCAGGTCAGAATGGGTATATATACTTGTTTCAGAGGAAAGGGAACACAGTCACTTGGAAACCTGCAATGAGCTGTCGCTACTTCGGCTCTCAGGGCTTCTGTTGGAACTCATTGCTTCATTTAACGTGCAATCCTACGCATATTTAGACAGAAATAAATCCTTCAACTCCCAGCATCCCCCAGCCAGTCACACTAGCTGAAAATGCTGGGTGTTGTAGGACTTATTTCTGTCTAAATATGCATAGGATTGCACCCTTGGGCAGCAAATCATTCAGTGGTGCTGGTCAACTGGATTGGGAGCCCAGTTGCCTTTATAGGGGTGCTTGAGGACTGTTGTTGTCATTGTTAATAATAGCTTTTTGATTGAGTTTGGACTGGATGATTAAGCATGACAAAAGCTAGACTTCCATATGTCAAACAGGTTTCCAAAAAAGAGATCATGAGGGATACCCTACTGCTTTGAGATAAGAACACTTCGGAATTGGAAGGTATTTCCCATCAAGACTTTGGATTTGGACAATTTG
Source organism: Anniella stebbinsi (assembly GCA_029215795.1). NCBI lineage: Eukaryota > Metazoa > Chordata > Lepidosauria > Squamata > Anniellidae > Anniella > Anniella stebbinsi. Next base: position 42,044,642 of record JARDYH010000008.1, read on the forward strand.
TAGGTTGCCTTGTAGATTGCTGATTGCTTGACTAGTATAGCAAGTTAGAGGTCAGGAAGGTATTTGCATTCATCCAGAGTTCCCATTGCTTATCTGCTCCCATGAGGTCAACTTCTATTGATTGTTACAGTAAATAATTCGTAAGTCATGGACTTTAATTACAATAAGGTAGGAAGCAACTATACTACCATCAGGAACTTTTTGCCCCAGCCTGCCCATTCAATCTTTTCGGGAACCTATGACATATTAGACAAGGTGCTAGAGTGATACCAACAAAATACATTTGTAAAAGCCATCATGGATGAGCTACCCAGTCATATTGGAGGGATCATGGAGCAATCATTTATTTATTTGCTTAATATCTATATTTATTTAATGATGCCCAATAACATTGTCCTCTTTGCGACTTACATAGGATAAAATACAATTTAAAATTCAATATAACAAAATATCAAATTGCAAAATAAACATTTTCAGCAGAGAGAAGAATGTGAATAGATGACCTCAAAATATGCAGCACATAAACAGTGGTTCAGAGCACTGAGATCATGTGTTTGTTAAAATCACATTTTTTTTTAATCCATGGGGGATTTTTTTAAAAAAAGTGTTTACCTGGTACTGAAGAAGGCACCAGATGACTCTCTTTTATTCTTCATGGCTTGAGGCTTGAAGGGATGGGGGTGCCTCACAATGGTACAATAAGAACCTTAGTTTCTGAGTTATTGGTTGGAACAATCTTTTAAATAATAAAGGGGAGAAACCCATGATCATGAGAATAATGTGACAAGACTTGCAAATGTCAACTGTGCAAGGGTATAAGTCGTCATCCAAAACAACATTGCTAGTTCTGCCTATTATTACCAGTGGTAAAGCGGTAAACATCACCAGTGGTTACTAGTTTGTGTCCAGGGGAGTTGCAGCTCCCCATATCTACTTCCCAAGAAGTGACTGGTGAAGAAAAAATATCACCATTGCTACTCCCTTATCAATGACATGTTTGGTTATGCATTAACAGCCTTGAGCCATTGGACTGGTAGAATAAAAATCCAAAAAATAAATAATATATGTACTTCTTCCCCACTCCCAACAAGTCTTTTAAACCCAATGGGCACCTGAAAAGGGAGGGAGAAAGGAAAGATTCCCCTTTAAAAAATCATCTGGGGAATGGGAAACAACTTTAAAGTACCTTATTTCAAGCAGAACGCCATCATAAAAGTAACAGGTTAATGATTTTTTGTTCAGCCTAGATATTAGAGGCCCCAATATTGATTGGTTGGTTTCCCTTGTCGTTCTAACCTCTGATGGAACTGCATTTTTTTTGACAGGGAGTGTAATAAAATGTACAGTTTCCAATTTGAGAGCCCTATAAATGTCATCTCGACATGCAGAGTTACAAATTCTTTGTGTGGCGTCAGCAACAGTGGTGCTGGTGGCTGTTCCGATCTTTTGCAACGTACCAGGAGGTGCTTATGGAGGTTAGAGAGCTCAAGTGGCCGTTGCCGCTTCCTTCCTTGAGCAAAGGAACTTCCAAAGGTACAAAAAGTCCTTCATGCTGGAATGAAAATCACTTCCTTCTAAATATATAGTGCTGACCTCGAGGCTTAAAAAAAAAGTATCCTTCCCTCAGGTTTTAACAGTTCTTCCAAAAAGAAGCCTCCTAAAAGCCACACAGCTTCTATTTTTGCCTGTAATCCCAAATTTGTTGTTATCTACTACAAATGTTTGTATATTACCTTTCTAATAAAATGTTCAAGGCAGCTCACAACACAGCATTAAAATTTGATAAGGGCACAGTCCTATCCATGTTTAGAAAGAAAGAGAGAGAGAGAGAGAGAGAGAGAGAAAGAAGTCCTAGAACTCCCAGCATTCCTCAGCCAGCATGGCAAGCTGGGGGATGCTGGGAGGTGTAGGACTTTTCTCTGAGTAAATATGCATAGGATTATGCCCTAAAAGACAAATCAGCAGTAAACAATAATAGGTTAAAAACAAAACAGAGACACATGAAAAATTGCTTAAAATCAAGGATTGATGTGCCAGGAGAACTGAAATTAACAGCTTGGGGAGCCAAATTCCTGTCTTAAAAGAAAGGTCTTCAAAGAGCAATGGAAGGCCATCAGAGAGGTAGCAAGGTGGACCTCCCTGGGTAGGGCCCTTCCCTATATTTTGACCAAATGCACATTTTAAGTCGATGGGATGTGAGGGAGAGCAGCTATAGATCTTAATACATGTTCATATGGAGATGGCTATCCTTTAGGTATCCCGGTTGCAAGCCATAAAGGATTTTAAAAGTCATAAGTAGCATTTTGAATTGACCCTCTAAACAAATCAGAAACCAACGTAACTGTTATAATAAAGAGTCACATGTTCTTGATAACCAGTTCCAGGCAACATTCTGGTACTTGAGTATTGTTATTCTTATATTGCAATGGGAGTTGAAGTGTGAGATCATGGTATAGCTATCTAGTGTAGGGATAAGCAACTAAATTGGGATAGGGGACCAGATGACCATCTACCCACCCACCCAAGCTTCCATGGCCCAAAATGGGGGTGTGAATCTATGAAATCTCCTTGGGTCGGATAGGGAATTTCCACAGGACGGAGGTTCCCCTCTCATGATCTGGTGAGTTTATCTGTTTGGTTTTCTCCTTGGTACCATTTTCAGATTTTCTACCCTCAGGGAACTTTTTCCATATCAATTTTCCTGCGGAGGAATCCCTGTATGTTTGCCACAAAGCATTGCAGAAAATTCTCTGTTCTAGGGTGTCTAATCAATTTGCATGGCATGCTGCTGGTCAGTCTATTAGACTTCACTGTTGCCCCATGTGAACTCAGCAGGTGGCACATCTAGTACCCTCTATTAGCTGAACATTGCTGGAGGATGCAAAATATTTCACAGATAAACGTGGAAGGACATAAACAGCATTTCACAGATTAAAGAATAGGGAAGCTTTTATACGCTTGTTAACATTCCTGTTCTCACACCAAGGAGGATCAGTGCCAGAACCCTACACCACTATACACTTCGCTGAAGGCTCTTTTCTGCCTGTTGTAAGCTGCATTAATTTACTCTGTAATAGCCTGTTGTTTATGCCTTTTAAAGTGAAGAAAGTGTTCGTTTTGTATGTTATCAGCAGTTCAAATATAGCTCACCTGCTGCAGTATGTCAGGTGACATGGTGACAAGGGTGAGCTACACGGTACCTTAGTGCTCAGGTGCACATAAATCATGTGTGCTGACATGCCTGCAAACGAGTAAGTGTGCATATTTCTGTAGGGGGAGCTCTGCTTCCCTTGCCTTCACCCCTCTAAGGCAAGGGAAGCAGAGCTTCCAAATGCATACAGCTTCCAAATTGAATACTAACTGCTTCTTACTCTTTGCAGTCTCACCCAGTGCTTAGAGTGGGCTGCCTGGTGCCTTCCCCCACCTCCCCCCAGGCACCTTGCATGTTCATTTGATCAAATGTTTGTTCGGTGCTTCATTTTTTCAGGGTTTTTTAATGAGTTTTTAACAGATTTTTTTAAATCAATATATGTGAAGCCTCCCCGTTCCAAGCAGCTTTTCTTCACTTACGCAAGGGCCTCTAAGCTTGATCCAAAGAGAGTATTGTATGTCTTCCCAAAATGCAGTCTGTGTATTTCCACAGCAGACTCACTGCTTAAATGAAATATGTCTTCATATTAGGACTGGTCTCCTTTCTCCACGTTTCGAAGATCACTTAATTTGGGGGATGGCAACTTGGGCAAAAGCTGAAACAGGCAGTAGGACAGCACGAAGAGATTTATTTTATTAGGGGAAGGTTCCCCCCATTTTAAATCCATCTGCTTTGCTTGTGGCTTCTGTGGCGGAGCAGCAGTAGCAGGGCGTTGGTTACTGTAGATTTCTTTCCTCCTGTCCTCCCTTCCTTTCCTTCCTTCCCTGAGTTGCTCTTGGAAAGAAGGATGGCAGCAGGGCTCACAGCTTTTAAATGGTAAAAAAGAAAGAAAATTAAGGGAAGGTAAACCCACTTCCTGCATAACCATTTCATGAATCGCATCACACACCCCGATTCTGCATTGAAATAGCTGCCCCCCAATCACCTCCTGTGAATGGGGTGGTGAACTGGAGGAGCCAATTTGGTCCATTAATATATGCACATGTCCTTAAATCTCTAGAGACCCCGAGGAGGAAAATGAAACCTGAAGAGTGGCAACTCTAGCAGGCTGAAAAGGCATCCCCAAATTCTCCCCAACAAGGGCAATGAAAATGGGGACAGTGCCCTTGGCAGATCCCTGCTAAATATATCATGTATGTGGTAGTGATGAAAAGGTGGTCTTTTAGGGAAAATTGCCCAGCATTATGGATGAGGAATCCCAGATAGACTTCTGAGGAAACCCCAGGGCTCAACTGGAACATGGATTGAGAACCACTTTCCTAATAGAATCAAACCTAACTGAATGAAGGAGACTGAGGAGCAAATGAAGAGTTTTGTGAGGGAGAGATGGGAGAGGCTTGAAAGGAATAGTCCTGGATCTGCCATAGACTCCTTGCCAGAGTAGAATCCAATTAGACTGAAATCTGAGAAACAAGGAAAGGGACTGAGAAATATCAATCACTAGACGAAGCTGCCTCTCACCCAACTGAGGAACACCACAATACCAAAAATTTCCTGCAGCTGCCACATAGGGACAGGGAGAGCAACTCAGGAACCTTAATCTCCTCTGATAGTGGCTCATATCCACCCTGAGGTCCTACCACAGAGCAGGACATTTTCTACAGGCCAAAGAGGGCCTCAAGATGGTTCTGAGGCCTGAAATCCAGCCTGTGTTGTTCTTAAGTTGACAAAGAATGGCACTGTAACTAGTAGGGGTGTGCACTGGATCGGCTCCGATCCACGATCCGGAGCTGATCCAGGGGAAATCGGATGCAATTATCCGATTTCCGATCACCCCTCTGGATTGTCCGATCTTTTCCGAACTGGTCTGGAAGGACCTGATCCGGTTCGGAAAAAATCGGAGGATCGGTGGGCGCCCATTGGCGCCCGCCACCACTTCCATTGGCGGGTGCCAGCGGGTGCCCGCCAATGGAAGCAGACAGCGGGGGGGCTTACCTGGGAGGGCTGTCCGTTTCCATTGGTGGCGCCAGCGGGCGCCCGCCAATGGAAGCGGACGGCCCAGCCAGGTAAGGATCGCGGGGGGGGGGCTTACCTGGGGGGGCGTCCTCCTCCTTCCGTTGCGGGCTGTAAACTACTGCGACCTAGGCCTCGCGGCCTAGTTGACAGGAGAGTGCCAGGCTCTCCTGTAAACTAGGCCACGAGGCCTAGTTCGCAGTAGTTTACTGGCAACAGATGGAGGAGGACGCCCCGCCAGGTAAGGAGCGGGGGGTGGCTTACTGGGGGGGGGCTGTCCACTTCCATCGGCGGGCGCCAGTAGGTGCCCGCCAATGGAAGCGGACAGCCCGGCCAGGTGAGGATCGCGGGGGGAAGGAGGGAGGGGAAGAGGGAGGGAGGGAGGTCCATTTACCTGCCGGGGCGTCTTCTTTCTTCACCTGCCGGAGATCTACTGAGAACTAGGCTTCGCGGCCTAGTCCTCAGTAGATCTCCGGCAGGTGAAGGAAGAGGACGCCCAGCAGGTAAGGAGGAGCGTGAGGGGGGGGCTTACCTGCAGGTGGCCGTCCACTGCCATCCGCTGCCGCCCGGGCGGCAGCAGATGGTAGAGGACGGCCCCGGCAGGTAAGGAGAACCACGAGGGGGGGGCTTACCTGCTGGGGCCATCCGCAGGCACCCGCAGACGGCCCCGGGAGGTAATTGTGGGGAGGAGGGACAGGGAGGGGGGAGTTAGGCCCCCACTCACCCACCCGCCGCCATTTTTTCCCCATAGACTTTCCCCCAATGCAAGTCTATGGGGAAAACAAAAATGGCGGCCGATTCAAAAATCGGATGTCCAGTTTTTGGATCGGGATCGGGCCCGATCCGGTCCGGGGCCCTCCGATTTTGTCCGATCCAATCCAGGACAAAATTGGAGGTCCCGATCTGATCCGGGGGGTCCCTGCACATCCCTGGTAATAATAATAATAATAATTATTATTATTATTATTATTATTATTTATAACCCGCCTCTCCCTACGGATTAGTAACTAGCATAATGATGGTCATCTTGGAGGTTAAAGAGGATTTTTTTTCCAAAGGACTTTCAACCATTCTGTTACCACTTTATAGCTCTTTATCTTATTCCTCCCCCCCTTTGATAAAACAAATGTAATACCTTAGCTCTGTGTCATTTAAGTGAGGTACTCAGATAAGGAAGCCTGTGACTGGTTTCACACAACACAAGAATGCACACTCAAGGTTGAGTATGGTTTGAGTGTGGCTTGTTAATGAACTGTGGGTTATCGTTAAACCATGAGCTGTTGAACCATGGATTATTGTGTTGTGTGAAGCTAGCTGTACTAACAAACCATGGTTTGTAACCCACAGTTCACAATCCAACAACAAATCATGGGTTCTCTTTGTGGGTTGTTGATGGTTTGTTAGCACAGCAGGGTTCACACAACACAGCAACTCATGGTTCAACAAGAACCCACACTCAACCCTTACTCAACCTTAAGTATGGGTTGTTGTGTTGTGTGAACCCAGCCTGTGTGTGGATTCTGCACTGATTTAGCTACCCTGGGGCTACATGCTGTTCGCTTAGTGGTTTCTTGTTAAATGAGAGATCTGTTGGCCTGCAATGAATGCAACCTATATTTGGGGCCAAAAGCCTAATTATTCTTGCCCATCTCATCTATGAACCTCAGTCCCAGAGGTCCCTCCTGCAGCAGGTTTGGTGGACCAATGATAAGGCAAATATCATTGAATGTATTCAGAAAATATTCACCCAGAGATCCACAGTAGAGAATATTGTGGAGACATTTTGGAAGCAAATTATTTCCAGCTCTACTGCAAACCCAATCTGCAAAATGTGAGTGTATAACCATTAATTAGCTGAATTTGGGCATGTACATCCTAGAGGCATTCCATTCCTTTCTTCCAAAGGAATGGAACTAGGAACTGATTCCTTCAGGTGGTTCCAAAAAAGTAGTAGTCTCTCTGGCAAAAATAATTTCACTGTATCAGTAAAAAAATTCCCTCTGCAAAGAGTACAGAACCTATGTGGCAAACAATAGCGTACAATGTCAAACAAAGAGTTACTTATGTGTGGAGTAGCTACTTTTTAGCCTTTGAGCAACCATTTAATTTATTTTCAAAACTACTTCAATCACTCAGATTTCATCAGAATCCCTCAAATGCCAGATCAAAGTTTCATAACTGATACACCGTACCTTTTATGGGTTTGGGAGTTCGTTGAGGCTGTTAAACCAAATGTTTCCCTTTGATCTTGTGCATTTCAAGGGTCTTAGCATCTCTCCCATTTCCTCTTTGTCTGTGTGACCAACCTGGCTGAACATGTAATCTAAGACCAATTTCCAATATGATTTTACCTTTGATGGCAGTGCTTTTTAACACTTTAGGGATTATGTGAAAGTAGATTTTTGTTCTCTGTGAGAGGGCTGCATGAGATGTAGGAATGTGTAAGAATTTTGTTCAGTTTTGATAAGAACTTAACAACACTCAGCAATATTTTCATAAACAGTATATATATATATATATATATATATGGGAGAAAGTAAATTGTTAGATTTGTCCGTTGTTTTGGCCTACAACTCCCATCAGCCTTTGCCAGAATAACCAGTGGTGAGGGATCATGAGAGTTGTAGCCCAAAACATCTGGAGAGCCACAAGTGGCCCAACTCGACTTTCCCTGCTTTTACTCTTTAAACGGTCTATGCACTTATTTCCAACTACAACACTGATTTCCTCTTCATCCCTCCCCATGCTTCAGGCTGGCTGCCTGCCTGCCCCACTTCCCCTGCATTCTACAAATTTATCAATTAAATGTCTGTTCAGCACTGTTCTTTAAAAAAAAATTGAAAAATTACCAACTTTGTGATTGTCTCAAAGATCATGCAGTCAGCACTGTGCACAGCCCCTTTGGTAGCAAACAGGAAAACAAGTTTTTGCTGAGCAGCATGCTTAAGTTTAGATTTGTTCGACTGACCAAAATAGGACTTGTACCACTATAGAATGAACTCACAGTGCAAATTATGTACAACATGGTGGGCACACTCTTAGGTAAGCCTTACATTACTGCACAATGTCCCCAGCTTTTAGGAGCTCCTCCTTTCTCAGTCCATTGTTTCTTTCTGGTTTTATTTTTTCCAATCAACTGGAGTTTTTTAATGTAATAATTTCCAGAAGGATAAGTGTGTTAGTCTGTTGCAGCAAAAACAACAATGATTCTTGTGGCATCTTGTGCCCTCCAGATGAGTTGGACTGTAGCTCAGATTATTCGCAACCAGGATGGTGCTGGCTGGGACTGATGGGAGTTGCAGTCCAACACATCTGGAAGGCACCCAGTTTGGGAAAGCTGGTCTACTCTATCATTAGTTCTCAGGCAGAGGTCTTTCTCAGCACTGCTCCTTGAAATCCTTTTAACTGGGGATGTTGGGGATTGAAACTGGGACCTCCTGTGCACAAAGTACTTTACTGCTGAGCTATTGCCCTCTTTCATCTCCTCCTTTCTTTTCCCTACCCTATTTAAAAAATATTGGAGTGAATTTTGCAAAGCAGCTAAATTCACTTACAAACTCAAAATGTTAGTTAACTCAAAACATTATGGTTTGAAGGATACATATACAGGGGCATACAAATGGATGCAAGGAACTAGATATGATTTATGAAGACAAGGTTCAGTAGCTGAGAAGCTAGTGGTGCTAACACTAGTGCACTTAAGGCACATGGTGATCCTGGTAGAATAAGATATAGTGTTAACGTATGCCTTCATTGGATTGCTTGGCATAGTTGCTCACCCATAATAGGCTGCTGGGTACCCAATACATCAGATCCACTTGTAGAAAGAAACCTGTTTCTCCATATGAATTGTATTTGCTAGAGCAGTGGAGAAAAAATAGTCAGTATGCCATCTGTTAGGATCTATCACCAGGCTATTTGGTACTTGTTCCAATCTATTCACACTTCTTTCACATACCAGGTACCATGTGTGTGTGACACGCAAACAAAAGAGAAGTGTGTGCCTCTGTGGGGAACCTTGAATTGGGTTACCTTTTCAACTGCAGTTGTGTGAAATCTTACTTTAGATAGTTTCTTCTAAAAGCCATTTTGTGAGGTCTGAAATCTTGAATAAAATACTGATTTGTGAACACTGATGATCTCTTAAGAGAGGTAGCCATATACTAATGGCTTATATCTTATTATAAACCACTGATCTATGACACTGTCCTGGATTTATTGTATTATCAGGTTTTGAACAGATAATAGGAAGGGTTGCCTAATCCAGTATTTTTTATGTGGCCCTGTCACTTATATTTTGAGAGGTAGGATTCGGGGAACAGATCAATATTTTTTTTATTGCCTTTTGCTGATAATGTTTTGTCTTTAATCAGAGTCTTTCCCCATATCTTCCTCTCCCCCTCCCCCTTCCCATTCCAAAGATTTGGATAAATAGGTATTGAAAAGAGAGCTGAATTCAGCAGTTTTCGTGTAGTCTACAGAGAGGCAAAAATGTCAACAAAGAAAAGCCATCGCACAAAAAATCAGACACTCTAGCTCACCCCTCTAACTTAAAACATTCATAAATCCTGCAGTGGAAAAACATCCAGTTCAGTGAGTTGAGATCTGAAATTTCACAGCCTCAGAATATATTGCAAATTAAAGGAATTGAGCAGCTCCATCTAGTGTGGTATTTTTTAATATGATAAATGCCCAGAAAACGTGCCCCCTGGCATAGAAGCTACCACCTTCCTGATCGCAAAGGTTTGGCTAGTTACTTAGTGGTGAGGGAGAGGTACTCTGCACATGCTCCAAGGTATCCTCAACTTTATTAGAACTTCACATGAACTCCAGCTGAGTCCTGGCATTGAAAAGAAATTCTGGAGTTAAGACCTAAGAAAATCACCACCTTTCATAGGTAGCTAGAAAACGCCCTAGCATTTCCTCCTGATGGGGACTCCCTGGTTAGCATTAAAGTGCTAAAAGAATGCTGGTCATCTCTTAGAGGAAAGGGGCGGGGCACACATGCTGTCATTAGCTAGACAAGGACTCAAGGATTTGAACCAGGAACATCAAAGTATCTTGTCTTGTCAGCTTCCTAGATCTGTGTGTGCTCACATTGCAGAGCCCTCTTCATACATACAAAGGAATGGGGAGATGAATTTGCCAAGTCTGGTGTGAATGCTAGGACTCTGGCCTTTTGGTTTTGCCTGATTAGCAGAGCAATACCTCCTGCTTGCTGGACCCCAACTGTCAGCTCCAGCAACTGAGCTAAGGAATCCTACTCCAGGTTTGGATTTCTCCTGGGCCTGACTCTGACACTCTTCCTGCCCCCTCAGTTGGAGATCATGGCTATGATTTATTAGCAGGGGGCATACTAATTGAGGTCAAAGTCTCTTTTCCTACTCCTTAGTAGAACAGTTAAGAGGGTCCTCTTAATTTGACTCTGATAATTAACTTTTGTATTGTTTGAACCACTAGCTAACTCAGACACTGAAAAACTAGGTAGGTCTGTCAATAGCAAGCCACTGCAACTTTATTGTGGAGAGGCATAGCTGAAAGTAAGGTGTGGTTATGCCCATCACTGTCCTAGAAATGAGCTGTGAAGCCACCAGTGGAGGCTGTTTGGTTCCAATTTCAGTGGGTCTGTAAATCCATTCTGGGTTTCAGTCAGAACCAGCCAGAACTCTAAAGGAGATGTCCAAAGTGCTGGACCTATTTTTGTGTTAGGGTTCAGCTCGTTGAGAGTCCTGGATGGTTCTAATTGAAACCTAGGATAGATTCACAACCCCACCGAATCACATGTATTTGAAGTGTTATGGTGATCTTCATACACATAACCATGTTCCATGTTATTAAAGTTTTGTTTTCTTTCTTTTGGACACTGGACACTCCACACCCCAACCCTGATTTGGAAGCTCCCGTTCCAGATGTGTAGAATCTGTCTGTAATTAATTAGTGTTAAAGGACAGGCACAGTGTGTATGTTGCAAGGAACTTTTATCACTTTGGAAAGCCCTACCTCACACTATGCTCATGGGGGCAGAACATCCAGATCAAAGGACACAACATCTGTGCAGGCTTGAGTCTCACTAGTTCTCATTTTGGAGCTTTTCTACTGCCATTGGGCTTTATAGGAGATTTCTGTGTAACTTGAGACTTACATTTTCTTACACCAACCAGAGCTGATCTAATAAAAGATATTGCTTTAGATATTTTGGCATGCCCAGGAGTTTAGTGAGTAGAAGGGAACTGAGTCTCTCTCTCTCTTTCTCTCTCTTTCTCTCTCTCTCTGTGTATTATATATATATATATATATATATATATATATATATCACATATATAATCTCCTAATCTTATAGTGCTTCCCTGTGGCAACATTTTGGAACTGCATCCTTCAAATGCAGAATTGCCCTCTTTTTAAACAGTTTGAAGCTGCTTTTATCCCAGAACAGAACATAAAGCACTCATTGGGCATGGCCTTAACTTCAAATAGCCTCCCATAATGAATGTAGATATACACCTGTTTCTCACTGATGTAGTAAAGCTGTTTCTGGGCTATACCACTTCAAACTGCAGGAGGGGGGTCATATAATTGAATGTTGGGGGCAGGGTTCTTGCTTAGCATTGTTTGTGGCATGCTAGCTTTCTGGGAATAGGTATGTCCCCCCCCCCCCCCCCATGAAGGAGCATTCCATCATGCAAGCCCTCTCCTACTGCAGCCTGAATTGGTACAGGCCAGGAACAGGTTTACCACATTGGTGAGAACTAGGCCAGAGCAAGAGAATGAGAGAGAGATTTCACCCTTGCCCATCCCTGTACTGACCTTTTGCTAATCTCCTTATAAGTCAGTCAGATTTTTGCCCGCGAGTCCTTCCCAGTAACCGTAAATGTGCCAAAGGAGCCAATGGAAGTACTTGATTTCCTAAAGATGTGTTTTTAAAGACTTAAAACGTAGCCCTGATGTCAGGATGGGAAGGCTTAGGATATCTCCCCTTCCCCTCCCCTGCTTGCTCTAATTGAATTCAAGTACATCTTCTGGATGAAAAGGAAATATGGCATTTGCTCCTACCTGCCTTCAGGATCAGTGTTTGGAGAAATGACCAAGCCCAAGCATTTTTTAAAAGCATGTGGATTTCATTAAGGCAGGGGTGGGCAACATGCGTACCGTGGGCCACATGCAGCCTCCCATTGTGTCCCCCCCCCCCACTATCCCCTGAATTTTAAAACAAAAAGTGGCACCTGTAGCAGCTATGGAACACCAAAAGGGTTAAATTTAGCTTGGGAAAAAAGCTAAATTTAACCCTTGTAGCACTACAGAACAGTTTGCTATTAAATTTTGGCAGCAAACCAGCATTTTTCCTCACTTTCAAAAATGGGGGATCCCGCAATCTGCAACCTAAAGGAGAGGTCCAGGGGGCAAAAATGGCCCCAGACCTCCCAGTTGCCCACTCCTGCACTAAAGTTATTAATGTCCAGAATAGCATTTGGTGAGCTAGAACCACTATATTTAACCTGAAGTTTACTATTTACTTGGTAGTAGTAAAAATCAATACAAAAGCAGCATGGCAATAAGATCACAACCTGATTAAAATCCAGCAGAAATCCGTCCAGTGCCAGCCTTCCTGGGTCCATTCACATTCAACCCAATTCTCCTGGCAGAGGTTCTGTCAAAAAAAGGGTATTCCACCTTAGTGGACAAGCTACTAATCCTGCTTTGATTATTTAGTGTCAAAAGCATGCTGGGTGTTGTTCAGAACAAAGATGTCACAGTAATACTGCCAAGATATTACAGTTTGCATTAGAAATGACAAAGAGTCCTGTGGCACTTTGTTGGTAACCAACTGCCTTGGTAAGACAATAAATATGCAATATTCTTCTGGGTGACTTGGATTCCATCAGAATAGATTTCCTTTGGTGGCTGAACTAAGGAGGCAATCTAGATCAGCAGGACCTGCCACAAGTATCCCTTAGTGAGTAAATAATGACCGGCAGTCTGCTTCTTATACCTGTTCTTGTTTTGGTGCCGTATGAGTTATTTCATGTTTAAGCTTTATGTGCTAGCCAGAGCCTGGAATACTGAATGTACCTTTTATTAGCAAGACCTTCCTACGTTCTGACATTTCTCACAAATCTCTGAGATCACACTTGCAGGAATCCTTATATCAGACTATTGGGCAACTTCTAAGTCTCTCCGTAATGATTGCCCTTTGTTGTACAGCCAATGCAAGTGTCCAAGCCAAATCTTGGCGAGGCAGTCTCCATTGTTGAGCAGCAGCGATGGAAGCTGCAACCAGAGATGGTCTGTGTCACGCTGCCATATAAGCAAGGTGCTGAGGACAAGGGCCTAATAAGGCAGTGCTTTTGTCATGATGTTTGGTTTAGTGTTATTCCAAGTCCACTTTGTCAGTCTACCCACAGGGGTAACTGCTTTCCTGATGCAAGTGACTAAGAGCTCCTTCAGACCCGGGGTGGGGTGGGGGTGGATTGTGTTTCCCTACTGTCTAGTGCCGCTGCTCTGCTCCCCATTTCACTTCTGCTTTGGGAACAAGCTCAAATTACACGGGGAAGTGTGCAGAGACCCAGAGACCACATTGCCCCTATAGAACAATGGGAACAATGCTTTTTATAGCAGAACTTTCCTGCACATGGCAAGAAATCTCAACAAATCCCAACTTATTTTTAAAAAGTCAGGTTTTCCAAGGCTTATTTTAAAACGGGAAAACTGGCAAATGGAGCGGAAGGCATGTAGCAGGATCGCTGCATCGTCAAAAAGACTCACAAAGAACCATGAGTGGCCAGTTGTGAGTGTGCTATGAAACGTTCGTCTGATGACACTCAAAGTAAGTGACAAATTGTCAGTCACTATAGATCCAAGGTAACAGAATTTATTAACTTCCTCAAGAGGAGTGTTTTCAAGGTTTATCATAAGCTGTTGTATAATACATTGCCCTTTGACTGGTTTCCTTAATGCTGATCATGAGGAAGGACGTGGAGATTGCATGAGAATTATGGCCCATGAGGTTTTGTAATGGAATTTGCTCATGGCCGAATTGTGTTATGGGTGTGACAGTAAACTTCATTAGGTAGTGCCCTAATTAAGATGTGTCATACTTGGTTCTTAGGTTTAGGTAAGCAAGATTATATGGGAAGCCATGTTTAAACTAGCGCTCTTTAGTGGCTATCAAACACGTCGGTAAAAGCACTGAGAAAAAGACACTGGAGAGAGTTATGGTGAACAGACAACCCTGTTACATCCTTGTCACATTCCACTCTCAATTGTAAAGTTGTGAGACTTGATCCTTTATGCAATATATATTGTTGTAGAAAGGCTGGATGAGGCCAAACCAGTCTTTCAAGAATATTATAGAGGCTGACTTTTCTGACCTTACCAGATGCCTTGGTGAGATCAACAAAAGCAAGTGAGGTTCACACTACTCTGACACACCACAATCATACCCACCATTGATCTTGTGTCTCCAAAAATTATGCTGTACCTTAACATATCCTTGGTTGCAAGCTTCTTAAGATCACTTTGGCAAATGTTTTCCTTATAATGCTACAGAGAGAGATTCCATGATTCCTGCTTGTTCCATGATCAACTTTCCATCCAGTGCCTTGGTGGACTGTAATGGTAGTATGGGCTATGGTCTTTTTAATCCTATCATACATGGTGCAAAATTTCCAAATTCAGAGGCAGCTGCATTCCTACCTGCACACTTAGCTGAGGTGAATTCATGACTGGCATTGTGTCATTTGAGTAGGCCTCAAACCAATCTTTTTTACAAGTTGTCTTCTTGGTGAAGCTTGTGGCTGTCTCATGTACCATGTCCAGTATAAAGATAAAGAACCATCAGAAGAAAGAACTAAAACTAGGACTTGAAGATGCCCATCAACAGCATCTTGACAGCAGCAGAGCAAAGCATACAGGTCACCTAGTCAGTCTGCCACACTGTGGTGAGATGTAGTCTATTTATGTTTAAATTGTAGCGATTATTTTTAAGTTTGCTTCTATACATATAAATTACCATAGGCCCATTTTATGCAAATTTTTGTCCTCTTCTTTGGCTATGCGTTTTCTCTCTCTCTCTCTTTTTGTTTTTTTGGCAATTCATAAGTGGCACAACTAGCACGGAAACATGAGCTACTAGCCTCCTAGCAGGGTAGTTAAAATTTTGCAGGCTAGCAATTTTAGGGTGACCATATGACAGGAAAAACATGGATTTGTCAGGATTTTTGGTAACAAATCCGGGAAGGGGGGAAATTATGAAATTTGACGAAAAATCAGGATTTTTCCCACCCTCCTCAGCCAAAGGGCAGCTCTACTTTAATGAGAATTAACAAAAGTGCTTACAGCTCTGCCATTTTTAAAGATAAAGAGATGAAACTTGGCACCATGATAGTTCTTGGATAGAGCTTTAGACTTGCCAAGTTTGAAGCAAATCTGTTCATCCGCTGATTCTTAGGGATTTTGTAAAGTTTGAGATTTTTAAATTATTTTTTTTAAAAACTGCTGGAGCCATATCCTTCAAACTCAGGTTGTCAAACCTCCTCTTTAGGGTATTGCACTTGAGAATTTTCAGCCCTTGGCATCAAGGGAATCTCAAGTTTTTAGCTAAGAAGTGCTGGGCAAGCAGGGCACCTTTCCTGTTGCAGATTTGGTGGGCAGTCGGGCACCTGGACCTCAGCAGAGGCAAGGCGTCCACAGATCAAAATGTGGGAAAGGAGAGGTCAGTCAAAGCAGCCCACAGGGCAAAACGGAACAGACCAGAGGCCTTTTTCTCAGAGTTCCACATCATGGGCTATGAAGGGTCATCCTTAGAGAAAAACCCTCACGACCAACAGTAAGGTGTCAGTCGAGAGAGAGGCTCTCATCTTTGCGGATGTCCTGTTGATGCAGATGTTGGAACCTGGCATGTCGTTGCTTTGCTTTGCTACCCCTTCCCTTCCATTTCACTTTGTTCACTTGTGAGCTAGGTTCTATCTGCACTGCTGGCATGCAATGCAGAACGTTTGAAGTGCATGTTGGAGAAAAATAGATAGATTTGTGGCTTGGGCTGGCTGGGATATCTCTTAGAGACAGAGTTAGACTGAAGACTCAACTCAGAGATAGCTGTAGCTGAACCCTGAGAGGCTGGCATGCCACACAGAGCCTTTCAAGAGTGACTCAGAATCGAGTGTTGGTGCAGATGTTGGCTGTTGGAGGCTTTGGCTGGCATCTGTTTCAGACAGAGTTACAACTCAGAAACTGCTGTAGCTTAGCCCTGAGAGGCTGGCGTGCCACACAGAGCTTTTTAAGAGCATCTCAGAGGCCAGTGTTGGTGCAGACAGAGGTGGCTGGCAGTGGAGTTTTTTTAAAAAACAAGAGTCACCAGATGTGACCAAGTGATAAGCTGGCACCCTACCCCCAGCCACAGGGTACAAGTGCACAGCCTGGCTGGACTGTTGGGAGACTTTGGCAAAGAGAGAAGGGGGGATAGTTTGAGGCTGGAAGTTGGAGATGTCGGCTGGCAGGCATAAGTTTTTAAGGATTATCTGCTCTAGAAGGCTGTCCTTATTTCCAGCTGTTGCAGGCGCTGAGTCCAAAATGGACCTCCCTTAGTTCACATACGCAGAGTCCAACATTGGATGGTCCCTTTTATATGGCAGTATCTTGCAATCAAAACAGTTAGAGCAGTTGTTACCATAAGAGGAAAAACTAACATTGCTATGGCAACTTTTACCAACTTTTATCTGGCAGCACCTCCTGTTAACAGCTGAATGACAGGCAGCAATTCATTAGGTGCAACTAAACCTGTTTCCCCATATTTATTGGAAATAAAGTTAGTCCCCATATTGTGACTTACCTGAATATTTTTATTTACCAGCACAAGCTAAGAGAAAGGGCTTGATTGGCTTGGGATCTTTCCCTCTTACCCTTGCCGGCCAACAAGAAAGAGACTTGCCTATTGAAGGGCCAGAAGCCCAGCTATGGAAAAATGGTGGCCACCCTAGGCAACCTCTGCTCTGGAACAGCCATGTTGCTATGGTTATATATGAAGCAATTACAAGGTGGGTATGAGGCAACTGAGTAACCTGTGTGCACATTTGCCTCCCTCCCCTATTTCCCTCCTCTCATCCCTCAAGGGCTACAGGCCGAAGGCTGAAAGTTGAAGAGTCCAAGCCCATCAACCTCTTCTCTCAGCTTGTGATGGTAAATTAAAATATTTGGATAAGCCGTGATACGGGGGCCATCTTTATTTACAAATGTGGGACCCGCTGGCCCACACATCAAAAGCCCTCCTCTTTTCATTCATCGCTGCCTGCATCACTCCTCTTGTCTTTCAAGCAGCTAAAGACATTATTTGATGTTCCACTTTGCCTTGTTTACATTAATTAAGGTGGTCAAATCCATCATGTGTGACTTTTTGTGTCTCCTTCCCCCTCTCCCCCGGAAGAGGCAGAAATGGTTCAGACAGGGGTGTTGGGGGATGGGGAGTGAGAGCTGGCAAGACACAAGCGTCATGCAGATGTTGGCTGCCCCTTCCCTGTGTCCCCTTTGCTCTCTGTCTTTTTTTTTTTTTTTTTGGTTCATTGGAAGAGAAAAGGTACACTTTTTCTCCAGAGTCATGTGAGCAGGCTGTGCCTGTCTTGATAATCCTTTGGAAGCAGAATGATGAATGATATTTGTGTAAGCAAAAAGATGAGGAAAAGGGATCTGGCACGTCGATATGAATAATAATAGCGATGATGATGATAATGATGATGATGAAGAAGAAGATAACAACAACAATAATAATAATAACACGTTTGAGTACTAAAGTGTTTGACATTCATTATAGCTGTCATCTTTACAATAGGTAGGTTAATATCCCCACCTTGTCAGTTGTGGGGGGAGTTAAAGGGTGCGAAATGGTAGCCACCTAGTGAGTCTTTGGCAAGATTTGAATTGGAGATTTCCTGATTCATAGCTCTGTCTCTTAGCCAAAACCCTATTCTAACTCTCAAAGACAAGACAAAGGAGTGTATAAAACAGGTTAGCTGTGTCTTCCACTATAGAAGGGCCAAACAGGAACCTTCACTACTCCCCACTCCCTGCCTCATGCTCTCTGTTTTTGTTAGTTGTGAGATGCAGCTTTGTCTTAGGCTCCCTCTACAAGGATTCGCTTTTGCGCCCGGTTCGGCGATTATGCGCATTATCGCAGACGCGCATTTACTCCTAATCCCTCTGCACGGGAGGCGGCGAGAGGCGGCGAAGCGCATTAATAGATGTCCAAAAAGCGCTTTACAAGAAGTTAATGCGCATAATCGCTTGTTCACACGGGGAAAATGCGCTTTAACGGCCGGAGCAAAATAAAACTCGCGATTTAACGCGCATTCGAAAATGCGCATTATCGGGGAGATAACGCGCCTCTACGCCCGATTTGCGCTCCATTCTTGTAGAGGTAAAAAATTTAATGAACCTTCAAAGCGCATTAAACCTCTCTTGTAGAGGCACCCTTAGAATGTCGGCTTTGGATCCACATTCATATCACATGTTTGACTTCTCAGTCATATCACATGTTCAAGAGTGCTGTCAGGCATTCAGCAATCCATGAGTGAGTCATGCTTTTGCTGTAATATTTGAAGGATAACAGGGAATGCACATATAGAAGTGGCGTCATCAGACGAGCGTTTTATTGCCCTCTCATTACTGGTCACTCATGGATTTTCGTGGGTCCTATTCACTACGTTATCTGTGTCCCGCATGCCTCCCGCCTTTCTAGCCTTCTTCAGCCAACAAAAAAAGACCCCGGTCAATCCAAATTATTTTTGAGACGAAAGTTGCCACTATCTCCTGCTGTGTGCAGGAGAAGCAGCATGATCAAAACCACCCACTGAATGGGACACATGCACGTTGTTTACTTCCTCTTTCGAAAGAGGAAGTAATGAGGGGACAAACACACAGGCAGAGAAGCAACGGTAAGGAAACATGATTCCCCCCCTCCCCCCTGCATGATGACATTCAAGGTGCAGAAAACAGTTTTGCCTTTGCCCTTTTTATTTTCTGAATATGGGTAGACTATCATTGGATACAACTCCAGACTGAGAGGTGGGTCTGCAATGAAGTAGACATGCACTTGCTTCACCACATGCTCAGGTCATTTTTAAGCTAAGCTGCAGTTTTACTCACAAGTCAATCCATGTTGCATCACAAAAACATTCTGAGAAAGGTGCACCTTATACTTCTAGAATTGTTCATAAAATTGTATATTTGCAACAGATAATAAAGGTGGATGAAATTGCAATCATAATTGCAGTCACACAAATCTAGTTTGTGTAACAGTTCTGAATTCTTACTTTATGAATGACCAATTCCGTTCCAGTGCTCTCAGCAAGATGCCAGCAGTGCTTGAATTATGGGAGAAAGGATAGCACCCCACCCCCCAAAGGTGATCTACAAGCCCCAACTCCTCCAGTTGTCCCCTTTAGCTTCCTAAAACAGTAAGCTAAAGGTGTTGCCACCAAAGGTAAAGGCTTCCTCTCCCCCCCACGTAATTTGAGTACTAAATGCCAATCTGGTGGCATTTTGGCATGAGCCTTAATAATTTCTGAAATTACTATAGTCTCTCCCCACTTCCCTCTTGTGTGTGTATGCACACACACACACACACACACTATACAAGATATTTAAATCCTTGTTCAATTTTAATTAAAAAACCAAGGTCAAGGGAGGCTGTCTTAGAAAACTATGTCACAAAATCAAATCATTTGCATTTTGTGGACAAAATCTAGAGCTTTTTCTGACGAGCGTTTTATTGCATACTCATGACTAGCCATTCACGGTTATTCACGGTGCATTTTGATGATGCAGCTTTCCTCCTGCGCATCTCCCACTCCTTCTGCTCTTTTTTCCATCACAAAAAGAAACCTCATCAAATCCAATTTTGGGGGGCTATAACGAAACTTGTCACCATTTCCTGCTGTTTGCAGGAGAAGCTGCGCGATAAAAACACCCACTGAATGGGCCATGTGGTCCTTGCTTGCTTCCTCTTTCTTCCCCTTGTGAAGAAAGAAGAAGCTGCTTGTCCCTATTGTGGGACAGAAGCAGGAGGCAAAGCGATGGTAGGGAAACGTGATCCCCCCCCACCCTGTCTGATGATCCTCCTGGTTGGTTGACTGGAAGTTCATGACTAAAGCTTAAATGGGTACTAGCTCCTCAACCGATTAACAGACAGAACTGAATTTATCTTTCATAAAGGATTTCAAGATTCTGACAGAGCAAAAACTGAGTTCCTGTAATTGTATGAATCATTATCAAATTCATCTTCATTATTTATTGTAAACATATTTTTATAAATAGTTCTAGAAGAATATATACACTTTCTTATCAACTGAATGTCTATTTTGCAATAGTTGGGTATTTTTCTCTTAGAATTCTCTCTTGGAATTTTCAAGTTTGCCCTCACTTCTTCCTGCTTTGTGTTTCAAGGGCCTGCCTGCTCTTTCCCCTTCCTCCTCTTTTTTCCATAATTCCAAGTCACGGAGCAGGAGGGAGGTGAGTAGAAGTAGTTACTTCATTTATCTGCAACGAGTTTGTTATGATTCTGTCCTCAACAGATAAACTGCACTTAGCAAAACTCTCACTCTCTGCTAATGGAAAGCACTTTTATCTAATAGCTACATATCGCCTAACACCAGGGGCTTTTAGTAACCTTCTCCTCTTCTCTCCCACACAAAGATTACTGCTCTTTCTTCCTTTGCTGGGGTGAGATATGATTCACAGGAAGTCTTCCTAACTTCCCAGCTGTGGTGTGGCTTTATGCCAAACTCTTTAAGGCCCAGGAAAGGGACAGGTGTGGAAAGAAAAGTATAGGGAGCCTTAAAGAAGAAAAAGAAAACAGCATATCCTCCTCTCTGAACGTTACCATGCTCTTCGAAAGACCCAGGACTATAATAGGCAAAGGAGAGCTTCAACTACACTAAGATGGTATTCATACAAGCAATAGACATAATTCCCTGAAAAACCTTATGTATTTAATTCCAGGTTCAGTCCCCTACCATTCACAGTTAAAGGATTTCTGGCAGCTGGACAACTACTGCTTCTCAGAGCTAACTACAGTGGGTTAAATAGATTTGTCAAACTTGGTACAAGAGCCAGTTCACACATGCTTTTATATCACTGGATGACTTGTATGAACTGCCATATTTATTTATTTATTTATTTATTTATTATTTCATTTCTATAACGCCCAGTAGCCAAGGCTCTCTGGGCAGTTCACAACAATTTATAAAAAAAAAAATACAAAAACTACAACATTATAATCATTATAATGAAATGTGGTCTAAAAAAATTTAAGATACAAAATATAGAACAGTTAAATACCTAAAAACTATTTAAACCTGGCTTGGTGTATTTCTGTCTGCCCATCAAAGGAGTATCATATTGGATATTTCTGTGTTCCTTTCTGTGTCCTGCAGTTTCAATAACCTAGATTCTAGCCTCTGATCCTCTCAATTTGAGCCCCATATACTCTCGCAGTAGGTGAAGGTTGAACATATACATGCTGATATAATTATTTCAGTATTATACCAAGGGCAACATTGAGAGCTTGTAGAGCACAGTGTTTAAAAGACTGGGTTACAAATCAGAAAGTATTGGGTTAGTATTATTATACCCATATTGCAGATGAGGGTCTGAATTTAGCTTAAGGGTCAAACTAGGCATGATGTTTGTTATATCATTAGCCATGGCATGGAAGATCTCTAACGAGAAATAGCTAATGTGGGGGATGGTCAAAATGGATTGGGACGATGGTGTGGGAGGAAGGGGGTTTAACCCTTTGCCCCACCATTGTGCTTATCAGAATTACACACACACACACACACACACACACACACACCCCTCAGTGTTTACTATTCACAATGGGAGGAAAACTTCCATTGGCACCCATCTTGCACACCAGGGCTAGCTATCTAACAGACAGAGAGCTGGTTTGCACAATCACAGCGAGGAAATTAAACCACGACATCTTATTTCCCCCATTGTGCATGCCGGTTGTATGCTGGCTGGATTTCTCTAATGACCCTCGCTGGTGCAGCTGGCCGTGTCATCCAAACCCTCAGCTAACCCAATAATAGCCCATGGGTTATTTAAGGGTTTCTCCCCTTCAAACAAACCATGCTGCCTGAGTTCAGACAGCAAACTGTGCCAGTGAGGGTAAGTATACCAATGGGCACATAACCAGCACAAGCAATGGAGTTAACAAGCTATGGCACAATTGTGCAAACCTGGTCGTAATGTCTGATTTGGCCCTTTGGCAAGCCTCTCGGTCTCAGCCATTCACCTATATTATGGGGATAATAATACTAACCTGCTTTAGAAGGTTATTGTAAAGATGACAAGAACATAATTTATGGATAGCAGTTTGAGCACTCTAGGGCTCCATATACATACTAAATATTTTTACATGTCTTTACTGTGTCATCACAAAGCTTTTGAAAGTGTGTTGCGTAATAGCATGGTAAATCCACGGTCAAGGGGTGAGCAAGATAAGCAACAAAGCCAGTAGATACCCAAGAATTCATTCACATGATCAAGCAATCATGCTGGGAGGATGTGGCAGGAAGGAACATATATGAAATGACCTGTGCTCTTGGTGAAATGCAACTCTTCAGCTCTTTATGTAATTATATTACCCAGAGACTTTCACTTGCTTTAGCCAATGTTGAATTAGTTGTGTGCTTAGCACAAGTGGCTTTCCCCTGCACGGCTGCTATGGGCTGAAACATTTATTGTGGCATAGGGACCTCCGCTGCTAAGAAATCTGTTTCTTGTTTTATTCAACTGAGTTCTATGGTGTGTACGACTTGCTTTGTGTTTGCATGCAAAGCTGCGAGCATTTTTTTCACAGTTTCTGCAAGACTAGAGCTCATCAGATGCATAGTGTTAAGATTATCCTAAATTGGCAGATGCATATATGCATAGATACAGATATAAGAAAGTGGTGGGCAGGAAGGAATGTTATTATGAAGTGAAGCCAGAAGGTCTAGCAATTCAAGAAATACCGTATTTCACCGAATCTAAGACGCCATCGATTCTAAAACGCACCTTAATTTTAGGGCCACCGTCAGGAAAAAAGCATTGCATCGATTGTAAGACGCACCCCTGCTGCCCTGATCCTCCCCGCCAGTGCCGCCCTGGTCTGTCAGCACCAGCGCCGGGGAGGCCGCTGCCAGCGAGGAACGGCCTTCCTCACTCACCTCCATTGCCGTCCTGGTCCTCGGCGCAAGCGCCGCTTGCAGCGGCCTCCCCTGCTCATCCACTGCCACCGCAGCCGTCGCCCCAGGCCAAGATCCGCCTCCCTCCCCCCTTCGCTGCCCCGTTGTGGGCGACCCTCCTCAGACCCCCGGCCAGGCGCTGCTTCCGTCATCGTCATCCCCTCAGTCCATCCAGGGGTGGGGTGGGGTGGGGTGGGGGAGACAGGCAACATTACGAAGGAGGAGGAGGAAGAAACGGAGGGGCTGAGGGGAAAGGCATCAACTGAGGGGAGGCCGCCGCCTCGTCGCCCGCTCCGCGCTGCACGTGGCAGCCGCTCCATTTCCTCACAAACAGCAGCACGCACACACACACAAAAGGAGGGCGGAGGCTGCACCAACCTCAGCAAAAGCGGCAGGGGCTCTTTTCAAAGGACGCTCGGGCGGGCAGGTTTGTTTCTATTTTGTAGTAACTCCTCGGGGAACGCGGCGTTACTGCAAAGTAGAAACAAACCTGCCCGCTGCAGCGCCTCTCCTCAGGGGCTCTTTTCCTTCGAGGTTGCTTATGCTGTGGTTGGTGCAACGAAGTGGAGGGAGGCAGATCTTGGCCCGGGGCAACCGCTGCTGTGGCAGTGGATGAGCCGGGGAGGCTGCTGCAAGTGGCGCTGGCGCCGAGAACCAGGGCGGCAATGGAGGTGAGTGGGGAAGGCCATTCCATGCTGGCAGCAGCCTCCCCGGCGCTGGCACTGGTGGACCAGGGCGGCGCGGACTGGGGCGGCACTGGAGAAATCTGGCGCTTCTTAGATGCCATCGATTCTAAGATGCACTCCATTTTTACAGACCTAAATATGGGGGGGGGGGGAGTGCGTCTTAGAATCGAGGAAATACGGTAAGTATATCCCATTACTATAAGGAGCACAAATGCAGATAAGTTCAAGCAGGAGAAGCGAGGCCATACCTTTTGGGAAAGTCCTCATCTCTGGAACATCTCTCTGCCACTTCTTGCACCCCCCCCCCGTGTCTCCTACCCCCACTGTGTCTCCCACCTACCCCCCCCCCCCCCATTGCTGTTACTACTGCTGTGGGACAGGCAATCTCCAGGGACACCTCTCCCACAATGCCTGGCTCTAAGGTAGGACTCCCTCTGAGCCAGGTATATGGGCCTGGTCAGCTCTCTGGAGAACTGCGCTGGCTGCTTTTTATGGCTGACATGGCTCTTCTAGGTATCTGGGATGGTGCTGAACAGTTGCAGATCAGCAGTGGGAGGGTATGATTTCTTGCAAGAAAGCCACAGGCCAGAGGGGATGCTTAACTGCAACCCCCATCCACAATCCTCTTCAGTGAGCTTCCCTCATGCTGCTTCTTCTGCTGTCTCTGGGCTGTCCCCAATCCCTAACATGAGGGTGGGTCCAGCCTCAGAGCAGAACATATCCCATATGAGAAAGGCAATGGTAAGGGATTTATAAGGGTTCCAATGGAAAGATTAGAGACAGTCTAATTTTGCCATTAGATCAGAAGTCTTCTAACTGCAAAAGGTAGCATGCATACTGGGGAGAGGAAGGAGTCGCAGTCTTTTTATAATTTTAGCCTTGAAGCAGTTAGTTGAATACCTCCTGGCATCAGTTTGTGAGGTGAGGCAATTTCTATGTTCAAATTGTGAAGTGCTATGTCTCTGCACCCAGAAACCAATTCTTTTAGGTGTGATGGCAGATAGCCCAACTGTCCAACTCAGTGGTGTAGTGGAGGGGGAACTTAGGGAAGAGCAGCTCTGGGACTTTTTTCAAAGCAGGAAGAATGATGTCAAGTGCTACAGTAATTGACAAATCCTCCTTCCTGTGGCGAGTGAATGAGGTGACAGCAAGGCTTTCATGTTTTACTATTGCTAGTGACAGATTAGTAGAGAGAAAGTCAGAGGAAAATATTCAAGCAGAGGCTGGGTAATCTTTCGTTTTCTTTGATGGGGTTCCTACTTCAAGCTGTACATTTAAATAATAACACTTCTTAAATAATAATAAGATTGTTTGCATTTCAAATTAAAAGCTAAAGATTGCATTTCAGCAGCCTGAATATGTTTTGTTAAAGCTCAATGTGTTTTACAAGTTGAACCTGTGCAGTCAGAAGTAAGCAACACTGAGTTCAATGGAGCTTTCATCCAAGTAAGTATACATGGGATTACACTTGTGTCCTGTAGTGGCTGATTTGTTTTGTTTTGGATGGCTGTGTTTTATGATGAAGTTTTTAACAGATGATGATGATGATGATGATGATGATGACATTTTTATCCCGCCCTTTAGCCGAGAAGGCTCCCAAGGCAGCTTACAAAGTTAACTTCTTAAGGCAGTGGCTTACAATCTAAAAAAATGGCACAAAAGGAAAGGGGATTAAGAGGGAGGAGGGGGGTAAGCAAACATAGACACTAGATTCTTAGTTGCAAACTTCAGCAGGTCATGGACACAGTGGAAGGGTTGCCGCTTCCTCTCCCTCTACCTATTATAGTCTCATACAGATCCAGGCCCAATGGAAGGATACCTTACTGCTGCATCCGCTTCCTCTGATGGCCCCAGCAGTGACAGTTGGTAGCAGGAGGCTAGGGGGCACAGCTGGATCTGGATCCAGGCATGATGGAGGAATTCCTGACTGCTACTTCCTTTTCCTCTCACAGTTTCAACAGTGACAGATGGTAGCAGGAGGGAAGGGGGCTCCCAGCTGGAGCTGGATCTAGGCAGGATGGAGAGGTGCCTGACTACTGCTGCTTCTTCCACTGATGGCCTCAGCAGCGACAATTGGTAGCAAGAGGGAAGGGGGCTCCCAGCTGGAGCTGGATCCAGGCATGATGGAGAGGTGCCTGACTACTGCTTCTTCTTCCTCTGATGGCTTAGCAGTGACAGTTCGTAGCAAGAGGGAAGGGGGCTCAGCTGGAGCTGGATCCAGGCATGATAAAATGTTAATTCCTTTGAGTATAAATAATAGAAACGTCATATATCTATATCTATCCTGGGGGTCTATGGATTCCCCTTGGGGGTGTTGCAACAGGGACTGTCATGAAGAACTCCTGCACACCAATATTTACAACTACACCATTGATCTGGCCTGCATGGAAGGCAGAAACATGTGGGAAGCATTTGATCTTTTCTATGAGTCTCTGTTTTTGTAAAGTCTCTGGTTCCTATGCCAAATTTGTAGCTGGCTTTCTAATTGTGCATAAACTCCTGCTGAGATGTTAGCTCTAAACTTGGAAACCTATATGTGAATTGTTTCTTAATGAATCCAATTGTGGGAGAAAGGATGGGGACCTCAATATTAGTAGGGAAGAGTCTAAGACTCCAATCCTGTGCATACTTGTTTAAAAGGTAAACTCCATTGTACTCAGTGGGATTTACTTTTCAGTAAGTATGCAGAGAATCAGGCTTTAAATTTCCCTCTTTTAGATTCTCAAAAAAGGCTTTCAGATATTAAAAGAAATAGAGGTAGATTCCCCTCTACACATACTTCAAGTACTGTATCCATGGCTGCTCCCACACTGGACAGGGTCCACTAGTCAAGGTACACGTTGGAGGGATCTTAGCATGTGACTCCTGACAGGATGCTTAAACTAGGGTTGGTGACAGGAAAGCAGTCTAGCATAGGGCATTTCAAAGAATTGAAGAACCGGTTCTTCAAGGAAAGGCAGGTGCTAAAAAGGCAGGGAATGCTGTTGAGTCCTGTGGGTATCTACAGTGGAAAATTACATCATCTTGACTTACTAGAGCCTCTTTGTGCATTATATTTTAGTAAGTGCCTGTAGCTTACATGTCAGAAACATGCATAGTGCATAAAACTGTTTTTTAAAGACGTGTTTTATTTAAATCCACCTGCAGGGAGCCCCCAATTGATTATGGCCTTTTATGGCGTGGACTTGTATTTGAAGACAAGGACACTGTGTGAAATGGTCTTAGTTGCTTGTATCCAGTAGGTCTGACACTGAGGTGGATGTTTAGATAAGGCTCACAGCCAGTGGGATGACAATAGAATGGGTTGCGAGCCAATCCAGATTTGAGAAGTCCCTGATGGGAGTATGGGAAGGGTCTTCTGTTTCTGGGGCCTCCTACAATGACTGAGGCCTATATTCCTGGGCCCCAAGGGCCTGAAGGTGCTGGCAGCAAATATTCAGCCAAAAGACACCCTGAAGTGAACCAGTATGTCGGTTGTGTCACCACACAGCTTGCCCATATGTTATTACTTATACATCATCCCTCTCTGAGTAATGGCCTGCAGGCTGAGGCAAAGCCAGCTTTTGTCAAGCATATATTTCAGCGGAGTTTAAATAAGCCCAGCGAGACGCGTGTCGCGTGAACTTTCCTCTCCCATCCGTCTGCTCAGAGCCGCCTGTGGAACAAAATGAATGGAGACTAGGGAGGCAGGGGGGAGGCGCTTTGAGCCTTCCTCACTCCCCTGGAAAATGAGCTAGTCTACTTTAACAATAAATGGTGACCAGTCCGAGAGCACACATGACCGGTCTAGTGAAGATTGAGCAAAGTAAGTTGAGCTTAATGAAGTCCTGCGTCTTCTGGACAGGAAAGGACGGGTGTTTTATAACTGTTTATTGGAGTTAATGGTAATAAATTCCTCACTTATGACGCATTAACTTTAATGTTTTCATTATGGGGTGATATAGGGCTTGCCTTTTAACATAGTAAATCATGTTGTCCCGATAGCATAGCGGGTTGAGCGGCTGACATAATGTTATGTTTGGAGGGAGAAGAGAAGAAACAAGAGAATGAGTTATATACATCATCAAAAAGATTTTGATTCCTCCCCTCCCCCAAACTGTTATCTTAAACTCTTTGGCAGTACTGGCAGACGTGCCAACAGGGCAAACAGATTAGAGCAGAACTTTAAGTTGGAGTTGCTTAGCCTTTTTGTGAAGGCCCTGTTTCCATAGCAACGTTCGAACTATTCTTGGTGCCAAAGCTTCTTTTCCTTTCTATTTTTCCTTCCTTCCTTTCCTCTGTGCTAAAGTGTGCAGCCTTAGCTAATGAACTGTGCAAATACATATTGAGATATAGAAGAGGGATTAGTTTTGAAATTAGCGATTTAGTGGAAGTTTTCAGAGCCAGTGACAACCAACCACCTTCTCTTTGAATGCCCTGCATCTTCCTTTCCTTCCTCTCCCTCTTCCCCTCCATTCTCTATTTTGTGTCACAAAGTTGGTTTAAATTTTGAGCATGCATTTGAATTTCTCAAACAGAAACAACAGAAAACAGCAGAAATTTTAAAATGTAACACATCTGGATAAAAATCAACAAAACATGTTTTGTGTTCTGTTCATATGGCCTTAAGAAAATAGAATCTCACTATGGAAACTTCCAAAGGCTAGTGCACACCTGAGGTCACTCAGGCACTAGGGCAGAATGTACCTAATGTCCAGAACAAGATAAGTGTGAGGCTACAGAATGTAGATTGACTTGACTAGTTCAAAATGCGTCAATAATTTGGCCAGGGAATCACTGTCAACTTCCAGCCTTCATTGAACCTGGACTAATTGAATGGTCATAGACTGAAGGCTGCCCATCTCTCTGTTGTCCTTCCAGGAAGCATGGATAAACCCAGCCAGCAACCCCTCCACTTTCTCCATGATTCTTAAACTGGTTAACATTAACTTTGTGTACAGAAGAATATGGCCCATCAGGGTCTAGTTGCTATATCAGTTGTAAATGGTAACACATTTAGAGGAAGGAAAGATTAACTTGTCATAATTCATGCTGCTGCATTCTTGGTTTCTCTGGTTGTACTTTCAAAGTTAAAGATTCTTTTTCCACAATTGTGAATTACTGTAGGCAATGTGCCCCATTTTGGACACAATCTGCAAGGAAGGTCTTCTGTGCAGACCTTGTAATTAATTGGTCCTGTTGAAGTGCACAGCATGGGTCTTGTATTCATTTCAGGGAAGTGGTGTCGTTTATTTTTTTCGTGCAAATTAATTCCTTCTGAATTTGTAAGCTCCTAAAATGAATTCCTGGGGTTGGATGCAGCCATATACTTACAGTAGGCCCATTAAAATCTGTGGGACTTAAGTTAATTATATGAACTTGCCCCATTAATTTCAGAGGGTCTATCCTAGTAGGACTAAGTCTGGATCCAACTTAGACTTGTACATAAACAAATTATACCAGAAAATTGTTGCACAAAGTGATGATCCTGAAAGAATTATGTAAAATGCCATTTTTGTGAGGGCCTTCTGGACCCGTTGCTACTGCCGGTTGGGCTTTTACCAAGCAGCTTGTCTCCAGAACTGAGTGATATCTTTATTGCAGACCTGTCCTCTCGGGACCCACATCTTCTGGACAGGTTTTGTGTTTCTTAAGGCCTTTCTGTGCAATATGGGGGTGGGATTCGGGAACTTATAAATTATTGTATGGAATCCAGATGTTTTCCTGCTATAACAGCACTTCTGATGCAAATATACCTTAGAATCCAATGTGTGATATTTGGGGAGTTTATACTTTTTTCTTCACAGAAAGTTGTCATTGCTATTATTGCCATGTGAAATGTAGTTGAGCAAAACTAGAGACTCCTGATCAATTCTCCTTTGACATGAATAGTGATAGGCAAGACAGCTCTACCCAATAGGGGTGTGCACGGACCCCCCGGATCGGATCGGGACCCAGATCGGGACCTCCAATTTTGTCACGGATTGGATCGGACAAAATCGGAGGCCCCCTGGACCGGATCGAGTCCGATCCCGATCCAAAAATCAGAAATTTTTGGATCGGCCGCCATTTTTTCCCCCATAGACTTGCATTGCAATGCAAGTCTATGAGGAAAAAATGGCGGTGGGTGGGTGAGGGCGGGGGCCTAACTCCCTCCACCCCAGGGCCGTCTGCTGTGGATGACCCCTGGGGGGTAAGCCCTCTCCCCCCTGCCACTGCTTACCTTACAGGGACGTCCGCTCCTGTCCGGCGCCGACTGCTACTGCAAGCAGGCTTCGCGGCCTGCTCCAGGGTGGCGCGCCGGGTGATGTCATGCCGGGTGACGCCGCGCGCCCCCCTCCCCTCCCCCCGTCCCCTAGGGAAGCCTTACAGGGATGTCCGCTCTCGTCCGGCGCCGGCTGCTACTGCGAGCGGGCTTCGCGGCCTGCTCCAGAGTGGCATGCCAGGTGATGTCATGCCGGGTGATGCCGCGCGCCCCCCCTCCCCTCCCCCCGTCCCCTAGGGAAGCCCTGCTAGGGAAGCTCCCCCCCACTGTCCACTTCCATCGGCGGGCACCCGCTGGCGCCCGCCAATGGAAGTGCCAGTGGGCGCCAGCGGGCGCCCGCCGATCCGCCAATCCATCCGAACCGGATCGGAACCTTTTTGGATCGGTTCGAATTGGATCGGCCGATCCAGCGGTGAGATCGGAAATCGGATAATTTATCCGATTTCCCCCTGGATCGGATTCGGATCATGGATCGAATCCGATCCAGTGCACATCCCTACTACCCAACCCCTCTCATAATTTTTCAGAATGCTAAAGAATATCCCCAGCTGTGGGAAGAATAAATTTATTTACTGAACTACAACATTTATATGCTGTACTATAAGCCCAAACGGACTATCAAAGCTGCTTACAACATAAACTTAACAATAAAAATTAATAGCAATTAAAGCAATAAAACATCAAGCCAATTCCAGTAATACTACAAATGTAGAAGAAACCAACCTCTCGCTCCCTCCAGTCATTCAAAACATGAGCTGACTATGGGGCAGCGGTAGGGATATACAGATTTTGTTAAATTTATTCTGTCTGTATTTTGCAGATTGTCAGGCATCTTTCGTTCTGTCATCCGCTCATTGATGGAATCGGATTTCCCCCCCAATTTCCCCCACTTACATTTGTGTTGGAAAGTTCACACTTGCTCAAATGTACGTTTCCAAAAATGTGCAAATCCTCCCAAAATACACATTTTCAGCTATGGGGGAAATGTGCATTTTTGATTGGTGGGCTTTTTGTTTGTGTTTTGGTACAGTTCAATTTACATACAAGTCAAGAACCAGCCCGCAGAATCCATGAAACTCAGAAAAAGCCGGTTTGCTATGAAATCCGAACTCATTTAAACCCATTGCATATTTCTCCAGCATCCCACGGCAGAGATATGTGTGTTGGGTTTGGATATAGGAAACCCTGGTTCAGGTCTTAGTAAATGAGTAAAACTCATTTGGACCCGTTTCTTCAACAGCAGGTTACCACCAAACAGCAGTAATGCAGCAACTACATTTCAAGTGGAGAAGAAGAGGGCAGACAGGCAAATGGGCTGCACCTCCCACCCTGCAGCCTCTTCCCCTGTTGCTTTTTTAGTCTCTGAGATTAGAAATGAGCCCAGATGGAGTGGGGTGGGTGGGAAGGGAGGGAGGGAGGGAGGGATTGTAAGGAAAAAGTGGTGGGTAGAAGAAGAGTTCAACACCCCATCCTGCAGGCTGCTAGTCCTGTGGAAATTACTCCACTCCCAACATTTTACTGCTGCTTGGTGGTAATGTTTGAAGGTTTGCCTGCCATCATCACTTGTAGTTCCACCCCTAGACTAATATATCTAGCGTGGTCAGGTGTCCTGCTTTTCAGAGGACAGTCCCCTATTTAAAAGTGTCCTCTATTTAAGGGTCTGTGTAGTCTAAGTCCAGTTTAAATAAAAACAATCATAAGGGCAAGCAGAGGGGTAGAAGTTGCCCATCAGTTGTTAGCACCTGGACAGCAGGCCGAACAGGCACATAGGTCACCCAATCACCATCTTCCCTACTAAAGTAATGTGTATTTCTATTTTAATTATAGTAATTATTTCTGAATTTGCTTCTGTACATATAAATTATCATAGGCACATTTTATGTAAATCTTTGTCCTCTTTTTTGATGATGCATCTTTCCTTTTTGTGTGATGTGTAAGTGCCCCCCCCAAATTTATGTCACAGGACTATTGTGAGGCTAGAATTAAGGAACTCTATGCATGCTAGTCAGACTATGTCAAGCAAAGAGCATGGTTTAATGTAAAGTGCACAAACAATTTCAGCAGACTCAATGAAGCTCATATTAAACCAAAAGCAAGTGCTGTGTGCATTATTTTTAACACTTGAAGGCAATAGTGAAATTTATGCACCCACTTTTTTGTGCAACTACAGGTTCACCAGCTGGCAGGGGCACCAGGAACACATTGTAATGGTTGCCAGAGGAGACCAAAAAAAAGGCCAAAGGCCATCCCAGCCTAGCTCTGCTTTTGGAAATGTGTATATAGCTTCCTAAGTGGTCAATTAAGCACCTTGATTCAAAACGAGAAAAAAAAGGAAGTGATACCCTAAAACAGGCATGAGGAACCTATGGCCCTACAAATGTTGTTGGACTACAACTCCCATCATCCCTGGCCATTGGCCATGCTGTGTCTGCCCATTCCAAAGACTCAGGGCTGAACTACATAATCTGTTAAATACGTAGTGTGTTGATGAACCTAATTTTCTGTTTAACCTTTAAGTAAGCATGTGGGACCCTGATTGAAATCAAGACTAGCATGTACGGGTAGGGTGGGTTTAAAGCTTCCTACCCAGATGCTCTCCCCCCTGCTAAATTCACCCCCTTGCATGGGGACAAAATGAGGGGGGCTTTATTTGTACCAATTGAGGGTAGGAGGATTTAGCGAGGAAGCAACTGGATGGGAAGGTTTCCTTATACTTGCCCCAATCCAGATCGGTGCCCCATGTTCTTACTTGAATGTAAAAAAGAATGTTAAGGTGATCTGCATGCTGCACACTTAATACAGTGGCTCAATTCAGACGACACGTTAATCAACTGAGAGGACTTAACCCACTGACAATGTGTTAAAAAGACAGCCTCAATTCAGATGACACGCTGCAGCAGGGGATGCAAAGTTAAGTTAACCACCCTGGTGGTTAATAACGTACTCAGTTCTGACTAACAGCCTGGCCGCCATTTTCCCCGCTTACCGAACTCCAGCAGTCCTCCAGCAGGTATCCCAGCAAGCATTGCAGCTGAAAACCATGGGCGCTGCCATCTTAGATGATGCAGGACACGCCTCCCAAACCCCATTGGCTGCCTCAGTCACTGGGTGGAACTCAGCAGCTTCGGGCAAAGAGTCTGCCAGGAGCAACGGCAGCACCAATACAACACCCACACCCCGCACCGAGCAGAGCAATCCCAACGTTGACACCCACGCCCCAGGGAGCCTCCCACCACCCTCCCCACAAGGGGAACCTGGCAGTCGCCAGGAAGACCCATGGCCCCCAGCCCCCTCCTAGAGCGTCCCTCGCACGCACAGGAAAGAAGGCAAGAGCGGGGTGGTTGGAAAACTTTATTCAGCAGGGAAGGCAGACATGGGCAAGATGGCACATGGGCACCAGTATGCCAGGGCTGAGCCCACAGAAAGGACAGGCGCCTCCGGGAAGGGAGGAGGAGGCTGGAAGGCACAGCGGTGAAGAGTGGATGGCCGAGGCCACACCCCCAGGGAGCCATGCACGGAACATGCCAAGGGGACGAGGCGGAGAGAGGCGGCATGCCAGGGAGAGAAGCCAGTCCACAGATGGGAGTACATAGGCGACGCTCACACGGGGTCAGGGTAGCGCTGCCAGATCCAGGCACTGATGCTCTCATGCACCTGGAACGCCTCCGCACGGGTGCGACGCTCCCCAATGGGATTCTCCGGCCCCGGCAAAGGCTCGATGTCATGGCCATCCACAGGGATGGCGTCGGCGTCCTCGCCCTCCCGAGGGAGGTCGGGGTGCTCAGCCAGTAACGTGTCCCCACGGGACTCGCAGATGTTGTGCAGGATGCAGCAGCACACCATCACGTCCGGAATGATGTCGGCCTGCAAGTCCAACAAGCTGAACAGGGAGCGCCAGCGCTCCTTCAGATGCCCAAAGGCACGCTCCACGGGCAGGCGGGCACGGCAAAGGTAGCAGTTGTATTTATGCTGCACGTTGGTGCGCGGGTAGCGATATGGGGCCATCAGCCACGGCTGCAGGGCGAAGGCCTGGTCGGCTAGGAGGAGCGGACCCACCTCACGGCCACACACGGAAGCGGGACCAGACTTCAGGAAGCACCCCGATGTCAGCTTGGCAGCCAGGGGGGAGTTCCAGAAGACAGCTGTGTCGTGGCTCCGCCCAGACACGCCCGCATACACGTCCAGGAAGCGGCCCTTGGCATCCACAACCGCCTGTAGAACCATGCTGTAGAAATGCTTGCAGTTGAAGTACTCCTCGCCACGGGAGGGCGGGGCCAGGATGCGCACATGGGTCGAGTCCATCGCCCCCACCGCTCATGGGAAGCCCAGGGCACAGAAGCCACGCATGTTTTCCTTCTCGTCCCCACCTGAATGACGTTGGCCAGGTACAGCTCGTTCAGCACACTCACCGTCTCACGGAAGATCTCGCACGCGGTAGACACGCCCACCCCGAAGATGGTCGACGGGCAAGTAGCCCATGTTGAACGCCAGCCTGTACAGTGTGAGGCCGAGCTGACGGGAGACTGGAATACATCTGCGCATATTTGTACATTCCCGCTGTAGGACAGGGGTCACCTCGGCCACCAATACCTTGAACGTCGCGCGAGACATGCGGAAGCTCCCATGGAAGCGCTCGTCGTCCAAGGCCTCCAAGTCCTGCATCTCATGCCACACGGCGTCCGTCCGGGGGAGCACCCAGTGGCGCATGCTCTCACGCTCAGCAAGAAGCTCGGCCGACGTCGAAAGGGGAGGGGCGCAGTGCAGGGTTCCCTCGGCCGCGCCTTCGGCCAACTTCTCCACCAGCAACGTGGAGGCTGCACGGGGATGAACCAGTGGCAGGACGGTGACCCGGAGACAAGGCACAGCCTCCGTCGCCCCGAGCGGCCAGCGGAAGGTCTCCGTCCCGAACACTGGCTTCGCGGGCATGGCCCCACACTAGCCGGTGTAGGCGGGCACGGAATAGGTCCTCCTCGTTGGCATCGCCCTGGTTTTGCGTGGCCGCCTGCATCGCTCCCTGCAAGCAGGCCGTCGCGAGCTCCCTCCGGGACATTCTCGGAAATGCCGGGCGGGCCAGAGAGGGGGCGGGCAGGACGGGAGGAGCGGTGGGCGAGGCGGAGCAGGAGGGAGGTGGGGCTAGAGGTGGAGCATGGGACCGTCCACATCATTAGCGTGGGAATGGGAGGGCAGGAGGATTTGTTTAGGCTAAAGCGCACCTGCAAGGCTGAGGGGAGTGACAGGAAGTGGCCAGAGTGGGGCGCGTGATGGGGAATCGGCAGAGCGGGCCATTACTATGCTGCGACTAGGGGGGATGGGCGTAAGCCTCCAAGCTGCCACATAACCCTACGGCTGGCCGTGGTTCGGACGGCGATAGCGCCGGACGCTTCGTTCCAGACGTCGAATGGGACGTATTATTTCTCCCAGGGCCACCTCCAGAGCGTGTAGACTGCGTGCCTTTTGGGCCCTCCGCCTTCTACAGATGGCACGGCAGAGGGAGCTCAGTTTCCCTGGGAGGCGAGAACAGAAGGGGGGAGAGGAGGGGGAGAGCCATCAGTGACACGGAGGCCACACTAACACCAATGCATACCATCCAACAGCCCAGTTACCAACCTCCGTGCCGAAGGGCCCTTCAGCATTGGACAATGCGCCCTGCTTGGTGACCGTTGGACCTGTAGGGTGTTGCCATCACGCCTGGTTCTGGCTGCAATGAGGGGAGATAGGGCCGGGAACGAGCAGTATACAGCGTGTGCAACATTGTTGCATTGGGATGCTGATGGACATAGCCTTGAGCGTCTAGACCGGGCTGAGGGAGGCGGCGGCCAGAGAGGTGCGTATCTAACGGGGTCCTATCGCGTATAGGGGTGCGGGAGAGTATACAACTGCACGTCCCTATGGTTCTATGGGGGATGGGTCTAGGGGCTCGTAGGACGACCTCGCCTTAGGCCATGTCGTCCTGAGTGGGCCTTTCCACCCCCTCCTCCTCCTCCTCCTCCTCCCCCTCCTCTGCCTCCTTGCCCCCCTCCTCCTCTCCCTCGTCGTCGGTGTCTGGTGGGATGGCGCGCCCCCTCTTTGGGCGGCCGCCTATGCTCCGGTGCACGTGTCCTCTGGCTGCCCCCCCCCTGCCTTCCCTGAGGCACCTGCTGCTGATGCCGCCGACCGTGGGGCCCGATACGGTGTGGCCATCGGTGGGGGCATGTACTGCTGTTGCTGCGGCGGCACCATGTATCCATATGGCCCCATGTAGGCCGCAGGCTGCGGTGGCCCATGGTAGGCTCCACAGAAGGATTGGGTGAGCTCCCTGAGCACCTCGGTTTGGCTGTCGATGGCTGCTGTCCGCTGCCGCATGCCTCGGTCGATGATGGCATCGGTGGCGGCCATGGCCTCGGTCATGCCAGTGACATGGCACTCCAGACCTATACACACATCCCTCCCTGCCTCCCATGTGGCTTGGGCGCACTCCTCCACGGCTTGTGCGGCTGTGTGTGTGGCCCACACAGTGAGGACGCGCTCCTTGGTGCGCCTGGCCTCCTCCTCAGCCGCCATGCCTGTGAACAGGCCGTGGATGCGCTCCCCAGTTGTCTCCGTGACGGAGACCAACTCCCTCGCCACCTGCAGCCGGTCTGCCCTGCGCCTGTTGCGCATACGCACACACCTCTGCGCGTTGGTCAGGGGACGGGCTTCTTCGGCCTCGACCTCACCGTGCTCGCCTACGTGCGGTGGCGGCTCCTCTAGGGGGGACCCTCCCTCCATCGGCTCGTCCTCCGGCTGTGAGGACCCCTCGATCTCCCGCTCCAGCACGGCCTCCCTGGCCTTGAGCTCCACTTCCGATGGCGCCTCCGCCTCCATCGCCTCCATCTCCACGTACATTTCGTCGGAGGCCTGCGTATCAATATGCAGCAGCTCTTCCTGGGACGGCGACAGTTCAGGCTCGAGCACATCGCCCACCTGTTGTTCCACGAGCAGATCCATTTCGTCCTGTTCCTCCTGGGACACAGGCCCCGTCTCCGTCACGACATCCAGGATCCCATGCGGTATTCCCTGCACCATAGTTGCGTGTTTCGAGGACCCTAGCCGCATGCGTGGCACTGGCACTGGCCGTGCCACTCGCCCTACGGTGGCAGCCACGCTCCCCTTCGCGAGAGTGTCCCGCGTACGGGACGGCCCTGGCTCATCCTCTCCCTGCTGGGTCTCTGGCACCAAGGGGGCAGGTGCGGGGTCCTCTACCTGCATGTCCGCACAGATGAGGCGTAGGAAGGCCGTGGGGCTGCTGCTGCTGGAGGAGGCTGGCGTGGGGGAGATGCTCCTTGAGGCGGTGGCTGTCCTGGGCGGCACGGGTGGTGGCCTCGCAAGCACCGATGGACTTTGGGATGCTGCGGGCCGGCTCATCGGCCTCGCCTTGGCCGGCCATGCTTCAGCTGATGCCCTTGCAGCTTTCTTAGCAGGGGGTGCGGATGATGCCCTCACAACTTTCTTGGCAGGGGGTGCAGATGATGGTTTCGGGGCTGCCTTGGCAGGAGGAGCGGATGATGCCCTCGCAACTTTCTTGGCAGGGGGTGCGGATGATGGTTTCGGGGCTGCCTTGGCAGGAGGAGCGGATGATGCCCTCGCAACTTTCTTGGCAGGGGGTGCGGATGATGGTTTCGGGGCTGCCTTGGCAGGAGGAGTGGATAATGCCCTCGCAACTTTCTTGGCAGGGGGTGCGGATGCTGCTTTTGGGGCTGCCTTGGCAGGAGGAGCGGATGATGGTTTCGGGGCTGCCTTGGCGGGGGGTGTTGGCCGTGGGTTGACCGGCCTTGCCGGGGGCTCCTGTGTCTATGCGGTGGGGCCCTCTTCCCGTTGCGCCCCTTGGTCCAGCCGTGCTCGTTGACGAGTGCGTGGGGGCTTGTTGGTGGCAACCTTGCTGCCCGCCGTGTGCCCCGGGACGACGTTGTGACGCTCCAACA
Source organism: Anniella stebbinsi (assembly GCA_029215795.1). Lineage (NCBI taxonomy): Eukaryota > Metazoa > Chordata > Lepidosauria > Squamata > Anniellidae > Anniella > Anniella stebbinsi. The sequence goes on from JARDYH010000008.1 coordinate 42,082,834, forward strand.
GCAGGCGTGACAGTTCGTCATAGAAGGGCATGGTGCATGGCTGGGCGCCAGTTCTTTTATTGTGAGTGACAACCTCCTTGAACTTCCTCTTGTGTCTGTGGAGCTTGTCCTTGCATTGCTTTCCATTGCGGTCGTATCCCCGTTCCTGCATTTTCTCGGCTAGCAATGGGTAGAGTTTATCGTGCCTGGCAGTGGCCATGATCCTCCTGGCTTCCGGGCTCCCCCAGAGCTCTATGAAGTGGCCGATTTCCTCCTCGGACCAGTGCAGCGCTCTGCATCTTTCCTGGGGGTCCTGGCTGCTCCCCTCTTCAGGGGATTGTGAGCTGGTGTTCTTGTCCGGATTGTCCCTTGGCCCCTCTGCCTCTGGCTCCATGTTGCCAATGGGTGTCTGGTTCAGTGGTGAGGGTGGTGGGGGCCTTGGGCTGCCTTTCCCAGTCCCATGTGGATGTGTGTCAGTGGGTGCTGGTGGGCTCTAGTGCCTGCTGTGAATGTACCCTGTGCGTAGGCGTTGCTGTCTGTGGTGGCCGGGGCCTCTTCGTGTCCTTGGGATTGTTGTGCATGCCTTCGTTGGTTTTCCACAACATCCGCAGGAGGCTGGCTGTCGCCCACGGGCACCAATTGCCTAGGCATTTCTAGCGTCTTGGGGATAGGCTTCGCCTACGCTCGCTGTCCAGCCGTGTTGGGTGAATGGGGGGGCGGGAGCTAGCTGGACACTGCTTCCCCTGCTCTCGTCCTTCTGGGTGATGCGAGGGTGGGGGTGGCGTTGCAGTGGGGGTCACCTCTGGATGGGGTGTCATCCTCCCTGTTGGTGTGGGGGTGCTGCCCCTTGTTCCTGGGCGCCTGGGGTTGTTGCTTGCTCCGTCTCCCCCTCCCCCCCCTTTGCCTTGGCTCCGTTCTGGTGTGCTTCCCTGGCCGTTTGGGTAGCTGACTGGGCACCCTGCGTGAGTGCTTGCAGGAGCCGGCTCCTTTTTGAGCTCCGTGCGGGCTGCCTGGTGGGGGAGGCAGGTGTCCTGGTTGCTATGGCGGCGAAACCAGCGATCTGTTTCATCCACGCCTGAGCTCCCGCCCGCTTTCTGCTGCTCTTGCCGCTCTCCTCTATGGTCTTTTGTATTAACGTACTCACCTCGATTGTTTAACCCACGCACTCTATGGTCTTTTGTGTTAACGTACTCACCTCGATTGTTTAACCCACGCACCTCTAGGGGCTGAATTCGGACAACACGTTAGTCAATTGACTAACTTTTAATCAACTCGCAAGTGAGTTGTTTAACTCTGTTGTTTAAAACCACGACTTAAACAACTGTGGGTTGGTTAACCGTTGTGTGGCTGAATTCGGACGACACGTTGGGTTAACCCACTGACGGTTGTTTAGCGTAACACCCGTTGGTTAACTTGTCGTCCAAATTGAGCCAGTGTGTAGCTTAATCCTCAGTAGAATTCCATAGCCCACTTCAGAGAACTACAGAAAGAATGACTACTATGATGCAGAATATTGTAGACTGTAATACCTGCCTGACCCTGCAGCTTCTCTGTATTGCCATGTAGGTTGCCAGGCAATTAGTACAGACCGTAAATGAGTGATATGTGGCATCTTGGGATCAGATGCATTGAATCTGCATAACAAAGCTCTAGAAAATACTTTTGTTTTTTATAATTTATTGGGAAATGTTTTGAGGGTCTTTTTCTGGGTCGAAATAGTAGTGTATACATTTTAAAAATAAAATAGGAAAAGCTCAATTTGAACCTGACCTTAGAAATACAAAATATCAAGACCTTGCAATAAATCCATCACTTGAATAACTCTTTCTTATATGATTTGCTGCCATTGATTGTCATCCCAGCATTGACTCAATGTAGTTAACTTCCTGTTGATGCCCACACTTTCTGAATTTCTGCTTACTAGCTTCTTACAAAAATGTCCACATAAAATATTTCTGCCTGATCCCTTCTCATACACTTTTCTTATTTACTCCAGTGAACAATGCAATAAAATTAACTTTATGTAGGATCAATTTGAGGTGATCCATAAGCTGACAATTGTATTACATTTCTCTCCTGCCTCCTGCTATGTTTTTCTTTGAAATATTTCCTTATCATGTCCTCTCCTGTCCATAATCTCAAGGTATTGAAAAGTTGCAGTAGTAAGTAAAGGAACTGTAACAACATCTGAAATGTTTTTTTCAGGGCATGCAGCTGAAATATAATGCTATATAAGATGATAAAGCAAGCCATGTTACAACTGATTGAAGTAACAAACTGTAGATAGGAAATTGTTGAGCATTTGATTAAAGTGTGTGAGAACATTAAAATCAGCCTCCTTAGTGGAGTATTTGAATGTAACCTAAGTAATGGATAAAGCAAGGTTAATAAGAGTGGTGAAAACACAATCAGACTGGGGTCACTAGACATGATGGTGACATACCTATGTGTGTCACGAATCAGGTCACCACCAACTCCCTGTAAAGTGAAGAGGATGAGAGTTTGACTGTAGAGTTGGGGGAACTAACGCTTCTCATGACCATACTTTCTCCCCCCAAACAATCTTGTTTAGCTGGTGTTCTCCAAGTTGGCTTTTAGGATCGGAAGTAACCTCCCACTACCCACTCAGACCATACTTTAAATCTCCCCTCACTCTCTGTTTTATATAGATTCAGCATGGCCAGAGTTGTATCATTTCATTGTCAGATCCAGTTACACACTCTGAAAAACTCCAAAAGGATTTCTCTAAATTGGGTAAATCAGAAATAAGATTATGGTAGATGAGACTGGGGATAGGTGAATAAGTGATGTTTGAGCTCGCCAAAGTTCTCCAAACACCTGGATCCAGAACTGTCACTTGAAGCACAGGTGAACTCAGTGGCAAGGAGCACCTTTTATCAGCTTAGGTTGATATACCAACTGCGCCCTTATCTGGACAGAGAGCCTAGCTACAGTTATCCATGCTCTGATAACCTCTCATCTGGATTACTGCAATGCGTTATATGTGGGGCTGCCTTTGAAAATGGTCTGGAAACTTCAGCTAGTACAAGACAGGGCAGCCAGACTGTTAACGGGGACTGGCCAACGAGACCATATTATGCCAGTCCTTTTCCAGCTTCACTGGCTGCCGGTCCAGGTCCAGGCTCAAATCAAAGTGCTAGTATTAACATTCAAAGCCCTGAACGACTTGGGGCCAGGTTATCTGAAGGAATGCCTCCTCCCATATGTACCTGCCCATACACTAAGATCATCCTCGGGGGTTCTTCTCCGTGAGCCCCTGCCAAAGGAAGTGAGGCAGGTGGCTACCAGGAGGAGGGCCTTCTCTGTTGTGGCACCCCGGCTGTGGAATGAGCTCCCTAGAGAGGTTCGCCTAGCACCTACATTATACTCTTTTAGATGCCAGGTGAAGACCTTTTTATTTTCTCAGTATTTTAACAGTTTATCAGTTTAATTTTTAACTTTGCTATTTTAAATCTGTATTTTAAATTGGTATTCATTTTGCATTGCTGCTTGGTTTTATCCTGCCTGTGTTCTTATATTGTATTTTTATACTGTTTATATTTTGAATGGTTTTTATGGTTTAAATTTTTGTAAACCACCCAGAGAGCTTCGGCTATTGGACGGGATAAAAACGCTATCAAGCCATCAAACAATCATAAAGTTTGCTGCTCAGCTCCCCTCAATTTACACTCACATTTGCAATCGCTGTTCATTTTACAGACATGGGAAAATTGAGCAAAATGAACAGCTATCAAATTGAAAGTTGCTGAAATAATTCTGAAATTTGTGCAAATTTCCCCCATAAACTAAAGCTTGGGTGATTTAAAATGTGTGCATTTTTAAAAAATGGTGTGCATTTTAAGAAAACATTGTGCATTTTGAGAAAGTTTGCGCATTTTGAGAAATTGCGCATTTTTCAAATACACATTTTTGTGAACATTCTTGGAGAAAATGTACTTCTGTTTATGTTCATGATTGTGAACAGGATATTTCCGAGTGATTTGTGAACTGAAATGAAATTCTCATGTATCCCTAGATGAGACTTGTTATAAGTAGGTGTATATTTGGATCCTTTGGGGATGTTTTTGGATCCAGCATTGTTTGTGGATGTCTAGGTCTCAGGAGTGGAAAGGAGGGCTTTCTAAAAGCTTTGGCTAGTATTCCAGTTTTGCTGTTTCATAGATATAAGAGATTTGGCCACAAATAGTGGGACTCAGGTGACATCTGGATTACATAACTGTAAAGCACTCTTGTGGAGTTTCCTTTGGAGATTCCTCTGAAATTCTTTTGGTCCAAAATGCCTTTGCCATAGTTTTGGCAGGGGGGCAGGGCTTGGAGCATACACTTCCAATTTTATACCCACAAGCTTCCAGTTGGTTTCTGGATCTAACAAAGTGCTGCCTTTGACCTTTTAAGGCCGCAAACCATGGTTGGGAAACCCTTTTTAGCTAAGGACTGCATTTCCTCATGACTAACCTTCTAAAGGCTGCATGCTAGCAGTGGGCAGGGCCATAGCAAAGCAATGGGTAGGGCCAGCTCTCTCTGTGGCCCTTTCCACACCAGGCAGTTTGCTCAGGATGGACCCCGGCTGCTCCCTGTGCAGCCGCATGACACATAGGGAGTAGCAGGGGAGGAGGGGCGGGCACGGGATTTTTCCTGGTTCCCTGGAACCAGAAAAATCCCAATTCTTCCGCGGTCCTGGGAAGTTCCCGGGACCGCGGAAGAATGTGGCCGGCCTGCCCTGGTGCAGCCACACTTACTCATGAGTAAGCACGGCTGCACTGATGGCCATGGAGCCACACCACGCAGCTCCAAAGCCATCAGGATAGGGGGTGGCAGCAGTTTTGCCACCCCCAGGAGGGCAGGGAGGGGGGTGCAGGCCCACAGGATGGGTTTTTTTTTTTTAAGGACTCACCTTTTGCGCACGAGCGCTCGTACGCTCTTCTCCGATCTAAAAACAAAAAAATGGCTGCCATGAGTTGTGATGGCCCGGGAGAAGCCTGGGCTGTAGCATTTGTGATGCGGCTTGAGTGCGCCGAACCTGGAAATGGCTACTTCCAGGCTTGCCCGCTCCCCATCCTCTCCACCCCTATGGTGTGGAAAGGGCCTGTGTCTAATGCACGCATCCACGCTCACACCCATTTGTACACATCCATCCATACTCTTACACATATGTATACAATATTCTTGCACAGAACATGCACATTCTTAAGTTCTTCCCATGCAGCAATTAGGTTTGAGCCCAATTGCCCTGCGGTGGGGTGCAATGGTGAGGGAGAAGTTGCAGTGCACAGGGAGGATTAACACTTCTCTCTGAAACTGCTTCTCCACGCTGCAATTAGATTATTTGAAAATCCCCCATTGGCTGTAATGGGAGGCTTTTTTTTTCCCCAAGTATAATTTTCATGTGGGGGATGATGGAGGGGAAGGATAATTCTGCCCTCCCCAGCTGCAGTCCCCCCCCACAAATCACTTCTGTAACAATTGAGCTTTTAAAAAGCCTCCCATTGGAAGCTTTTGAAATCTAATTACTGCACAGGATTTGGGGGAGGGGGGAACTTAGTATGCAGGGAAGGGAGGGTTAATCTTAATGCCACAGCTGCCCCCCCCCCCCCCAATCCCATACGCACTTAAATTAGTGCCAATGGAAGCATTTTAAATGCCTAACTGCTGTGCAAGGAGCAGTGCTGAGGAGGGGAGGCCACTGACCATTCAAGGAGGCCCTGCAGTCCACCAGTTCCCCACCCATGCCCCAAACCAGGGGTAGACAATCTTTTTGAGCCATGGGTACATTTGACACTGTCCTGGGCACCACCACAAAATTGGTGTGATGAGAGGAATGGCAAAGGAAAGTAACCTGCCCAAAAGCTGAGCACAAGGCAGACGTAAGGTCTGAGCCTCAGCACACTAACCAACTTCTTTGAACCCACAGTCTTCAGCCTTAGCAGAAACTTTCACAGCAATCTCAGCTGCTGTAACAAAATGTGATATTAATTTTTTAAAAATCTTTGGGAGGGGTAGTAGGGCACTTTGTTGGGCACCAAGCAAGGTGCCTAGTGGCACATTGGTGCCTATAGGCACCACATTGCTTATCTCTGTCCTAAACCTTCTGTATTAGGTTATCTCTCCAGGGTCACCTTCCCCCGTGTGAGCCTTGTTCCGCTGTCCTTCTCTATGTCCCTCTGCCCTCTGAAATGCCATAGGCAGCCAGACAAGACAGGGCCTTTTCTGTAGCATCACCAAGATTATGGAACTGTCTACTGAGGAAGGTCCACCTTGTCCCCTTCCTTTTGGCTTTCTAACATAAGACTTTTCTATGTGGTACTTTTCCAGAGGGCCTTTGGGATGTCTATTTATCTATTGGTTGCTTTTTATGCATTGGTTGCTTTGTAGCTTTATTATATTCAGTGGATTTAACTCTGTGGAAAGTCACCCTAGCCAATCCACAGTGGATGAATTCTCAGGATACAAGCATTTACTGGCTACTCAGGAAAGAGATCTTGCTTTGGTGATGGGCAGTTCACTGCAAAATGTTAACTGAGTGTACAGTAGCAGTACCATAGACAGATTCCATGTTTTGGATTATTAGTGAAGGTATTGAAAATAAATAAGGAAGTGCAATAATTAAAATATAAAACGCTTGCTGTGATTATTTAGAATATAGTATGTAGTTCTCATTGTCCCATCTCAGAAATTATATCATCATGGAACTGGAAAGATGTCAGAAAAGTGCAACCAAACTGAGCAACTGGGGCACCTTCCCTACAAGGAAGGCTTAATTCTGTATCCAGTATGAAATTCTTTGATGACTTCTGTGGCTGTGGAGTTGCAGAATACACACAGTCTTGACAGAAACCCATGGAGGCAGTTCAGTTCTGGGATTATGTGAGAGTAAATGGCTGACTGGTTTTTTATTCTATGGAAAAGACCCCCATGGTGGTAAGGTGCTGCCAGGCACCCTACCCTGGGTCTCTTTCTTCTTAGCAAGCCAGAATTCTCTCTTTAAATCATACATGACTCTTACAGGACCTGGTGTGGCCTTGGAGGCAGGAGAAGGGGCTTACAGGGATTGGCACAATTGGAGGGAGAGAGGACGAGACATTCCAAACCCATTCTGCAGTGGCGGGGCAGAGACTGCCTTCTTCACTTGTCAAAGTTGCCCTTTCCTGAATTCTAGGGTGCTCTTGCCTGGATTCTAGACCTAGGGTGCTTCTAGATGGGCAGACGGTGTGGAGCTGTTCCATCTTTCTCTCCTTGATAGACTTTCTGTGGTCAGAAAAAAAGAAATTATGGAAAACACAGGAGGGTAACAAATGGAATACAGTGTTCTCTGAATGAGGACGATTGCATCATCATCATCATCATCGGAAGCACCCTTAAACATTTGCCTTTAAAATGTAAAGGAGCCAGACAGGAGTGGGAGAGGCTAGTGTGTCTTTGCTGTTTCACAGTTCATATCTCCTTTGAGGCGGCACATGGAGGCCTTAAAAGCAAAGGTTGGCTTTGAAAATATACACTTCTCTGTAGGTTTAAACTTTATTGTACTGTGAGAGCCAAGAGAATAGACAGGAGATGACATAGGTAACTTCATACTTGGCTTTGACACGCATACTTCCCTTCTTTGAGGAAAGGTAATTAAAAAACAGTGTCATCTTTTGGAAGGATGTTTGGGATTTCTGAAGGTGAAATATCCCCAGTTCTTGGAAAATCCCAATCATCTTGTGTTTTCATATTCAGTGGTATTGAAAATTCCCTCAGAGGACACATTATAAAAATCTGCTTTTGTTTTAAAAAAGAATAATGTCTCCAAGTACTAGGTTTAAAAACAAAACAGTATCTTCTCCCAAGTTTGTACTTATCTCATTGCAAATGTTGATGACAGTTTGTTTAAACAACAATATACCCACGTGTTGTGCCACAATCTGTCCCCAAGTTTAGATTTACTTGAGTTAAACATGCATGGACACCCATTTCCACTGGGCATTAGGAAGGGCCATAGCTCTGCGGTAGAGTGTGTTGTGTGCATGCAGAAGGTCCCAGGATCAGTCCTTCATATCTCCGGGTAAAGCTGTGAAAGATTCTTTCTGTCTGAAATCCCAGAGAGCCACTGTCGGTCAGTGTAGACAGTTCTGAGCGAGAAGACCAATTGTCTGACTCAATATATGGCTGCTTCCTATAAGCTGGAGAATATCTGACAAAAGAAACCTATTGAGAGGGTAGATTAATAATACTCAGAAAATAAGCAAGATTTTGCATTTCTACAAGACTTTCTCCACAGTTGCAGTTACACAGTTGACACCAATGTTATAAAGAAAATTGTAGAACAAGAAAGGCATTTAAATATGACATTATAACCAAATTACACAAGAAGAAAGATTTATGCATGTGGGATGAGTTTAGACAGTAAATCCTCTATTATCTGCTGGTCAACCCTATATATATAATAGTCCTAGAGAAGACTTGATGGAAACATACTAAGGAATAATACTGTGCACAGTCCCCAACCCACCCCGATTTGACTCGGACACTGATTCGAAACTTCCAAATCAGCCCCAATGTGACTTGGGGAGCCTCAGCACTGCCCCAGCCCACTTCGGATTCAGTCCAAATCCGAAGCAGGCTGGGTGTTGTGGTTGTGAAGTTAACCGGGAGTCCATTGGATTCCCCTCCCCTCCCGCCCACTATTTCCAGCCACCGTAGATCTACAGCAGGCTAGAGTAGCTCTCATAGAGGACGAGCGACTTGCTGGAACATGCAGAGGCTTCAGGTAAGTCCCAAGGGAGAGCCGAAGGTGAGGGGAGCAGCGGCTTTCCATTGGGCTGAATCAGCCCAAAGCACTTTGTCTGCTTCAGGCCGAGGTGGCCTAATCTGGTCCTGAATTGGATTTGGGCTGAGGCAGGTCAAATTGGCCCACTTCGACTTGGATTCAGGGTTCGGGACCCAGGCAAAACACAGCCCTACTAAGGAATGTTATTGTCCCATTAGATTCAAGATCACCTTGTTTATAAGAGCACAGATCTGCTTTATTTTCATTTTGCTTGTTGCATCTAGAGCAGAATGTTATCCCTAACAACAATCTTGTGTGGTAGGTTAGGCTGAGAAAAGGTGACTTGCCAAAGGCCACTGAGTGAGCTTGCATGATGATGAAGCAAAGCAGAGAAGTCCACAAAAGTAAAGGGGCAAGTGTCCCTAGCTGAAACCATGTTACTGAGCCAGGTTGAGGATTAGCCCATATATATACATACATACAAACATACATACCATACATACATACATACATATGGATGGAGAGAGAGAGAGAGAGAGAGAGAGAAACACAAGACTGAGTTAGATTAGATGACCAGCTGGTATCCAGATTCTGGTTGGGCAAGATTCTTGCTGTTGGCTTCTGCAAAAGGAGCAAGTGAGTCCAGGCTGTTTTCTTGCAATCTTATTTCTTGGGGAATGGAGACGAGGGGAAACCCCATGCTGACAGTGTACTGATAGCAAATGAGATTAAATAAGCACGGCAGCTCACTGTCAGCTCCCCGCCTTCCCCCCGGTGTAATTCAATTCGAGCGCGAGCGGTGATGGGAACTCACAGGGGCTGCCTCTGTCACCCCCGCTGAGGTTTGGAATCTTTTAACGTCTAAATAAAAGTTTAACTCAAGCATTTTTTATGCTCCTGCCAGCGGGATCGGCGAGCTGGCGTTGGGCACATTAATGTTAATATTCATACTGGCAGATTTCTCCCTGTGTACCAGGCCTGTGATGGTAATTATAAATGTGCGCTGCAAGATGACATTTAGATTTGCAGGCTTCAACACAAGGGGAGAGGGGGATGGGTTTCAATAAAGAGGCACACTTTAGTCATTTATGCAAAGCTAGCCGTGCCGTGAGGCAAGTGAAGGCCACTGCCTTAGGCAACAAAATGGAACATTGGGTCCGATCCAGATTTAGGTGTGTGCAACTGGGGTGACGCAAGCAGACATCTCCATCCCCTCTTCCCCACGGCAGCCCCTCCAGCCCCATGTAAATGCTCTGCCACTTCTCTAGATCCCACGCTCCTCTTCATGCTCTGGAAAGCCTCCATAGTTGGGTTGAATGTGATCATGAATGCCAATCTGATCATGAGTCGGGTAATTCCAAATAATTACCCGATAATTCCAAGTTAGAGATCTGTGCTCAAATATTTGGCTGATTCAATCAAATGAATATGTGAAACCTAGCCCTACCCATAACTTCATTAGATGTGCTGGGTTCTTGCAAGACAAGTTTGACCCAGCAAATCTTCCTCTATCCCCTCTTCATACTATACTTCTTCCGTCCCTCTCACCTTGACTGCCTTCATTTGTCTCAGATCCCTGCTTTTTAACCCACTGCTTCTGAGTCCTCTTCCTGATGTTTAATTTCCATGTCTGCTCATTACTCCTTCCCCACTTTGCTGCCACATCATTGTGTGAGGTTTTTCCTATCCAAACTGACCTTTACTCTTCTTACACTGCACTGGTTATCAGTATCCTGTTTTCTGACACATCAAGCGGTGTGACAGTGTTAGTGAACATTTCATGACATTGCAGCAATTCAGCCAATGGTAAGGGAGTCATTCTTGGGAACTAAGACATTTTTGGAATGTTCAAATAAAAATCCTAATCACTAGCCTATCTGGGCATTCCATACCCATTTTAAGGGAGTCTTTCAAAAGGAAATGCACTTGGTTTCATGCCTGGCTTCCCAGGAGAAAAGAAAGATACCTATTTTGAGGGAGTCATGATAGAGGTGTACAAAAATTATGCATGGTGTGGAGAATGTGGATAGGGAGACATTTTTCTCCTCCTCTCCTAATGCTAGAACCTGGGGTCATCCCATGAAGCTGATTGGTGGGAGATTCAGGACAGATAAAAGGAAGTACTTCTTCACACAGCACATAGTTAAACAATGGAATTCCCTACAACAAGATGTAGTGATGGCCATAAATTTGGGTGGGTTTAAAGGAGAATTAGACAAATTCATGAAGGATAAGGCTATCCTTCACAATTCCTATATGCTGCCTCAAGTATCAGAGGCAGCATGCCTATGTACACCAGGTGCTGGGGAGCATGAGTGGGAGGGTACTGTTGCACTTATGTCCTATTTGTGAGTAGTAGGATACAGGCAGCTGTGTGAACAGAATGCTGGACTACTAAATGGACCCTAGCTCTTCTTGTGTTCTTATGACTCTTTACACTTTCCCTTTTGTGTTCCAGTGGCCAGCCCTGAGTGTGGACTGCTGCTTGCATGTCTGAGGAAAAAACCGTCCTTAAAATAGGGTTAAACATGGGATTTCTCACTGCGGGTGGAAGAAAAGTAAAGCTCCTATTCTCCCCTAATAAAAGAGCCTAGTATGGGGTGGGGTGGGGTGGGGAGAATTTTGCACAAATGAACTCTTATGTTTGGTTGCTGCAGTTGTGTGCCTCATGCTCACCTCGAGACACATTTGCAAGGATTTATGTCCACCCCCAGAGTTTTGCAGACTCATAAAACTCTAAAATGAAAATAGTTCTGTGAAAGAAGAGAGGAGTAGAAGAGGAAAAATTTGACAACATGGATGAATTGGCATGTTAAGAGAGAGCCGCTTAGCAAAACAAGAAGGAACTACTTCTGGTAAGGGATTCATGCTTAAAAAGCTGTGAACATGGCCACTAGGGAGATGATCAGTAGCACTTTTAGATAGTCAGACGTGGTTCAGTATAAATCAACTACTACATGAAACAGTGCCAAGACTTCCAGAGGAGTCAGGCGTGCTGAGCTTACTAGCCAACTGGCAGCACGCTCCAGAGGGTGGAATTCCTGACCTCCCAGGATTTGTAGGTGGAGATGTTGATTCTCATGGCCAAGCTGATACGTTCCTGGCAGATTTTGGAAGCATCATGTGTTTGCCTCATTAGCACATCTAGGCCAGGGTCTTCCCCACCCCGTGCCTTACCATGTTTTCAGTTGTCATGAAGCCAGCAAAAACAGCACTGTTACGGACATGCAAGGTCAAACGTGAATGTGGGGGTATCTGGACATGTAAGTGTTTCACATACAGCACCTCACTTTCCATCATGGTAAGACATTCCAGGAGCAACTCTTTGTGAGGAAAAAGGACCAGGTGCTAATGGCATTTTTGTGATGCCGGTTTGTTTAGAAATATATACACTGAGCATGGGGGAGCAAACAGCACTCAGATAGAGTGCTAGTCTTTAAAGCAGCATCAATCCCCCCAAAGCAAACCAGAACATCTTGGAACCAAGCTTTGCCTCCTGCTTCTGTCCCACAATAGGGACAAGCAGCTCCTTCTTTCTTCACACGGGGAAGAAAGACGAAGCAAGCAACAACCACGTGGCCCATTCAGTGGGCATTTTTATGGCGCAACCTCTCCTGCACACGGCAGGAAATAGCGCCAATTAGCCTTACAGGCAGAAGAATTGGATTTTCTGGGTGGTATTTAGAAGTGGGGAAACGACAGAAGGAGCAGGAGACATGCGGGAGAATTGCAGCATTGTCAAAATGTCCCGTGAAGATCCATGAGTGGCCAGGCGCAAGCATGCCATAAAATGTTTGTCTGTTGATTACCTTGGCTAGCCAATTACCAAAACTCTAATTTCAGTCTCGTTTTCTAGATACATTCCAGGTCCAAACTGCTTCTCCCCTGCTATACCACCTGCCTTGGTTGCCTCCTTCCTTATGCTATCTCTGTTCCTTAACGTCTCTGATGCAGATCTCATTCTCTGGCCAACTTGGTTTATTTTAAATTCATGCTTTCCTCCTACAGATCTGCTCTGTTTTCTTCTCTCATTTTGTCCAATCTTCCTCATCTTGTCCTCAACATCTGTTTGCTACTATCAACCCTTTTCTCCAACTTTCTTCTTTGTCCAGTCTTTCATCACTCTCCTTTGATAATCTTGCCCAACATTTTGTTCATAAGTGTCTGCTATTTGTTCCTTATTTCTTTCTTCCTTTTGTAATATACTGTCTTTTTCTTCCTCTTTATCACATTGGCTCAATTCGGACGGCACAATAAACAACTGGTGTGGGGGAAACAATCGTCAGTTGTTTTGACTATTGTGTCATCCGAATGCTGCCATAGTCAACTCAGTGCTGATCCTCATCCACACCACAGTTGATTATTTATTACCATGTTGTGTGGGGAGTGCCCCCTAGGGTTAGGGTTAGGGTTAGTCAACCCACCATTGACTATCGTGTCGTCTGAATTGAGCCATTGTCTTGTTTTCTTTTTTTCCTCATTTTCTTCTGTTACTGCCTCTGATGTTGCTTCTGTCGTCAGTTAAACTCATCACTTGTCTTCTTGTTTCAGTTCCCTCTCAGTTTTTAGTAACTATTGCTCCATCTGTTCTCTCCTGTCTTATCCATATCATTAATCTTTTTCTTTGGTTGTTGTCCTTTCTTGCTTTAAACATGCTACTCTTTCCCCAGTTCTTTTTAAAAAATCATTTCTTTGGATTCCATCTATATTCCAGCTATCACCCTGTTTCTCTTCTTTCTTAAGAGGCTTATGCGTTCTCAGTGCCTCAATTTTCTTTTAACCCTTTTTCAGACTGGCTTTTGAGCTTTACATTCTACTGAGTCTGCTCTGTGTATAATCTCTAATGCTCTTCTATATGCTAAGTTGCAAAGACTCTTTTCTGTTCTTATACTTCTCAATCTTTCATTGGCCTTTAATACAATTGACTATGCTCTGCTTCTTAGTTCTCTTTGTTCTTTGGGATTTGATAGCACTGTTCTTTCTTTCTTACCAAAAATCATTATTTTAAAGCCTCTTATCAATGGTTCGTTTTTCCTCTCAGTCACCCCCCCATAGCCTGTCAATTTTGCCTTTTTTCTGTTTTAATTGGCAACAACATTCTTCAATCTTCCCAAGAAATCTCAGAAAGTTGGAGGTTTGCCATTCTTCTGTTCTTTCTTTTTAGCTGATATTATTGCTCAAGTTAATATTTGTAGGTTCTTTCTCTCCCAATATTGCTAAAAATCCATCCTTTTTATGTACTCTCTACTAAAACCCTCATTCAGATCCCTATTTTTCCTGTTGTAGTATTTTATTCATCTGTCTTCCTATTTATTCATCTGTCTTCCTATCTCTTGCCTTAAACCTATTATCAGCTCTTCTGCTTGTTAATTTTTCTTTCTTCATGCTTTAATTATCTTGCAACTTTATAGTTTCCTTTCACTAGTTCCTCTATGGTTTTGTATAGTTTGAACATCTCTGAATCTTCCAGCCTCCTCCTGCTTATGCCCCCTTATCTATCTTCATTCCTTTCTCTCTATCCCTTGCTTTGGTCCTTCCATTCATCAAGCAGTAATATTCTTATTAAACCTCTACTCCCTTCTGTTACCTTCTCTCTCATGTCCCCCTTATATGTGGAATCCTCTCCCTCTAAATATTCAGCAGGCCTCTTTTGATTAAATTATTTAAAACTCATCTTTTCTTGCTTGCATTTTCCTCCTGATATTCATTTTTAAAATTATTCTTTTCTACTCCTACACCTGCTTTCCTACTCCTAGGCTACATTAACTATCTCTCCCAGTGAATGTGAAAGTTTCTCCTTTTCTTCAAAGACCCCTCTTTTTTGTCTCATGTCTAATATGCATAATATGCATATGTACTTGACACTCAATATTACTTGATTTCAACATTTGATAGCAGAATTTGATAAGTGACATAGTGGGCCTGTTCAGATTATATGCTAAGCCATGGTTAGGCCACTAACCCTTTTGCAGCAAATAGTTAGTGAGCATGTTTAAACCATGGTTATGTAGCCACCATGGGTAGGAATGGTTCACATGACACGCTAAATCATGGTTCACACAGCACACTAAGCCTTAATGTTTAGCTCAAAATGCTTAACCACCATGGCTTAGCGTGTCATCTGAACAGGGTCACAGTGTTATTTAGTGTATGCCCAGGTTAATCGGTGATGTGTTTTTCAAACTTCCTACCTCCAGGAAACACTTTCCACATCCCTGTCTGCCAGTAAAGCTTTGTGTGTCTGCCTCAGAACGCCTGCACATTACAGAGGAATCTGGAGTGCATTCAGTTCGCACAGTACAGTGTTGAACCTCACAATCACATTGTTAACTAAGAGTGTGCTCCCAGAATACGCCCCTATAGCACATTGCAGAGGATGATCAGTAGTGCTGGAGAAGCTGTCTTCTAGCTGTTCACCTTATTGAGGAATCCTTGATAAGCTTCCAAAGAACTTAAGGTAGGGATGGGAGAATCAGCAATGTTTGAGCTTGCCAAGATTCTCCCAACTCCACTCTTGGATCTGAGCAGAACCCCTTAGGAGCAGAGCAGCTAAACCAATGAATGGCTGCCAGTGGCTCTTCTGGCTGCCCAGCCTTCTCTGAGAGGGTAGATCTGATGTTCTGAGTGCACAGAAGCGTGTTTCATTTGGGGTGTGGGTGTGTACTGGAGACCAGCCTCATTCAGCAGTAAGGCAATCCTTGTGTACAAGCTTGTGTATTAGGTATTGTTTATCTGTCGGTACTATGGGTCCCCCCCCCCAGCCTTCTGTTGCTCAGGAATGGTTCAACTGTACAAACACCCCAAGTGGTTGCTTAGGGAGCCAATATTTCAGAGATGCCAATCAAGCAGCATGCAAGGGCTTGCAGTGTCACACATGGGCCAAGCATTGGGTGCTAGCATTCTTTGTAATATTGCAATGGATCCTTCCTGGGGCACATCTCTAAGATTGTGCAGTGCAGCCTCAGGGAGCAGCAAAATGTCTTGGGTCAGCCTTGCTGCTGCCACCACAGATCTCTAGGCTGGGGCCTCTGGTTTTCCAGTACTTACACTGAGAAACTGGAAGAATTAATTGACTCTGCGTTTCCAGCTTGCAGCTAATTAACAAGAAATATAAGCAGACTAGGCAAAAGGTTATGTAAATGTCTGAGAGAGGGCGTAAATCTCTGGCTGAGGCAGACTGAGGATCGATTCACAGGGACAGGCTTGATGTGCCAGAATGCGTGTTAAATGCATCCACGGTGTGCAATTGACTGTATTGTGAAGTGAGGGTATTTTTTACTTGGTATATGTCCAAAACTCAACATTGGGCTGCTACCAGAGCCAAGTTTCACTCAGGTTGTATTTTCAATATAAAAGCTTGGAAGATGTGTTCTCTTTGTTATTAGCTCACCTCTAAAGATGTACCACAGAGTACTTTTCTCTTAATACTGAAATGTCACAACCAACATCTGGATTAGAAAGAAGAGTTTCAGGGCAAAATTTGGTGTCCTGTGAAGGTTGCATCACCAGCAACTCTTACGGATTTCTGGCCACTTCCAATGGGGAGATTTGGGTGAGAAATGTGGATTGCAGTTGAGACCAACCATACATTGAACCAATGACCTAACCACTTTAAAACACAACCAGTCACAATGAATATGCAAGGGGGCCTCATGAAACACATCTATTTGGTCACTTAAGAGAGCAGTCCTATACCCTGATACCTGGAATTAAGACCCTGTTAAGATACAAGCACACACTTCCAACTGTCTCTTGCAGAGAACTGGCTGAAGCAGAAGTCTGGTTGCACCACCTTCTTTTTAAAAACGCCTAGGCCTGGGCGGGAAGGGAAACCAGCCTTGTAGTGTCTGACAGATAGAAGATGGCGGGGTGAGGAGCACTCCTATCAAAGTGAACTGGGATTTTCCAGTGCTTCTGTTTACTAATTTTACAATGAGGATGAGTAGTTAAGTGCATGGGTAGGGCAGATTCTGAGTTATAATGCACCAGGCACTTCCAACAGCTCCAATTAAAGGTATATTTATTAAAGAGTTAAGACAGAGAGAGGTGCGGAAATGAGACATTGCTTTTAAAGAAAACAAAGCATAAAAATTGACAAGCTACTGCTTACTTAGCAGAAATTCTAAAGTACTTATCAACTCCCATAGCAGAATAACTTACAGGCATGTACTCCATAGATAGAAGAGGTCAGGCAGCATCCCTCTGACCCATTAAAGACTTAGACGAAAACTATTTATTTCCCGAAATGGTGCTATTTGTATGGGGTGACTCCTAAAGGGATGAGGGTAGAAACAAGGATGTACTCAGATAGGATTTTGACTGTATCATATTTCTCACATACACCCTGATTTCAATATTTAGCACATATTTGAATTCCTGAAAGAGATGTGGAAAGGTGCAAAGTGGAGATTTTTTTACTCTCTCTTCCCTCCCAGACACTGTATGTAGAATGACAAAATGTGGAAATGGTGCCTACGTGAGGGCTTGCTTTTGAGAGATTATGACTGAGAAGCCCCTTCATGTGATATCCAGGGGAAGGATTGGGCTAGCCTTTGTTACAACCACATTGGCTGCAATGAGATTTACTTCTTAGTAGGCACCTATAGGATTGCTCTGTTAATCATACCACAGTGGCAACTTGTAATGAGCTAAAATGGCTTCCGATCAACTTCAACTTTGGACTGGTATACTATATACACACATGATAGTGTTCGAGGCAGAATGGAACTCATGTGCTCAACTTGATTGTCCCATGTGCACTTACTGATGTGATGTGAAGCCCAGCCACATAGAATCTGCTTGTCAGGCGCTGCCCTCTTCATCTCCTAGGTAATATGAAGTTGGCGATACTCAGGGATATAGTGTGACTAACATACCACTGGATTTCTTTGATTGCTTTGTCTTGGGAAATTCCCAAACAGAAAAGCTTAACTTCCCATGTTTAATCCAAAGTTGTTGTTTGTTTGTTTTTTCAGCTGAGAACAACACACAGAAGGCCTCTCAAGGTCAAGGAGTCATTCTGAAGCAAGGATACTTGGAGAAGAGATCCAAAGGTAAAAAACCACCAAACCAATCTTCACAGCAGATGTTGTTGATTTCTGAATTCACATTCCTGCATCCCTGTGTTGTCAGTGACTGAATTCGGACAACACATTAGTCAATGGTGGGATGAGTAGCCAACTCACAGTTGGTTATTTTGTGGGTACTCCCCACACAACATGTTCCTACACAACTGTGGGTGGTTGGGGCTGGCATTGAGTGGACTAATAGTCAACCCAGCATTTGACTGACACAGCCCCTGCCCCTCTCCCCACCCTCCCTCCTCCCTCAGTCCTCACAGTTCTCCCAGCAGCCTCTGCAAGTTGCGCCAGTTGTAGCAGAGTGGCAGCCGCTGCTTTGGTCGCTCTTGCCGCCTGCCTCTATGGGCTTGTGTTTTAACTCACTCACCACACGCTATTAACACACTCACCCCTCCACACAACACTTTAAACAACTGGCTTCGAGCTAAACAACTTGCAAGCCAGTTTTTTCTCTCAGTTGATTATTTGGGCAGAATAGCATACCGTCAGTAGTTTGTGAGCGGCGTGTTACCCTCCACACAGTACAATAAGCAACACAACTGACAATTGTTCCCCTCAGTTGCTTAATGTGTTGTCCGAATTCAGCCAATGTCTGTCAGTTGAGTAGTGAAATTGTGGGCAGTTTCTATGAAACAGTTTGAATGCTGGGAAAAGTATTTAGAATTCAGAAGCACTGTTTCAACTATGAAAGGTGGATGTATGTACTATTTGCCTCTTGTCCTATTTAAAATACTGTTATGGATGTGGATTTAGCCATACCTTTGGCCAAGCAGATAACTGCACAGGAAAGCCATGGAGATGTCTCTTAGTCTTAATGGAAGCCAATGGCTAGGAAATAGTTGGAGATATTTCTGGATTATTCTGAATAGAGAAAGCCATCAGTTTAGGGATAATGACACCCCCATCAACTAAATGAAGGAGCCAGGGGTGAGAGAGGGTGGGTAACAATTGAAGCAGTTTTGGAACAGAGAGGAGTATTGGTCAGGTAGCTCTTTTGGCCCTGGACTATCTTAGTATTCAGGGAAGTGGAGAGTGCGGAACAAAATACATAGAAAAGAAGACTGGATTCATCCTCAGAAGCCACTTACAAATATGTTAAAGGCACAGGTAGTAAATATATCAATGTACTCTTAAAATATACATGTAGATGACATGTGCATTTTGTATTTGGGAATGCACATTTTCCCATGAGAACCTGTTCACAGTCCCTCCCAGGTTGCTTACAGTTTACAGTCATCATTGCTGCTGCTGATAATATTAATAATAGCAACTGCCACCTCTGATTGATATGGGAGGCTTTCCTTAGGAACCCTTTTGGGGATGGAAAACCATTGCTTTTTTCCCAGCTGTTGCCCTATGGCCTTGTTTACCCCTTCTCCTTTCTTCTTCACAGACCCCAAAATCTTTGGCTCTGAGTGGCAGAAGCGATGGTGCCTCCTCGACAATTCAGCCTTCTACTACTATGCAAATGAAAAAAGTATGCGATTTTTTTTTAAGTATACACCCATTTCCCTTCAGTATGTTCACATCATCCAGTTGCATTTGGGAGAAAGGAAGAGAGATTCTGTTGCAAGGTTCAAAGTGCTCAGGGTCCATGAATACCCATGGATCTCTAATACATCAGATTGGAGGGGCAGCAGTTGAAATGAACATCCCAGGCATTGTTGTGCAAAATCCAGTGGAACTCGGTAGTTCTTTCTTCCCCCGTACTCCTTTCCACACTTCCTACAAACATTTATATCAAAGACACATGCCATGATTTTAGCACATCGCACCTTGTTAGGTAGGTTAGGCAAGGAAAATTACTTACCTAAAGCCACCAGTGAGCTTCATAGCCAATCGGGGATTTGAACCTGGGTCTCTGTCATCCACATGCAATGTTCTAAGTATTACATCACATTGGCTCTTCCAGCTGAGTGATAAATTGCCCACCAGGCAGCGTGGGACTCTGTCATTTAGATGCAGCCTTAGGAAGGAAGAACACAGTCTGGTTGTATTCTAACACCCTTGTCAGTAAAGAATGAAGGAAAGGAGAAATACGGACACAAGGCCCTGTGTAAATAAAGTACAGCCCATTTTTTCCCCCATTAGTTGTCAGACGGGCTTTAACCCTCCCCTAAGTGACCATATATAATCTTACATGTCAGCATGTATAAATATTTTTCAGTTATGCTCCATCAGATGCATATAAACAGGAAGCTAATACTTCCAACAGAATTTGGCATGCCGAGATAGATGGCCTATGATTATACTGTGCCTCCTATCCAGAGAGAATGAATGCCAAGCAAGTTAAAAATATATATTAGAAGAAACAGCGGACAACATTTAGACTCTCAGAGTTTCTTTCACCACTGTTATAGAGATGATGGACATTGGGGCTGTAGGTCACAAGGTTATATATATGCAAGTTCCTAACATTCTGTCATGCTCTAGCTCAGCTCTTCCCCAACCAGGCACTCTCCAGATGTGTTGCACTACAAGTCTCATAATCCCTAGCCAATAGAGCCATTGGGGATGATGGGCATTGTAATCCAACATATTTGGAGACCAGTTTGAAGAAGAACTCTAACTTGACAGAGAGACAAGGCAAGATAAGAGCCCGGGTGGGCTATGCAAACAAGAATTCTCAATGGCTAAGGTCACCAACATCAGAATGGCAAGAAGCAGACTTAGCTTGCATCCCATATGTCCCAGATTGCACCTTTATTTTCTCCTGTATAAATGAATGGTTGCCATTCACCCCTATGGAGGAAAGCAAGCTATTTCATTGGTGCACACTTTCGGGGTGAGAACAAAGCCTCCCTCTACTCCTAATGTTTGGTGCCCTGACTGGCACTGACATGGATCCTGCAGAGTGCCCCCTGCCCCTTTATCTTAACATCAATGCATATGTCAAGGATGCCACAGGTGGCAGCTTTAAATTGCTCCACCTGGCAGCTGTCCTGAAGTGCTGAGCTATTCCTGTGCACTGACACACATACATACACACACACACACACACACACACACACGGATCAGGCAAGTTCTTCCATGTTACTGCAGACTTTAGAAGAGGGAAGAAAATCCATGTTGTAAGGAGTCCCTGCAAGTAAAAAGATCACCACATGGTAACAGCTGCCACATGGAGCGATTTAAAGCTATCTCTATGAGTCAGTTGTAATATGGAAACTGGCCCTTAGGCAGAGTTTCATCATGTATTAATATATTTGGCCACCAATAAAGGAAAATTTCAATAATAATAATGACGATGATGCAGAAAATATTATTTAGCATTTACGTATCACATTTCACATGTTCAAAGCACTTCACATCTGCTATGCGAGACATCCTTGCAACAACCCTGTAAGTTAGGACAATAATATTAGTTTATTACAGATGGAGGGGCTGAGAGAAAGGGGTTTGCCAAACTCAGTGAGACAGTAGCAGACCTGTGCTCAGAAATGGACCTGCTGCCAGATCCCTATAAAGCAGCAAGGGGGGCATGTTCCCCAGTAACTAGAAGTAATTGGTTGGTAACTAGAAGTAATCTCCACTGCAGGGTAAATGGCATAGGGAAAGGAATGGCTCAGCTCCTCTCTCTTGCCCACTGGGTTGCACTTTAAATCTCCACCCTACCCCAACTTTATAGGGAATTTGTGGGACCCAGGTTAGGTCATGTGTTATACAAGTAACAGTCGCAAGCAAGCTAACAGCTTGACATTTATGCAATGCCTGTGCTGAATCATCATTACCACATTGTACAGGCAAACAACCAAAAGGCATGTTCGCCATCGAGAACTATCATGCCCGTCTGGCTTCCCACCTGCGCAAGGATTCTCGAAGAGATTGCTGTTTTGAGCTGACCTGTCCCAGTAAACGTACCTACGAGGTAGGTTTGGCAGAAAAGGCCAGTGTTTGTTGTGCCAAAATGGCCTGGAGGAACTCTTTCTAGCCAGGAAGTTCTGTTTTGTGCTCAGTAGAAAGAGGGGCTAGGCAGGCTGGGCTCCTGCCCCCCCAACCTCTGAAGAATCCCAGTGGAGATGAGTCAGGGCTGGGGGTGCTTTCAGATGAGGCTTTTATTTCGCAGTTACACTTCTTCCTTCACAGAATGGTACAAGAAGTCCAAATAGCATTTGCAGCCCTCCCATGTTTCCCCATGGCTTCTTCCATCGTTTTCCTTACCAGAAAAAATCTATTCAGGTGGGGGGGAGGACAGAATAGTTTCACAGTGCCTTTGGAGTGTTGGTGCTCAGAGTCCTCTGTCCAGAAGCACCCTGGATTTGGACCTCTCTGGCAGTGGTGTCCGTTATGGAGCCGACCTACTTCCCACTTTGCCTATTGTGTTCTTATCTGCCTTGGGTATTTCCAGGTGAGGCTTTTATGGAATAGTTTCCCTCCCTCCTTCGTAGACATTTACAGAGGGCCCAGACAATGTAATTTTTCATTTGTAACCCATATTTTCTTACAGCTTCCAACTTTCCCCTTAATGCAGAAAATCAATTAAGGAGAAAAAGACGGAACAGCTGCACAATGCCTTCAGATTGCTACCCCTAGGAGCCCTCCACCTGGAAGCACTCCTTAGCAGACCATAAAATCTTGACCTATAGAGTATTTTATATATGAAGCTTAAATTGCATTTGAGCTTCATTGGACCTTTTCAGAAGACACCTTAACTCCTGTTGGTTAAGGCTTTTAGTTAAGCAGCAGAGTTTAAGATGTCTTGAGCGATGTGTTTTGCTAAACACTGCTCATTCACTAAGCCCAGTCGGACCGTCTGCAGCAGGGTGAGCAGCTCTAACTGTGGCTTAAAGTGCTGTGTGCGACAGCACGGCTTGTGGTTAGTGCTAATCAAAGAGAACCACAGTTTCACTAACTACAGAACCTGAAGTGTTGTCTGAACAGGCCCACTATGAATCCTATGATCATTGTGATGGGAGAAAGGAAAGGAGAGGAGAGGTATTCCTCTCCCTTTCTGCCAATGTAGGTTTAGCATTTGCATTAAGAGGAAAAGGGATGATGCGGAGGGGGGGCGTTGCAAGATATTTGTTCAGACAAAAATATTATAAGCTAAGGGTCATTTACACATGCAGATATATATCATTAGATTTCTCATCGCTCAGTGATTCAGCAGCTGAATGTGTAAACTACCTAAATGAGAAAGTGTTGCGTTTCAAATGATGTTAGGGGGCATCATGGGATCTCTGTGATGCATACATTTCTGAACTCATCCTTAATGAAGTAATCACACTAACAAAACCCTGAAGAAGTAGCATGCTAATCAGGACATAATGCTGGTTGAGGTGTGAGCTACACCACATGTTGATACAATGTTGGAGTACAGTCACATGTAAATCAATAGATGCAGATCTCTGGGTAGAAATCTCACAGTGAAGATTCTGATTCTTTTTTCTTTGCAGTTCACAGCTGTTAACCCTGCAGAAGCCATGGACTGGGTGGATCAGATTCTATTCCTGCTGAAAGGTGAGTTGCTAAAGAGAGATCAAAGCCATCTGCTATGGGTTAGTGTGAGACACATAAACATGCATGCCACTGTTTAATATGAACTGCCATCATTAACAAACTCTGTGTTTGAGGGGATAAAATGGATGGGCAACTTGTGTCCCTCCAGATATTTTGGCTTACATCTCCCATTATCCCTATCCAGCATAGCCAATGGTGAGGCATTATGTAAATTGTAGGCCAGAATGTCTGGAGAGCCACAAGTTGCTCACCTCTGAGATACAAGGTGATACGAAAGTTCTACCTTTGGTGTTTGCTGGCCCTTTCACAAATGTCAACCACCACTAGGCATAGGCGAACAAGCGTTCACCCAGATTCTCCGAGCATCAGTTTGATGCATATCTCTCCTTTGAATTCCGTGAGCTTTTGCAGTTGCTGCTCAGTTTCTATGAACACGGCAATTCTGCAAATCGAATGCAATTGAATGGGAAAATTCCGCAAAAAATAGAATACCTTTCAAAGTTGCACAACCTTTGTCCATAGACTAAAGTGTGAAATTGTGCAGTTTTAAATTGCGCAATTTTGAACTGCTTTTCTTTTAATTTTCACAATTTTCAAACGTGAGCACATGTGCAAGAATTTGCTAACACTTTCAGAGTATATGTTCTGCTTTTGCTCGCATTTGGGGTATATTCAAGTTGTGAGTGCAAACTAATTTCTTGTACAGCTCTAACCACCAATATATTGTATTCTTTAAGTCATGAGCATATACTTGTGAGCTTATCTGTGTCAGTTATTCAGTCAGATATTGACTACAAAGGTCTTTAATCGAAGGCTGAGCAGTGTATAGAAGCCAGATCACAGATAGCCCACCTTTCCTGGGTAAAACTGTGTTTCCAGTGGGCTCTTTTTAAACTCCTGAGAACCTTTGGCTGCCTCTACAAGAGAGGTTTAAAGCTCTTTCAAGGCGCTTTAAAAAAATTACCACTACAAGAACGGAGCGCAAATCGGGCGTAGAGGCGCGTTATCTCTCCGATTATGCGCATTATCGAATGCGCGTTAAACAGCGAGTTTTATTTTGCTCCGGCTGTTAAAGGGCATTTTTACTATGTGAACAAGCGATTATGCGCATTAACGACTTGTAAAGCGCATTTTGGTCATCCCTTAATGCGCTTCTCTGTTTCTTGCCGCCTCTCGTGCAGAGGTATTAGGCGTAAATGCACTTCAGCGATTATGCGCATAATCTGCTAACCAGGCACAAAAGCGAATCCTTGTAGAGGGGACCTTTGCTTTTGTGTCAATGTTTTTCAACTGATTTCTTATTCCCAGGGCAGAAAACTATGTAAACTTTCCTGAGAATCTTAGCTATTGTGTCTGTTTTTGAATGGGGCTTCTGTCCTCATGCAGAAAGACTTGGTAATAAGTTTGGTGATGTAAACTTGGTGATAAGTTTGTTGGAAAGTCTCTGAAAACAGAAGGCAATCTTTAATCAGAAACTTCAGAAAGATTTTTTTTTAAAGAACTGCCTGGTTGTTTTGAATGGGGAGGGGCGAATCAGCATCCTGTTTATTTGTATGTCGCTTTTCCATGGTAAAAGAATGCTCAAAGTTGCTTAAAGCAACGTAAAAAGAATTTACACAATAAAATATAGCAATATTTCCAAATAATTATTTAAGGGAGCAATCCTATGCCCTCTAGACAGTGTCTGTGGGGGCAAGGGGTTGGTCAGCTTCTGGGCTCCGAGGTTGAAAACAAGGCTCTGACCTCAGAGTCCAGAAACCACAGTCTGTGTCACCTTCCCCTCATAGCCAGCATGTTTCTAGCTACACCTCCATGCTCAGAAATGGAGCGCAGAGATGGGAAAAGGGAGGGTTCCCGAGGGCAGGGTTGGGAGGAGATTGGGGCATGGGCCATATGACGATTCGTATTGCCTCCCCCTCCGAAGCGCAGCTGCTACACGGGCGAAATCGCCTTGCGATGCCCTCATGCATTCTTTCAGTGAGTGGGTCATCTGAACTACCACCACCCCTTACTTCATCCACTAAACCACACTAACATGTAATATTTACTCAGCTCCCCAACAGGGTGTTAGGTGCTGTACATTACATAATACAGACATGAGAGCTCCTTCCCAGAGGGCTTGCAATCTCTATAAGATGAAAAGGGCAGAAGGTGAGGGAGAGTCAGGGGGCATGGGGAGGGGGCATGCAAGCAGGTGGGGCTAGGAAGGTTTTAGGCTTCATTGAAGAGGTGGGTGGCGAGTAGGACTTGAAGGGTGTTTGACAAAGAAGGGGAGGCTGTTCTAGGCATTGGTGGGGCTGTATGGCAGACCTTACAGAAAGAGGAGCGGGAGAAGGAGCCGCCTGCTTCTCAAGGCGCAATAGTCAAGGTGACTTAACACAGGCTATTTACCCCTAAACCCCCTGTAACCACAATATCATGTGCGTTGTGTGGATGATGAACAAGAATATTTTCCCCACCCTTTCTATACTAGCTTATCAGTGAAATGGGAGTCCTAATCCATGTCAGTGTTTATGGCTAAGAAACTAGGGGCTGGGTTCTTTTTCCACATTAGTTAACTGAGAAAGCCAGCAATGCTATCTCAATGATACGATATAAAACAAGATAAACCTGAGCCGAGACTCAAATCCAAGAGATGCCCTCCCCCACTCCACCATTTTGTTGTTTAGTTTAGTTTTGTTTCATTTGAAGCTGCAGGTTCTTCTTCGTGGTCTCTGTGCATCACACATATGGGCTCGCGCCGGCGCCGAGCTCTCTTCGGGAAACTTCTATCTAGCTAGGATTTTTGGCGGGAACCCCTCCCCCCACCGTCCTATCGCGCATGCTCAGGGGTCCCGCCTACCTCAGTTCTTCTTCGACCGCTTAGCTGAACGCCTCGCGGGAGACTTCCTCCGTCGTCGGAGACTGTAAGAAGACAAAAGTTTTCAAATAAATTAGTTAGTTAGCTAGGTTCTAGTTTTCCTGTTAGTGTTTGTTAAAAAAAAAAAAAAAAAAAAAATAAAGGTTATAGATAAGTTTAGTTAAGGCGTTTTTTCTTCCCCTGCGGCCTATGGCGCAGACCGCGCTTTTCAAGCGCTGCTCTGGTTGCCGCGCCAAACTAGCCCTCACGGATGGACATTCTTTATGCCTGGGCTGTTTGGGAGAGGGCCATATTACTGACTCCTGCTCCCATTGCATGAGGTTTTCAAGGCAGACCAGGAGGAACAGGGCGGACCGGCTAAGAAGCCTGCTTTGGAGCAAAGCCCTCTCCGCCATTGACCGCCCGACCGTAGCCCGCATGGAACCGCGGCCATCTTCTTCTGGGGAGCGAGGGCTATCGCCCCAAGTACGCTCACGCCCAGCAACTCCTGGCTTATCCCCTGTTAGGACTACATGCCAGGCATCGTTGTCGCCTTCTCCCCCTCCTGCTAAGCAAAAGAAGGGAAAAACGGCGAAAAAGTCGAAACATCCATCGACTTCGACAAAGGTATCGAAGACGGGGCCTTCGACGTCGAAGCATTCGATACCGAAGAAACTCTCCTCGGTACCACACAAACCGATGAGCACCACGGTACCGACGAAATCTTCATCGGTACCGTCTTCGTTGTCGTCGACATCGAAAGCGCCAAATCAACGGAAACGCCCCTCATCGTTACCGGCGGACCAGCCCTCGGGATCGAGGTGCCGCCTATCGAGCACTCAGTCTCAACCAGGTCATTCAACTCCGCGAGAGGAATCATCGATCCGGCCCCCTTCATTACCATCTCCGGTACCGACGGAACCACGCTCGGAGCCGCAGGACATCCTTCCTTTCGGGTCGGACGTTCTCGTCATCGACGAAGAATACTCCAATCCCACCGGGACCGAGGCTTCGGTACCGATGCTCCGTCGTCGATCACGATCCCGCTCCGCCTCTAGAGACTGGGACCGCTACTCGGATCGTTCCCAGCGTATGCCTCCACCGGTACCACCTCGCCGGACCACGTCTCTCCTCCCGGCGCCGACACGTCGACACCGTCAGCCCCACTCGATACCGGAGCATTCCCTCTCCTCCCGGTACCGACGCTCACTACCGTCGCCGTCTGAAGACGGCTACGAGTCGGACCCGTCCTCGGTTCCATCGCCGGCACCATCGATGCCTTCACCGACAGAGGAAGTCGCTACCGAGGAGGGTGCCTCACCAACCATGGAGCTCGGGGGCTTTAACGAGCAGATGCTCCGCCTAGCCCAGTCGCTCGGGATCGACGTCCAGCAACCAGAAGAGGAGGAAGGGGACATCTATGATGTCATGAGGACAGAGCCAACCCCTCAACTGACGCTCCCTCTGGTTCGCACATTGTTAAAAACGGCCAAACAATCCTGGTCCAATCCAGCCACGCTGGCGCCCACCTCAAAACGGCTGGACGCCCTCTACAAAGTCAAAGAAGTGGAAGCCCCTTTCCTGGCTACCCACCCTAAACCGAACTCGATTATTGTGGAGGCATCACAGGGTAAATCGGGGCGAACTCATACAGCCCCTGTTGATAAGGAAGGCCGAAAGCTGGACTCTGTTGGAAGGAGAATATATTCCTCAGCGGCACTGGTACTGAAAACATCCAACTACCAGGCCATGATGGCCAGGTACCAGTTGTTTCTCTGGCAGAAGATCTCCAATTTAACTGATTACCTGCCTGACGACCAGCGGGACCTGGCACGTGTTTTTCAGGCGGAGGCTGTTCGACTATCAAAACAGCAGATGACCACCGCCAGACATCAGGTGGACTCAGGCTCAAAGGCCTTAGTGGGAGCTGTCGCCCTCCGCCGGCATGCGTGGCTGCGTTCGGCCAACCTCCCGATTGAAACAAAGAACAGAATCGAAGATTTGCCCTTTGACGGGGAGGGGTTATTCAATACACAAACCGATTCTACAATGGATACTATCCACAAGGCGAAGATGACCGCAAAGAAAATGGGATTCAGCCAACCCCCTGCACAGTCCTTCCGTCCCCGGAAGTGGTACAGGCCTTTACCCTACCAGCCAGGACAAGGCCAGGATCGTGGTCAACGCTACCAACAACCGACTACGTCAACGTCTTACCACCAGCGCAAGGCCACCCCTCGGTACGCACAACCCCGCCAAAAGCAGACCCAACAACAAAAACGCCGTCTTTGACTCACCCCAAGACGTCTCAGTCTCGCCATTAAACAGGCTTCAGCCCTTTTACCAAACTTGGGCATCCATTACCACCGACCTCTGGGTGCTGCAAATCATCCAGCAAGGTTACAAAATAGACTTCGAAGTCCTTCCTCCTCTAGGCACTGTCAAAACCACACCGCCATCACACACTCTGATTCAGGAAACATGCGCCTTGCTGGACAAGGGCGCGATCGTAGCTGTTCCAACGCACCAAGCAGAAAACGGGTTCTACTCCCGTTATTTTACAGTGCACAAGAAGGACGGAGGACTCCGCCCTATCATGGATCTCCGAGGTCCAAACAAGTTCATCCGGCCTCAGAAATTTCGCATGATCACACTCTCTGCCATCCTTCCACTCCTCAGACGGGACACTTGGTTTACGCTGATCGATCTCAAGGATGCCTACTTTCATATAGCCATCCTCGAGGAACACCAAAAATACCTTCGCTTTGCCATCGGGGACCAACTCTACCAATTCGTCGTCCTACCTTTCGGATTAAAGACAGCTCCAAGAGTCTTTACCAAATGCGTGGCAGCAGTGTGTGCGCACCTGCGATCCATCAACATCGAAGTCTATCCTTACCTCGACGACTGGCTAGTCGTCTCTCCTACTCGCCACCAATCAATCGCAGACGTAAACACGGTGGAATCCATCCTCTCCTCCTTAGGCCTACAAATAAATTACGAAAAGTCAGTTTTTCAACCAACCACTTCACTTCAGTTCATCGGGGTTCATCTCGATTCCTCGCCTGCAAGGGCGTTTCTCCCCCAGGACAGATTACAAACCCTACAACATTTAGCTGCCAAACTAAGTGTCCGAAGACGGGCAACGGCTTTTACAATCTTGCGCCTCCTGGGACTTATGGCAGCGGCCATCTGTGTGGTCAGATGGGCGCGGTTAAGAATGCGCCCCCTCCAGCAACTTCTCCTGAGTCGCTATACGACCCTGCAGGACCCGCGCAAACAAATACTTACCATTCCGACCCACGTACGACGTTCGCTCCTATGGTGGACACAGCCATCAAATCTGTCGCAAGGACTTCCATTCGTCGATTCTGGTCCCTCCAGGATTGTCACGACCGATGCATCACTGAGAGGCTGGGGGGCACACCTGGACGACCTGTTCATACAAGGAAGGTGGTCACATTCAGAGAGCTCCCTGCACATAAACAAGCTGGAGCTCCTTGCCGTAAAGAAAGCCTTGCAAGCCTTTCTCCCTCAGCTACGGGGACATCACGTGAGGGTGCTGTCGGACAACACATCCGTAGTTTGGTACATCACCAAAGAAGGTGGCACCCGCTCCCCCCGCCTGCTGCACCTCACCATGGACATCTTGCACTGGGCAATCACGAAGAATATAAGGCTCTCAGCTCTGCATATCGCAGGGACAGACAACATCAAGGCGGACGAATTGAGCCGCTCCTTCAAAGACACCCACGAGTGGGAGCTAGCCCCCCGGGTTCTGCATCGCCTCTTTACCCAGTGGGGCACGCCGGACATCGACATCTTTGCAACCTCCGACAACAGAGTCTGCCGGGCCTATTGCTCCAGGGCAGGCATGGGCCACGACTCCCTAGGGGATGCATTCCTATGGGACTGGTCTCGCGGTCTCCTATACATGTTCCCTCCGATCCCCCTTATAGCGAAGACTATCACGCAAGCCCAGCGTCACCAGGCCAACGCTATCCTGATTGCACCGTGGTGGCCACGGCAAGCGTGGTTCACGCCTCTACTCAGACTAGCAAACCATCGAGTTTGGCGTCTCCCATCCTCCCCGGACCTTCTATCCAGGGACAACGGCAGAGTACTCCATCCGGACATACAAACCTTACGCTTGACAGCGTGGAGACTCCAGCCCTCTGGCAAGGGATAGTCTTACCTGAAACCATAAAGGCGATTTTGGACGCCTCTAGAAAACCCTCGACTAGGGCATCTTACTAAGCAAAGTGGAAAAAGTTCAGAACCTTTGCTGCTGAAAAAGGTTTCAATACTACCTCAGCCACTATCACGAACATTATCGCATTCCTACATTCCCTGCATACTACAGGCCTAAAGCTATCTTCTATCCGTGTCTATCTGGCGGCCATTGCAGTTCACCATCCGCTCATAGACGGATTCTCAGCGTTCACCCATCCCCTTACCAAGGCTTTCCTTAGAGGCCTGCATAACCTCTTTCCACCCGTTCGCCCACTAGTTCCGCAGTGGAGCCTCTCGTTAGTATTGACAGCATTATCCGCTAAACCCTTTGAGCCGCTGGCTACAACCAATACCCGTTTGTTGACACTTAAAGCTGCTTTCCTAGTTGCCATTACGTCCGCAAGGCGCGCGTCAGAGCTTGCGGCGCTTCTTGTTGACCCACCTTATACGCAGTTCTTCCGTGACAAGGTCATCCTCCGTACTCCGCCGTCGTTTGTCCCCAAGGTTGCCTCAGAGTTCCATATGAACCAGGACATTGTGTTACCTACCTTTTTCCAAGCACCCGCCGATCCGTTATGCACCACGCTGCACGCGTTGGACGTCAGAAGGGCATTAGCCTTCTACAAGTCCCGTTCTGAAGGGTATCGCAGGTCACGCCAACTCTTTGTCTGTTTTGGTGGAAAGAATAAAGGGTTACCAGTGTCCCCACAACGTCTCTCCAAGTGGATTGTCGACACAATCACCTTATCGTATCAGATCCTCGGAAAAGAAGTACCCACTGGTCTAATTGCCCACTCTACCAGAGGACAGGCCACCTCAGCGGCACTCCTCCATGGCGCAACTCTTCCAGACCTGTGTAAGGCGGCCACGTGGGCGAATGCTTCCACCTTTGTAAGGCACTACCGCCTTGACGTTAGAGCGCGTCAGGACTCCTCCTTTGGCAGAGCAGTCCTATCTTCAATATGCCAGTGACCACACAGCGTGCCTCTCCCACCTCCGGTAAGTTGGCTTATTACTCGCCCATATGTGTGATGCACAGAGACCACGAAGAAGAAATGCAGGTTGCTTACCTGTAACTGTAGTTCTTCGAGTGGTCATCTGTGCAGTCACACAACCCACCCGCCGTCCCCTCTTGGCATCGCTGTTCTGATTGTCAAGTTGACTACTGCATGCTCAATTACTCTAACTCATAATTTCATTGTTAAATTGCCTTAGTCGCGAGGCCTAGCGGTCTCAGGGAACTGAGGTAGGCGGGACCCCTGAGCATGCGCGATAGGACGGTGGGGGGAGGGGTTCCCGCCAAAAATCCTAGCTAGATAGAAGTTTCCCGAAGAGAGCTCGGCGCCGGCGCGAGCCCATATGTGTGACTGCACAGATGACCACTCGAAGAACTACAGTTACAGGTAAGCAACCTGCATCTGTATTTGATCCTTGTTTCCCAACATTTGTTTTTCACACAAAAATAAGCTCCTGATGATAGTGAACCTTGTGTGCATGATGGGTTAATTAAAAAGTAACCTGACTTCTGCTTTGCTGAAGACACTGTCTGGATTGCAACAAATGTGTGCTCTCAAAGCGTCCTCTGCTGGTCAGTGTGCAAAACCGGTATTGCCATTGGTTTTTAAGGAACTCTGCTAAAAACTGTACCAGTTTACATAGAAGCTGGGAGGGATCAGAAAGTCATTCCCTCCCACACTCAAAGGCAAAATCATCCGACACGTCATACCCATCCACCCGCTCTCATTAGCCAAAATAATTCAGACCACAGCAGGCAGGAACAAAAAAGCAGACCACAGCAAGCTTCCTTCTAAGCAGAAAGGTCCAGAAATAGCTCCAGAAATATTCTTGTCAGAGAAAAGAAACCCCCCTGCCCCAAAACAGATTGCCAGAGGGGCAGGGGGAGTTAAGGAGCTTTTCCCAGTCTGTTTCTCCAATTGCCTCAACTTCAATTCCATAGAAATTGTAATGGGAAGGATGTTGAGCTTATTCTGAGACAGGGCTGACTAAGTCTTACCCTTGGATCCTACACAGCTCTGGAGCATTGAAAGCAGTAATTCTAGATAAATAAGTGCCAATGGGCATATGCTGAGTGCTTTTCATCTACCTCTGAGAAATCTCAGCCAGCCAGACCCACTCACCCCCATGTACAAATCGCTTCCACCATGCACAGAACCCACAGCCACCCCCAACCTGGTGCTTGCCAAATGATTTGGACTACACCTTCCATCTGCCACAGCAAGCATAGCCTTGTCCATAGTGGACAGAGATTATGGGAGTTGTGGTCCAAGGCATCTGGCAGGCTCCAGGTTGGGGAAGGGTGCAACAAGGCTCTGTTGTGTGTTTTGAGGATATGGGTGGCAATTCCTTGATTCCTAGATCTGCGTGTGCAACAGGAGATGGCATGCTGAAATTTCATTTCACCTTTTTCCTCTGTGGCCACAGGCGGGGGTGTATGTATGTATTGTGTACGATCCTTCTCTCACCTGTGGTTAATTTGTTAGTGTTATGGGGGAGATCCACCAACACTAATGCTCTTTCAAACTTCCACATCTGGACAGTAGTTCTACATTTAACTTTTAATCTGTGTTTGCCTACATTTTTATTATTATTAATACACTTGTTGGAAATTAGCAATGTGCATGCCTGTGCTATTTGCTCTTAATTTAAAAAGCACATGGGTACAATTCAGATTTCATCTGGGGGTAAGGCGTATAATCTCCCTCCCACAAACCACATACATGGAACGCTAGAGCTCATCTAGTCCATTGGTGTGCAGAAGGTAGATCTTCCAAACCGCTGCTCAGTGCAAGATCTGCAATGCAGGAGCAGGATGCAACTACAGTATCCCTGACTGGCGGCTGCGCACTTTCTTCTTACATGCCTCTAGCAAAGAAGAATCTCCTCTATGATCCACAGCAATCTCTCTTCATAAAATTGCCAGAAGAACCAACATTGCACGCATGCAGGGAAATATTCTCAGTAACTGCCCTATGGCTTTGTTATTCCTTTCCCCTCGCAACTTTCCACAGTGTTTTTTATTCTGAAGCGTTGCAAGTTTTGTTTTCTCTGGGTTGCCACAGGTGGTGAATGTTCTATCTTGGCAGGGGTTAAGCTGATGGAGAGACTGAAGCTTTTAATGTTTAGTGTTTTCATTCCATTTAATCTGTTTTTACATTTTGGCTATTTTCACTAGTCTTTCAATGTTTTGTTAGTCTTCCTGAATTTCTGATACTAGGAATTGGGAGTGAAACATCTCAGGGCATGATCCACTGGGAAGAGGGCAGCACTGGATAGGTCCAGATCTGTTTAGCTTCAAAGATGGGGCTAAATCAGGCCCCTTCAGAGCATTATCTGTCTTCGTACTGGCACACAATAGCTCAGATTACAGGATTGAAGTGGGTTCTTCCATCATTCTCTATTATCATAACCATGTACAAGATATCAGGGTCTGGGCATGTTATAAAATTAGCAATCCAACATGCACCTGGTAGAGAAGAACTTCCATCCATGTTCATTCAGCCCACTTCTTGCCAACTGAAAATACCTGTGTGGATTGATCCTGAGAAATGCCAACAGCTGATAGCGCTGTCCATGTTCCTCTTTGTTTACCTCTTCCTTTGTGAATCATGGCTTTTCCTTTTCCTTTCTTATCTTTTCCTTCCAGATATGAAGTCCTTTGATATTCCCTGTGAGGAGGAAGATGAGGACAACAATAGTGACAAAGAAGATGCCTACGATGACATAGACAGTTTTGATTCCCCTAGTGTGGCAGTTCGTCAGGATACCACTTTGGACCTGGAGGAAGAGGAGGCCGGAGGAGAGAGTGGAGAATGCATTTATGAAGTTCTTCCAGGTGAGCAGGCTTTCCTATATATGAAGCTGCCTTTTACTGAGTCAGACCTTTGATCCATCTAGCCAACTATTGTCAGTTCTGACAGGCTTTCAAATCAAGAGGATGGCTTGCTGTTTCTTAAATATCCTGCTCATCCCTAATGTTCATGGTACAATAATCTCTTCCTGCCCTTATAGGAGTATCCATTTAGAATAGGGCAGAGCCCTTTTGTCTATAATTCTGTCTAGAATACATTATTATGCAAATCACTATGAATGCCCATGCTAATTTGCAAGTAAAAAGAACAGAAAAACAGAATAGAAAACTCAATAAGCTATTAGCAAAGAAAAGAATTAGCTCACCTGGGAGGAAAGAACTGCAAAACCTGCATGTTTTGGGTGCCTCATTCAACACATGGTCAGCTTTTCAGTGGTGTGCAAAATTGCAAGTTTTTCTCCCTGCAGACCACCCAACCCACCTGCTTGGCATGAGCAGGGAGGAGCTGGATTTGGTGCTCTCCAGTTTCCTGAGATGTTTGTTCTGTTCTGTAGAATATTTGCAATCTCAGCTTTGTATCATCTGCAGCACCCAGGCAGGGGGCAGACATAAAGCAGAGATGCAGTTGAGGGAGCAGGGTGGACTCTCCTCATTTTGTTTTCATCATTTCAGAAGGGGAAGGCAAATCCTCTACCATACGAGTTCAGTGCCATTTGAGGAGTGTGTTGTAGAGTGTAGATTTAGGACTAAGGGTGTGAGAAGTCAGAAATAGTAGACCAACTGTCAGTGGCAGTTGCCAATAGCATGGTGGGAGGAATGACGTGCTTTCTGGAGGCCCTGGAAAGTGTACTTTCCCACCCCACCCACCCCGCCCCACTGGGCATCCTCTTTTTTGGTTTCCCAAATATCGTCACCCTAAGAAATATAAACTTTTGGTCTTGTTTGAAACCTGAGATTCATGGGATGCTGAATTCTGTGCCACAATACCAAGTGCTGTGTTTATACAGAACCCCAGTGGACTAAAAAATAAATAAATAAATAACCACAGTTCTATGTTGAACATCCCTTTGAGTTCAGTCCTGAATTACCTGTACAAATTGGCAGTGCTTCCAAGAAGAACCACAGACGTGGTATTGTTCTCCTTTTTCTCAGTTGATAAAAAGTCCAGTGGCAGTGATACAGGATTCAGTTCACTTTGAGTGAGAGAGAACTAGAAACAAGTTGCCTTTATACTCTTTGTTTTAGTTACAAATATACAAGCAGAGAGCATAGTGGAACAACAGACTCCTATAACTGGTAGCAAAACGTGAATCTCTTCAGATCCCCAAGATGCTTTCAGCTAGCTAAATGCACCGCTCTTTGCCTCTGTCTAGATTGAAATTTGTTACAAACTGTTTCTCTGCCCTTCCTACTAGCTCTGATTGGTGTCACATTCAGAAAGCAGGAAAGAGAGATTTCCAGGCCATTAAGGAAAACTTTCCCAGTCATTAACACTCTTTTATCAAATCCCTGATTACACATTAGTCTGTCAGGTGAAACCACAGTGATAGGGCCCATTCATGCTAATCAAGAAAACAGAACTTATAACAACAATTTGATGTGAATACCCATTCACTCTTCTGTTAAGATGTGGATAGCCAATCTGGGGAAACAGCCTAGCTATCTATATTGCATCATCATTGTACCCAGCGTGCACAGAGCAGAGAAGCAGATCTGCTCTACCAGTCTGCTCAGGATTCCTTTGGTATTTTCTTGCAGTGGGATCTGCGTATAGGTTTCTTTCTGTAATTGGAGGGTAGAAAGGATGTGCCTTTCTGCACATGGATCTACCTTCATTTTTGTGTGCAACAGATCCCATACGGTAGGTTGCACATTTTCAACAACACTTCACATGTGAAACATCTCTGTTGCATACAGAAGAGACTTTTGGGTCAGAGTGAAAGAGGCATTTCAATGCTGCTTTTGGTTACAGCCTTGTTTAATTTCTTGGCTTGAAATAAATTATATACCCTGCATATGTTGCTGGACTACCCATCTTCCCCAGCTAGGTTGGATAGGGCTGATGGAAGTTGGACTCCAGCAACATCTGAGGGGCTAGAAGTTGACCACCCTTGTTCTAAACTACTCTTGAAATGAGAGGAGGAAAAGGTATACCAGACAAAAAGGCTAATGTTTCTCTGCTATTAAACCTGGGTATACATATAGACATGGGAATAACACTTGTGAGAAAGTATGAATTACAGATAAGTTTGAGATATTCTGTCCACCCCCCTATATAAGGCCGTCCACCCCCTATAAGGCAAATTGATCCCTGCCCAGATTGCAAGGTGAAAACAATCAAGAGAACCCATAGACCTCAAGTAGGGATGGGTGAGAATTTAGTTAAGGACTTACTAAATTTTGCCAATTTCTTCATAAACCAACAAAAAAACCCTTGTGAATTTAAAAATTCAGATGTGAGAGAAATTGGCAGATTTGTCTATCCAGTCAGTGAGCTCTGAGTGCTTAGCCCTAAAAAGTGTAGGTTTGAACCTTTGTGTTTTCAATCATGTTTGTGGAGCTGAATTAGGGTGGCCACTCTTTTTTTCTGAGAACATAAGAAGAGCCATGCTGGATCAGACCAAGGGTCCATTTAGTCCAGTGTTCTGTTCACACAGTGGCCAACCATCTGTTGACCAGGAACCCACAAGCAGGACATGGGTGCAACAGCACCCTCCCACCCATGTTCCCCACCTAGTGGTGCATGTAGGCTCTCTAACAAGCTCTGCATCTTTAAGAGCTCTATAGCAGGCAGATACAAAATGGTCCCAGATATTTGATGGATGGTGTTATGGTTCTGGGAATGGACGTGACTTCCCCAACTGGTGGATCTTAGAGAAATTGGCCAGTGCAGATGAGTGAGAATTTCATTTGGGTTTTTGTGGGGGGGGGGGGGGGGGTGATGGTTTCAAAGGACTTGCCAAAATTTGCAAATTTCTTTGCAAACAAGAATAAGAAAGAACTTTACATAAATAAAATTTAAATGTGTAGGAGGGGAACGAAACCGACAGATTTGTCCATCTCTCACTTCAGCTTGATGTAGAGGAGGTAGCAGCACTAAGCTTAATCCAGAGATAGGTCCCCTCTACAAGGATTCGCTTTTGCGCCTGGTTAGCTGATTATGCGCATAATCGCAGAAGCGCATTTACGCCTAATCCCTCTGCGCGAGAGGCGGCGAGAGGCGGCGAAGCGCATTCATGGATGTCCAAAATGCGGTTTACAAGTTGTTAATGCGCATAAGCGCATATTCACACAGTCAAAATGCGCTTTAACGGACGGAGCAAAATAAAACTCGCGATTTAACGCGCATTCGATAATGCGCATAATCGGAGAGATAACGCGCCTCTACGCCCCATTTGCGCTCCGCTGGTGTGGAGGTAAATTTTTTAATGAGACTTCAAAGAGCATTAAACCTCTCGTGAAGAGGCACCCATAGTTGTGCTCAGCAAAGCATTGTATTCAAAACAAAGTGCACGCAGAAAAAACTTTGTACAGCTGCATTAGCATAGGAAGATGCCCATTCCACACTAATCAGAGTCACCAGAGAGCAAGATTCTTGGTCAGGAGTGCAGAACCAGCTAGAGCAAGGCAGATGTTGTGTTAGTGTGTCGTGGCTGCTACTGAGATGTACATAGCTCACTCTAGTGGCTCCACCCTTCCTGATTGTGAAAACACATGCAAGAATTCTTATGAGGAAGCAGAACTAGGATGACAATGGCCTATGCAGCAAGGAAAGCACTTCACTTCCAGCTTCTAGGATTCCAGGGATTCTGAAGACGACTTTGGGATGTCCTGTACTAAGGAGTTCTCAGATCCAGGGGACAGTTGAGTCATAACTGTGTTCCCAACTTCAGCCTGTTTGTGGATTGGGCTTCTTCAATGGATGGTGTCATGGTTCTGGGAGTGGAGGTGACTTCTCCAACTGGTGGATCCTTTCAATATAAGTGTCCTTCTCTCAAAGAATTATTGATGAGCTTCCACCACTGACTAATCCTCATTTTAATGTTCTAGTCTGTACAGCTATTGAACCCTATTACTAAGGACCTCCCCCTCCAGCCCATCTTGGCAGCTGAGGGCACAGTCCTGCATGTGGAAAGGGTTTAGTGAGAAACCTCCTTTCAAAACAATACAGTCAAATATTCACATATAAAGAGGTATTTATTCGGGAAAGGTGGAAAATAGGAAAAATAAGAAAAGGCAACAATCACACATACAGAATTCTAAAACAAATCAATCTCGCATAGCTAGTTACATGCTACTTACTTGAATCTTAGATTTCAAAGCATATGCAGCATTCCTTGAGAGAGGATCATCTGAGATAGAGTGTCTTTGGCCTCCTGGTTGGATACTGTTAGGAAGACCTGGCTGAGAGCAGTCACATATTGAATCTGTAATCAGTGAAAGTTAAGAGTCTGTTATTTTGTCCAGTGGTATGTTACCCTCCATTTCTGATGTCAATGGGCTAGCCAGCAAATCAGAAAATTACTTAGTGGCTAGACCCATCTTCTTAACGGCCCTACCATTGAATTAAAGACTTGGCCACTTCCAACTGGACAAAACATTGTGCAAAAGAACTTAAATTTTGGATGTGTATTCAGAAACAAAAAAACAGGATCTATACTTATTCAGGCTTCCTAGCATGTTGCCAACTTGCCAGATACTCTAGGACACACAGTTGAACTATGTCAGAATATAGGATTTTGTCATAGATAGTATTCCTGAGTCCTTCTCTGCGGCTGAAGTCCCAGAGTAACTTTCTGGAAGTGAGGATCCTAAAATGCCTCACTCCAAGGATGTCCTTCCAGATTCAGGGCCTGGGCAGTGACCTGGTACATTTGTAGGAATAGCCTTGCATAAGGCATGGGCCCATACAAACTGCCAAGCCCTCTCACAACTGCATACAACTTAATGGATTTGCAAAACTATCCATGCAAAATTGTCCATTTAACCATGTGCTAAAGTGCCAACTTACTAATGTGGAAGGTGGACCTTTGGACTGACCCTTCTTGCCCATGTTTAGTAGCATCCAAGCTGCTCTGCACACACCAGTCCTCTAGCATACAATCATAACAAGTGCTAGACTGGGGCAAGAGAGTGGCACTGTAAAATTTGTAAGGGGAGAATAAGACACTGAACCTGCTTAGAGGCACTCACTTCCTTATTACTGAGACATTCCAGCATTGAGCTTTGAGACCTAACTCAGAGTTGGCTCTGGATAACCTCTCATAGCTGAGGCAGATTTGATCCCTTCCATGACTTGGCAGGGGAGAGTCTCTTCCTACCCCCACCCCATTCCCATCCTGTCCACCCCCATCTTCAGACCCAATGATTCTCAACATTTCTGAGGCCAGATCTCCATGCAGCTTACAGCTACACAGTCAAACCATTTTTACGTCCCTTCCCCCATGTCTCCCACCAATGTACTGGAGCAGTCCTGCATAAGGGGCAGATCCTCCAAGGAGCTGTGTTTTAATGTTGCAATTTGATTCAATTTTCCACTCTATAAAATTACCCATCATTGTTCGTTGCCTCCTAACAGACACCTTCACTCTTAATTTAACAATCCTATCGAATTCTGCCTCGGAAATTGGAAAAATTTATCACCTGTGAAATTTTATTTTTCCTTGGTTGTATCTGTTTTTGTAAAACTTCATTAGCGACGATGACTTGCTGAGGAAATTATCTTTCTCTCTCTGTCTCTCTCCTTCCTCTTACCCTAGTCTCACTCCCTTCCATTCTTAAAAAAAACAACACTCAACCACAACTGAGATTTTTATTTGCATAATAAAAACCCTATAGTACACAAAAAGC
The DNA here is from genome assembly GCA_029215795.1 of Anniella stebbinsi. Lineage (NCBI taxonomy): Eukaryota > Metazoa > Chordata > Lepidosauria > Squamata > Anniellidae > Anniella > Anniella stebbinsi. Next base: position 42,122,871 of record JARDYH010000008.1, read on the forward strand.
GAAACAAACAAAAACCTCTGCAGAATTTTTAGAATTGCCACACTGGATCAGACCCATGGTTTATTCATTCTACATCCCTGCCTCCTGTCAGCCAGTTACTCAAAGGAAGCTCACAAGCAGGGCATGATGGTCATCTCCAGGACCTTTTTGTCCCCTGCATGTCAGAGGAATGCTGAACGTAGAAGGTTCACTTTTGGTCATCGTGGTCCTTTACTCTGTGTTTCCATGTAATCTTTTAAAAAGCCATTTTATGTAGTGGCCATAATCCTGAGATGTACATGAGTTCCAGAGAGTAATGGAAAAATATAACCTTATATTAACTTGAAAGTGGCTAATAACACAAGTGATAAGACAATCCTATGGTCCCACCTGCTGCACCAGGACTAATAGGAGGGATAATAGCTTAGGGGCAGATCCCATGCTTTGCAAACAGAAAGTCCCAGGTTCAATTCCCAGCATCTCCAGTTAGAAAGAACAGGTAGCAGGTAAGGGGTAAAATAAATACCTGTGCTTGCCTGTCATAGACAGCACTGGGCACAAAAGACAAATAATCTGTGTTATAAAGCAGTTTCTGATGTTATTCCTAATGTTTACATAATGTGGTCACAATCCTATGCTCAGCCAGCACCAGATTCAATAACTCAATAGCTGTAGAAACAAAAGCTAACGTAATACCAGTAGATGCTTTCAAAGCGTCCCTGAAAAGATCAACACAACAATTAGAGCATGGTGCACCAACAACATCCCCACGTTTGCATGTATGGAGGTTGCCAGTCAACATGCAGTGATGTCTGGAATGCCACAATGACATCACCAACCATCCAACCCCCTGTAACATACAGCACATAAGCACTTTCCCTGGGAGAGCCCAAAACACCTTCCTTGTCAGACCAGGGCCTCTCTATAGTCCATTGGATGAGAGAGGAGCTAACTAGTGCCTGCAACCATAAGCTCCAGGGTTCTTTTTAGACAAGAAGGAAGTCAATTCCTCTGGCAGCTCAAACACCAACAGCCTGCAAATAACCACTCATTCACCAGAGGAAATGCCAGGAGCAGACCAGGAAGGAATGGATGATATTCGAACCACAACCACCAGCCAGATCCATTGCCCATTGGTTAGGATAAGGTCTCATGTAGGACCTCAGGTAACAGACCTCCACACACACAACCTGGAACACAGTATTGTTTGGGTTGATGTGCAGGAACAAGCTTTTTACGAGGCAGAGGAAAGGGAGCCACATGGGTAAGGAAGAATGTACACTACATCAGCAAACTCACAGCCAGAAGCACTGTGAGCTGCCCAGTAGCTCAATGAAAAAAAGCAATGGGAAACAAACTGGAGATGCTGGTTTTATCAAGTAGGTACAACTGTGGCCTCCAGAAGGCAAATATCATTTTGAGGTCTTAATGGCAACAGTAATGTTGGATGGAAAACAGGAAAGGCTGTGGGACTAGAACACTGGTTTCCCTGTCCTAGAAACAACACCCCTAATCACATAGCCACAGAAACAGAAAGGAGAAAAATCCAAGATGGGCCTGTGCAGTAGGGGCATCATTTAGGTGGGCATATGGTTATTCTTTAGAAGCACCTCTATCTCTAGCTAGCTCTTTGAGTCTACATATCCTGCAGTTCTCATAAACCAAAATGGGCTCCAGATTTACGTATCAAAGACACAAGTGTCTTTGCTTCCCAGGTCAAAAGGATGAGTGTATCACTTTCCTGTATTGTAAACAGTACTATGGTTATTGCAACATATGCAAAATATATCAATTCAACTAGATACGTTGTCAAAAAATTTAATTACCTGGTTTGGAAAACGAATTTGTGCAGTTCTTAATGGTCCGGTATATTATGAGTTGGGCAACGTTCTCCCCCCCCCCCCCATGTTCTTCCCTGGCTCAGAATATGAAATGAGGGCTAAACTACACATTATGTTAAATACTTAGCATGTAGCTGTTTCCCACCATTTTGTTTACCTTAATGTAAGTGCGCGGGGGCTTTAGCCAAGGTAGCAACCACAGCACGTCGATGGAAGGCTTAAACCTTCCCACCCACTCTCCCCCCCCCCCAAAAAAAAGATTATCCCTTCCTTATAGGGGCTAAAATGAGAGAGTAAAAAACCTCCATTGGCACTAATGGGTTTTCTTCCTTTTTAGTCTCTGCATTGGGGAAGCAGTGATTTTTGGGGGGGAAAGTGACTGGCTGGGAAGGTTTAAGCTTCCTCTATACATGCAGTAGTCTCAGTCTGAATTGGGGGCCCAGACACTTTCACTAAATTAAGCCAAATTATGAGGATCCGCTGCATGCTACTTATTTAATGTAGCATGTAGTTTAGCCCTGAGTCTCCATACCCTGACGAGGGTACACTATAAGAGAATAGACAAACATTATTTAGTACTAGCTTCTTACTGTTGATTCCTGTTAAACTATTTGAACAAAGACATTTGCTTTGTAGGCACATGCACAGGTATTCTTTAATATTAACCTCTTGCTCTCAGTTAAACTCTCTTTGGTTGCAGTAAAGTGCAAGGCTGAACCTCCTGATCATCAACTATTTGTTCTGTGGTCGTGCCCTCTCTATTTGAGTCAGTTCTCTCAATTGTTCATTGCAGACCTTTTATGTGTCTGCTGTCCTCACTGTAGATCTAAAGCTCTATCTTATTCCCAGTTATGTTTGTTTTTGGTGTATGTGTGGCAGGAGAGGTTTTGAATTTTCATGTAACAGTGCCTCCTAGAGCATCTGGTCAGTTGGCACCCTGCTTTACAACCTGAATAGGTTTATCTCACGTTATCTCACCTTTTTTTTTACCTCAGAAATGCAACCAAAACATTAAGCAATAGGCCAACCACCTCAGGCTTTTAAGATGTAAGTTTACAGTTGTTAAGAAGGTGGGTCCAGCTACTAAGTAATTTTCTGGGTTTTTTTTAGAATATTTTAAAGGGGGTTGTTAAGTTCTATGTTTCTAGGTTTGGAAAGAAAATCCAAAGCATCTTTCTGGTTATGTTTTCCTATGTCTGAGCTGAAGGGAGGGATTCTTGGCAATTGGGTTCAGAAACTCCCCAAGCTGCTGTACAGACTAGGGGGGGGGGGGGGTGCAGAACCCCTTTCAGCCTGAGAGCCGAATTCCATTTTGGATAAGCTTTCAGGAGCCACATTCCAGTGTGGGGTGGGAGCAAAGACAAAAGGGGCAAAGCCAAAATACCAGCAATTCCAGCATAGTTTAGCTTAAAGCTCTTGCTGCCAGTAACTAAGGCTTCGGAGGAGTATTTCAACCTTTTCGAATGGGGAGAAACTGCACAATAGCAGGAAACCACTGAAGGATTGGTGATTGAAAGGGGTGGGGCCAGGGGAAAGGGCATGGCCATTTGGGGACCCTGGGAGGACCAGATTGGGACCCCGGGCCTGAGGTTCTGCACCCCTGGACTTAGGTGTGTCAGGAGGTTCATCCTGACTGGTAACAGCCTAATAGTAACTCTTTTGGAGGGAACCCCTCGTAAATAAAAAGTCGCCTTTCCTCCCAGTTTCATAACAAGCTCTCGGCCATGTCAGGTGCTATGAACTATGGTTCAAAGGGACAGTACAATAAGGAGCAATCACGCGCCAACATTTTGATCCACGAGAATTCTTTGAATCAGGTGAGTATCTTTCTAAACGCACATGCACCAAGAAAGCTCATATATCCAATATTAATTCTGAACTGAGCCAAGGAGAGGTTGCTCCTCCCTGATCACAGTAGATGTTCTTTCTGCAGTTCATCTTTAATGTGTCCAAGAGTTGGGATTTGCTCCTTGCTGAATCTTCTGCCCTCCCCAAACCTGAATTGATGCAATATGATTCCTCCAGTGGGGTAGTTGTGCTTAGTCTGTTGCAGCAAAACAACAAAAAGTCCTTTAAAACTACCAAATGCACTGTGGCATAAACTTTCATGACTTCTAGTCTTCAAATTTTTGCTTGCAGCCCAACTGTAGATCTGTCTTTAGCAATAGGGCTGGGATTCGTATGTGGACTCTTTTCTTTAGTGTGGAATTGTATCTACTGAACAGGTTATCCTGTACGATGCAGAGGCACACAATTGAACTGCAGCTTGGTAACCCAGGGATCCTGCCCTCCATTCGGACAGTAGACTTTTCAAGTGGAATCCATGATAGCCAGGTGGAAGGATTGCAGCTGAAGCATTAATATCCTAATTGAATGCAATGCATGCTTATTTCTGCCATCCTAACCTGGTCTCTTCTGCCATGATTCACACATACACACATGTGTGAGAGCTTCGACTATGGGGTGGTATATAAATGTAATAAATAAAATAAATACATTAGGGGTGTACAAATGTGTGGAGAACCTCGAGCTTGGGGGCCAGATCTGACCCTCTAGGTTGCCCAGATGGCCCCACACCTTTTCCCAAACTGCTCATTTGATGGCTTCCCAGCTTTTGTGGAGTTCCCCACCCCCATATCTAAAAGATTAAAATGCTTCTCCTAAGGCTTTGTTACTGGCAGTAAGAGCTTTAAGCTAAAATATGCTGTTTTTAAAAATATTCGGGCTCTACTCCTTTTGCCTTTGGCCCCACCCACCACTGCAATGTGGCCTCCAAGAGCTTGTCTGAAATTGAATTCGGCCCTTGGGCTGAAAGAGATTCAACAACCCTGCTGTATAAGGATGAAGAGGGTCACGCTGGAGGGCAAATTGAGCCTGTCTTTCAGCCTCAAGTGTAGAAGCCAGGCCAATGAGCAGTCTCCTGGCAGCACCTTCCTGAGGAAAAGCGTGAGTGGCTTCCATCCTGAAAGCCTCCATCCATCATAAGCTTTTAGGGGCACCGTGCAACTGGGAGAGCCTGGCATTTAATTATGATATTAATGTTTCAGCTGCAATCCTTCAACTTGTCTGCCTTGGATTCCACTCTTTCGGCCTGCTGCCTGAATGCGGTATAGCCAGAGCCCTGGCTGAGCCAGCGGCAACTAAAAACCTCTGCATTGTACAGGACACCAGTTCAGCATACAGATGGTCCCTTCCTTGTTGTAGGGACCATAGAGCACTTGCTTTGCGTGCAGAAAATCACAGGTCCAATCCCTGGCAACTGGGAATGTTGAACTGGGAGTCGGGAGATCCGAGTTCTAGTCCCCACTTGGCCATGGAGCTCACTGGGTGGCTTTGGGCCTGTCACAGACTCTCAGCCTAACCTACCTCATAAAATGGAGAGGAGGACTTCCTTAAGGAGGATACAAATGTAATAAATAAATAAATATCTACAGTTAAAAGGATCAGGGAGCAGATGATGTCAAAGATGTTTGGCCTGAGATTCTGGATTGCTGCTGCCAGACAAGAGTAGACAATACTGGGCTAGATGGACCAATAATGGGATCGAGTAGAAGGCAGCTTACTATGTTCCTTGCCTAGCCATTTTTCATTGGCAGGAGCACATGTTGCTACTACTGAACTTCTCCCCAATCTATTAACCCACATCCATGGTATAATGCAAGGGTAGGCAGAAAGTAGATTTCCAGATGTTTTGGACTTCAACTCCCAGCATTCCCAACCATTGGCCATGCTGGCAGGATGTTCTGGGGAAGTCCCAAACATCTGGAGATCTACCTCCTGCCCACCCCTGTTACAAGCAAAGAGCAAGTGCCTGCAAGGCAAGCCTCATGATAGGAATTTGTATTCAGCAGCCCAGGTGGCTCAAGCAATTGAGCCAAACCATGTCTCCGAGACAGTTTTCAAATTCTAAAATGAGAGGCACCAGGGCTCAAGACTGCCGGAAGCTGCACTGTGTGGATGGAAGCCTATAAGCCCAGTTCATGGGATCTCCACTGCAACCTGATTGGATGCTGCCAGGTGTCAGTTGACAGGGAAAGGAGCCTGATGGTCTGTCTGCAGAGTGGATGGTGGCACTACTTCCCTACTTTCCCTCTGCTGTAGTTTGATGGAATAGCTGCTGGCAGGCTTTCAGTCCAGAAACTTTAGCACCAGCCTCAGGTTTGGTTGCCATTTCTGGTTTTGCAGTGCTGAGGTAAAGGCACTCTTAGGCTGACCAGATAAAATCCAGGTCAGGGCTCATGTAACTTTAACAGTTGTAGAGAAAAGGGAATTTCAGCCAGTGTCATTTGTATGCAATTAGTTCCTGGTGAAATTCCCTCTTCATCACAACAGTTAAAGTTGCAGGGGCCCTGCCTTCTTTTGTATATAGTCAGGCTAGTATAGTGCCTGCAACTTTAACTGCTGTGATGAAGAGGGACTATCACCAGGAACTAATTGCATACAAATGACACTGGCTGAAATTCCATTTTCTCTACAACTGTTAAAGTTACATGAGCCCTGACCTGGATTTTATCTGGTCACCCTAGCGGCACTCTGCACATGTGGTAGGGCATCTGTTATAGTGTATTACATCCAGCACCTGAGCCCCCTTGCAAAGAAAATTGGTTCTTGAGCTAGGCCCTGCCTAGCTCAAGAATTGGTTCTTGAGCTAGGCTCAAATTAAATCCTGTATCCTGGTTGTTTTAGGGCAGATGGGATTGACTAGAGGCCTCCAGAAACCTTTCCAATTCCTGTTTGATACCAAAAATGCTCTTTCTCCCTTGCCTTCTTTGATTTCAAAATAGTGCGGACACTACATAGAGACAGCGGAGCAAACATTTCTGGGGAAATTTGGCTCAGTTTGGGGCCATGGGTCTGAACTCAGCAAACCACCATGAACGCATTAAAAGGGCTCTGCTAATGTGGTTAGCACAGCAGCCTGAGATGAGAAGAGGCGCGTGGAGTTTCCAGTAAAGCAGAGAGAAAGCGAGACAGAGGAGTCTCCTCGGGGGAATGTCTGGGGTTCACTCTGCTTAACAGCTCTGCCAAGCAATTTGAGCTGCTGGACAGGGAGCAAGGGAGGGCCAAATGCGTTACTAACCTTGCTCAGGGAGACAGCTGGGCAGTGTTTCCGAACATGTCAGAGATTCCAGACCGTAAGCTGGAAACCGCCTGCCCTGAGTCTGGGACCTAACTGGGACTGAGTGTGCTCTGCAGCTGTCAGGTAGTAGGAAGGGGCCTCTGGAGGGGCCAGGCCTGGCATAAATCCTATGAGCCTGGCCGCCTGCCTGTGCTTGGACAACAGAACACTAACTTCTGCCTGCTTGCTTCTGACTTGAGCAACTGTCTTCAGGGACCCCAGAAGGGAGAAAACACACGCTCCAGGACTGAATTCGAATGTGGCTGCTCAAGGCCCCAAAGCAGCCCACAATGAAGTCCAGCATCTGCAAGTGGGAAGCTTTGGAAGCTGCTGAAGGCTCACTGCTGATGGTGCCAATGCCTTGGGCTTCATTTTTTGGCACTTTTCCAATGAGTGCTGTGCAACCCCCATTGCAATGGGACCACCTTGTCTGTGCTCATGAAAGGAGTTTTGTTACCATCCTTCCCCTCCTCCAATAAGCCTGCCCCCACACTTGGCAGAAATAAATAGGAAGGGGCTGGACCAGGCCACCCTCCAACATGGGGGGCACAAGAAGGCCTACTCAAAGCTAGAACCAGCCCTACCCTCACTATGCGACTCTGGGTCTTTTGAATATATCTAGCATCTTATTTGCTCCTTCCTTGGGTTTTTTTTTCTTTGAGTATTTTTACAAGAAAAGTATTTTAAACGTCTGCAAATCAAATGGAAAAGTCATGTGGATTGGTGATACGTGCAATTCATTTTTAAAATGGCTAGCTTTTACTTTCTGTAAGTGTAAAGCATTAAAAGAATGGTCTGATGGTACTTGATGATTTTCTGGTCTATGCCTGGCCAGTTGCCTAGGTGGGAGACCTCCCAAGAACCCCATGTACCTCTCTGAGCTCCTGGCAGAAAGGATGTGATGCAAAACAGCAAATAAATGAACAGTGTTCAGAAGTAATACACTGGAACCACAGAGCAAAATCCAGTGAGGCTCCCATGCAAGTTCCATTGAAATACATGTGATTTGCATACAATGTCCTGCTAGATTGTAGCCCTAATGCAGGGGTGCAGAATCTGGCCTGCCTGGAGTTCTAATCCAGCTTTCGAGGTTCCCCAGTTTTCCCCAACCACTGATCATTTAGTGGTTCCTCAACTTTTGTGCAGTTTTTCCCCCTTCTAAGAGGTTGAAATACCTCTCCTAAGATTTAGTTACTGGTAGTAAGAGCTTTAAGCTAAAATATGTGGGTATATTTTGTATTTGTCTCTGCCCCGTTTGCCTTTGGCTCCTCCCACTACTGAAATACGGTGCCTGAGAGCTTTTTTGAAATGGAATTTGGTATTTGGGCTGAACGGGGCTCAATACCGTGACGCTAAAGCCTTTCACATTGAAAGTGCATTTATTGCACACAATCCGCATACCTTCTTTCACAATCCATCCTGAACATATGTGCCCATTTCAGGGGCAGCCAATTTGGAAATATTAGGCCCCTAAGATGCCCTCATGGTGCCCTAATCCTCACCAGGCCCAGTTTCTTGAAGCAGCAGTGGCAAAGAAAAAGTGGCTTCCAAATGGGTGCTGCATGTGCCCAGTGCAAACAAACCAGAGAGTATCGGGAGAGGAGCCATTTACAGCGGAGTTCAAAGGCCTGCTCTAGATATAACATATTACACCAATATGTTATATTTTAAGAGCATTTGGTGCTGTTTTTAAAACAAAAGAATGTGTGTGTTGGTATGCATACCTAGTTAATTGTTTATAATGGCCACTCTCAGAGAGTGTGTTGAACTTGCTAGCTGACTACAGACATGGGTGCACCTGATGAACAATCAGATACGGTCTGAGACACTGGTGGAAGAATAATTAGATTTAAATTCATTGTATTTTTCTTTGTCTTTTTGTTTGTCTGTCCTTGGGTTTTGAAAAATAATTTTAAAGATTACTTAAAAAAAAAAAGGCATGGGTGACAGGAATTGCTCCACCACCTCTACCTTCTCTGGCATAGCAGAACTCCTAGAGCAGTTGCACTAGGAAGACTTAACCAAATGCACAAGACCTGTGCCATCTTGGAGGCACTTCTTCCCTGTGCCATTAGAGGAAAAAGCTAACCTGGGGGCTGTATTCAGGGTGCTGGGTTAGCATCGCCTCCCTCTCAAAACCTGCACTTTCCCTCTCCTGGGGCGGCAGCAGGTAATCCTGACACTGAGGAAGGAGAGCGGGGTTTCTGGGTGGCCATCCGGTCCAGGAGCCGCCCCCAGCCTTCTTCCACCAGGCACCGCCTCTGGGTTGACCCCAGATTGGCCCCAGAGCGACATCAGATGGCGGAAGCCCCATATCATCATTGGTCCATTTGAACAAAATTGGGGTAAATCCCCAACTTTTTCAAACTACAGCATTGCAGGGAAGCCCCGCAATGGCTACAAAGCTACGCCTGCATCGTCTAACTGACACAGCGCAGATCCACAGCCACCAGGGGGCTTTTCCTGCATATAGAGAGCTCCCAGGTGGAAGGGAGGGAGGAAGAGGGCCATCGGCAGTAGCCTTTTTACCTCAGACAGCACAAAGCCTGAGGTTTAGGGCTGCAAAAGCTGCCCTAAACCTTCCACTACTCAATGAAGGAGATGCAACACTGTAGGGTCCATTTCCTCTCCTTTCATGTAGTATTTCCTGGAAGGATATTAATCTAGCTTTGATCGTTCCATTATTGTTGGGTCCCCCCCACCCTCCTTTTCTTTCTTACTTTTTTTTTAATCATTGCAAGAATCATTTATAGTTCTCCTTTGCAGATCCACAGAGCAGGGAAGTGGGATGGGGAAGGCACTCTCAATAATTTATTTTAAAATCAATGCTAATGAGGTTGTGTTTCGTTATTGGCCTGGGTTTTACAATCAAGCCTGATTTATTTAGAAAAGATCTTTGGTGCCACTTTCCCGTCTAACGGGGGGGTGGGGGGTGGAGCAGGGCAAGAGGAGCTGTTTCTGTGACCCTCTAACTTCAGATCCAATTCTGAATTCACAGAGGGATGGCCTGACCAGGTTTACATTGATTTGAATGGAGGGTAAGAGACAGCTGTGCCCTAGACAAAGTGATGGTGCGAAGAAGCTTTGGCTTCCACGAAAAGCAGCATGGCATGTTGTCCAGCATGCTTTGCCACTAATCATATGATATCAGCAAAAGATCTGCCCCCATGGCTGACTGGCTTTGCATCTAACCACCTGTCAAATACCTGTTTTGTTAACTAAAAATTAGAGCTCTATGCCTCAAAGGAACTGGATTTCATATTAGGAGCTGAATTAAGCATCCTGAGAGTCTCCGCTTTCATTTTCATTTTTAAAAGCATGTTTCTAGCCCTTAAAACTCAAAGACAATACCTGGTAAAAAAAAATTAGAAAGTAGATCTGAATGAAACTTCCATTGGTCAGGGCATGGAGCTTCCCTTTGCTACTCACTGTCGCTAACCAAAGTAAAAGAAAATGTTTTTGCTAATTTGCTTTGGGCACAATCCTGTCCATGTTTAGACTGAAAAAAAGTTCTACAACTCCCAGCATGCTGCAGCTAGCCATACTGACTGAGGGATGCTAGGAGTTGTAAGACTTTTTTTCTGTCTAAACATGCATAGGACTGTATTCAAAATATACTTTATGTTAATGCTGGCTGTACCTATCTAGTTAATTTTAAACCTTTAGCCTCACACACATGGGGTGCTGTCTTGGGGGCTCCACATCTCCCCAAAATTCCATGCTTTCGCTCCTCTGGGGTTGCGCTGGGTAATCCCCATGCCAAGGAGCAAACACGTGCTTTACAGTAGCCGCCCCATCCTTTCCTGGCTTTCCCCCTTACCCCCTGTAAAATACAAAAGGCTCTTCTTCAAAAGAAAAATCTTTCTCCCCGTGCTGGAGGTGATGCGGGGTATCCCAGTGGCCATTTGGCTTGTCATCCTGACCCCTCCCACAGCTTCCATCGACCAATAGGAGTTCACCTTCTGCCCAGGAGCGCCCCCGGAGTGGCTCCAAGCAAGGACAAACTGGCAGAAGAGCCGGGCTGACCATACTCTGGCTGGAAGCATTGGGGGTAAGTCCCCGACTTTTCAGCCGCACATTTTTGCCTCTTTGAATCCGTGGCAGCATGGATTTGGAGTCGCCCCACAGCAAAAAAGACATGAAGACTGCCCACAGGATTAGGACTAGTGTTGCATGGTACATTGAAGCAGATCCCCAAGAGGGTGAAGATCTTCTGGCTTTTTTAAATTTTTTATTAACAGGCATGGTTTTGACATGTCCCGTGACTTTTGAGCAGTCACACCCGCTACAGAACTTCAGTATTACCTTTCTGGTCATCTCCATTTTAGTAGCTTGTTTAATGTATGTATGTGTGTGTGTATGCCAAAACACTTTTTCACTATTTTTAATAAGTATTAAAATATTTGCACAATAGCATTTTCATGACAATAAAGCTTACATGAAAAACCATTAAACAATGATTGTTAAATTAAACACTTTCCGGGCAGCACCATTTTAGTGACATGTATAATTTTTTGTACATAGACTTCTTTGGGGGTGGGATTAAATTCTTCACATAGTAGTGCTCAAATGGAAAAGCATTTTAGTGCAAATGTAAAATTTGATTAAACAATAAACAAGCAAGTAAAATGGCATGTTTTCTCAGCATTACCACTCTCTCGCCCACGCAGCTATGTCACACCCACTACTGCAGGTAGAACATAGTGCATGCAGCCTTCCACAACCTGGTGTCCCCCAGATGTGTTTGGCTACAGTTCCCATAATCCCCCATCCAGCATGCAAAAAAAGAAAGAAAGATTATAGCCCCTGACATCAGCCCCTGACATCAGAAGTCAATTGCAATATTGCATGTACTGGGTAGAGCTAAAATCTACCACTCTGGAAGCACCTCCAGTTTTAAGTGGTCCACATGAGGCTCCTGATTTGAATCCTGGCTGATGCTGCTACAGCCAGAGACAGGGTAATGGGTTGGCCTGGGGCTGCAGTCTAATTATAGTTTCTGAGAAAGGGATTTCCTTCCTCAAATGAGGAAGGAAAGCCCTTTCTCGGAAACAGTTCATGATCTTTGGGACTGGGAAGGAATTTCCCATCATTAACATGGGAGTTCTTTGTCTGCCTCCGTATTTGTGTAGCTAATGATAACTAAAATTCCCAGGGCCCCCCCACTCCTTCACACACACACACACACACACACACACACACACACACACTAAGCAGGGTATGAACATTCTGAAAATATGCCTAAGGAACTCATTGCCACAGTATTTTGGGATGGTCACTAGAATGAACAGCTTAGGATAAATATTAGATGGAGAAAAGGGGAAAGCCGTGGCTCAGGGTGCCTCTACAAGAGGCATTTAAAGCTCTTTCAAGGCACATTAAAAAAAATTACCTCTACAAGAACGGAGCACAAATCGGGCGTAGAGGCGCGTTTTCTCTCCGATTATGCGCATTATCGGATGCACGTTAAATCACGAGTTTTATTTTGCTCCGTCCGTTAAAGCGCATTTTGACTGTGTGAATAAGCGCTTATGCGCATTAACTACTTGTAAAGCGCATTTTGGACATCTGTTAATGCACTTCGCCGCCTCTCGCCGCCTCTCGTGCAGAGGGATTAGGCGTAAATGCCCTTCTGCGATTATGCGCATAATCGCCTAACCAGGTGCAAAAGCGAATCCTTGTAGAGGGGACCTCAGTGGTAGAGCACCAGCTTGGCATGAGAAGGTCTCAAGTTCAATCCCCTGCATCTCCAGGTAGGAATGGAAAAATTCGTGCCTGAAACCCTGGAGAGCCGCTGCCAGTCAGTATCAACGATACTGGGCTAAATGGACCAATGGTCTGACACAGTATAAGGCTGCTTCCTATGTTCCTGTGAAAGCACAGTGGCTGCTAACTGTGACAACCAAGAGACCAGTCTCCATTTTCAGAAGCAGGATAACAGACACCACAAACTATTTCATGCTGTGGACACACAAGTCATGTTGAACAATGTTGGTCACAGCAACCCACCTCCTCTTCATGGCAACACACATTTTCTCTGTTGAACACAGACAATTATTGTCCAAGAGGTACATTACCAGAGCTGCCATGTGATGGGGAGATTTTTTTAACCAGTCATTTGAACTTGATCAGAAATCTGGAGAAGAGGAGGAATGGTAAAATCCTCTATCACCACTTGGAAGGATGACACAATTAGCTCACCAAGCGTTTACATGCCCCCCCCCCTTGTATTAAGATACCACTTGGAAAATGGTTGTCTATATTTGACCTCTGTTTTCTGTTAGTCTCTTAACCTCACTTCCTTCTGGAATCCTTTCCCCCTTTCTGCTAAGTCCGTCCTTCCGCTCATGCATCCCCCTCCTCCCTCCCTTTTCCTCTTCCCGTGGCCTCCTGACAGTGTGCTTCATTCATTGTCTTCTCTTTAGTGAGGCCGGAGATACTTGTCAAAGCTAAGGAAGCTTTCCCGCTTGTGTTATGCTTATAAAGTGCCATGTAAATTTATGATGCTATAACAAGTGATTGCTATTACTGCCTTAAATAACAATTGATAGGTTTATGGGGCATGTTTTAAAATATTACCTCCCTCTGCTAGCAGGTGATAACCCATTTTCCCTTCCTTTTCTATACGTTAAGCCTTTGTCATGTAGATTGTTGTTGCCAGAGATCAAGGGAATTAGGGTGGATTCTAATGCTGCTACACCAACGTATTACCACCAAAAATCTCGTCTACATGGTCAGGGCCCATGTGGCTGTGGTCACAGCAAAAATCAGCTTCCTATGTGGATTGGCTGGGTTGCATGATAAATACACATGTCATGTGATCAGGAGGTGTGGCACTGAAGTAGCTACTTAACCACCACATCTAGCCAAGCCATGTGAAACCACACTGCTGCATAGCATTTTATTTCAGCCACTGGATCACTTCATCTTTAAACATGTGTCTGTAGTGGTGGCGTTAATAATAGCCTTACATAAGAATAGGGTAGTGTAAGGTTTATTGCTCAAGATCTACCAGACCAATTTTGTTTTCAAAGCACGAGCTTTAATAGCAATTAATTTCCTCCTGCCCAAACAGGCAGGGCAGCCCCTCCACCAGCGGGATGACGAATAGCCCTGCTTGACCAATCAGTGTTCTGCGAAGGAGGGCCCTGGGCACAGCCACACAATTATGCTGTTACCACCAGTGAGGAGGGGGAAGGAGACAGAGGCGGCCAATCGAGGCACACAGGATGGGGCGGGGCCATGCTGCATGCAAATTTTGGAGGGAGATTCACTATGTATGAGATATATTTGCATTATTCATGAGCCCCTCTGTGGTAAGAGGAATGAGGGGCAAAAGAGCAGTGAAGGAGCAGGATTACTAATACCCATGGCGACATGGGCTTTACAATAATAATAATAATAATAATAATAATAATAATAATAATATCATCATCATCTGGCTGTGGAAGCAGGAGAGGTGGGGCAGCAGGGCCCACTTCATCAGTTTGACCAAAAGACCAGCTGCCATTTAACTCCTCCCCTCACTGAACTGTCTATTCCAGGTGATTATTTATGAGGACAATTATATAACTTTAAGAATTAGTGCCCGGGTTTGCTTGATTTCCTCTTACCTCCTGATCTCTTCTTCCTTTGATGTCATTTCTATTAGATTGCAAGCCTGTGGCCTGTGGCTGTCTTGTTTTTGTAATCTCTGTGCAGAATTTAGCAAATTTTAGGCACTTTATAGATGAATAATAATGATAATATCATCATTTATATAGCACTTTTGATGCTTCAGAGTGCTTTACCCTTACAATAACCCTGTAATATAAGTCAGTAATCATATTGCAAATGAGAATTGAGCCTTAGAGATGAAGTTGAGGTGAGAACAAATCATTCTTAATAGTAGTCACAGTGAGATCATCATCTACATTGTAAACCCACCTTCACAAATTGCCTTACACGTATTCCTGTCTTGCAAGTCAAATGCTGGATCAGCTCTCAGACTTGCTCTTTTCCTTGTACATCAGGTGGTCTGTCACACATACACATTTATAAATGTTTATGTGGCACATATGACCTTTATCTTACCAATAATAATAATAATAATAATAATAATAAGCAAGTACACTAACAAAAATTGAAGATGACATGCTTCAGTGACAGCATGAGCATCAGTTGGTAGGCACCCAGTACACCTGGCTTTTCTTTAATGCACTGGACAGGTTTGATTTTTTTCCAGAACTCACTTTAGAGGTGCTTTCAAGTCAGAGGACTCCTAGTGCTATCAATCAAAAGACATTGTACAGCTATTCCATCTTCCCCCCCTTAGTGTTTTTTTGTGGAAAGAAAAAAGACGGAAGAACAGTGAGAAAACATACAAGTGTAAGACATCATTGTCTGAACCCCTCCTCATAATCCATGAATGAGGTATGGCAATTGGACAATAAAAGCCTCATTTGGAAGCATCCTAAGATAGAAGAATATGTGTGGGGTTTTGCACAGTCATACCACCCCCCTTAAAATGTTGCTTCTGTCATCATCCCAGGTCCACTAAGGCTGGAAACAGCTTTTTCAGAAAGTTGAAAGTGGTTTGAAAGAGGAACTGTTTATTGTGATGTCTATACTTGTCCCACTTCTGCCTCTGGTAAACAGGCTTTGAAGGGTTTTGTATTCTTTTTAAGTGATGCGCAACCTGTTTGACCAGAGGTAGCAGTGGGCCAAAAGAAATATGTTCATGCACAATGAGAACTGAAATCTCTCTCTAACCACTTCCAACTTTCTAAAAAAGTGTTGCCTGTCTCCAGCCCTAATAGTAGAAGAAAGATTTGAACCAGGGACTTGCCCAATTCACAGCTCAGTCTGTTAACTACTGCACTACATTTGCTCCACGAATCCATCACAGCGGACTTCTTAGTATGTTGACCCAATCATAACTGTGGGTGCATTGTTTGAGGATGTGTATATGTGTTATTGATCTGGAGGGATGTATCTCCCACTCCAACTTCAAATGTTGCAAAATTCCTACAGACAGGGGAAGGTGAATGAGCGTGCAACTAGTAAAAGATAGTCTCTTGTGTGATGATCTTACATGTGGCTGTTTGGCTGCTTGTATTAATGGCCAAATAATGGGAAGTGTTAGCTTAGCCTTCCCCAACCTGGTACCCCCCACAAATGTGTTGGACTACATCTCAGTACATCTAGAGGACACCAGGTTGGGGAAGGCTATGTTAGCCGATCAGTTTCTCGGTGTATGTATTGCTGGAAAAATGCATGCACGTGCATTTGCTATATGTTACCATCTACACAGGCAGCATGTTAATGCCTGCACTGGAATGCCTTCCCATGCGAAATTTTAGCAGAATTAGGAACATCACTCAGAAGTGGAGGAATACAATGAGAATTATCCTACCCTGTCTGAGTAACTGTACTAAGAAGCATAAACTCATTAAGGGCTAAACTAGACATGACGCCAGAGATCTGTAACTGGGATCTCCTGTGGTGTTATTTTTCGGGATGGGGGGAAGGTTTACTAATTAGCAGCTCCACACTGCTGCTTTGAAGACCAGGGAAGTAGTGCTAAGGGATGGTTATTTAACCCTTTCTTCCCATGTGGTTTCTCTGATTTGAATCCCTTTACCCTACAGCTGCTATAAGCTCAGTGGGGAGAAAAAAGTCAGGGACTTGGTAAAGTATGTTAAAACCTTTTTTTTAAAGCAGCAAACAAATATTTGGCCACATAAACATCTTTGAGGACAGGGAGCCCACCTAAAGCATGCAGGGAGGAACTATTCAATCTGGAGGGTGCACATGTTTTGTTTGAGGAGCAAAATTGAAGAGAAGAAGCCCTACCCAGTCTTGTTTCCAGGCACATCAGTATGCACCCTTGTATGCTTACTGATTATTAACTAGCAGAATCCTCCTGACTTCTTCAGGTCAGATAGTCTGGCCGTGGCTTTAGAGCTCTGTACATGTCTCTTACTCCTGATGCTGTCACCATACAACTTCCTCTTCTACCACATCCTACATCACTACCCTGGCTACAGGCAAGGCCAGTGTCAAGGGTAGCCATGGCTGGGCACCTGTTGAGGGCCTGCACTCACCATTGCAATCTGCTTGTTCACCTGATTCTCACTCTGGCCCAGAGAACAGTGGAGATGAGGAGGAGCAATAGATGCCACTCCCTGCCTGCGCGCTGGCTCTCTGTCAAGCAAGTAAGTCATACCAGTGATAAGAAAGATGGGGAGAAGCAATAGCAGCTGGTGACAATAGTGATGACAAGGTAGACTTTCTGAGTGAGGGGGCGCGTTGAGGGTGCATTGCCCAAAGGTGCTCTGAAGCCTGGAGCTGGCACTGGCTACAGAGTTTTTTATTTTATTTTGCACATCCATGTTGGTGCATAAAATAAAAAAGGCTCTCTGCACATACATGATAACATACTTAAAGACTGCATTAACATAAGAATGCAGCAATGAGCATCCATGGAATTTCCAACAGCAATGCCTAAGGAAAAGAAGCAGTTCAAGATGTCATTTTGCAGTGCCAGCAAACTGAAGGCAGTCACAGCTGAGGCAAAGGAGTAGCCAGTGGCTTTCTCTGAACCCCCAAACACCATTGGTCTAAACGAAAAACCTATCCTCATGCTTCAGTATAATATATTTTGTAGAACCTAAGGCAGAGTCCTGGTTCAAATCACACCCTGGCACTCTTTCACCAAAGAGCAAATGAGTTTGAACAGGACCTGTGTGAATGAACAAGCTACTGACTTGCTTGCCTTAACGTTTCTTAAAGCAAATTCCTTTCAGTGGTGATTGACAGCCACAGGTATTTGTCCACATTATAATCCAGATTATAATCCAGATTATAATGTGGCAGAATTCACTTGCTAACAGACATTGTTAGATTTAATCTACTTCTTGTCTCATTTTAGATGAGGATCTTGACTTTCCTGCGCCAGACAACAGAGAAGATGCTGGAAATCTAGAGAAGACAGGTACAAGTTCTGTGCACTCTGCAGCTGGTAAAATGTCACTTTTGGATCAGGTTCAGGGTCCCATTTAGGATTGCATGTCCCATTACATTTTTAAGGGGTACAACTAGAAACTTTAAAGTATAATCCTAACAATATAATATGTGCATGAAAGATACTTGTGTTTGGATACACATGAATCAGAGAGCAAAGTTTGGCTGTGGTTCCTTGTCAAATGTATATTTGCTGTCATATGATACACGGAATGGCCCTCATCCAGGTTTCTTTTGCTTTCTCCCTAACACTAAGAGCCATAAGTAACTGAAGCTGATAGCGTTTGATTGAAATTGGGGTCACTACATCTTTCATCATACTGGAATCATGTTCTATACTGATGGCCCTTGAGTTTGTTTTTGAAGGCTTTTTTGGACTGTGATGTGTTACGTTACTAGGCACAATTCCCTTCTCCCGAAAAAAGAAGAAAAACATTGGAATGTGCCTTTTTCTTTCCTACAATTACTATCTGTTTTGTTGTTGTTGTTGTTGTTGTTAAAGTGTAAGTTCTCTTGTATGTAAGAATAACTATGCCGTTCCTCCAGTATCCTCAAAAGAGCACCTGTGTTATTTGGCAAGATGCAGATGTGCTTACATTTAATCAATTAATACCCAGATCATTAATAATCATAAAATATATATTTAACCAGTTGATAGCCCTATCTTTTTTCCTCATGGAGTTCTTGGAACAAAGCAGAAAAATTATCTGCAGACACAGCCAAAGAGGAACATACATACAATCCTGGATCAGCAGTTCAGTGCATAGTCAAGAGTACTAAAAATATTCCAGGGAAGGCAAATCCCTTTATCCACTGGAGGGTGTCTATATGATGCCGTGTTGGAAGGTGATTCGCTTAGAACCCTGCAGCATCACTGCTGTGAGGCAAAAACAAAAAAGCTAGGCGGCAGGAGGGAGTGTGGGCTATCTGGCCAGGAAAACCACAGCACAGGCGGCCATTTCCTTGTCAAGCATGCCTCCTGCCCTGCGTTCCTGTGCTTGCTCAAAGTTACGCCCACTTATGGATAATCTGTTCTGAAGCCAGGAAACAACATGGTAACCTCAGAGCATATCTAAAAGTCAAGGTAAATCGAGACTTTGAAAATATACCGTTTCGGGGGGAGGGGAACCCAACGTGGCTGCAAGTTGGTGACTGCATCATATAAACAACGCAGCACCACTGACTGCGCAGCCACTACAGGGCACATAGAGTGTATAGACATCCCCTGGGACACCTTCACACTCACCATGGGAAGACAGTTGTGGGCATTGTGTTTTGCGCTAGTCCCCATCAAGCAGTACAGAATCTTTGCCCTTAAGCAAAATCACTTCTTACACATCCCTAAAAAGCAAAGAATATGACCAATCCTGATGGGGATGGTGGGACAACACATCTTTCTTTAGCCATTATGCAAAGTAAGCTAATTGAACTGATGCAGAATTTCCTAATTGCAAGAGAGGAGGTTGGCTTGTCATAGGACTTAAATATAGAAGAGAAAGGCCCCCTCCACAAGGATGCGCTTTTGCGCCCGGTTCGGGGATTATGCGCATTATCGCGGAGGCGCATTTACGCCTAATCCCTCTGCACGGGAGGCGGCGAGAGGCGGCGAAGCGCATTAATTGATGTCCAAAAAGCGCTTTAGAAGACGTTAATGCGCATAATCGCTTGTTCACACGGCGAAAATGCGCTTTAACGGCCGGAGCAAAATAAAAGTCGCTATTTAACGCGCATTCGAAAATGCGCATTATCGGGGAGATAACGCGCCTGTACGCCCGTTTTGCGCTCCGCTGGTGTGGAGGTAAAATTTATAATGAGCCTTCAAGGCTCATTAAATGTCTCGTGTGGAGGAGGCCTATGTTACATAGTACACCCCACTCCATCCCTAAATTTATGGTGTCTTCAGACTGACACATCAAGGTTGTTTACTTCCATCAGGCTGCCTGATTTGGCATCCCATTGTTGCTTTTTCCCCTCCCCCCCCCCCCCCCCAAGTGTATGAATGCTTTGAATCGTCCTCCTTCCCCTATCCCTCCTTGTTCAGGAAACAGGTACCAGAAGCCTTTCAGAAGGAGTCCAGCTCATAAAACCCAGGCAACAGAATGTTGTAGGGGAAAGAGCAGTCAGAGAGTGAGGAAAGCAAAAGAGGAAAAGCTCATGAAAAGAAAAAAAAAGTTGGAGGGGGGAAAGAAGAAAGTGAATGGAGAACCACTGAAAAACCAAAGACGGGTCGGAAGGAAAGTCTTTGCTGTTTGTGCCAAGAGGAAGAGAGAGCTGGGAAAGGTCTGTTGGCTGGAAAGTTGACCATTTTAATCAGTGCTTGCAGCCGCCACTCACAGGGAGCCTGTCCTTCCAGAGTGCTCAGGGAGGAAGCCTTCATTCCCACCCTTGCTTTTTCCTTGAGAATTCAGGCTGTGCAGGAGCTGAGCGGAAAGCCTGTTTCCTGGACCCAGCCCTGTCCCACCTACCCTCCACCCTTGTTCACTCTTCCCACCCGCCCACCTGCTTCTCTGCCTGCCAGAATTTGTGAGCCCATTTCAGGAAAGAAGCACTTAGGTGGAGCTGCTTTGAGTTTCCTGCGGCACAGGAAACAGCAGCATGCAAGTAAACTATGGATTATCAAGGCCATTAAGCTAGTACTTCCATTCCCAGCCTCTGATGGGGTGGGGGAGAATTTTTTTAGTACCTACACCATCAAGCCACTAAGGAGGCCTGGACAACACTTTTTGAAGACCGACTATTGCAGGGCTTGGTACCAAAAGAGGTATTGGGGCTCATGTTATCAAGTGCTATATTCATACTCTGCAAGCAAGATGTTCTGCCCCTGAACCTGAGATGTGTGGAGATGGGCTATGATTTAGTCTGTGGTGAAGGAAATGCACTCTTCACATACTCAGAGATTATTTGCTTCATATGTTCAAGGCTAAATGTTAGCCTCGAAAATAGTTCTCGAAGCACAGCACTTCTTTAAAATAAACCCTGCACTGTTGGGGGTTTGTTTTTTTTTCCCCTAGCATTGCTTTTTAAAATGATGTTAATAGTTTCTAATATGCTTTTATTGTTGTTTTATTTATTACTTTCATGTAATTCACCATAAGGAAAGGAAGAGCACTATATAAGTAAATTATTGTAATCATTTTCTTTTTCTTTTTTTCTCCCAAACATTTTTAGCTCTTAAATATTTAGCAGTTAAGGTTTAACAAAAATTTGTCTTTTTTTTTTTTAAAGTATCAGAGGAGTTCGTTTAGGGAGCTTTGGTCTAGACTAGAGTTTCCACTTAAATTTCTTGTGTATTGGGGGGAG
This sequence comes from Anniella stebbinsi, assembly GCA_029215795.1. Lineage (NCBI taxonomy): Eukaryota > Metazoa > Chordata > Lepidosauria > Squamata > Anniellidae > Anniella > Anniella stebbinsi. The sequence continues at coordinate 42,144,114 of JARDYH010000008.1, forward strand.
AGGTACACTAACTAAATTGCTACTAGATTTTACATAAAGCAACATTTCAGGCCATTTTGGAGGCACCTGTTCAAATAAAATACTCAAAAGAATTTTGAAGGAAGCCCTTCAATCCAACCAGCGTTTGCTCTTGTTTTTTTCTACCCTAGTTGTTTAGCCTAGAATTGCCATCTTTCTTTCTCTCATTTTTAATGGAGAATCCAGATGACAGCATTGTCAACCCGTTGCTTTCCAGTGTGTTCTGTGCTGTCCTTTCATTTTTTTTCCCAAATCAGATTTTTCTCCACTTAAAATGCAATTGCAGCACCAGCCTTTCAAGTGTAGACTCGTAAAGCAGTACTGGGGTTTTTCAAAGCTACTCTGCCTTTAATTAGAAGCTTCCTCCTTACTTCTTCTGTCTCTGAATGCTTCCTTTTTTGCACAGCAGTAAAATCACTGCTTCTTAATTAGTCCTTAATTTGTTTGTCATTGTTCCTCATAAGGGGAGACTTTCATTACTGAGTTCTTCCTTAATTTTTACATTGCAAACTAACCAGCAATTAAAGCTTCCCCTTTGTGAGAAAAGGAACTAAATAACAGAGGAAGGACTCTGCCGAATCAGACCAAAATAACTAAAGAGGCAATTCATCATGATCATCATCATCATTATTGTGGCCACATTGAAAGAAAGCAATTAGAGGAAGAGGCTGCAAGGAGGAAGCTTCCAATTAAAGATGCAGAGGTTCTTTGCTGAACAGGACTTAAGTAATGCGTCAGCAACACTAAACAACTCTAGTGTGGAAGCAACCATGGAAAGCTTTCCTTAATTGAAAATTACATTGTTAGGGAAATGGTTCCCAGGTCTTTATTCAGCATAGACCTGCATTGGCAGCCTGAATAAGGAACTGACATTTGCACACCTTTGCACTCCAAAATGAGCTTCCACCCATTCCAAATCATATACAACCATTTATTAAGGGCTGCACGCACATCCATCCCTTATACATAGGTATATTAGCAATGATTGGCATGGGGGTATCTCACTTGGGAGTGACTTGTTCCAAAATGAAGCGTTAAACTGGAGATAATGCTGGGGAATTGTGGTCAGTCAATCAGTCCTGGGAGTGTTATGATTTAGAGTTGCACAAAATTAGTTTTGGCATGCAGATATGAGTAAACTTCCTATTCAGACTGCTCAAGTAGCTCTGTGTTGCAAAAGGAACTGGGAACCAGGAACCAAGTTCAGCCTCCTGGGCGAAGCCTGAAATAATATGAAGCTGACCAGGACAAATTTGACCATGGGGTTGTGGTGGTGAGATTAAAATTAAAAACAGAAGGGAGGAAAACTAGTGTGGCTCCTGAACCTACCTAGTTATGGTTGCCTAGCAATAAGCCCCATGCTTGCTTCTCTTTTTAGATCAGAAGTTCTGAGCCCTGTGCAGTTGTTTAATTTTCTGCATGAGTTCCTTTACTCTCTTCCCAGTTTTGTATATGAACCCTTGTTCCCTTTTCAAAATCTCACATGAAAGAAGCAGACCTACTTTCTTTCACGTCCTGGTGCTGAGACGTGCGTTCTCCCTGCTCTGCCATTACCAATTTCCATAAATGCCCCTTGCATGTTTAGGTAATCTAAAACTGGCTACACTAATCCAGACAGTTTCTTACTATGATGTCCCTTATCCCCAATTCAGAGTGGGCTTCGCCTCACCACCTTGTCATGTGTGGCTTCTGTTCTGTAACACAGCCTGGACTCCATTAGTGGCAATGGGTTTGCTCTAACCTTTGAGCAAAAAATATTTAAAACCTGTTTTAATAACATGTTTTTCTTCAGGGATGGGACCACCACCAAAGCTGTATTATGAAAATCACAGACCCTACATAGGCCAGGACACTGAGAAGGGGCCCTTTAACTGCTTTTTGAGGAAGGGGGGAATTAGTAGACTGCACCAATGCCATCCTCTGAAAGCCACAGGCCATCATTGGCTAGGCCTTCATTAGCCTCTTTGGTAATCTGAAAAGCCTCTATATTTGCTGTCAGGGGAAAAAATCAAGTACAGGGCCAAGTACAAGTATTCTCAACTATTTCACAGCCTTTTGTGAACCATTCAGAGATCATTGACTATTGGACGTATGGGAATGGAATGAATGAATGAATGAATGAATGAACAAATTAAGAAAAACCTTTCCATAGATCACTTGAATGGACTATGGTTTGAGAAGGTCTGCTATAATCTTTCCCCCACCCTCTCTGTCTTTGGTTCTAGAAGGATTCATAAGACGTTATGCAAATTACTATCAAGGTCTGTGGGACTGTACTGGTGGCCACCAAGATGAGTTATCCTTCCAGCGGGGAGATTTGATATACATCATCAGCAAGGTATGTTTGAGATACAGTTTTACTACCAGAGCTTCAGGCCCTGGAGTTCCACTCCTCCAACGGAAAGGGATAAACTTATTAAATGTTAAGGCTCCATGTCAAAATTGTGGGGAGGGAGGTTGTGACTTTGGCTGTTCTGCATGATCATTTTAAGGTTTCTGTGTATTTTGTTGACAACGGTGTGATATCCTGTCTGCACATAAGGGCCCTCCCTGCCTGCAATTTATTTGCTTTTCTGTGGGGGAATTAAACTTGCTGCCTAAAGCATACTGTCCTGCTGTTGGTTGAAAATTCTGAATACATGTGCAGCACAGTGCAGGAGAAGAGAAATGCACAATCACCAAAAGCCACAAAATAGTAGGTTTTTCTTTGGCAGGTGGGAAAAAAGCAGCTTTGCTGATGTTACCACTTCATTATTTTAACATCACTAAATAAACATTTCTGCATTGGAGTTGTAATGAGTGGGGGGAGGTAGGGAATGAATGGAAGGCTGGGCATTTGTGTGGAGTGAGATGCTTTCTTTGCCATGATGTTTACAGATAAATAAATGTGTCGATGGTGTGGTTGTTGGTTGTAGCAAGGATGCCAATGGAGAAAAGCAAGCTCTAGGGCAGCCTTCCCCAAACTGGTGCCCTCCAGATGTGTTGGGCCACAACTCCTATCATGCCCAGCCACCTTGGCTATTGGCCAGGCTGGCTTGGGGTGATGGGAACTGATGTCCAACACATCTGGACGGCACCAGGTTGAGAGAGGATCCATTTGCAGTTTACACACACCAACAGTGAACTGGTCAACCAGCCTAGCCAGCCTCTTCCATGAGCTGAGTGTCTGCCCTAAAATATTTCCCAGAAACCTCTGCAACACATGGGGGGGTCTATCATACGTAGGCACTGGTTCCTCAACAAATGAATCAATGTGGAAAAGTTCCCTGAAGCTAGAAGATTTTGAAAACCATAGACCAAAGTAATCATCACTCTGCCTCTCTCTCTTTGCCCATCTCTGCATCCCTGACCGCACCCCCACCCACCCCCATCTCCCTCCTTCTCGACCTAGAAAGTTGCTTTTAGAAAACTCTTCCTTCTTTTCAGGTTGACAAGCCGCACAGCAGAGTTTGTCTCGGTAATAGGCTGAGTGTGTGTGTAATCACTCAAGAATTGCAAGGGTAATTGAGTTGCTTGGTCAGGTGTGAGGTAGGGGTGAGGGGAACGCAGAAGAGCAGGTTGAGGGAGTGTGGTGATGTGAAGTACTTTCTTTGCTACAAATGTGCAGGTGAATAAGTTGGCTGATTTATAAATGCACAGATGAATACATTGGCCTAAACAAGGGTCCAGCTTTGGGCAATCAGATTTCAGGATTCAGAAAATCCAGAAAATCTTAAAATCTGTCAGGTATACTCAAAACCAGGCAAGAGTCAACATACATGGCAACTATCAGGGAAAAGGAGCAGGAGCTTTGGTCGTGTCTTCCCAGTAGAGTTGTGTTGTCCAAACTGAGCAGTGAATTCCATGGCTTAGCACAGCCTTTTCGTCCCTGAGAGCCACATCAGGAGTCTGCTGGGGTAGGCAGATGGAGCACATGAGCACGCATGGGCAGGCACTCATTCCCACATACACTCATTCCCACTGACATACTCATGTACAAACTCAAACGTGCAAATACACTCACACACACATATTCACACACAGACACTCATCCCCCCCCTCATATACACACACAGACACAGCCCCCCGGCACACACTCTTCCCTCTGCCCCATGAAAGGGCTTTCAGTTGCTAGCGCTAGCGAGGGGAACAGTTCCCTTAGAAACATAGGATAACTTGGGACCAGATATCTAGCTGAACACCTTCCCCTTGTTGACCCTCAAGATCTTTCGAGGAGGCGTTATCGGTCAATTGTAGTAAATTGCCCAGAGAGCAAATGATAATAATCCCACAACCAGCAAAGTGTCGCCTAGTCATAGTACATAAGTGGGCCTTCTCAGTAGTGGCATCCACCCTCTCTAACACCCTCCCACACATTATTCAAGAGGCAGAAAGTGTGTCAAGCTTTAAAAGCATCTTGGAGACATTGTTGTTTACCCAGGCTTTCCCTGACTTGTAATAACACTGCTCCATCTCATGATTGTCTTGTTGTAATGTCTTTTTATGTCTTTTTTGTTTTTGTTCTTGTTCTTTCACTGTTTATAGGTTTTATACTCTATTTTATATGCGTTTATATTGTGAACTGCTTAGAGATCTTAGGACATGGGAAAGAAACACATAGCCCATGGGCTACATGTGGCCTCTGCTATCCCACCCCAAATAATATTTGCAGGAGGAGAAGGGCATTCAGAGGGGCATTTTAACCCTTTGTTACCCTTTTCGTTAAAAGGGTCAGGAGTAGCATTTAAACAAGATAATTTTGATGCCTTTTATTGCCCTTTCTTTCTTTTTGCCATCATCGGGAATTCCAGATGGCAAAAATGCCCCCTGCAGTTCCCAAAGTAGCCAGTTCTTGTCTTAGGATGTGAAGTGGTATAAAATTAGTATAACGAAATAAGTAATAGGAAGATAGGAGGCTGCCTTATACTGAGTCCATCTGTTGGTCTACCTAGCCCAGTATTGTTGATGCTGACTGTAGCAGCTCTTCAGGTTTTCAGGTAAGTGCTTTTCCAGCCCTACCTGGAAATGCCAGGGATTGAAACTGGGACCTTCTGCATGCAATGTGTGTGCTCTACCATTGATCTATGGCCTTCTCTCTCTCAGGAGAGGTTGGAGAGAAGGTACGGGCTTCCCTAACTTTAGGAAGGAAAATTCTGGGTGGGATCCCCACAGCTCTGTTGCATGTGGACCTCGGGCTGTGGGTTGTGCACTCCTGGCCTAGGGCTTTAGGGATCAGCTGACTAGATGCACAGGTATGCTGGTACTGCAGCCTAGGTGGTACCCTCGAAACCCAGAATTCAGTCTTCTAGGTTTGCAGTAGTACAGGAGGTACTGTGCCCTTCTGTGTTCTGGGGCCTGGCAGCTGCCTGATGGTGTTGGGTGGTGATGCCAGACCTGATAAGCAACCACAGAAAGAACCATTGTAACACCTCATATCTTCCGATGGGCGGTGTTTTCCTATCAAATCAGTTCACACATTCAGCTGTGAGTAATCAAGCAATAAAGAATCAAGTGTAGAAGTGAAGTGTTTACATCATCTATGAACCAACCTCATACGTGTGCACATGTGAGCCAGTTCTTCTTCGTGGTCTCTGTGCATCACACATATGGGCTCTGCGCCGGCGCCGAGCCCCAATTGGGAAACTTCACTAGCTAGCTTAGTGCTCTTTTTGGCGGGAACCCCTCCCCCACCATCCATCGCGCATGCTCCGGGTCCCGCCTTACCTCAGTTCTTCTTCGACCGCGTAGCTGATCGCCTCGCGGGAGACTTCTCCGGACGTTTCCTTCGTCGTAGTATTCTGAGGAAAGATAAGAGTTACTCGGAATTAGCTTAGTGTAGTTTAGTGTTAGTTGTTGTTGTTAAATATATATATAAAAAAATATATATATATATACTTCTCTTAGTTAATAATAAGTTATAGATATAGTTGTTCTTGAACAGGCCCTGTTTGTAGGAGCTATGGCGCAGTCTGCGCTCTTCAAGCATTGCTCCCGTTGCAGGGCTAAATTGACTTTAACCGACGGACACTCGTTGTGCCTCGTGTGTTTGGGGGAAGGCCATGTTGTGGACTCCTGCCCCCATTGCCTGACTTTTTCCCGCCAAACTAGGCGGAATCGGGCCGACAGGCTACGGAGCCTGCTATGGAGCAAGGCCCTGTCCGCAGTGGACCGACCGCGCCAGCTCTCGCCACAACCACTGGCTTCTGAGGAGGCTCGATCGCCATCTGGTGAGCGTAGGCGGATGCCTATAAATCGCTCTCAACCAGCATCTCCCTGTTCTTCCCCGCGCGGGAATGTAACAGAGGCACCCTTGCCACGACTTCTGACCGAACCTTCCAAGAGTGCAACTCTGGCGAAGAAAAAGTCGGGCAAAACTAAGAAGTCTTCGAAGTCGAAACCTTCGTCATCGGCACCAAAAACATCTTCGGCGTCGAAGCACCCTAAGAAGCGACCATCGACATCGGCGATAGATGCGTCGGCACCGAAGCGCTCTTCGGCAGCTGCAACATCTTCTTCGACACCGAGATGCCCTTCGGTACCGAGCCAGTCGACATCGGACTTAGTACGCCCGTCGGTACCGAGGCATTCTTCGGTATCGGCTGCAGCTTCGCCGGCACCGAAATCGACACCGCCTCCGAAGTCGGGTCACTCGTCGACATCGAAGGACCGGCTACAGCAGCCGCCTTCGGCTTCGAGTCGAAAATCGACATCGTCGACGCCACGTCGGTCTCACTCTACGGTACCGGCGCGTCAGGCTTCGACATCGTTCAAGAAGCGCTCGACTCCGACGCCTGCCCGCCCAGCGTCTTCGCCGATCCTTTCTCAGAGATCAGCGTCAATAGCGCAACGGGCGACTTCATTACCGCCACTCCCAGTCCTCCGGCCCTTGGATATCGAAGTGGGCTCCTCGGATGTGGAGATTGTGGAGGCTATTCCATCTGACATCTCGGTAGATCACGACCTGGATCCCGAGCCACATGGAAGTTATCGGCAACAACCTTCACCGCTCGGTGTCGATGCTTCCCCGATGTCGACGGCATCTAGGGCAACATATCGGTCCCGATCGCGCACGAGGTCCAAATCCTGCTCTCGGTCCCGACAATGGGAATCAGCGTCTGACAGATCCAGGAGTAGATCCTGTCACCGCAGGGCTCCACGATACCTTTTCGACCCCTATACAGGGAAACGAATCGGCCGCTCATCCTCGCAACAGCAAGGTACCACAACACGACAACAGCCGTCGTCAGCGACAGCACACACATCGACAGCCCTGGTACCGAGACCACTCTCTCCTACCTCGGGTGATGACTATCCTTCCGACACGTCGTCGATACGGTCCCAAGCTCCGTCAGTCCCGTCCCCTCCCGAAGGAGTTGGATCTAGAGACAGACCGTCACCATCGTTGGAGTTAGGTTCTTTTTCGGACCAAATGCAAAGGATGGCACAATCTCTTGGGTTGGATATCAACCTACCACAGGAAGACCTGAATGATAAAATTTATGATGTAATGTATGCTGAGCCAGCACCTCAACTCACTCTCCCATTGGTACCAACACTTTTAAAGACCTTTAAGAGTGCATGGGAAAATCCAGCTACAGTGGGGGCTACATCAAAACGCTTAGAGACATTGTACAAGGTCAAGGACGTTGATGCTCCGTTCTTGTGTAGCCACCCTAGGCCAAACTCCGTTGTAGTGGAGTCGTCGCAAGGACGTTCCACGAGAAGCCACTCTACTCCTGTGGATAAGGAGGGTAGGAAATTAGATACGTTCGGTCGCCGTGTCTACTCTTCAGCCACATTGGGTTTTAAAGTAGCTAATTATCAGGCTACTATGGCGAGATACCAGCTCTTTCTCTGGGAGAAGATTTCCACCTTAACGGACTATCTCCCAGATGACCAACGTGAGCTGGCCAGAGTATTTCAGACTGAAGCAACCAGGCTGTCTAGACAGCAACTGACCACAGCGAACCACCAAACCGATTGCGCAGCAAAGGCCCTTGCGGGGGCAGTTGCGTTGCGGCGACATGCATGGTTGCGCTCCTCAACACTACCAGCCGAGACAAAGGCTCGAATTGAAGACCTCCCGTTCGATGGGGAGGGTCTTTTCCATTCGTCAACCGATAATACTATGGATGTTATCCATAAGTCTAAGGTGACGGCTCGTAAGATGAGCGCACCTGCGCAACAACTGATGCAGCAGCAACCACGTTCCCGCCGCTGGTACCGGTCTTTCCAGTACCAACCTCGTCGGCAGCAGGAACGCACCCAGCGTTTCCAGTCTCAACACTCGCAGTCTACCTTCCAATCCAGGAAACCGGCCAACAGATATGCCAAGGCTCGCCGTCAGGACCAGACGTCTAAGCGGCGTCTTTGACTCCACTCCGATCATCTTACCACAACATCGGACAACCAGGCTTCAACCCTTTATGCACCGCTGGCAGTCCATTACAACCGACAAGTGGGTGCTCTCAACAATTTCGGACGGCTACCGCATAGAATTTCAGACATATCCACCACTGGGCACTCTGAGGACCACTCCACCGTCTCCCACACTGTTACAGGAAACAACAACCCTGTTACAGAAGAGGGCAATCGTCCGCGTTCCCACGCGATTTTTAAAAGCGGGTTTTTACTCGCGTTACTTCACGGTTCCAAAAAAGGACGGGGGCCTTCGACCTATCATGGACCTCAGACACCTAAACAAGTTTATAAGACCAAAGAAATTTCGCATGATTACGTTAGCCCAAATCCTGCCATTACTCAAGCGGAACCGATGGTTCACTTTAGTAGATCTCAAAGATGCTTATTTTCATATTCCGATACACCCAACGCATCGCAAGTACCTAAGATTCATTATCGGCAACAAGGTGTATCAGTTTTTAGTCCTTCCCTTTGGCCTCCGGACTGCACCAAGGGTTTTCACAAAGTGTATGGCGGTGGTATGCGCCCATCTCAGATCCCAGAATGTCGAGCTTTATCCTTACCTTGACGACTGGTTGATCGTGTCTCCATCCCAGTCGCAAGCACTCTCCGACGTCCGTCTAGTCACTTCTTGTCTCGCCAGCCTGGGCCTGCAAATAAACAACGAAAAGTCCGTTTTTCAACCCACACAGACGATTCCGTTTATAGGGGTGTTTTTGGACTCAACGGTGGGACGCGCGTATCTACCGATCGAACGCATTCGAACCGTAGTGTCTCTCGCTTCGCGCCTTCAACAGTCCTCACGGACGACAGCATTCACAGTTCTACGCATGTTAGGCTTTATGGCCGCCGCGGTGTTCGTTGTCCGTTGGGCACGCCTCCACATGAGGCCGTTACAGCAGGTACTTCTCAAAAGCTACCGTCCCTATCAAAATCCGAGGAAGATACTACTTACCATCCCGCCGGTGGTCCAAACTTCTCTCCGTTGGTGGTCGTCCGCAGAGAACCTGGCTCACGGCATGCCCTTTCACCACAAAGATCCCACTCGAATGGTCACTACGGATGCTTCTCTGGAAGGGTGGGGAGCACACTACAACGACCTACAGATTCAAGGAAAATGGTCGCAGTCAGAATCCCGGCTCCATATCAACCTCCTGGAGTTTCTAGCAGTAAAACGAGCATTACACGCCTTTTTGCCACATCTTCAGGGGCAGCGTGTCCGCATTCTGTCGGACAACACCACTGTAGTGTGGTACATCAACAAGGAGGGCGGAACAAGATCTCGTCGCCTTCTGCAGGTGGCACTAGACATTCTACATTGGGCCATTCTCCGGGGCATCTATCTGTCCGCTCTCCACATTGCGGGAACGGACAATACGAAAGCAGACGCACTCAGTCGAGAGTTCACAGACACCCACGAGTGGGAATTATCTCCCGAAGTACTGCAGCTACTATTTACAAGGTGGGGCACCCCGTTGATAGACCTATTTGCGACTTCTGCAAATGCCGTCTGCCAGGACTATTGTTCTCGGGCGGGGATTGGACCTGCATCGCTAGGAGATGCATTCCAGTGGGACTGGTCCAACGGCTTCCTGTATATGTTCCCACCATTCCCACTAATTGCGAAAACGGTGGTCAAGGCCAGCAGATCCTCCGTGAACGCGATACTGGTGACTCCTTGGTGGCCGAGGCAACACTGGTTCACCACCCTACATCGTCTCTCTCAGCAGACGTGGTGGCATCTGCCCAGGATACCGCACCTGTTGTCCAAGAACGAAGGCGCGATCCTACACCCGGATTTGCAGTCGCTGAACCTCACAGCGTGGCGGATCCGACCAGTTGGCAATCCTTAGATATGCCTCCAGCTTTACGTTCCATATTCGAAGCCTCCATTAAGTCATCTACGAGGGCTTCTTATACTAGAAAATGGAACCGTTTTCAGAAATTTGCCACCGAAAAAGGTTTTTCTGCGCATGATTGCCCTGTATCGGGGATCATAGATTTTTTGTACTCCCTTCATACAGAAGGTTTGAAGCCTTCCTCTATCAAAGTCTACTTAGCAGCCATTTCAGGACAACATGCTAAGATGGATGGCTATACCATTTTTTCACACCCGGTGGCGAAAACCTTTATGAAGGGATTACGTCACATGTTTCCGCAGGTGCGACAGATTGTTCCTCAATGGAGTTTATCAGTGGTTTTAACTGCGCTAACGACAAAACCATTCGAGCCGTTGGCAACAGTTAATCTCAGGTTGTTAACGCTTAAGGCCATATTCTTGGTAGCTATAACATCCGCTAGGCGCGCCTCAGAACTCGCAGCACTGATGGTGGCGCCACCTTATACACAGTTTTTCCGGGACAAGGTTGTGTTACGTCCTGGTCCCTCGTTTGTCCCTAAAGTTACTTCCATATTTCACGTTAACCAGAGTATAATTCTTCCAACTTTTTTTAAGGTGTCTACGGACCCCCTTGCTACAACTTTGCACACTTTGGATGTTCGCCGTACGTTGGCCTTCTATGTAAAAAGAACAGAACCTATCCGTAAATCGGATAAGCTGTTTGTTTGTTATGGTGGGAAGACAAAGGGGTTGGCTGTTTCTTCCCAACGTCTGGCCCATTGGATTGTAGACACTATTGTCCTGGCCTATCAAGTTCTCGGCAAGCAGCCCCCAACTTCGTTCACAGCTCATTCGACAAGGGGACAAGCGACATCGTCGGCCCTGATCCATGGATCATCAGTTCCGGATATTTGCAGGGCAGCGACGTGGTCGAGTGCCTCGACCTTTGTGAAGCACTACAGGCTGGACGTTAGAGCGGCAAAGGACGCTTCGTTTGGCCGTGCGGTCCTGTCTTCCATCTGTCAGTGACCTACCAGCGTGCATCCCCTCCTCCGGTAAGTTGGGTAGTCACTCGCCCATATGTGTGATGCACAGAGACCACGAAGAAGAAATGCAGGTTGCTTACCTGTAACTGTAGTTCTTCGAGTGGTCATCTGTGCATTCACACAACCCGCCCACCATCCCCTCGTTGCAACGCTATGGTGTATGCAGGAGGTCTAAAGCGCATATGCTTCCTATTTATTTACCTGGTGCGAGGCCGTAACGCGGTCTCAGGGAACTGAGGTAAGGCGGGACCCGGAGCATGCGCGATGGATGGTGGGGGAGGGGTTCCCGCCAAAAAGAGCACTAAGCTAGCTAGTGAAGTTTCCCGATTGGGGCTCGGCGCCGGCGCAGAGCCCATATGTGTGATGCACAGATGACCACTCGAAGAACTACAGTTACAGGTAAGCAACCTGCATTTTTCACTACTGAATGAATATGTTGCAAATTGTGAGTGGCAGCACACATGGCGACATAGGTGGTCAGGTATTTGTTTTAGAACACCACCAATACCTATCTATCATCTCTTGGCTGATGTGATGTTGTTAAATAATTGGCCATTGAGATAGAAAATGGAGGAGCTGAGGTTAGTTGCAAAAGCTTTTCACTTAAATTAATGTTATACAAATACACATACTTAAAATTCATATATGCAATAATATTAATTCTTCTTTTTCTTCATTTTTAAGTTGGCTGCTGCTGCTTCTTCCTCTTCCTCTTCGCTTTCCCTGGGTTACACATAACTAGTCACTGTGAACGTTTTAACAGCTTTCCAGACTTTAATCATCCATTCAGTTCAGTTTTTCCCATCTCATTGTCAATATTTAGCATTAATCATTTGTGCTGGTGTTAAGATTTCTAGTCATTTCTTCCAGTTTACATGGGTCTAACCCTTCGAAATAATTCAGTGGCAGTTTCTTGGGAGGTGTATACTCAATTCTTTGATTAACTATATCTTTCAGAATATATATTTTTTCAGAATACACTATTTCAGAATTCTAAAATAATTATCTTTAAGATCTTCCACATAGGCTTCAAATTACCAGTTTGTTTACAATCCTCCAAATTTAAATCATTTATTACTATGTAGATATGGCAGATCTCTATATGAAGCAGCATGCATGTTCTAATGATGTTTTTCTTCTGTCACGTGAGAATATGACCTGGTTTTAACTTCCTTCAGTGGCTTTGGATTAGGGCTCCACCACAACTTCCTCACGGGTAACCAATTGGTCCTCTGTGTCTTCCTTTCGTAAATTACTTTGCGTGGCAACAGAACTCGCCTATGACGTCCAAGAAACTGAGGCTGAATAAAGCTTGGCAGAGTGGGGGTGGGGACAGTTGCAAAGCAGGAGGGATGGGAGAGCGAGAGGAAAAGGTGTTTGAAAAGCCTGTTCACTCAGCTGCATTTTAATTTCCTTTTCAATCTTGTCCCAATTAATTTTGCAGAATTAATCTCGCTGAAGCAAGCATGGCAGTGGCGCAGAGGCTGGCTGGCTTTTCCTTTTTTTTTCTTTTTTTTTAAAGCAGCGCAGTCGCTGTGCCTTGAACATGAAATAGTAGCTAATATAAAAATCCATCTGGTGTTGTTTGGAATGCATGCCGTCTGCTGCTAAGGTCCTGTCTGACATTTCATGCATCAGCCGTGGGGAGACGTGATTTTGGGGTGGGGAGTAGGTTAGTTGGCTGAAATTCAACAGCAGGCAGGAAAGACCCATCTACTCTTGCTACTGGGGCAAGGGGAACTGACTTCATAAGCCTCACATATTTACTCTAAAATTGTTTTTGATGGAAGGTGGATTCTTCTTCGGCATCATAGATAATCCCAGTTAGGACTGTAAAAAGGCTCCCAATTAGCATCGAAATTCAAAGTCACATTCAGAATTGTGAAATATAAACATCATTGAACAATCTCGAATCATGCAAAGACTTAGGTTCTGTAGAAAAACTGGTTCTGTGTGCATAATGAGAGATCTTTTCACCAGTGACACCCAGTGGGCTCTTTCACACATTACATAGCAACAGACCCAGGTTTCCAACTAAGTATGCTTAAGAACATAAGAAGAGCTGTGCTGTATCAGACCAAGGTATATCTAGTCCAGCATTCTGTTCACACAGTGGCCAACCAGCTGTTGATGGGAAACCCACAAGCAGGACATGACAGGGACCCTCAGTGCCAAATTATAGGTTATATAGAAAAGTGTGTAATAGTCCCTTTTTAACACGAGAAAGTCACATTGGACAGAGGGTAATTGGGTGCTAAACCCTTCCCTCACCCACTGTTTTTCTGCTCCAATTTGTACTTCCAGTCAGCTTTTCCTGTGAAAAAGGGCTTTTAGACTACTGTTACATGCATTTGCATGTAATATGTAGTTTTGGTTTTCATCATATTTTTACTTTACATACTTTACATTTTTAAGTGCACTTTAAAAAGTGTAGCAGAGGTACACCTAAAAGATAGTATGTTAATAGTATCTTAAGCGCTAATCTGAAATTTGAACTGAAGAGGATTTCACAAGCTCTCTGATCCTGAACATGTCTTTAAAATGGTGATTTATCTTTTCCTAACTCAACTTTTTCAATATTCCCAGTTCTCAGTTCAGTTGAATTGAGTTTTTTAAAGGAAAAACAAAGTATAAAAGAATTGAATTTGGCAGACACTTCACATTTTTGCCTTGAAATACATCAGCAGAATAATAAATAAACAACAACACGTGATTTAATTGTTTTTAAATATTGTCAAAGCCAACATTTAAAAGCATTTTATTTAAGTCAAATATTTGAATTGTAAAAGTATGCTGAATTTTGTTTCATTTCACTTCTATATGGGAGATATCACTTGCCAATATTGTTAATGTGCGAATGAGAAAGAAAGCAATGTACCCATTCATATAACTATTAATTCCAGGGTACATTCCAGAACAGTCAGTGAAAGATTTTTCATTTGATCTACTGATGTGGGAAATGAAAACACCAATTTAAGCATAAATCTACCCTAGGTGTTGATGGTTTCTGACTCAAGTTTTTCTCATCACTAAAGCTGGCAGCAGTTCCTAAATATTATGTTGGAGTTCAAAACCTTTGGAAAAAATGTGAGCTTCTGGAGATGCCACATTTAAATCTGAGAATGCAAGACAGCAGTGTGAATGTGGATTGTGTTGACTTAGGCATTCACAAGACTGGTTCAACACCTGTAAATCCACTCAACCTACAGAAAAGAATTATGTGAACTAGCCCTCAGAGTCATGTAAGGGAAAAGTGAGGGCAGGCTCCAGACTGCCGCAGAGCTTCTACCAAAGTGGCAGTTTTAAAGTGCATAGCCTTCAACAACTGTGTGAAATACAAGGACCTTTGCTTGAAACCTTAATAGTCTCAATGTTAAGACAAGACATTATTTATATTGTGAAGTGGCAGATGCAGGGACTGAAGCCTTCATGGAAGCCGTGAATGCCTGCTGACCAGGAAGCAGTCTTCTATACTAGATGTTGGGGTGGGATTGCTCAGGGCCATTTCACTCATGACATTTTAAGGGGTGCATAGAAAATGTTTCTGTATTCATGTAAAGACATTAATGTGACATGCTGAGCCCTTGGTTCTAGGGCTGAACCCTGGTAATTCTTGTCCCATACTGAATCCTGCGAATGTGAGTGTGGTGGGAGGAAAACAAGAGAGAAGAGGAGAGTACACTGGACGTTACAGCAAGCAAATATAGTTACACTAACCTCACTTAGTTGGAATGAATTGGAATAGAAAATGTCACCTTAAAACAGTTTGGGGTCAACATATTTAAGATGTGAGGCTGCCTCCTACTCTTACGTTCTAATGCTATCTTAAATTGCTTTGTGCTAAAACCTGTGTTATCAAGTGAATATCAGACCTATGTTGGCTAGCAATCCATTTGATTTCTCTTTCACATCTGTCCAGCCTTGAAGTATCCCTGTGAAAATGGCTTAAGACCCACACAAAGAACACCCTTATCGCAGCAGGACCTGTGTTCTGACATCAAGGATGTGGACAAAGGTATTCTCTGTGGCTGCTTTAGGATCATGGAACTCTTTGCACTGAAGAATGAACATGTTTCAGAAAGCAGCATATAAGGCCTTTCTGTTTGAGGTGATGGGCTGTTAGGGGCCCAAGTTACGTCAGCAGAGTGCTAAGAGCACTGACACGTTATATGATTGAATACCAGTTGCTGGGGACATGAACTGGAGGATGTTTTAGTGCTCCTGTCTTGTTTGTGGGCTTCTCATAGGCATCTGGTTGGGCCACTGTGGGAACAAGCTGGTGGACTACTTAGGCCTGATGTCTGATCCAGCAAGCTCTTTCAGTTCTTTAATTAGATTTCAGGATGGCTTTGGCATTTCTGCCTCTGGGAGAAGACAGAATTACTTCCAGGGATGGTGTTCCAAGAACAAGGAACTATGACTAGGTATTTGAGCACCTGTGCATCTCTAAGACCCTGGATTTGATCCCTGACATAGTCAGGTTGCAGGGTTGAGAAAAGCCTCTTGTCTGTTTTGAGCATGAGGCTCAAAATGACTTTTACTTCAGTTCAGCTCATAGTGATACTTAAAAACCTATCTTTGGCTAGAAAGCTATTAACAGTCCAGATGCCTCTCTTTTACTTTCTTTTTCGCATTGAGTTCAATGGAACTTATTTCCAAGTAGCTGCTTAGGATTTCAGAACTGGACATCATAACAATGTACATTTCTAAAATCTCAGCACATCTGTCACTCAAATTACTAAAACATTCAGCGCATGTCTACATACATCCAAGCATATTTTTGCAGCCATAAAGGCTAGAAACTTGATTTTTTAAAATAAAATGAAAGCAGGGATTTACAGAAGGCTGAATTCCTCACCCAACATCACCACACTTGGAGACTATGGATTAGCAGTACTAATGTATTTTGAATTTATTTTACCTATTTTCTTCTGCCAGACACAGGCAGGCATTCCACAGTACTTGCCTTCCTGTACCCTGCACCAGAGAAAAGTATGCTATACCTTGGGATCTGCCAACTCACCCCTCTTGTGTGGATGAAGTGAAAGGTGGCTTCTCTTTTTGCATAACCAGCTGGTCTTTCATAAACTCCAGTCTTGATCTAGCAATTCCTGGCTCTACTGCCTGGCACAACCTGCAAAATCCCAGGCTTACATTGTCAGCCCCCAGGATAGGTGTAGCCTGCAGGTGTTTGAGTGTCGCCATGAGGTTTGTGTGAAAGCATGTAATGTGCTCCGTAAACTCCAGCCTTTTTTTTTTAACAACGTTGTTCATCCCCTTTTTACTGCCATGGCTCCGGCATTAAAACCTGGGCAATCGGATTGAGCACAGCAAAGCTAAAGGTTTTTGAGTGATCAACATATCTCTGGCGCCACGGATAATGTTGTTCTGGAGCTCCTCACTAGCACCATTAACGGAGCAGTCAGTGGTTACGCTCAACAACTTGAGCTAGCTTGCAGCCTCAGGTGTTTTTAAATGACGCTCGGGGCTTGTAGCAAACCTTGCCACTGTTGGCGGTCGGGCTTGGCCCTAGTGTTGCCAGATGTCCTTGCATTTTCTTTTGAAGAACTACCCCTTCTTCTTCTCCTTAGCATTTATTTAGCACCAGCACTGTGCCAAGTGCTATGTTATACAGAAAACTAACGTGGCATGATCTCTGTCCCAGGCAGCTTACAATTTACAATTCTAGACTCCCAGAATCCTATAGAAGAATAGTTGGATATATTGTTGTGTTAAAGGTGCTTTGCGATCATGTAAATATCAGAGCCGCATCGCAAAGATTATGATTAAAAGAGGCCCCAATTTAGAGCTGTCTCAATCATCACCAGCCCTGTCCAAAGCTGTGAGGTTGATGGGTTAGATAGACAGTGGCTTGCGTAAAGCCGCCTAATGAGTCTTGTGACTAAGAAACTAACTATATGTCATGTGCAAAAATGTTCAACCAAGCCCCAATCAAAGTTTTTGAAACGGGAATTTAGGCCAGAGAAGTGCCAGTGGAGGGGATGGGGCAATGGGTGATGGTTTCCAAACATGGGTACAGCCTTAAGGTGTTCAGTTTTTAAAAAATATATATATGTATGTGTGGAGGAAGCAAAATAAACGTTTGGAAACACACACAATATACAGGTGTATGTACAGAGAGACAGGATTGGCTGTAGTCCTCTACCAAGTGTATGCTTGGTCACATACCTGGGTTTGTTGCTGTGTAATGTGTGGAAGGACCATGAAACTGTATTTTGGATTATCCCTGTAGTATCATCTGGAGCTTTCTGCTGTGGCAGACAAGCCTCATCGCTGGAATTCTGGCAAGTAGTAGCCCGGATTGGATGATGTGTGTCAGGGGTAGAAGTTGATGCATGAGGAGTTTAACTTTGTGGCAGGCAAAGTACAGAGCACACTGGGTCTCTGTGGCTGCAGATGCCCCCTCCCCATTTTTAAAATCCTAGAGTTCCTACTTCAACCACCTACCCAACACCTCAGGATGTAGGAAGCAGCTCCCATCAGCATCCTGATCCAGTAAACACAATGGCTGAATTCGGACGACACAATAAGCAACGGGGGGGGGGGGGGGGGGACAATCGTCAGTTGTATTGACTATCGTGTCATCCGAATGCTGCCATAGTCAACTCAGCACTGATCCTAATCCACATCATAGTTGATTAATTATGACCATGTTGCGTTGGGATTACCCCCTAGATGAACAACTGTAAAGTTGATTATTACCCCACCATTGACTGTCATGTTGTCTGAATTCAGCCATTCTGTGTTTAGAGACCTTTTTCTATATATATATATATATATATATATATATATATATATCAGATATATGTATATATCAGATATGTAAAAGGTTGTTGTGTGGAAGAAAATGGCTTGCTCCCAGCAAGGCTGCACAGAACTGCATGCCTTCTTCCTAGGGATACCCACACATGCCCAAATTTCTGTGCTGGACATTCTTTCTCAGTTCATGCAGCAATAACTGCACAGTGGGTCCTGGAGGTTTTTATAGATCTGAGCAATAGGTACATCAGCACAGTTGTGCTTCTGTTGCTCAGTGTTCCTTTTCTCAACTTTGTGTTTCTAGGATCCCCTAAACGATGCCGCTCTTCTGCCCACCACACAGCATCCCTTGCCCACACCTTGTACCTCAGCCCATGTGATTTTTATATTTGGATAGTTATTTTAGTACAGCAGAACTCTCTCTCTCTCCCTCTCTTAGTTGAAAGTGACAAGTAACCCTTTAAAAAAATGCACATTTCAACATGGTTAATTCTCTCTGTTGCTTTAAAGTGCAGTTTAATTTCGGCAGACCCTAGAGTGAAAGGAGGAGGCGGGTGACATCTAGTGGTCTTTCTGGGCTAGTGCAAGGAGGGAGAAGCCGGGTCCTTTGATCTGGGGAGGAGGATTTGAGGGGGGGGGGGCGCAGGAGAACAATCGGATGACGCTGTGAACCTTGATTTCAACTAAGGCCATTTTTGCAAGTGGCACTTAAACCCACATATCATTCCTCCTCTCCCCACTCCCCACATCTTGCCACTCTTAACAAGCTGCATTGCAATGACGAAGGATGTAGTGGTGGCTTGGGGGGGGGGTGCTATTTTGTTTCCATTAATAACCCCCACGGGGACAGGAGACTATAGAATCGGAAAAGGCCTGGGAATAGAATCCGAGGTCAGCTACAAGGCAACGGTCATACACCGGTCAAATTCAGGCTTAAGGCTATTTCCCCACCTCATATCCCCTCTTCAAAAAGCTTCCCCCTCCACCTCCACCCTCAGACAAGAACCAGCCATCCAGAAACAAACCCCCGGACAATTCATTCCTCCCACGTAATTTTCTATACATCGTTGTGTATAAGGATAGAAAGGTTACGCAGGGCAGAGGAGGGTGAGGTGGGGGCTGGAGGTGGAATCGTGCGATTACACCCCTCTAATAACCCATTGCTGTCCAACAACACCAGGTGTTTTTCACTCTTACCCATCTTACCCTAAATTCTGTTTTGTGATTTTTTTTACCTTATGCCAGGTTGTAGGAAGGTGAGTTGGCTGCTCGTCTGAAATAGGTGAACACCTTGCAGAACTTATTACAGCTTCTCATGTCCCCTTCCCAAATTCTTTATCCCACTGTCAGTGAAAACAGGCTCTATTGTTCACACCATGTACACAGCAAACGATCCATTCCTTTATCCACTGCAGTAATTGATCCAGAAGAACACGCATCCTTCCGTGATTCTGCACTCTTACTGGTGCGGACTTGATCCTCCATTTTACCCAGAAGAGTACACTGAATAAAAATGGAAAGCCCCATCTTGTTAACGCTGTAACTCCCCTTATAAGGTGTAAAGTGATCTTGAGAATATACATACTTAAGATTCACACGCAACTTCTGCTCTTCAATCTAGAGTTGTTAGAATCTCTCCATTTCAATTGTATTGGAATATATGTAGAGTTCATGGGCATTCAAAGGGTGGGCAAAAGAGGTTGAATTCTACAATGCGGGCGCAGGCACGCACACACATAGTAACACTCTGTGTTAATTAATGTGGAAGAACTACCACCCCTGGTTCCGTAACTCAAGGACTAATGTGGACTGGAATCCCCACTTCACCAATAAGCAGGCATTGAAAGGCTGGGGGAAAATCCACCCCTCTTAGGACCATGATTGTGACTGTAACAGAACATAAAGGCTGCTAAATCTAAACTGTATTCTTTGATCTTGAAGTATGAACCCTTAGTGAGATGGTCCTCCCTTAAAGCAGTCAGGTAGCAGAGTTTGGTTGCTATTAAGGGTGGCAGTGTGGGAGATGGACAGATCTGACCCACTGGAAAGTTCTACTGCTCAAGCCCCCGTCCCAATGGAGCTGTGCAAAATAACACTTCTCTTCAGTGAGGACTTTATAGAAAAATTTTCCCCATGGATTGTTCTTCATGTTAATTGGTGGGAGGGAGGTGGCATCCATATTTTCTATCTTTAGCCAGTCCTGCCCTTGGGACAATTCATTTAGCCTGTTTTCACCTTCCCAGGTTGGAGGTGTGAGCAGGACTATAGGGATAGATTTTAGAAAAGGAATCCTTCTACTCACACCTTCCTCCTGTCTTCTAAGAGGAACTAAAGAACTCTCATTCCATAATTGATCTCAGCCTGCATGAGACTGTGCCCGTTATCTTAACCAGGTGCCACTGAAGCCAGTTTGCATTACTGTCTTCTAACAACACATGAACATCTCCACATGAGAATATTATCTGAGCCTTGAGCTGCTCATTACTTTCAGAAGCATCCTTTAATTTAAAGGGTCATTTTTTAAAATTCCAAAATGTCAAATATAATATATAAATTACCCTTATTTCAGTCAACCTAGTTCCAAAATTTCCCTTTATTTTGGCATGGAAACCTAAAAGATCCCCAATGCAAAAAGAAGCAGACAAACATATGCAGGATTTTCCTGCGTGTTTTGTCTGTAATGTTTATATATAATATATATGTGTGCATGTTTGCATGTGTGCAGTTCCCTCACCCTGTTTATTTTGTGCTGAAATTTATCATGAATGCTGTTAAAGGCTTCGTTCTTTGACAGAGGTAATAATAAATACACTGCTAAAGACAGTAGTTTAATTCCTCATACCTTCCAATCCGGCACAGAATAAACTCCATTCATCGCTGAGTAATTTTTTACCACATAAATCTTTAAAACGAACCGTTGTAGGCTGTTGAGGCTGAAATATTGCAAATTTATTAGTTATGCCTGTGTCGTAGTGGATTCGGTGCGTTTCCATTCGAATATATTATCGGGGAAATTTGTGTCTTTAAATGTGACAGTCCTTTCATTTTCCAAAGGCAGGTTTATAACAAGCAGCTCTTGGTGAAAACCAACTCTGCCTTTATTAGACAAAGATTTAGTTCTAAACACTTTGCTAATCTGCCCAGGTTGGTTATGGAGAGGATGGGGTGATGCTTCAAAGTGGCACCCTATTTAAAGTTGGCATTGAAACACTTTTATTCTTAACATTACTAATTATTGAAGGATGCCGATTATTTCTTAGGAAGATGATAGGAGGGAAATGTTTCTGTTTAGGTTGCAGAGTTCAAAAATATGAATTGCAGAAAGTTGTTTCAGCAAAATCTTTAGCCAGAACAATCTCACAACTACTTGGCAGCTCCTTCCTTCCTTCCTTCCTTCCTTCCTTCCTTCCTTCCTTCTGATGGTTACCGCACAATAATTTGGACAACAGGGGAAAATTTGTAAATCCAATTACATTCTTTAAAAAAAAAATCCCATAAAATTCTTTAGAATTTATATGTAACATACCAAAGAAGGCAACCACAAACCCATCTCACAAAACTTGTTAAGCTTTAAAAAACAAAAACAAAACATTTTTTAAATCTCCTGGAGCATCAGAATATAAATATGCATTGTCATTTAATTTGGCTGTGATAAAGAATTAAAAAAAAAGAATAACAACAGTGGAAATCTCTCTGTTCGTTTAGAGAGCAGGAGATAATTATAAAACCATTTCCCAATCCGTGAGAGATGCGAGTAACATTTAAAAGCCCGATTGATGTTGGTAACATTTAAAGTGGTTGGTGCCACAAAATGTCACATACGGCTTGGCTTTTCATTAGGGGAGAAGCAGATAGATTGATGGGATCGAGGCTTACATTTCTGAGAATAAAATAAGTTTGTCTTAGCCCCATAACTCCTTTCAAGTTTACCGATGTGGCCAAAGGCAGGGGGGAGGGGAAGAGGTAGCAGAGACTGCAGGATCAGCTCGCGCTCCATTTGCAGTGATCAAAAATGAAATTTGTATAAACTTCCGACAGCTGCTATTGTGTCAGAGCAGTAAAGAATCAACAGTTTAAACAAAAATTACAAAAATAAAAGCTGCTTTTTAAATGCTACACAAAAGAGACAAAATCCCACAGCCCTGAGAACGATCATTCATAGGAACCGGGTTTGAAAGATAAGCGTCACACACACAATTAATATTCAAGCCTTTCCCATCAAAGGAATTCTTCCTGCTATCAGAGAATTCTCAGAAGAGAGAGTGCTATAAACTCATATAACAGTGGCCTATCTTTTTCTTCCTTTCTTTTCCTTTTCCTTTTTTTTTTCTTTTTTCCATGCCTGCTCCATCTGTAAATGAACAAACATCTTGATTTTATGGCTCTTTTCTTTGTTAAACTGAGAAATGGAGGGCGAGGAGCAAAAAAGAAGGAAGGAAAAAAAGACGTGAGCAGACAGAACAAAACAGACCCCAAAAGATGATGATATTGAAAGCCTAAGTAACACTTTAATTCCACATTCATTTACGCTTTAGCGATGAAGTTGTCACAAGCCATAATGCAGTATTTAATTAAAGTAGCGCAAACGGATCTAGATATGTCCTGCGGTTGCTATCTCCAAATTATAGCTTGTGCCGTCCCGGTTGTATTTATGAAACAGCTGTTTCGAAGGTGCAGCTGAGCTGATATAGAAAGTAAACATTTAAACCATTGCTGTCCAAAAAGAAAGTGATTTTATTTTTATTTATTTATTTGCTCTGTTTCCTCCCCCATCCTCCCCAAATTCTCATTGAGTTCTCCCTTGTGCAACTGAAGCATCTTGATTTCCACAGAGGAGAAGAAGGAATGACTTCCCATTTTCAGTTCCCTTCATTTGACCTACAGAGTCCTGAGAAATGTATGATGATACCTCCTGTCGTGGATAGGTTTTTTGTCACATGCTTGGATATAAAAGAAGAACATCTGAGGGAACCTCCGAGTGATAGATTCACATGCACAACAAGACATGCTGGAGGTGTCCCTGAGAACAGCAGGTAGCTTATTTCCTGAGACATACCTCCTCTTGCACTTATCATACATGGTGAGCCAGCCGTGTGAATCGCAGTGTCCCTGTGATCCCTGTCAGATACGTGGACTGTTGGGGACAAGCACCAGTGGAAGTCTCCCACATGTCTGGGCCACACGAATTAGAAGCACTGAATTGCTGCACCTGCTCCCCGAAATTCAGGCCATCTGGATTTCTCCAAGGCTCTTGCAGTTGAATGGAGGCAAGCAGGTTGCTTAGAGCTGTTTGATTCTACATTCATGTGCAGGTGTCTCTACTCAAGCATTCTGATCTTTTGCAAAGCAAAACGACACCTGCATTTTGGCCTGCAAAGTTCTGGTCACTTCCAACATAATATTGTGCAAGAATATGTTTGGAAAAGCTATATGGGAAAATCCGTGATTTTAGTTCCGTGAGCCAGATACATAATTTTTATCATTGCTAACTCCTCTAAGGGGTTCAGGCTAGTGAGCCGAGATGGGTTAGGTGGCTCTGCACTGGGATGGTGCTGCAAGCGTTTGGGGCAACGGGTTCTGTTGGGTCTGTGTTCTTGTGTACTGTGCCCAGTAACCCTCTTGGAAGAAGAGGGAACAAAAGGGTTGCTAAGTCCCTTGCCATACAAGTAGTTGTGACCAAAAACAAGGGCATGAGCAATCTTATCTGTTCCATGAAAGGGGTTGTGAAGCATGAAAGGAATACATATGATCCAGTTATCCCTGTTTCCTGGTCCTGGTACGTCCTGGTGACTCCCTTTGCTTTAGCATTTGTTAAATGTTTGTGTGAGTTGCTAGAGTTCTCCTTCTTCAAGGACCAGCTCCCTTTCCAGTTTCTCTGGAAATTAAATCTCTGAGAGGCATGTGTACGTACACATCTCGTTTCTAGTGTATTTGCATGTAAATTCGTGCACAACAAATGCGAAGTCACTGTGCAAAGCACATCCTGCTATTTCCCACATGGTGGTTTGGACAGTTGTAGGACAGTTTTTTGTGGGAGGTTTTGCTGTTGCTTCCACTGTAAGGGTTGGATCCAGATTTAGTTAGAGTAGAACCACTGAAATAACTGGGACTTACATTAGTTATGACTAACTCAAGTCCCTTTGATTTCACTGGGTCTAGTCTAAGCATGACTAAGTCTGGATCAACCATAGGTGTTTACTTTGAAATACCCCTGCTTTATTCATCCACTTTTTATGGGACATCTACATCATGTGATCATCCAGTCATCCTTCTCTTCTGTTTTCCCCATATTTCTCCTGTCTTTCCTCAGTCTGTAGAAAATTTGACTTTTTGGGAAAGCACATAACAGCAGCTCAATTTTTTTTAGGTATAGATCACCTTGGCGCTACTGTTCCATCTTTTAAAAGAGTTCCCATTTTGATATGTGCAGTGATGTATTACGTAGATGAGCCTGTTGCCCCACATTTACATTGGTGCACCTTTACTATTACCTTTCCTGGCAGTGCTGTTTTATCAGCATTTAAACTTATTTATTTATTTATTTATTTGAGCTTTTAATTTGCACTAAAATGCCTTTTTGTTTGAAATATTTATGCAATAGCACTTAAATTAAAAAAGCGTTTTAGCACAATTTTTTAAAATTGATTAAAGCAAGCAAACATTGCACTGCCTTTTCTCATTGTTACGATTTTAGCATTATGGCTTCCACCCCACTTTGATCTTCCAGTTTGCTTGGTAGTAATCCCTCAGTAGTGCTTAAATTGTATTAAGCGTTTGAATTGCTGAAAGGCAGGGTGTTGAAGAGAAAATAAATACTGCATAAAGCAGGCAGGAAAGAGCCTTCAGCAGTGTGCAATAATGGGTGGAGACCTTGGACAGTGACCCTGGTATGAGGATTGGGGTGTAAGAAACATGTCCCTATTTTTGCTTGTGAAATGTTGGAGGATATGGGACCATGGTTCTTCCTTCTCCTCCCCTCTAATAGATTTAGTAGCTTTATTCCAGGGGTGAGCAACTTGTAAACCTCAGATGTTGTTGGACTACAACTCCCATCAGCCCTAGACAGCACAGTCACTGGGGAGGAGGATGGGAGTTGCAGTCCAACATCTGGAGGGACATACATTTATTCCTTCTTGCTTTTTAGAGAGGCACGTGTGGCGAGTTCAAGTTCCCCCTAACTACCTACAGAGTAATAATCATACTCTTTCTTATGTTGTGACTACGACAAGCTCTTAGGAGGATTCAGCATGGTAAACTCAGTCCTCTGAATGTGTCAGTGATATGCAGATTGTTTCTCACCATGGTTTCATTCAGATCATCAAGAACCATGCAGAAGCCACTTAAAAGCTTACTCCAGGGTGGCTTTAACCATATTTGTGAGAAAGAAGTCTGCAGCCTCCAGTCGCATAATTCAAATCCCATGATTATCAGATCAGATTTCTGGATTTCTTACATGCTAGAGGCTCCATGGCTGTATCTGGAGGTGCAATGGAATGAGGAGGTAGAGTCCTGATGTGATAGAATGGACTGTACCACTTCAGACTTTGTGCGAAGATATGAACGCTCCCTTCTATATAAAAAGATCTCTCTGCAAGTAGAAAACTTACTTAATGTCTCTGATGTGCTAGTTTTCTACTTGCACCATTTTTGTAGGTGAAGGAGCATTCAAAAATAGCAATATTGTTATTTGTTAATATATTTTTAACCCACTTTTTTCTCCCAAAACAGCTCACATCTATTTTTTTAAAAAATGAAGTATACACCCTACCCTCAGGCTTAGAAACTAGATGAGAAAATCCAGTCTGGAAAGCATTTAAAATGGCTATGCCTGAATCCATCGCATGTTGCAGGCCAACCTACTTCTCCAGTGTTCTCCAAAATACTGCAAGTTGCAATATACAGAGCAATGGATGCAGAAACGGGTGTATGGAAGATAAGTGACAAAATATTTTGGAGTTCTAGAAAAGTATTTCTCCCACATTCCTCTGTTAGCTAACTGGGCTTTTACATTCAGGGTTTTAAGCGCATTGGAGCCTTTCAAGCTGCTTTTGTTAGAGATTATTGTTAATATGGGAGAGAATGCGATAGGACTGGCTAGAGGCATTTTGGTGCCTCTGGTGGTGAATCCAAACGGTACACACACACACACACACACACACACTAATTCAGGGGTAGACAAGAGGTAGCTCAAGATGTCCTGATAGACAATGGGTGTTTTCAGTGGATCAAGTGTTTTTGACTTCCAGTTGTTTAACAAAAGCAACAATCTTTCCTTTCTTCCCCTCCCAGCAATGCACACACACATATACATGAATTAGGCCATTATAAACCCTGATCTGAAGTAACTCAGATGTAGATTTGTACTTATCCCACTTTTATGCAGGAGTTCAGTTGATAATTGGCTCTACCCTCTGAGAGCTACCATTTTGAGAGCTACCATTTTGCACCTAGTTATTGTTGCTGGATGTCAGGGTTCTAGTGGGGGGGAAAGCGAAGTTGATCCCACAAGCTTGATATCTGCCCCCAACTGCACAAATTTATTTATTTATTTGTTTCTCAAATTTATATACCACTTTCCACAGCGATATCAAAGCAGTGAACATAAAATACGATGGCATCAAAACAACAATAAATATAACACTACAATAACATAATACAACCACACTCTTTGCTGTGTGCTACAAACCATAGCTGGTTGGATCACACTTCAGAGAAAGCCTCTGTAAAGAACAGAGTGCATGGGAAAGGTCTCTTGAACGCGCCTCATGGAAAAGAACAGGAAGTGTGAGAGAGCAGCACAGGATAACTTCCCCATGGATTGTGGCTCAGGGGGCAGACCTGTTTGCTTTCCACTCTGCTTGACCTGAATAGTATCCCACAGTCCTCACATTGCTTATAGGGTGGAGACGAACATAATCTTTGAAGAGAAGAAGACAGAATGGATTATTTGCCTTCAATGTGAGGCCAGCTTCCTCCTGGCTTCACAGTTTGCATGACAAACATACCATGTAGCAAGTCATACAGCGGCGGCTACCCATGCTTCAGGTGGGGTACCACTTTCTTTCTTTCTTTCTTTTAAGCAGCAGGTATAATTTTATTTGTTTATGCATTTTTCTGCTGTTTTTAAAAAGCAACAGCAACACTGAAAGATTTGCAACACCGTCCTGGAAATTGTGGGGAAAGTTATCTTGGTGCTGATACAGCTATTTGCCAATTGACACTATTCACAGACAGCTTCTTCTGTAAGCAAGGTTGGGATTTTTTGTTTTGGTTTGGGGGGTTGTTTGTTTTGGGGGGTTATCTCTCTCTCTCTCACTCAAACATTAGCCTTGGAGAGAAAATAATAATTTTGTAGTGAACGAAATGAGGGCATTCCCAAACTAGCCCCGCTGGTCTACAAATCGATCTTCACCCATAGCAATGTAGCTTTTACAGAAAGTGATAGTACTTTAGGGTGACCAGATAAAATCCAGGTCAGGGCTCATGTAACTTTAACAGTTGTAGAGAAAAGGGAATTTCAGCCAGTGTCATTTGTATGCAATTAGTTTCTGGTGAAATTCCCTCTTCATCACAACTGTTAAAGTTGCAGGGGCCCTGCCTTCTTTTGTATATGGTCACTCTAGTATAGTGCCTGCAACTTTAACTGTTGTGATGAAGAGGGAATATCACCAGGAACTAATTGCATACAAATGAAACTGGCTGAAATTCCCTTTTCTCTACAACTGTTAGTTACATGAGCTCTGACCTGGATTTTATCTGGTCAGCCTATAGTACTTAGCCTCTTGTGTGAAATTGCTCATAAAACACCAGCAAAATATTCTGGAGTTCTGGTGAAATGTGGAATTTAATTTAATTCTGGCTTCTGGCATTATTTTTCACCAGCCCAGGACATACGCCCATGTCTGGCATGGTGGCAACTGCATGCAGAAACTTCTGGCCACAGGGCCCACGTGCTGAGGCTGTGATGTGGAGGCTGGCAACATCTCTGTTGTCCTTCCACCAGCTGGCAAAGACATTTTAATTCAGACTGATATTTGGTGTCTAAGCCGATTTGCTGCTGAAGTGCTTTTTAATCTGGTGGGTGCTGTTATTTCTTCTTATTGGTGTGGTTTCATTTGTGATTTTAGTAGATGTGTTTTTAATTGCTGAGCTTTAATGTTTTAATTATATATTTGTTGTTTTATCTGTATTTTATTGTTAGCCTGCCTTGAGCACTATTTTTAGAAGAAAAACAAGATATAAATTAAATTAATAAATAAATGTGCATAACTCAAATGGGATACTATAGTGATGTTGTGTAGCAGCCAAGAGTAGGAGCTAAAAACTGGGAGTCCCTGGTTCAGATCTCAGCTCATCCATGAGTTTATTTGGTGGCCTTTGGCAAAGCCCTCTTTTTGAGATCCAGTTCATATGCTAGAAGCTAATGCCATAATACCCTTTCTGATTTTTGCTACAACACAGCTAGCCCTCTG
This sequence comes from Anniella stebbinsi, assembly GCA_029215795.1. NCBI lineage: Eukaryota > Metazoa > Chordata > Lepidosauria > Squamata > Anniellidae > Anniella > Anniella stebbinsi. The sequence continues at coordinate 42,172,670 of JARDYH010000008.1, forward strand.
AAAGTTGATGCAGCATGATGGTCCTGAAAAAAATATGTACCTGTGATCAAGCTCCGTATTATATTGGTAACATACAGAGGCTCCAGTGTGTGGATCCACCTCATCACATGGTTACTTCCCTCACCAGTGTCAAACAGCCCTGATGATAATGCAGTGCTGGCATGGGACAGAACTACATGAAGTTAGCAATCCATTTGTCCGGAGCTTCTGGTGTCATGTGCAGCCTGACCACCTGGATGTGCTTTCTTAGCAGCTATTGCATTAGTAACACTCTCCTATCTATACTATGGAAACAATAATACCTTGTGGGATTGTTGTAAAGATAACATATTGTCTAGACAAGTGACAGAATAAGATGGGAATGATATGGTAGGTTGAGGAGCACTTTTGAATGTTCTTTACCTCCACCCACAGAAACACTTCCTGTAAGTAGACAACTAGGCAAGCAGGAAGTTGCTTGGGCTAGAATCTTGATGTGCTAGATTTAAGTTGAAGGAATTTTTTCTTAAGGAAGCATTCACAAATCACATCTACTATCTCATTCTGCTGCATGAGTAGAGCAGGACTGAGATCATGTACACAGTGTGCTTCAAACAATTAAAGGAAGCATGTTGTTGTTATTAATAATAATAATTTTAAAAATGGGCTTTTTGCATGCATCTTCAGGAAAGCTACTCTTGAATCAGCATACAAAAAATTAATCCATGCGGATATCTGTAGGTGGCATCAGCTATGACACAGCTGTCTCAGTCGACATGTGCAACTTGTGCCATAATGGATCTGGGACTTGAGAACATGCCCTGACATTCAGGACAGGCTCCATCCACAGTCAACAATCCCAATGTTAAAATGCTGATGCAGATATGCTTTTAAGATGCTTGCCTCATCATAATACTGAAATGAGAAAATGTAGAAGAAAATCTATGATGATCAAGAGTGGTGGATCAACCAAACACAAGATCAGGTCACCCACTTATGAAGAAAGCTTTAATAATTAGGTCCTTTAAGCGTACAAAAAGGGGTATGACATAGGTTTATAAAATCACAAATAGCTCAAGTTCATGGCAAGTAAATGGCTTTTTAAATAGATTAAATTCTTAGGGGACAGATCTAGCAATGGCTAGTAGCTTTGATAGTTAGAATTAGAACCTCCACATTAAAAGATGGTGTATTTCTGTCTACCACATGCCAAAACCAAATAGGACAACCCTCTTGATCATGCCTTTCTTGGGAGTTTTCCAGGTGCATCTAACTTGCCTCTTTTAGAAAGGATGCTGGACTAAGACTGCAGTCCTAGGCAGACTTACTCCAAGGTGTAAGATTTATTCAACACAGTGGGGCTTGCTTCTACGTAAACAAGTGTAGGATTGCTTTGGAAATGAACTTCAGTTTGACCCAGCAAAGTAATTATTATTTCTTTAAAACAGCCACTGGTCCTTGGTGAAAACTAGTGCATGTGATGCCTCATTTTCCATCACCCTTTCTATTACAAAATTTGTCATTACAGGTTGCCGAGGGTGGGGAGGGTGGACAAATTGCTCCACACAGTCATCTAAGGGAATGAAAAGACACTGGAATAATTGGAGTGACCTTTTTAAAAGAAGTGGCCCTCCGGGAGGTTTCAATCAAGAGATATTTTGATAATTCTAATCATCTAATCAGTACTTGATTCTTTTAATTTTTCCCCCCTTCTTACTTTTCCTCTTTCCCTTGGATTGTTCTTCCAGTCAGGGGAATCTGAAATAAATTGACTCCTTTACGTAATTATTCCAAACCCCTTCACAGGTCACTTCCAAAGTTTAACTCTGATGGCTGCTCATTTTCATCAGATGCGAGCGGCTCAAGACGTTAACGCTGAAAATAATTGGCTGCTGAACAAATTTAGGAAATTGAGTGTGTGATAAAGCAAATAGAAATGTTTCCTTTATCTTTTTCCCCCCTTTCCTCCGCTCTGTCGTTTCTTCTCTAGCTCCACGGTGGGGGCAAGCAGAAGGTGGACCTGTTCTTACGCCACCCTCGCAGATCTGCTATTAAAGTTCCACCTACGGCTAAAGAAGTTTTTGTCCGTGAAAAATGGTCATTTTGTTCCCTGTGCCCCCCCCCCCCCATCCTTGCTGGATAGAATGTTATTAAAATGCTAATTTAAAAGGAAAAAAAGAGTTAAATATCTAGCAATGGTGAAGTCTAATTGGACCCATAATGAGTTTACTAAATGTGAGCGCCCCTGACACTCGCGGAGCATAAACAGCCAGCAAACAGATCATTAGCAACGGCGTTCATTTATTTTGGCGACCTTAAGATGACCCCGCAGAGGGTAGGGTAAAAGAGCAGGTGGATCCGGCTGTGACACCCCCCTGGGGGGGTATCCAGGAAATGAAGCTATAAGCAGCTGCTATAGCAACACCTCTGTTGAACAGATGATGTAACGAACAGCACCAGCCTGAAAATCTTGGCAAACCGGAATGTATCCAACATCCCCCTCCCCATCCCTTGACACACATATGTACATGAACAGGCTTTGCTGAAACAATCACAGCTTTTAACATGATTCATTCCTTCTTTTGAATGTGTAGAATGTACATTTTTTACCCCTTTGGATTTCAAACTGAGGGATCAAAAGCTCTCAAAGCACATGGCTCCAGCATTCTTTTTCCTCTAGGACCTCATCAGGACCTCAGAAGCAGTAAGCCCATTGTCCTGACCAATTCCAGCATCTGCCTAGATCAGTCAGCTGCCTGGTGCTCATGGATACTGGAAGGCATCATCAGACTGGGCCTGATTCCTAAACCCATCTCCCTTCCTGCCCTCCTAGTGTTCAGGAAGACAATGTAGAGAGTAGTTCAAGGGCTGCAGGAGGGAACGAGGGGAGGCATGCTTTCACACAAGTAGGGCTGGCCCAAAACATTTGGAGAAGATATCCCCCCTCCAGTTCCATGTACAGAAAACAATTAGTTGAACCTTACTTCTACACTGCCGATCGAGCAGTAGCCTCCACTATAGCTGAGGATAACAGGTTAGCTTTGGACAGACCATAAGACACACACAGTTCTGCCCTCCAACACGTCACTGCTGCTCCCCACCCTCCAGCATCTGCTGCTTGAGCTATCCTCCTCATTCTGCCTAATAGTAGGGCAGGCTCTGCAAAAACTTAGGGGTAGCTATATAGGCTATGCTGTTCACAGTATTCCCAGAATTTTTCTCATCAGCCCCATGAACTGGAGGGATAAGGAAGAGACATGAGGTGCATTGCCTGCCAAACAGTGGAAGTCCTTAAGCAATCCTCGCTCCTTTTGAGGGAATGCAGAATTATTAGGAGATGACTCTTCCTCAGAACTTTCCTGCTGCAAAGACTGGATATCCTGAGTTCCTCAAAGCCCTACACAATAGACACTTTACATATTATTTGTTATCATGTCAGGACCCACAGCTCTGCACAAAACTATTGCTTAATTATATTACTTTATACGAAATCTGATGCCCTCCTTTTTATCCATTATTTTAACATGTTCTGCATTTGATTGGTTCAGATTTGTAATTGGCATTAAGGGTCAGGAACCCCATTTTACATGTTGTTTTCAGATTTAGTCATACGCAGAGTCGACCCGTTGATATTAATGGGACTTTAGTTAATGATAACTAATTTATGTCCCATTGATTTCAATTAGTCTATTCAAAATATGACCAAATCTGAATCCAAACCTACTTGTCTAACTTATGTAGTTCTCTCTCTCTCTCTCACACACACACACACACAGGTTGCCTCTACAAGAGAGGTTTAAAGCTCTTTCAAGGCGCTTAAAAAAATTTACCTCTACAAGAATGGAGCGCAAATCGGGCGTAGAGGCGCGTTATCTCTTCGATTATGCGCATTATGGAATGCGCGTTAAATCACGAGTTTTATTTTGCTCCGTCCGTTAAAGCGCATTTTGACTGTGTGAATAAGCGCTTATGCGCATTAACTACTTGTAAAGCGCATTTTGGACATCTGTTAATGCGCTTCGCCGCCTCTCTCCACCTCTCGTGCAGAGGGATTAAGCGTAAATGCGCTTCTGCGATTATGCGCATAATCGCCTAACCAGGCGCAAAAGCGAATCCTTGTAGAGGGGACCACACACACACACACACACACACACAGATAGATTCTCTGCAGCCATTAAATCTAGCTGTGGGAAAATCCAAACCAAAACAAGCACATGGGAAAATCAGAGAGATTGTGAAGGACAATAAAATTTTATGTTCAAGTCAAGGTCATCCTTGACAACTCGGGAGCTTTGTAATTTGTGATTGCTCACAGGATCCCATTTGGTCTAGTTCAGAGTTGCTTTGTACATACTTTTGGATCAGCTCTGCCACAGAAATTGGAAGAAATTGAAGAAGAACAACCAATTCAAAGCAATTAGAGATTGTCAAATTTGAATTTGGGCATAGAAAAATTTACTCAAGTCAAGCCAATCTTACAAATGCAAAACCTAGTATCTCATGGATGAAATCTAAATTTCAGGGTGTTGAAATTTGAGGGAATCCTTACAGGACCAGAAATGTGCATGTAACTCAAACTTTACAGTCTGGCAAGCCAAAATGTGGATAGATCAGGTTTGTTTGTTTGGTTGGTTGGTTGGTTGGTTTTGTATTCCATCAATAGAAGACTATCAGCTAAACATTTTACTGAATTTCCAAAAAAAACCCACCACAATTTAGATAGTATTGCAGATCTTTACTTCTGAAAATTCTGTCACCTATTCCAAAATTCACAAGAGTCCAGTTACAAACTGCACTTCCATGAACAAGCACTATGTCTTTTCACACTAGCCCATCTGTATGCTCATGATATTTGAATCAGGCAGCCTCAAGACTACAAAGCCCATCAGGCAATATGACCAGGAGCAAAGCGTGCTTGCATAAAAGCATATGAGGCCTTTAATTCAAGTGAGAGTATTGAAGGGATGGCATCGAAAATTGGGCTGGTTGAAATTTGAATGGAAGGACTGATTTTCCACTGAAATCTGCTGCTGAGAAAATGGCATTGAAAACAGAATCCCCTTTTTAGACCATGGATTGCTATGGGTCAAAAAGGTTGGGGTTAGGTAGCATTTGGCAAACCTGCAGATATTATTTTTTTAGTGTTTCAAGCATATTTTAGGCACAGCTGAAGATGTTTACTTTATTTATTTATTTATTTATTCATTAATTATTTTTAGACCTGTAAAGCCCATGGCAGCCTTGTTCCTTAATGCCTATGAGACTGGTTCCTTCCCTGTATCTCATAAGAGATGAGATCCTTAAGTTCAGTAACAAGTACCCTCCAGAGTTCAAACTACAAGTAGTCATGGAGGCTACTTGTAGTTTTCCACACTTTTCCACACTTCTGGAACTCCATTTGAGGTTAACCGAAGTCTGAACAACTTCTAACAGTAATGTACGTTTCCTGGTTGGGTCAGAATTTAGAAACCAAGGTAAAGTAAGGTTTATTTTAGTAGTACATTTCAGTGGTGTGTTTTTATAGATATATTATACTTTACAAGTCTATTTTCAAAGCTATAATTTAATATAATATTATTATGTCTAAGCTTTATATGTTGCAATATTCTCAGCTTCTAAAGGTCAGGTTAGGGCAGTTATACATAGAAATTTATTATTTTTATTATCACTTGGGTTCCATGTTTCCTCCAAGGAGTTCAGAGCAGTGTACGTGGGGCTCTCATGTGGTCTCCTGTCTGGTTACTGACCAGGTACAGATCTGTTTGGCTTGAGAGACAGAATTTTACCATGTGGTTTTCAATCTTTCTCGTAGTCCAGAAAGAAGTACATCTGCACTGATAGTAAGATACACCTCTTTTCTAGCCTACTGACCATGGGGTTTTGACCCCAACAGAATTGATCATTTTTTCCTCTCTCTCTGGGAGACTGGGGAAGCTCCACCAGACCAGATCCATAAAATAGCCCCATTCTGAGTTCACATCTGCCTTAGTTTTTTCAGCCAGGGACTGAAGAGATGTAGGCTTGGGTCCAATCTGCCTAAAACATTGCCCCTTCTCTTCTGTGAATCTCAACAGGATTTATAAAGGTCATCTTGGAACATCCTCTAGACTATAGCATCCATGTGCCAAGAACATTCTGTATATATAAGATCACCCCTTGTTCTCCATGCTAATGAATTCATATAATGTCTCTCTCTCTCCACTTCCATTGGTTCTGAACTCACAATCACTAATGTAGATTAGGATTTATTTGTCACCTGTATGTGTGTATCTGAAAAGATAGAGGGAAATCTATCTTTTTACTGAAGCTTGTTATTGGCATGTTGCATAAACACACAAGTAAACCCTAACCAGATGAACAGAAGCTTTTTATATTCTTGGAGTAGGATTGGAGCAATCACAAAGGTAGGAGAAACCATGCCAATCTAAGAGATGTGTAAAGCAACTCTAAGTTGAGACAATAACCAGCGGTTTTGCTGCTCAAATCACCCCAATCCAGGGAATCATGAGTACCAGAATGCTGTGCATGTCCTGGACTTGAGGATTAGGAGTGCCCTGTGCAAAAGCTTAGGGTACAGAGTGTCCCCTGTGGAATAATGCATGAGATCACAAATGCATTACTGAGACCCCCTCTAGATGGATTCCGTTTCATGCCTGTTCCTCCGATTATGTGCATCTTCTCGGAAGCGCTTTATCGTAAATGCTTGTATGCAGGTGGTAATTGAGCACTCAACAGGTGACCTTACCGGTTGTTTCAAATGCGCTTTACAAGTAGTTAATGCGGAGAATCGCTTTTTCACATAGTCAAAATGCGCTTTAACGGCTGGAGCAAAATAAAACTCGCTATTTAACGCGCATTCGATAATGCGCATAATCGGAGAGAAACTGCACCTCTACGCCCGATTTGCACTCCGTTCTTGTAGAGGTAAATTTTTTAATGAGCCTTGAAAGAGCTTTAAATGCCTCTTGTAGAGGCAGCCTGAGTTACTGGATGAATGGTACATAATTGGCTTTTGCATACCTGATACAGCAGACCTGGGTGCTGGCTTGGCGCATGGGGGTATTGGTCTGGAGACTTGTATTGCTCTGGGGACTTCTATGAGAAATGGGCTGTCTAAATGCACAGAAAGTTCCGGGGTGGGTGCACGGTGGCACTGTGACGATTTTATGACGCAGCAGCCACCGCACACTTACCTTGGGGTTTTCCAGCAAAGCTGCGGAGAAAAAAAGTCAGGGGCTTAACCCGACTTTTTTTTCTAAAGCAAGGTGAGTACGGTGCATCCACCATCTATCCTCACTCCAGAGTCGCAGGGGAGGCGTGGCCAGGTGGATGGCAATCCATGATTGGTCACCATCTGCCCGGGCAGAGAGCGGGGGGTTGGCCAGTGAGCCTAATGACCGCCGGAAAGCCTGTGCTGCCTCCTGGCATCACAACTAATCACCACCACCCAGCACCAGCAATACTGCAGGGTTTGGCGGCAGAGCAGCACCAACTTAGCACCGTAAAGACAGCCCCAAAGTTACTCTAGTAGTGGCTGCCCTGGACAGCTATGGGAAAATGGACCTTCAAATCTCAGGATCACAAGCAAGGTGATTTTCTTCATATGCTTAGTAGGAGTTGTCAATAATAGACCTTCCTACTGAAACCCAAAGGACAGGCAAATGGACTCATCTCCTAAAATTAGAAAGCTAATTAGAGCTGGACTCCTAGGAAGTAATGTTTTTCCCCCAGTCCCGACCAGCTTGCTTTAAAGCAACCTTACTCATGCCAGCCGCCTGATGCCTTTATTAAGGGTGTGTTCCCATTGCCTCTTTCCAAAGGGCAAGAGTGAGAGTAATCCCTAGAAATTATTATAAAATAAAATCCAAAAAACCTCAGGAAACTAATGCCCTGTTACCCCTGCTTCCTCGCCCCCCCACGCCCGGAATATCCCCCCTCCCTCCCCAGTGCACTTTCGATGAACCTGTGAAATTGTAGCAATGGCCCTTGAAGTGCAGTGGGGGGAATGATTTAGGAGAATATTAAAGGCAGTGTGGAGATTCAAAGGCGCCTCTCTCGGGGAGATGTGGAGAAATACGCAGCACAGATGGGCTGCACAGATTAAACATTTCCGTCACATTGTTTCCAAATTGTGTTGCGGTGCCTGAGGGTTGGCACTGCGGTCAGAGCGGCGCAGCGGAGTGGTACGAAGCAGCCACGCTTTTATGGAATAAATATTAATACGGCAGTGCCACGTGATTTTGTGATCCCATTGGCTCGGAGTGATTGGGGAGGGGGAGGGAGAGGGGGAGAAATGCTGCAGCCTTGGCTATTGTCTCTGGATTTGGTTAGGGTTTCTCTGGTAGTGGTGGTGGTGGTGGTGGTTTTGTGGGATGAGGATAAACTGTACCAGGATAGTAAAGCACTTTGCAAATATAAAAAGAACTGGAGTGGACCAGAAGATCATCAAGCCCATCTCCTTCCTAAGGCAGCAAAACTGGTCTTATGGGAGGGGTAGCAGCACCACAACCACACTGACTTGCATGTCTTCCCTCCACCCCAGCCCCATGGCTTTTATTCCAGGGATGAGTACAATAATACCTTTTAGTAGGACAAACCAGTGTTCTAAATCCAGCATGCAAGCTTTTCAGTTACACAGGATGCGTCCTACTGCTGGAAGTTCAAGAAAAGAAAAAATAGGTGCTTGGAAGTATTTTTAAACTAATCATACTAGATGAAATTAAAGCAAAGCTATTAGCATTTCAGCAATATGGGATGGGAGCAGAATTCTCAGAAAAAGTTTCCAAGGTCAAATTTGGTTACCAGTTTTTCACCCTCCAATTTTTTGGGGGGTTGGGGGGTTGGGTAGTATTTCCCAATGATGGGTGCTGTTGGATTTAAATAATTTTGACAAAAACAAAAACGTTGTAAAAATGATGAATCTTACAACTTGATACTTTTTTAAAACTCTAGACTTAAATTTATCAACAATTTACTCTTATTGGGTTTTGTTTTAACATATCTCTCAGCGACGGATTTCAAATAGAACATGAAAATGTTGAAATGGGAGGGATGACTAGATTATTGCTGCAGAGAGGTGATATTTCTTTTTGCCTTCCAACTTCAGTTATTAACATGTAGGTCACTTTCGCTTTGGAGACTAAGCCTCAGACAGTTACTCCATGGGCAGTGAATATTGGGCCCTCATTAGACTGACCAGATAAAATCCAGGTCAGGACTCATGTAACTTTAATAGTTGTAGAGAAAAGGGAATTTCAACCAGAGTCATTTGTATGCAATTAGTTCCTGGTGAAATTCCCTCTTCATCACAACAGTTAAAAGTGCATGCACTATACTAGAGTGACCATATACAAAAGAAGGCAGGGCCCCTGCAACTTTTAACTGTTGTGATGAAGAAGGAATTTCACCAGGAACTAATTGCATACAAATGACACTGGCTGAAATTCCCTTTTCTCTACAACTGTTAAAGTTACATGAGCCCTGACCTGGATTTTATCTGGTCACCCTAGCCTCATTGTCCACTTCACATAGGAGCCCCTCAGAGTTAGAAGTAGGGTGACCATATGAAAAGGAGAACAGGGCTTCTGTATCTTTAATAGTTGTATAGAAAAGGGAATTTCAGCAGGTGTTATTTGTATGCATGCAGCACCTGGTGAAATTCCCTCTTCATCACAACAGCTAAAGCTGCAGGAGCCCTGCCCTCTTTAGCTAGAGTGACCAGATATAAAAGAGGGCAGCAAGGTCTTGGAGGAGAGAGCTGTGGGCTAAGTGGCCTATACTGCAGCCTCCTAAGTTAGTCTGCAGCCTTCAGGGCAGTAGAGGATACTATTCCATCATCAGTGTTGAAGACAGATCTATCTGCCAGACCAGTCAGTTTTTGTACATGGAATGGGGAGGAGTGCCATCCTGTTATTTGGCTCAAGCGGGAAAATGCTTTGGGCCACCCCTGCTTGTACAGTCCTTAGTTTTGTATCTATAAGATAAGGAATGTTCAATCGCACACCTCATGTGGTGTGCCCATATTGAATTTAGCACCACACAGATGCCCTATTTCATCTTATTAAACAGGTTTTGGTCCATCAGCACTGGACGCTAGTCTTGGTTTTTCAGTGCTTAGATACAGTGGGTTGGCTTTAAGATACAGGTACTCCTGAGGAATAATCACATATAATCTGAAACACAAGTGAGAATGCAGCCATTTTCCCCTCTCCCACCTCCCCCAAACAGTGCCCTTGGTGAGAAAAAAAAAACAGGATGAAGACGGATTGTCCAAACTGGCTCTTCTAGCAGCTGGGATTAAATTGACCCAAAGGAGATGAGTACTGAAGTTACTCAATGGTTTCATTTAGGGCTCATTCAAACCAGCATTGAATATCAGGGCCTAATCCTGAAATATGTGGAATAATCCTGAAGCAAGAAGATACCTCTGAGGACCTTCACTACTGAGCAATTGCAGTGAGCCACTACATTTAGAATTGCTAAAAGGTGCTCCTCTGCTGCAAGTCAGAGCCAAATCCCATCTGTCTTAATCAATACTACAAGACTGTCAGGAATGGCAAATTTTGAATCAGAAGCTCTGGACATCAGGCACCAATTTCCTATTTCCTGCACCACCTGGACTCTGGCAGGCAGCTCAAGCAGGATACCAAAATCACAGACCAGAATTCACCCTCGTTCTTGGAATCAGGTGATGCCAGAGAACTAGTCACGTCCTACCACCTGCCTGAAGCTCAAGATCTGCTGCATATCACCGTTCTGGGCAACCAAGGATATGATCTGGAGGAAAAAGTCTTCCCTGATCCCAAATACCAATATGAATGGAACCTAAAAATCAGAAGATCATCCCAAGGAAAATGTAATTGGATGTTGTTTGCTCTGCATCACACAATATCCTAGAATCATAAAATTTGAGGAGGCATATGAACCATGTAGACCAAGCCCTTCAGGGATGTGAAGAGTGCTGTCATTTGCCCCCTCAAGTTTTCTCTTCAGATAAAACATTTGCAGCTCCTTCTACCTTTCCTCATAAGACTTGTTTTCTATCTTTGTTATCCTCCTCTGAACCTTTTCCTGCTTTGCTTCATTCTTCTTAAAATGTGGCATCCAGTACTGCACACAGTTTTCCAGATGTGGTCTGACTAGTATAGAATGAAGTGGAAATATTACTTCCTGAGTTAAAAACTATGGTTCTATTAATGCAGCTTAAAATGCATTAGTCTTTTTTGTAGTCACATCACAAGGCTGACTCATGTTCAGCTTGTGAACAACTACAATCCTTTTCTCCTATACTACTTGTCAAGCCAAGTATCCCCCATCCTGTTCTTTTGCATTTGATTTGTTGTGGTTGTTATACTTTTTAATCTGTGTCTCTTGAATTTCATTTTGTTCGTTTCAGCCCAGTCCTCCATTCTATCAAGGACATTTTGAATGTTATTCCATCTTCTGAGGTATTAGCTACAAATCTGATAAGGATTCCCACCACCCCTTCATTTAACTCATTGATTAAAACTAGGGTGACCATATGAAAAGGAGGACAGGGCTCCTATATCTTTAAGAGTTGCATAGAAAAGGGAACTTCAGTAGGTGTCATTTGTATGCATGCAGCATCTGGTGAAATTCCCTCTTCATCACAATAGTTAAAGCTGCAGGAGCCCTGCCCTCTTTTGTATCTGGTCAAGAGGGCAGGGCTCCTGCAGCTTTAACTGTTGTGATGAAGAGGGAATTTCACCAAGTGCTGCATGCATACAAATGACACCTGCTGAAATTCCCTTTTCAGTACAACTGTTAAAAGATACAGGAGCCCTGACCTCCTTTCCATATGGTCACCCTAATTAAAACGCTGAAGAGTCCTGCAGAACTTGAAACCTCCATCCAGTTTTGTGAGAAATCATTGATGAAAGTTCTTTGAGTACTGCTTTCCCACCAACTGTGAATCCACCTGACAATGTTATAATCTAGCCCACATTTAACCAGTTTTCTAAACAAAATATAATGCAGAAGTTTGTAAAATACTTTACTGAAGTTAAGATTCATTATGTCCACAGCATTCCCACAATTCACAAGAAAAGGTTAGTGTGCCAGGATTTATTCTTGACAAATCTATGCTGGCTTCTTCTAATCATTGCATAGTTATCAGGATGCTTTCAAATGGGCTGCTTGATTATCCATGCTAGTATCTTTCTCCTTTCTCCCCTTTTTGAACACTGGGGGTACCTCTAGACGGCTTACTTGCACCTCATTGTATGCGCACTGGCAGCATTTCGGACAGAGAAGCGGGGTGCAAATCAGACATACATGTATTTAAAGGCTCCGATTATGTGCATTTTCGAGGTGGCAGTTTACCATGACTTTAAATTTTTCTCCGCAGGTAGAGCGCAGTTTTGTAATGTGACCAATGTAGTGACCATTCGGTTTAATGCTAATAGTGGGCATAGTTTGGAGGGCAGGGCTGGTGATGTCATGAGCAAATGACTGCCCCTTCTCTTCCTCTACCTGGCTACCGCTCCCAGTTCTCCATCCACTTGTTGAGCTCCTGCGCAGAGATATTTTTGCCTTGCTACATCATTGACCATCGTGGTAGAGACTCTTGTGAAAGGAAGGGGAGTTTCTTGGGAAAAGGATGTTCGCTATTCAGTTATTGAATTGCAGGGGTGGCGGACCTATTAAGATGGTCCGCCCTCGAAGGCTGATGGATCCTTCTGGATTCCAGAAGGCCTTAGAGGGTTCTATAGCTGGTATCGTCAACAATCTTGTAGAAGCCCTGGTCAATAGATGGAATCAAGACCTAACTAGGGCTATCGAAACGATTGTCCCCAAACGTCCTCTCTGACCTGCTTCTAACCGGGCGCCCTGGTATACAGAAGATCTCTGGGAGTTGAAGCGGAAAGGACGATGACTGGAGCGCTGATAACAGAAAACTCGACTTATATCTGATAAGACACGACATAGAGAACATCTTCATTCCTATGGGGTGGCAATATGTGCAGCAAGGAATGCCTCTACAAGAGAGGTTTAAAGCTCTTTCAAGGCGCTTAAAATTTTTTACCTCTACAAGGAGGGAGCGCAAATCGGGCGTAGAGGCGCGCTATCCTTCCGATTGTGCGCATTATCGAATGCGCGTTAAATAGCGAGTTTTATTTTGCGGCGGGATGTGAAGCTGGCGCCCTGCCTCCTGAGTGCTGCTGCTGCTGCTGCTGCTGGCTCCCCCGCTCGGCTCCTGGCTCCGCTCCTACTGGGCTCCCGCTGACCTCTCGCTCTCGCTCTCCGTCTTCCAGCTCCCTTTTCCCTTTTTCTTGCCCTGTTCCCCCCCCCCCTGCTCCGTTTCATTCAATCGCCCCGTCAGTTCCTTCGCTCTCCAGCATAACAACTCGCAGGGACCTGCCTTAAAGAGACAGGCGCCCGCCCGCCCTACCTCCCCCCTCCCCCCTCCCCCCTCCCCTCTCCCTGCCTGCCTCTCGTGCAGAGGTATTAGGCGTAAATGCGCTTCAGTGATGAAGCACATAATCACTTAACCAGGCGCAAAAGCGAATCCTTGTGGAGGGGACCAAAGAAAGCTTTCTTCTCTGCACGCATTGCGTCTGCGAATTCATGTCCAGCAGAACTGTTCAGGGTGGTGAGGGGTCTAACCCGGATTCTTTCCCCCCTGAACCCGATCTTAGAGCCTTCGGTAGTTCACTGTAATGCCTTTAACGATCATTTCACAGATAAAATATCTCGGATAAGAGCAGACTTAGATGTCATCATTATAGCAGAGGCTGATAGTGGAGTATCCAGCAACTGCGAGTGGAATTACACTGGATCAGTTTCAGTTGGTGAGTACCGAGGACGTGGACATGCTGCTTGGACAAGTGAGGAGGACGACTTGCCCTCTCGATCCCTGTCCTTGGCTGGTCTCCCAGGGAGGAGATGTAAGTAGATTACAATTACAACATATTATTAATACATCTCTCAGGGAGGGGAGTTTTCCATCTTGTTGAAAAGAAGCGGTACTATGGCCGCTTCTAAAAAAGCCCTCCCTGAATCCCCTGGACCTTAATAACTATAGACCAATATCGAATCTTCCATTTCTAGGCAAGGTGATCGAGAGGGCAGTTGCCTTCCAACTCCAAGCAGTTTTGGATGATACAGATTTTCTAGACCCATTTCAAACTGGCTTCAGGGCAGGATATGGAGTTGAGACTGCTATTGTCGCCTTAGTGGATGATCTACGCTTGAGTATTGACAGGGGGAGTGTGTCCCTGCTGGTATTTCTGGATCTCTCAGCGGCTTTTGATACCATCGACCATGATATCCTTCTGGAACGCCTGAGGGGATTGGGACTCGGGGGCACTGTGCTTCATTGATTCCAGTCCTACCTCTCAGGCAGGTTCCAGATGGTGATGCTTGGGCATAGTTGCTCCTCAAAGAAGGAACTGATGTGTGATGTACCTCAAGGTGCCATCCTATCCCCAATGCTGTTCAACATCTAAATGAAACTGCTGGGAGAGATCATCCAGAGGCATGGGGCGGGATGCTATCAGTATGCTGATGACACCCAAATATATTTCTCTATGCCTTTGACAACAGCATCAGCTAAGGATAGTGTGTCTCCTCTGAATGAATGCCTGGAGGCGGTAATGGGCTGGATGAGGAAAAACAAACTGAAGCTGAATCCAGACAAGACGGAGGTGCTTACTGTCAGAGGCCCCAACCTGGGTTTGGAGGTGTGTCAACCAGTTCTGGATGGGGTTACGCTCCCCCTGAAATGCTGTGTTTGCAGCTTGGGGGTGCTCCTGGATCCGTCGCTCCAAATGGCAGCTCATATAGACGTGACGACCAGGAGTTCCTACTATCAGCTTCGGCTGATACGCCAGCTGCGCCTCTTCCTAGAGTTGGAAGACCTAAAAACGGTAGTGCACGCACTGGTAACTTTGAGGCTCAGCTTCTGCAATGTGCTGTACATAGGGCTACCTCTGTGCCTAGTCCGGAAACTTCAACTAGTTCAAAATATGACAGCCAGGTTGGTCACTGGTACATTGGTACACCTAGGGGTGACCATATCACACCAGCTTTAAAATCTCTCCACTGGCTGCCAATTAGTTTCTTCATTACCTTCAATCATTACCTTTAAAGCCCTACATAGTTTGGGTCCAGGTTACCTGTGGGATCGCCTTCTCCCATACAATCCGCCCCACACGCTTAGGTCCTCTGGGAAGAATTTACTACAGTCAACTAGGCTGACAACCATTACCCAGAGGACCTTTTCTTCTGCCGCTCCCAGATTGTGGAATGACCTGCCAGGAGAGATCCGCCAACTCACCAATCTTCAAGAATTTAAAAGAGCTATAAAGACTGATCTCTTCCGGCAGGCCTACCCAGATGAATTTTAAGTGGTTTTATTGGTATTTTATTGGTATTTTAATGAGGTATTGGTTTTATGTGCTTTTAATCAGTTTTGTGTATTTTATGTTTTATGTTGTTCCCCGCCTCGATCCGGAGGGAGAGGCGGGTAATAAATAAAATTATTATTATTATTGCGTTGAAATGATTACATTTTTGGGTATAATTTGAGGTCTGCTAAGGGTTTTTTACTATTGACTTCAATGGGAGCAGGAACATGTATCCCTAAGAACACAATCTTCAACACTCTAATGAGCCAAATATGACCCTCAGCCTTAGCAGTGGCAGCCTATTTTGTTTTCAGCTGGGGAGGTGGGGGTGGATACTGGTTCCAACTTCTCTTCCACCATTCTCAGTAAAGTCTTCCATTGTACACACACACACACACACACACACACACACACACATTCCCATCATAGCCATTGCAGGAAATGGGGGCGTGAGATGAATCGGGGAGAAAAGGACAAGGTCAGGGAAGATCAGTTGGACACCTGCGGCTGAGGACGGAATGCAGAGACTACTCCAGTAAACCCTGTTTTCTTTTTCTCTCCCCCCCCTCTTGCTTTACCGGTTCCCCCCCCCCCCTCATCTCTTTGAAAATGGACTGTGTATTGCTATCCAAGAATTTTGTACCAATTCTCAGTAGTGAACGAGAAATATTTCTTTAAAAAAAACACCGACAATAAAAAAAATTAACAAATGACTCCGTCACGGCAGGGCAAGTATGCACGTCCAACCTTTAGAACTCATGTTCACATGCGAAGTATCGCGAGATCGCGATAGGGCAGTGGTAACAGGTAACCAGTGGCGGGAAATTCAGGTGGGCAGGGTTAACCAACGGCGGGAAATGCAGGTGGGCGGTACCAAAAGCCACTAGGGCGGAACTTTTCTCAACTATTCCTCGCTCAAGGCTCGATCTATGCTCCAACTGTGCTGCGAATCTACACATGTAAACACTTGTAAAGCGCAGTATATAGAAACAGTAATTTGATTTCACGTCTGTCAGCTATCGCTAAAGCCATAAATTCGTATAAAGGAAAATGTGCATCTTCGGAGAAACAGGCATCAAACAGCTGCCGTATAGAGGTGCCCTGGGAAAATTTTTGCATGTCTCGTCAGCCCTATGGCACTTCACCCATCTCCAGGATTTCTCAAAAATGATAGCTTCTGAGAGAATATCAGCAAATCCCTTTAGGATCCTAGGATGCAGTTTATCTGACCCTGAAGACTTCAACCCATTTAAGGTAACTAAGTATTTCCTGACCAACTCCTTAGCATGAACTGCAATTCTGACTAGTCACACACATGCTAGTACTACCTATATGGAGTTGAAAATATGGGCACAAGTCCTTCCCTAGTTGTGGCGGTTCCTGATGTTCTAGAGGAAGTAGGAGGAAAAACCTAAGGTCATTTGAGAAGGACATAGTCATACTTAGAGTAGACCCATTGAAATCAATGAGACATTAGTTAATCATGAGTAACTTAAGTCGCATTGATTTGAATGGGTCTGCTCTAAGAATAAATAAGTCTGGATCCAGCCCCCAGTGCCTAGGGTTAATGAGACTAGTCTAGGGTGACCAGATAAAATCCAGGTCAGGGCTCATGTAACTTTAACAGTTGTAGAGAAAAGGGAATTTCAGCCAGTGCCATTTGTATGCCATTAGTTCCTGGTGAAATTCCCTCTTCATCACACCAGTTAAAATTGCAGGGGCCCTGCCTTCTTTTGTATATGGTCACTCTAGTATAGTGCCTGCAACTTTAACTGTTGTGATGAAGAGGGAATATCACCAGGAACTAATGGCATACAAATGACTCTGGCTGAAATTCCCTTTTCTCTACAACTGTTAAAGTTACATGAGCCCTGACTTGGATTTTATCTGGTCACCCTAGACTAGTCTTCAGTGACAGAGACTATGTATTTCTTGAACTACACCATGGCTTCCTACCTTACTGGGATGTTGTGACACTGCTGTCTCACTTTGAGCAATAGAGTAAGTAGACAGACAGATCTGACTCACAGAATGCAAGCCACTAGGAAGTTCCCTGTGAAAACCCCATTGAAAATGCCTGGGAGATGCACAAGAGAAATGAATGGGCCCTGAGGCACAATTGGACCCTGGCAGCGCTCTTTCTTTTAGAAATTAGCCACCATGCTTTGGTTTCTTCATTTCTGGTGAGAAGTTCTAAATTTTGTTCTGAGCTGGTTTTCGGCCCGAGGCCAGCTTTTGAGGTAAACAGATGTCTGCAGCGACACAATATAAAACCCTCCCATGTCAAGCGACCTTCCAATAATGCGTGACACAGCTCACCTATGAATTAGAGGCCTCCATTTTACTAACAATAATGTACGACGCTCCGGCGCTAATAATGGGGCCAAGCAATCATATACCGATAAGCCCGTGATTGATTTTGGCTTTTCTCCTCAGGCATCCGTCATCCCGCCATTGATCTTCTGTGAGCGACTGGGGTTGATTAACTGCATCGCCGAAGTAGGATCGGGGTGGTTTATGAGGTGCTTGGACTGTAACTAGAGCTAAGGTGGGGTTGAGGAGTAAATATTGCTAGCTCAGCGTTGGCAAGATCGGGTGTGGAGCCAGCCCTTTTTTCAGTTCAGGTAACATCTCACTACAGAAGAGAGAGGCCACCTGCAGGTTTGTGATCTCTACCATGGGCTTAATTGGGAGCTAGGGTATCTCAGCCCCAGAACCTGTTTTCATTGCCATCGCTCCACTGTAGAACATGCAGAGTACTTAAGAAAAGGAATGTGCCTCTGAGCATGTGTAGTGCTACTTTCCCTTAAAACTGAGGGCAGAGCTACACATTATGAGAAACGGGGCTAGCAGCAAAAACAAGAGCCTTGGGTTACATTCTCCAATCTCTTGAGGTCACACTGTGTTTCCTCACTATTGCTTCATTGGTTGTCAACAGCAAGGGGAAAAGCAATGTGATGACATCAGAAGGACATTCTGACTAGTTTTAATACAAGTTAGAAGGAGGAAGGGGAGAACTCAAAATGAACTGGCTGTTACTAATGGCAGATAGTTCCTCTTCAAGAAAGCACAGGATATCCAGTCCTTAGACAACCTGGGATTGAAGGGGGGGGAATCCTTTGAGTGATTTATTCCTGGCACTCTTGTTTCTGAAAATTAGCCATTCTGTCTACCTGTTGGGTGGTTGACTACCATTATGAAGACTGTCTACTCGTTTTGAGACCTATCTATGGCCATGTTGCAGTTTCCTTTTCCTCTCATCGATGTCATTCAAAGTTCTGTAAATTATTTTACTGCTTCATTGTCAGCACTGCAGCTGATGCAAATGGGATAAACTTTGCAAGAGCTAAGCCCTAAATCCCAAGGCAATAATAATTAGAAAAATAGAGATTTTAATTTTTGCAAGCAAAATGCATTTAGGAGAATTTGTTTGAAACCTACCCCCACCCTACACCCCCCCATCCCCAAACCAGCTAGAACTAGTTTCTGTGTTGCTTAGTTCATGTGATGCCTGCAGGAAAGTGGTTACTCATGGAGACACTGGACGTGTACATAGTAACATTGAAAGATATACACTACATACATCTCCCACAACCTGTGTAGCAGCTGCTCTGAGCAGTCTTCCATATGTGCTAAGGCTATTCATGTGGTAAGCATAATTTAAATATCACTCTCCTCACATGAAATATTGGCACAAATAATGGCTTTCCTGTGCTTTTATGTAGGGCAACTAACATCTAAAGTCCTTGTTAACAAGCATCTGGTTTTCCCATAGGTTGGCTCACTTGTAGAATGTATGCAGAAGATCCCAGGTTAAATGTTTGGCCTTGGCATCTCTAGCTTTAATGATATCACCAGGAAGGATTGCAGGAGGGGCTGTGGTAGAGCACCTGCTTTGCAAGCCGAAGGTCCCAGGTTCAATCCCTGGCATCTCCAGATGGGACTGGAAAAATTCCTCCCTGAAACCTGGAAAAGCTGCTGCCAGCCAGTATTGACAATACTGGGCTAGATGGTATATGGCAGCTTCCTACCTTCCTAAGCATCTTTTCTGAAGAATTTCCAGAGGAGTAGCCATGTTACTCTGTTGTAGCAAAAACAACAAAGGGTTGTGTGGCCAGAGTAAATACATTTGTTGGTCTTTAGGGCGTCACAAGACTTGTTGTTGTCTTTGTTGAAGAGTTACCACTCAGAAATAGCAACCAGCAGCCGGGCTTATAGGGGAAGGCTTCCCATTAAATTTGTGCCCTAGCACCTCTTTTTATATATAAGTTAAGTATAGCCTGCAGCCTTAAGATGTTTCTGTCCTGCCCCTTAAAGGCATTTCAGTGGTCATCTTGGGTAGTTGCTGAGCTGTCATGCAGAACATTCCGCAAATAGAGAAACAGTGGGGATGGGGGCAGACGGAAATTAAAAGCAAGCAGCTCTGTCGCAGGGGTCTTCATTCTCTTTTCCGGCTTACGAGAGCTGCCTGCTGTTTCCTCCCAGTCTTGCTCCCCCTACCCCCTGCCGCTACCTGCTTGCTAAGGCATTTTCTTCTGGCACGGTAGAGAGAGTCCAGACATTGAGACAGGAGGCATGCAAAGGACACCCGTGACGCTGTAGAAAAGTAGTAAAACAGCCACAGGGAAGCCCATGAGGAGGCTGAGAGTAGCCAAGAAATTTTCCCCATGTTGCTTGTCAGCATCCTATTTTGGTTTATACAATATGTCCTCTCTCGTAGCTTTAGATGTCGTTCTTCCATTTGTTGGTGGGCATCAGCAACATGAATTCTTCTGTGCGTGTGGGATCATTCCATGAAAAGCCCCCACCTCTCAAGATTGTGCAGCATGCATCTGTTCCAGATTTGCTCTTGGCATGGAATTTGGGAATCAAAATTGTACTTTTAATTATGATTTCGTTTGCGTGTTTTGGAGTTCTTTTTTTTTTTAAATTGGAAGGGACGTCATCTCTGAGCTGATCTTATGCTGTGTTCTTGAGACAATTTAACACTCATTAGTTAATACATACACACCTCTTTTGGGGTGCTTCCAGACAGAGGGTTCCAAGTGCTCCCATTCAAAAAACATTGTGCAGTTATTCCGTCTTTCCCTCCTTAACAGATTTTTCTTATTAAGAATAAGGAAGCAGTGGTGGGGAAACACAAGAGTCCCTTTCGGAAGCATCATTTGTTCAGACAGTGAGTGCAGATAAGAGTGAAGTCCTGCAATCCCATCCCCCTGGCCATGGTCCAGTCTCAGAGCCCCAAACATACCTTATTTCTGTTATAGTACATCTCAAACCGATTTCACTACGCAACACAAAATTTTATGGAGTGGTTTCAATGTTCCTCCCTCCCTCTCCCTCCCTCCCCCCTCTCTCTCTCCCTTTCATAAGAGGTCATGTACTAAAATTTGTGGCCAAGGGGCATTTGGAGGCCTTAATGTTTTACCCAGATATCCCTTCATTGACACCTTAATTCTGGCTCAGGAGAGGGGTTTGGGTAGGAATTCAATGTACATTCCAAAACCCACTGCCCCTTTAGAAACTGAAGCCTACATTTGCCACCACTGAGCAACAATAAAGCATCTATACAATTCAATGCAAATGAAATCAGTCACCGAAAATAACACTGTGGCCTTTTCCAGCACTGAAATGCTTCCTCGAGTGACTGAAAAAGAAAAGAAAACAAGACTTGTACAGCTTCCAGAAGTTATTCAGGCTCAGGCTTTGCTGAACCTCCCAAGGCAAAGACTTCCAAAATTAGAAGCAACTAAAACCAGGGCTAGTTTCCTCACCTGGCACCCTCGAGCAGTTGCCAGGGACCTGGTTCCTCAGAAGGGCTCATCACTAATACCAGCTCGGAGCCTCCCTTAAAAAAATAAATTCTGGGCCAACATTCTGAGCAGTGCCAAGTGGCTGAGTATAGTCGCCATTTTAATTTTCCACAATGCCCCCATGTAGAGTCATTTCAGGACATTATGGGGAAATTTAAATGGCAGATAGACCCATCAGCCTGGTGCTGCTCAGACTGCTGCTGGTGCCCACTAGCACTGCCAGCTGAGTTACCAGGGCCCACTGGCAGAAGGGGGCCCATCAGAGGGCACTTTGCCCATGAACCTCTTTGGAGCCTGTCCTGCAATATGCTGCATTTTGTACTGGATGCATTGTCAAATGATTCCATGGGGGTAACTGTAGAAGTCATGCTGGAAGAAGAGGTCCCATCTCTATATTATGGTCGTTAGGAGTTAAGACCACCCCTGGACTGTGCCCAGAACACAATAGGAAACCACTACGAATGCCAGATTCCTGCAAGACAGGAATCTTGCTGGGGCATGAGGTAGGGTCATCCCCTGTTAACTCTGAGAAACATTGCAAGGGATCCTGGGCCATGCTCTCTATGGAGACTGAGCCATCATGTAGAGAGGCCAAGAGCCTGGACGCCAGTTCTGGCATGGTGGTTCTGGGCTAGTTCTGGCATGGTGAGCATCCCTTGAACACCACCCTCCCCCCTCCCACAAAAAAGCTGCTCAATCTGCCGTTGTGCTCAACTCCAGTGGAGGCTGATGGCTCCAATATCAGTGGGCCAGTGACTCTGCTCCGGGTTTCAGTCAGAACTCTAAAAGAGCTCAAATCGATTCAGCACCATGGATGGCTCCTTTAGAGTTCTGACTGAAACCCGGAGCAGAGTCACTGCCCCACTGACATCGGAGCCACCAGCCTCTGATGCTCAACTCTAATTTGGATCACTGGACACATACAGGTAGAGAGGATCTAGTGCTCACTGAAATTCGCTTCCACATTTTCTGCTGAAGAAATCCTCCTCTCCATCACCCCCTACAAAATAAAAAATAAAAAAAATCCCCTCACTAAGCAAAGCCCAAACCACCAGCATCAGCAGCTTATGGAGGGAAGCTGGCAAATTAGCACCTCCAGACGCAAGGCAGGGTTCACCTCGGGCCGGGGCTCTGCCAGTGCAACTTCCTCCATTTTAATAGTTTAATAAAAATTAGCATAATTAACGAACATCTGTATGATCCAGAGCGGTGCAATTTGGCACTCGGAAACGAGAGCTTAAACATTATTGCTGGGAGTTTAATGTTGTTTTAATTCTTTTTGGCACAGCGCAGGGAAATAAAGCGCCCGGCGCCGATGGTTCTCGGCTTGCGCTCATTTGCATTCCATTCTTCCTTTTTTGATTATGAGCAATTGCCGGCTCCCCAGTAATCCATCAAAGCCGAAATTGTTTTAAAATACCTCACAGTGCTCAAGCCAAAGCTACGCATGGAAGGTGGGGTCAGGTCTCAATCTTTGCCTTCCTCATCCACCCATCTAGCCCCGCTGACCCTCTTCTCTGCCTTTTCCCAGTGCATTGGGCTTGGTTCACACGTGCGTGATGTGCATTACTTGATTACTCTGTGCTGGATGACTGTCACAGAATGTGTGAACTGACTCGACCGAAAAGCTTTGTGCATGAACTGACATCAACTGATGTGAAAGATGTCTGTCTCTGCGGTGATTAATCTGCAATGGCTCATTCACCATGCAAGTTGCCATTTGGTGCTGCAGTCAACAAGTGACAAACATACATGTACAAAACAATCCAAGGCCCCCCGGAAGTAGTTGGACTGCAATTCCCATCATCCCTCACCATTGCCAGTGCAGGCAAGGGATGATGGATGTTGCAGTCTAACAGTATCTGGAGGGCCATATGTTCTGCTCTCCTGCTTTATGCTGAGTGTTGCTGGGACTCAAGCATGTCTGGAAACCCTCTTTGCTGAAAGCTTCTAAAATATGTGTGGTAGAGGGGATGGGGGAGGTTCTAGAGAGAAAAGCACTCTGAATATGCTCAGAGGACCTCTCTTGTTTGCTATAACATCACATGATTCTGTAGAAATTAAAGGAACAAAGTGCATGACAGCCTGGCCCCATTCACTGGCTCATGAACCAAAAGCTGCTAGGAACATGTTCACCTGTAAGGAGAGGGTACAGACATGGCCCCAACCACTGGCTAGGAGCTGACAGTGCTGGGAATTTACACACACATACACACACACTGATGAAACTCCACCAGAATTTCCAGCTCTTCTCTATGTGTATGCAACCAGTGTTAATACTTTTTCGGAACTATGCCAGTTTAGGCTGCAGATGGAGGAATGCATGTTTGAATATGCCCCCACAGAATACAAACAAACTGTTACGTCAAGTAAACCCCAGTCTGAACCCTTCTTCCTAACATGCTATTTTTCTATGTGCAGAGAGTTTTATCCACTGAGGAGCATTTGACCAGCAGCCTTAAGTGATACAATCCAGGGAAGGGTTTTATTGATTGATTTTGTGATAATACCTTTTATTGACTTACTGTGGAAAATCACTTTTTACTAATAGTTGCTTCCACCATTTTTTCCAAATGTAAAATTGTAAATTATAACTCTACACCACCCTGAGGCTTGGGAATAATGTAGGGTACATAAACAAACAAACAAACAAAAGTCCCAGGCTGAAACAGTTGTAAGGCTCCAGGGCAGGGAGGGGATGCTCAAACTAACCTCTGCCTGGTCTCCTATTGTTCTCAGTTTTCACCATTCATGGAGCATATGTCTGTCTTTGGGCATGTTTACACCACAGACATAAATTGGTTTCAGGGCTGGCTCCATTCGGGTGACCAACTGTTAGAATTTTCCTGGATTTGGCCTGGTTTTTGTTCTATCCTGGGTGTTAGGGGATTTTCTGTAATTTTCTGTAATGTCCTGGAATGACACATTTTCCCTTTTAAGACCACCATTAGCTTAGCAAGGGGAATGATGCACTTTGTGGAGGCTTGTCATTTCCCCACCCCACTACTCCAATGGGGGCCTTAAAGGGGAAAGTGTGTCATTCCAGACATTATAGAAAAGACCCCGATTGGAGCAGGGGGGGGGAATTACATGCTTTCCCCTCCAGTCAGGGGCTTTAAGGTGGGGGGATGATGTGCTTTCAGAAGCTCCAGAAAGCCACTTTCCGGGGGGGGGGCACTGGGTGTCCTCTTTTTTGGTTTCCCAAATATGGTCACCCTACCAGATTTAAGGAGTCCTTGGCCCACCATTGGAATGTGGCCCCAAAAAGCTTCTCTGAAATAGAATTGGACCCTTGGACTGAAAGAGATTCCACGTATCATTGGAGAACATGAGGATTTCACACATTGCCTGGTGAATGTGCTTAGTGCTTAAGTGGAGAATATGCATAGTGACCAGACAGTGTATGAAACACCCTGTTGATGCTATTCTGTGCATGTTTCTCAAAATCGTTTGGAGATTATACACATTGATTGGGCAGTCTGCAAAATCCCTTTTTACTATGCTGCTCAGTTGTGCACGTTCTCCTCAGTGTCTGGTGAGTATGCACAGTGACGGGTGTTAATGCACATTCTCCACATTCAATCCATTCACAATAACCACAACATACATACATACATACATACATGTTGCTAGTGAAACAAGCAGTATCATGAATATGTGTGTGTACTGTAGAAAAGGGAGGGAATTTTTAAAAAATGTTTCTGATCTGAACACAGACATGGTATGAACAAGCCAGCCATAGAAAGCAGAATCATAGGGTTCCTCTAGACCATCGATTTAAGGCTCATTCATGGCGCATTAAAGGTTTTGCCTCTTTACAAACAAAGTGCAAATCAGACATGCAGCCGTTTTTTATCCTCATTAATGCGCTTTTTAGAATTCGCTTTAAGGAGCGACTTTTAACGTTCTCTGAAGTTACAGCTCCTTATGTTAGTGTAATCAACTTCTGAGCATTCGCATTAACGATGATAGTGGGTGGACTGTGGTGGTGATGTCATGCATGAAGAACTGCCCCTTCGCCGGGAACACCTCCCACAGTTGTGCTTTGTCATTTCCTGTCTCCTCCCTCCCTACTTCTTCTTCCCTTGAGTCATGATGGGCTGTTTAGTAATGGCTGACCATACCAATATTTAAAGTAAGGTTTCTTTTAAAAACCCTCTGGAATCTTTCGTCGAGACGCGGGACTACTCACATGGAGCTGGTTCTACAGGAAGCAAGGGGGTTGGAATAAGGATGTGTGCATAATTTGAGATCTGCTAAGGCAAACCCTCCCCCCCCTCCCTTCTTCTACTCAGGAAGAAGGCTAATTGAGCAGGTTCCCGGGGCTTGCTCCCCAGGAAGCATTGCGCAGGAGCTGGGATTGGGCTTCGTATCTACTCCTGTACCTATCGCCCCCTCCCTTCTGTCATTGCTGTACCGGAAAGTTGTGCATTTTTGTGTGTGTGTCTGCCTGGAGTATCGGACGAAAACGACCATTTAGTACTGAGATACCACTGCAATATCTTTATTCTACAAATGGTTACAGGTGGGCACAAGAAGCCCATTGCAAAGCAAAGCGTGGGTGGTGTAATCAGAAAGGCACGACATTGGGGGCAAGACAGGGCAACGGGAAGGAATGTCAGTCCACAGACGGTCACACGTTCGGGGTGGTCCCTGGCCGCTCATTCCACTGGCACGGCCAGTTGGCAGTGGGGTACATGACTGCGGCCACCCCAGCCTGTCCGCTGCAGTCTCCTGAAGCAACTTTGCAGGAAGCGCATTGAATACACGACACTGCGCAGGATCCTCTCCGACCGCTGCTGCTTCCTGCTAAGGACGGCTAGGCAGCGGTAAATCAGCCGCACTGGGGGGAAAGAGAGTGGAGAAAAAGGATGAGAAATAGCCTTCAAGGGAGGGGAGTTGGGGGCATCTCTAACCCAATCCTTCATGGCCATTCACCCACCTCTGGTTCGCTGTGCCCGTTGAGTGCTTCAGCGAGCAGGACGATAGGCGGGAGGCATCTTGATAGCCATATCCGTGTGTATAATGGGGGGAAACATTTGATATGGAAAGAGGACATCAGTGCAAGATGAAACATTGTAAAAGAAAGGCTACACAAAAATTGCCCTCGAAGCGGCAGATGTGCCTAGTAGGAGGTTGCAAAGCAGGGGGAGATGAGGTGCGTTTGGAGCTAGCATTGGGGGGGAGTGTCCCACGGGGGTTTCTCCTGTCCCATCCCATACAAGCTTGGCCCAAGCACCACCAGTCGCAGGTACTGCTGCTTCAGCATATATCCATAGGCTTGCATTTCCGTTTTCTCCCGAGCAGGTGGGGGGAATTCCTCCCCGGGAGGCGTGCATATGTGCATATGTTTTGTGTGTATGTTGCCAATCACCAAAAAGACAAGTTATTACTGAGATACGACTGGAATATCTTTATTCTACAAATGCTGTTTAAAGGAGGGCAGAAGCTGATTGCAAAAGAAAGCGTGGCCGGAGGAATCAGAAAGGGGTGGGCAAGACATCCTGTAAGAGCCTGTCCAAAACCATAGGCTTGCATTTCCATTTACTCCTGAGCAGTTGGGGGGGGGGGAGGGGGACTACTACAAATGGTGATCGGGAACAAAGGAAGAGCTAAACCAGGTGACCAACGGCAGGTAACCCAGGTAACCAAAGGCGGGAGATTCAGGTGGGCAGGGTTAACAAACGGCAGGAAACTGAGAGGGCAGTTCCACCAGGAAGTGGGGTGGTGCTTTCGGCAACATTTCCCCGTTCAAGCATCACTATATGCTTAATTGATAATGCGATTAAACGCATGTAAACGACTTTAAAGCGCATTGTATGGAGCCTGTAATTCACCTCCACGCCTCTCATATATAGGTATTAGGAATAAACTCGAATGTAAGTTAATGCGCATATTTGGAGAATCAGGCGTAAAAGCAACCTCTTCTAGAGGGGGCCATAGAGATGAGTAGATACACCTGAAGAGATCATCTGGAATACTAGACCATCTCCCTGGCCCAAATCATCTGTCCCTACAGGTGTCCCAACTTTTGAAAAGCTCCTAGAAGGGAGATTCTGTAGCCTTCCTGGGTCAGCTTGTTTCAATCATAAAATGCTCTGGTAACTGGTGAATTCTTCCTGGTATTTAACATTGTGTGGTTTTGCTCCTGCTGTAACTATGTTATTTAACTTGGCCACTAATTTTTATATATGTTTTGGCTTGTTTATTATATCTGTTGTTTTGATTTTGTAAACAGCCTTCTACAGTATTTTTATGAGGAAAGTGTGATCTCTATTTGAATCTGCTGCCCTGCAGTTTAAACCCATTTATTCCTGGACAGTTAAAACCCACCAATAGCTAAAATAGCAAAATGCCCATCAATTTGGCATGAGATGGAGAGTTTATGGATTGCTGCCACCTCTTCAAGAAACTACATCACAATAGTGCTCAACCAGGTGGGGGAGGCATTTCCCCTTTGCCAGCCACAGATCACATTCCCAATCCAAGTGAAGATGTGTGCATTGCAGTCCACTAGTCAATGCACTGATGAAGAAAAGGAGGGGACTTAATAATAATAATAATAATAATAATAATAATAATAATATATTTATCACCCAACTCTCCCAACGGATCGAGGCGGGGAACAACACCAAACACAAAATACAAAAACTGATTAAAAGCAGATAAAACCAATACATCATTAAAATACTAATAAAACACCAATAAAACACTTTAAAATTCATCTAGGTAGGCCCGCCGGAAGAGATCAGTCTTTATAGATCTTTTAAATTCCTGAAGACTAGTAAATTGGCGAATCTCTCCCGGCAGGTCATTCCACAATCTGGGAGCGGCAGAAGAGAAGGTCCTCTGGGTAACGGTTGTCAGTCTAGTTCTTGTTGACTGTAATAAATTCTTCCCAGAGGACCTGAGCGTGCGGGGCAGATTGTATGGGAGAAGGCGATCCCGTAGGTAACCTGGACCCAAACCATGTAGGGCTTTAAAGGTAATAACCAACACTTTGTACTTCGCCCGGAAAGTTAAAGTTGCAAACACTATACTAGAGTGACCATATACAAAAGAAGACAGGGCCCCTGCAATTTTAACTGTTGTGATGAAGAGGGAATTTCACCAGGAACTAATTGCATA
Organism: Anniella stebbinsi; assembly: GCA_029215795.1. NCBI lineage: Eukaryota > Metazoa > Chordata > Lepidosauria > Squamata > Anniellidae > Anniella > Anniella stebbinsi. The sequence continues at coordinate 42,200,958 of JARDYH010000008.1, forward strand.
CAAATGACACTGGCTGAAATTCCCTTTTCTCTACAACTGTTAAAGTTACATGAGCCCTGACCTGGATTTTATCTGGTCACCCTAACTTCACCTGCATTGTCTCAGTGATCCTTATAAAAATACTGCATTGTTTAGTCAATATTATTATCCCCATAGTTCAGATGGTGGTACTGAGACTGGAGATTTTTTGGCATGTTAAAGATTTGGGAATGAATATTAACATTTCTCTTAAGGATGCCAATTGGGAAAACAGTGGCAAGGGAAAGAAGCGTGGACATAGGAAGGTCTGTGGCAGAGGCAGGACTCCAAGTCCATCGCATCAAGGCCCCCTACCCAGCCATTTCATTTAGTGCTGTCCTTGTTTTACTTCCAGGAATACAACATGTATGGCTGGTGGATAGGAGAGCTGAACAGCAAGTTGGGGATTGTCCCAAGAGATTATCTTATGCCTGCCTACGATGTGGAAGAAAGATGAACAGCAGGTAAAACAAGACTCGGTGCATGTTGTTATTGTGGATTGGGAGAGGAAGGAAGGCAATGACAGTGTGGGAACTCCTTTAGGTGTGATCACCTCCCACTGGGCAGTTCTCCCTTGCAGGGCTTATCCCTTGCTCTTGCACAGTTCCCATTCATTTCAGTGGGGCTCCAATGTGATACGATTCCCTAGAGAACTGCGTCCCAAGGCTCGGATCTCGCTGTGTCGGATGGTGTGGCATAGGGGGAGGCAGGAAGTCATCCTTCCCCATGCACAGTGGTCCTGAAGAAATTGCACATGCATGCATACGCACACACACATAGTACACATGTACTATTTGCCCTGAGGATGAAAACACTATTAATGCCAAAACCAGATTGGCCTCTATACATGCTATGGCCTGACCTTATTTGCACCACCCTCACATGCAAATGCAAATAAACATTTACATGTCATCTGGCCCTTACTCTGCCACCCCTAATGGAACCTAATATCCACAACTGCCTCTTCATAGGCCCCCTCTAGAAGACGTCGCTTTTACGCCCGATTCTCCGAATGTGCGCATTACCGTACACGCGAGTTTACGCCTAATACCTTTACACGAGAGCCATGGAAGCGCATGACGGGCTTGATGCAAGGTGGAAAATCGCATTATAAATGAAGCAGAGAGGAGGTTCAGACAAGGAAATGTTGCTGAAAGCACCACGCTTTTTCTTGGAGGAATTGCCCCCTCAGATTCCCGCCTTTGTTAACCCCGCCCACCATTCCATTTCTGGAGTTCCCCAAGTGAGGCTGCGGTGATGTAAATGCCCATAGATGGAAATACTGAACATAAGCAAGTCCCTCCCCAACTGCTCAGGAGTAAATGTACCTCACAACTTTCCCTTCCAGCCTCCGTTTCAAAAATATTTTTATTTCTCCCGCCTTCCAAAGAAGCACAGCTGGGCTTGGGCTGCAAGCTGCCTGCCCTGACTCCCCCCCCCCCCCAGGCCTCTTTGTGCTGTGGCTGCCTCGCCGCACTAATGGGCGAGTCGGAGCCTCCCAGCCGCCTTCCTGCTTTCCTTCCCGGTGACCTCGTTCTCCGACTGATGGGGTTCCGCGTGGCTGACACCCCCCCCCCAAGTCACCCGGTGCCTCGCAACCTTCCCCTCCAGCCCCCTTTTAAAAAATATTTTCTTTCATGGCTGCCTCCCTCCCCCCTTCCCCCCCACCACCTTAGGATTTGGGATTTGGGAGGACAAAGTAGGAGGTGTTCCCACCGAAGGGGCAGTTCTTCATACATGACATCACCAGCACAGTCCGCCCACTATTATCGGTAATGCGAATGCTCAGAAGTTGATTACACGGCGGTAAGGCACCATAACATCGGAGAAAAAATAAAGGTCGCTAATTAATGCGAATACAAAAAAGCGCAGAAAAGGAGATAAAAATTGGCTGTACCCCTGTTATGGGCCTCGCTCTTTTAGAGGTAAAACTGTTAATGCGCCGCGAAAGAGCCTTAAATCGATCGTGAAGAGGCAGCCATAGTAAGGCAACATAGAGATACACAGTAGAACAGTCAGTCTTAGTAAAGGAACTTTAGTTTGGCTCCTTGTGCTTCCAGTCTGTATTCTGATGCCTACACTGCAGGCAGTTCACCTTTCCCAGCTGCTTACAAAGCATTCACTTGCCAAGCTGGCAGTCTTTCCTCAGAGTTGCCTTGGAGTTAACTGAGCAGCACTTAAGAAGCTTGAAGCACATAATGTTATTTTTAATAACTACCAGGAGATGTTCTATTACTTAATGGCGGTGTCAGGAATGCCTTGTTGAAACAAATGTGACCCAGAGAAAGGAAGGGATGGACATTTGAAAAGGAGAGAAAGAGTGGAGGCTAGGCAGTTGTTCAACTGTATTCTGTAATTAACTTGGCTCTCAATATTTCTAAATCTTTAGACACTTATGAGATATAGAGGCATTATATGGCTTATTCTCAACTATAGAGAGAAGTGAATTATACTTTCCTTTGCAAATATTTGTTTTATCTTGGCAGAAATAAATCGTTGATTGATGAAGCAAGAATCAGCTATTTTTCTGTCCTGATGAAGAGCACTATGTAACTCCAAAAGCTTGCATAGTTTCTCACTAAAAGGCCCAGTAGAAGATATTGAACATATTCCCTATCTCTTAAACCTGTTAAGAATTCAGAACTGGCTACTATTGACTAATGGAAGAGGGGCAGAATGAACCACTGGTTTGGCTGGGGATAGTTGTTCTTAAGATGTAATTACAAGAGTGATCATCTTGTTGTCAGGTGCTGAGGATTACACAAATCCAGCAGCTCTGCCCTCAGATCCAGAAATTCAGTCCATAAACCCAGATATGCTGGGACTGCAGGTAGGCAAATAGTGAAAGGAAGGCCTTCATCCATGCTTAGAGGCATCCTCATCTTTTTCCTATTGCATGTGTTCCATGTCCAAGTCCTGTCATTGAAAGCGAATTCTAGGGCTGGATCTTGGTGAGATATGGCTCAAATTGAGCCCTGAATGGTGAACCCCCTACACTTGTATTACTAGGAATGATGTTCCCCAGTCTGTGAGCAAGATCTATGCCTGAAACATTTACACAGGGTTTGTTGAAAGAGCATGGCAAGCAATGTCTCTTGCTGCTTTTTCGCCCTCTGCCTGGATTAAACCTAGAGGAATATTGTCTCTGGCTCCATCTTCTGGCTTTTCCTCTCTGCTGGAGTGAGTTAGGATGACCCAACATATGAGGAAAGCATTGAGGTTCCCAGAGGTGAATTTTGAGATAGCAAATTTAATAAGATCATTGTCATGCGTGGGAGGGGGGAAGCACATTTATTCAGAGTGGGGCTAGGGGTGGAATAACTGGCTCAGCAGTGATTCTAAAAATGTGTAGGGGTTTCAGTAGGTATCAAGCTACAGCAGTTTTATTGCATGGGTGTCCACCCTGTGGCATGCATGGCTGCCACAAGTGTTACAGGCCATTATGATTTGTAGCAAGAGGGCCTGTGCAGTTGGCTGGTTTTTTCTCTTCTGCCTGCTCCTCATCTTATTAGACTTAGGCCCAAGGACACCTCAAAGTGTGCAGAGGAGTTTGCATATAAATGTGGTATACACTACAATGACATTCTGAAATACTTTGCACTTGACTTGAGGCACCTTTGCACAAAACATTGGCTGCCACTGTTTTATTAACAGCAGGGCTGCTCCAAGTTTTGTTGGACCTGGGCGAAAGATACATGGTGGCCCCCCTCGCACCCCAGCAAATACACACCGCTCCATCACTTCATGGATTCATAACTCACACTGCCCTGTGATTTCGCCGCCCGAGTCCCTCCTCCAGGTTCCTCCTCCAAGTTCAGAAGTTGACAAGAAGATAGAGGGCCTTTTCAATGGTGGCCTTTTGATTGTGGAACTCTCTTCCCACTGAGATCTGCCTGGCACCAATATTGTCATCCTGTCGGCATCAGGTTAAAACTTCCCTCTACTCCGTGGCATACAACAGCATTTGATGAGATTTTAACAGGTCCTGGGATTTTTATTGTTTAGTGTTTTAAATTGTTTTATAGATGTTTTTTCTATTATGTTTTTTATGGTATTATTAAGATTTTAATCTTTTGTAAATTGCCCTGGGACTTTGGCTATTGGGCAGTATAGAAATATTATAGTTCTTCACCACCATCATCATCATCATCTCCCAAGTCTTGAGTAAATAGTAAGGAGGTGAGTTTAGGGATCATGCCAGAACAGAAGTAACATAACCGGTTTACCCTCCCAATGGGGCGGACCTGCTGCCTGGATGACATAACAAGAGTGTTGCATTGAGGCTGGGGTAGCCTTCTTCAGCAAGAGCCCACTTGTTCATGTCCTTAATCCACTCTCCCTGCTGGTTTCCCAGATGCCAAGGATGAAGGGGTTAGGAATTTCCAACGGGAAATGGCATTTTTTCATTCGCAGCTTTTCCTCCTGGAGGCTGACTTTATGTAATCTGAAATATCCAAGCAGGGCCTATTTTGTGATCCATGAGTGAAGATATATCTAGAATTTGAAGTTTGATCACATCAGGTTCTTTAAGCATGCTGCAAAACTAGCTTTGCAGCTTTTGTGCAGACATACATTCTCAAAGTCCAGAACCTTTTGAGGGAAGGGGGGAAATGGGAACAATTGTCATGACCTCACAAATGGAGCCAGTATTGACCAACAGTACACTCCAACTGAGAAAACAAAGAAGGGGAGGGAGTCTTTCAAACAGCCTTCCCCAAGTGGTGGTGGGGCATGCTTGGAGTTGTAGTCCAACACTTCTGAAAGGCACCAGTTGCTTTAAATGGTCCTGAGCAGATCCTAGGGTGAAGGCAGATATAACAATTTTAGAACGGAGGGAGCCACTCTGGAAGTGTGCTCACTTTGTTCTACTTAGCACTGACCCCCACACACCCAAAGAGAAATGGTCCTGCCATTTTGGAACAGAAGTCAGATGTGGCTGTTGCAGACTGTTGCAGACTGCTGCAGATGGTCACAGACTGCCCAGTGTCCATGTCACCAGGAAACTTCCCTCTCCCAAAAGTCTCCAGAGCAGCTCCCACTTCAAACAAATGTTTCCTTTTTAAAAAAAAACAAAAACGAATGAAGGCAACTAATGGACATGTAAACCACTAAACGTACACATGGCACTTTAAAAATTACAGTGCAGGCAGCCTACCTGAAGCACGAGGGGAGAGCTAAGGCTTACCGTCGTACTAACATTTGATCTGCTGGTATGTACATTGAGATAGCAAACCTGGGAGAAATCTGGGCTCATATGCTGACTGAGGGGCTTGTTGTGAATTGTCTTTTTATATTATATCTATCTTTAACCCCCAGTTGTTGAGCTGTCTGTAACTCTAGCATATTCAGGCCACAATGAACTCTTGATGTGCGGAGATCAGTAACAAACAAAGCCTTTTCATTATTATATTTTCATCTTTTCCCCCCTCACTGTAAATATTCACATTCATTTGTGTTCACTCCTAGATAACATGGGTCTCATCTCTTCCCATCTCTTTGTTTTGCTGACGCAACAGAAATCCTTCCCAGCACCCTCTTTGCTATTCTGAAGAAAAAGACACCTCCACCACCATTTGTTTAGGTCTTTTTACACTGAGATATGGTACTTCACATCCTAGATTTTATCTGCAGTACTTTTTCCATTGGGCACATGCCCTTGTTCCAGGCTGCTATTCACTCTATGGGGGCCTGGCATTCTATATGCTTCAGAAGAATTGCTCTGCTGGTTCGGTGATGGGATATGGTTACTTATTTTTGAAGAACACTCAAGAGGAACGATGTTTTGATGATGTTTCAGAATAAATACTTCTGTCATTCTCTGACTGGAAAGTGTTTATTGTGCTGAAGTTGTTTGCTTTTATAACAGGGTGGTCAACTTTTATTGTTTTAGCTGAAAGCCATAACATGCAGTACATAATATAATTATTAGAATAAAACATTATTCTGACAAAATACCCGATAAAAATAATGAACGATGCTGAAAAGATTTAGTCCAGAGAAATCAGGCATGATAGAGTTACTCAGAGAAATATCAATATCAATAAAAATTAATAGATAACCTAGTGAAAAAATGTTTGTTTGAAAATGGTTCCTGGACTGGGCAATCCTACCCAGTATTTTGGAGAGTGTCAACGTTGGAGCCTTCTGCAGATCCACAGCTTCTCTTGGCACATCTTCTGGTCCACCTCCAGCATGTCTCCTTTTACCCCTTCCTGAGGTCAGAATGAAACCACCTCAGAGGTTTCTGCGGTTTCTGTGTTGTATGAACCCAGTAGATAAGCAGCAGCAGATGTGGGAGTGCATTTTAATAGAAATTTTGCAGAAATATATACCTACATTATACACTAAACTATCTCTTTTTTATTTTATTTATTTATTTGTTTATTTATTACATTTATATCCCACCATTTTTCCTCCTTAAGAAACCCAAGGCAGTGTACATAATCCTCCTCCTCTCCATTTTATCCTCATAACAACTCCCGACTTCAACTTACAAAATATGGGTGCAATGCTTCAATGCAAAATGTCTTCATTTAGTATTTTATATTGTGTTCCATAACCTGATGAGAGCCAGAACGGATCTGGCTCAGGTATAATAATTCAGGGTAAAATACCATTGCAGGCAAATTCCTAGCCAGTGTATATTTTCTAAAGTGAGACGTGCTGGATCTCAAACCTGCCTAGACTAGAACTCAGGTTTGCTATGGAGTCCTTTCCCTAGGGTGGAATGTGGCTGCGCATACTTAGTGGTAAAGGAAGCAGAGTCTGTGCTCAAAGGCTTTATGTTCCTTTAATATGGCAACACCTGATTGGTCACTGTCCACTTGGGCAGAGGGCAGGGCAGGCCCAGCTCCGGAAACCCTGCGCTTTCACTACGGTGTCAGGTTTAGCTGCCACCCTGCAGCAGCAAAAGCGCAGGGTTTGAGCTCATCACAGCAGCAACCTGCCGCCGTATAGACAGCTACTGAACCTCCTCATCACTACCCCCATTGTAATAATGAAGAGGCGGAGCATATCCAGAGAGCTCTATCAGCCAGCCCCTGCTAGGGTGCAGGCCTTCAGCAGGTGCCAACTATGCCTATCATTGACACCAGCCCTAATGTCATGAACGGGAGGTTAGCCCTGCCTACACTTAGATCTCTGGCTGTGTTAGTTTTGCAGAGCTATGAGAGACTGCAGGCCATCTGCCACACATTGATGCCAGCTAGTGGGAAACCATATTTCAGGTGTAGAGGTCATTAAAGCCACAAGATGGCAGCAGCTAACTGCTCACCTGGTACATCCAAATTTCCCATTGGTAAGAAACCTGGAGTTTTTCCCACACTCCCCAGGGATAAGGATGCATGAAGGGTATCCTCTTCACAAGCAGTACTGAGAGTATTTTAATTTATCACATCCACAAATCCAATTGACAAGGCCACATTGATGAGGATGTAAGCTGCAATCTATATACCGCCCACTTAAACACCGTGGGAACAAATGGGATGTTAAGTAGCCTAGCTGTGTGCTGAAATGCAGCCTTATATTTGATTTTAAAATAGCTCAATTGAAATTAAATGGGGCAGGGACAATCTCAAGCAAATGCTTCTAACTCATATTTGCATGCTTTTTTCCCCCCTAGTTGACTTTTTTTTTCCAGCATTCTGGATTATGGATATTGTTGGTTTGGTACCCACACATGATGGGATCCCCATTGGGCTCACTAGAACCTTGATTTCCTTCTCCTTCCCCAGTGGATGTGCATGGGGAGGGGCATGTATGCAGGTAGAATGATAGGTCTGCTGCCTTTACTTCCCATATTTCCATCAACCACTCCTTCTCTGGCTAGAAGTTGCTACTAGTAGCAGAGAGATAAGGATATGAGAGGTGCACACAGACCTGCTATTCCCTACATTGCCATGATACTCTGCCTGTGTATGTGCATACTGAGAGGAAGAGACATGGTGATGGATTGCATCCCAAAAGTAAAAAGTACTGGATCTGGCAAGCTGATAACTTACCATTATTGTCAGAATTTAACAATGAGACAAAAGATTTTAAAATCATCCGTCAACACCAAATTTCAACAGCAAAATATGAATGTTTTCAAAATGTTGAATTCTAACATTTTACCAAATGGTCATTTTTGGAGCATTCGGAAAACTCTTTGGCAACATGTCTGAGCATGCACATGTTTAAGACTCAGAATTCTAGTTGTTGGCTATGCAGGGCTGAAAACAGGGACCAGATTCATGTCTGGTGTTTCTGCCCAGTCATTGTTGAATTTTGAGAACATATATTAACAAAAATGGAAAAGAGAACTTCTATCCAACTTAACTAGAACATCAGCCGTTATGACTTCCTACCTAATATTCTTTGCATAGTTTGGGGAGTGGGGAGGGAGCCCTTTCTTCGAAATGATGTGATGGTTACTAGACTAGATGGCTAGTAGCCAAGTTAGGAATGGAAATTCAGGCAGTAGAGTGCTCATCACCAGTTCCTTGGGACACAAGGGTTTTTCTGCCCTCATGCCCTACTTAATTTTCCAGGGACATCTACCTGGTCATTTTGGAGACAGAGTGCTGTGCTAGATGGATCTTTGGCTTTATCCAGCAAAGCAACTCTTACGTGGTTATGTAATGTGGTCTTGAAAGGTGAGGCTAAAGAAGGAAGGGAACTCTCCTGGGTGCTGAAATAGATGCATGAAATAACCAACAACGCCAGACATGAAAATACATCCCTTTAATCCTGGGCTTTCAGGCCTGCTTCATATAATGTTGAATCACATTCTCATAAAAATGGGATGTGTAAGTGGGACCTGCAACAAAGTGTTGCATTGTAGAGTGCTGCTTCTTGAGATTCTAGCCATTGCATTCTATTCTCCACCCACCCCGATTTCCAATTTTCCTACAACAGCATGTCAGCATTTCATGGCCACTGAGCATGATCAGTCTTTATTAGGTTGTTTTGGAGGATTCCCCCTCCCTTAGGATTTTTTTGTAAAAAAAAATTGCAAACCTCAGGGTTCCCCTGATTCTGCTGATACCTCCCTCTTGAGTGTGAATGGTGCCATTTGGGCTACGTAAGCAATGGCACTCAAAGCCTGAACATCAGAAATAGAGGGAATGATATGCAACATATGAAATACAGCATCTCACTCTCTGTCACATAACACACACACAAAGAAAGAGAGTACACAGACTGGACATAACTACATTTTAGAAAGTTTTATTTGCCATGGCTTCCCCCAAGTAAGCCTTTGGGGAAGATATTGAGAAGTCTATTTGAGATCCTTAACTTCTTCCAGAACTACATTTCCCAGAGTTCCTTGGAAAAGAAATCATGATAGCTGAATTGATTAAAATTGTAATGTAGCCATGCTTTCAGATAACTTTGGTAGGATAGAAACAAACTGGTGTTAAGAACGGGAACATAGAAGAACCAGAATATGTGTTGGTGAGTGGTGCATTTCAACCTATCAGAATATCTTCTAAACTTGTGGTTGCTATATGTAAATAGATTCATTTCAGATGGCAATTGAAAAGAGAGACTAGTTAGCAGTGAATAGGCGTTTCTTAACAAATCTGCCCAGGGTTTTCAGGTTTTCAATAAAGGATTACGAGTGAGTCACAATAAAAGGTCAACCATTTCCCATTTCATTGTGCACTAAATTCATTTTTTAGAGTCCCAGCAGAAATGTAGTGTTTATGTTTAATACTCACTGCAAACATTTAGGTTATATAGTACGCCAGAATGTGTTCTGAATTGCTGTTATTCTTAGCTTCTTCCCATGTTAAAGCTCTGTCTACAATAAACAAAGTGATTTCAAACTGGTTTAACTGTCATAGCTTCCTGCAATTGATTCTGGAAATGTAGTTTTGTGAGGCAGCTGAGGGTCCTCCATTGGGAATTTGTAACTCTCACATAGAACTACAGTGCCCAAATATCAGATTCCTTGAGTAGTAGGCAAGAAGCCATGACAATTATACCATTTCTGAGCTCATTGTGTAGAAGTGGCCTGTTTATTTTCCAGTGTAGCTCAGCTCATGTGAGTTCTGCCACTTTCTCAGCCTATTTTTTGCATCTGATGAAGAAGAGCAGCAAGCTTATGCCAAATATACCTGGAACTCTCAAAGGAGACAAGCCTGTTCTTGCATTCTTTCTCAGAGTGTTTCCAGACACAGGGTTGGAACCAGGATTTGCCTTCCCTGAGCAGAACGGCTCTGCTTACGAAAGGTCCCTCCACCTAATTTTTGAAGATTCCACATAGTTCCCACAACACAGCTCACCTCATTCATCACTGTCTCCTGACTATGAGACATTTTTAGGGGGCTGGAGGGACCGTCATGGAAAGGATGGGGCAGGGAAGTCCTCTTCCATTAGCGCCGTTGATCCAGTGTAAATCTGGATCCAACCTGAGCCTTTTATCCTGTAATTGCACCTCAAACACGGACCTTTTGTGGGGGAGTTGGATGGCCAGAGCATGACATCTTCCATTTGCAATCCTCTCGCATTTTTCCTGCTGCTTCTTCCATTTGTTTTTTCTTACCAGACAAAATACTATTAAGGAGGAAAACATGGAATAGATGCACAGTACATTTGAGCTGTAGCACTAGGAGCCCTCTGTCTGGAAGTAACCAAAATGAGACATGCAGAGTGGCTCCACACTTTAAATAATAGACACAATTGATGTGGATGCACCAGTGTTACTAGGATGTTCCCTGCAGTAAAAAAGACACAAAAATGTGGACAATACACACATCTTTAAATGACCATGCACACTTGCATTTTATTTCATTAATGCAACACCTTAGGTAGCTTTTAAGGTTCTTCATCATGAAATGTACAATCAGCCTATGCAGCCCATCACCACAAGATATTTTGAGGGCCACTAGCCTAGTTAGCATTAAAAGAAAGGCTAGACAGGTTCATTGAGGAATGATCTGTTAGTAGCTATTAATCATGAGCACAGGAAATATGCTGTGGGGCAAAATAATAATTTTGCCCCAACAAATATTTTGTTGGGGCAAAATAATAATAATCCCCCAACAAAAACAAGTAGGGGCTATCGCCATTATTCCCAGTTTGTGAGTTTCCTTGATCCATCTCTCTGGCCAATCTCAGAGATGGAGTTCTGGACTTGATGGTTACTTGGGTCTGAAATGTCATAATTATTCTTCAGTTTTTATTTTGGCCCAGAATTATCACAGACACAATCCCATTAAGCAAAGAAGCTTCAACTGCAGGAAGGAATGGCTGGGCAAGATTCACCCTGCTTAGGAAAGACTCACCTACAGTTTCTATACACCAAACTTGGCTGCCACAGAGACTGCTTAGGCATGGAGAGAGAGAGAAAGAGAGAGAGAGAGAGAGAGAGAGAGAGGCACCTGGCGGGGTTATTAGCAAACTTGGAGTTCATCCTTCTGCAGGGACCAGCTCATAATTACAGTCATTTCCTAGCTGTGCGATGAGTGTTGCATCAGGCCTTGCCTGGCGCTCTCTCTCTCTCTCTCTCTCTCTCTCTCTCTCTCTCTCTCTCCAACCCTCATCAGTCACTAGAAGGGCTTTTTAAAGAGACAGCAGCTTCACCAGCAGCAGCCCTCTCCTTCTCCAGTACATTTTGAACAGATGTGTTTTAATTGGGAAGACATATTTGAACCTCTCAGCTCACAGGAGGCAGGGATCGTGGCTTGCCTCAAATTGTTTGCTCTCCTCCACAATGACAATGTTGCCCAGCAGAGGAAAGATAAAAGGGCATAATTTGCCTGGACGTTTTTCCTGCACGAGCCCCTATTGAAATGAACGGGAGCCGCTCTGGTTCATTCCATTGCAGGAGAGAACTTCCGATGGTGTCCAAATTGTGCATCAGAGGCCATCTTCTTGTAAACCAGTTCCCAGTATTCCATTATCCACTCCCAATGTGCTGTTCTGCTCTAGCATGATCAAGAATGTCGGTCTGCCTTGGTCTTATGGTTCCCATTGAGTTCTGTGCCCTCAATGAATATTTGGTAGGCAGTGAGATTAGGAAAAGGACTGGAGCTCTCTATCCTTTTTCCTCCTCCGATGCCCATCAAGGCCTGCTAACACTTGACATGTGCACAGTGCTTTAGAGACTTCAAAGCACTTCACATGAATTATCCCAGTAATCCTTGCATCACTCTTGTAAGGTAGATTGGTGTTATTATTGTCCCCAACTGCAGGTGGAGGGAGGGGGTGCCTAAGTCTGAGGGACACTTGTCTAAGCAACGGTGCAGCCAGGTAATTTTAGATACTGGATTTGAATGGTCTTATGGCAGAGGGAATCTTTAGACAGCAATGTGTATTCCTCCATTGGTGTGGTAAGTCAGACCTGCTGAGTTTGAGGGCTTTCTAGCTTGCTCTGCTGGGTAGGGCCATGGACCTCTGCCCTCAAGCCTGCCATGATGGCACCACAGTGTCTGAGGCCATTAATGCAGGGGGGGGGGCTTTTTTCCCTGTTGAGGGCCACATTCCCTTGGGGGGAATCTGCTGAGGGCTGCATGATAGTAGACAGTTCTGAAGCCAGTGATGGGTGGTGCCACCCCTTCGCGCGCTCTTTCTTTCCCTGTTCCTCCCTGCCCAGTGGGCTGCTGGGGAAAGGACAGAGAGAGAAGTTTGAACAGATCACTTGCAGAGAGAGAGATACAGAAAGAGTTTCAGCTATGGGGCGGTATATAAATGTTAATAACAACAAGGCCAAGGGCACAGGTTGCTCACTCCAATCTAATGAGATTGGTCAATGAGAGATTTGAATCCAGGGGTAGTATCTAACTGTGTCATTCCACTAGCGGAAGCGAAGTTCCAAACAGTGCACAAGAGGAGAATCCAGCTAAAGCTACATTTGTGCAAGCAATTGCACAACCCGTGTGCAACCTATTTCACAACCCGTGTGCAACCCATTGCATGTTACACTTGCACAACCAGTTGTACAACAGGTTGCACAAGTGTAGTGTATGACCAGAGCTCCATGACCAGAGAGTTTGCGGAATAACACCACTGGTTACTGCCTCAGGCCTTCATACTTCATAATTCAAGTCTCTTAGCCACTTAGCCACTTTGTCATAGCTTCACATATGGCTTGCCCCATTCTTATGTAGGGCCTGCTGTCCTTCATGCAGCTAATACACCAAACTTCTTTCCATGCATGGATTGGATCTGCTGGATTTAAGTGATTGTGTGGCCTTTGGCATAGCACAGTTCCCCTATTTGTAACATAGGGCTATTGTTGACCTAACTCACAAGGTTTCGACAAGAGATGCAATGCAATAGGATTTGTGAAGTACTGTGCAAATTAATGATGCTATGTATAAATAATTATCTGTAGCAAACCAGCAAGCTGACTCCAACCAAAACAACAGCTAGGAAAAGAAACCCGTGCGATTGTATTCATCTAAAAATTAATAGCATTATTAAGCTGTTAGAGTGTTAAACTAGGATCTCACGTATGTTAGCTCAGTAAGCCTTCCAAGAACCCAGTAAGGTAGGGCAGTATTGCTAGCCACATAGTCCAGAGGCTTGCCTAAGGCTGGTCAGTTTTAACTTTGAAATTATAATGGAGGGGTCATTTCGAAACTGGCACCAGTCTTTTGGGGCTTCATTTCACATTGGATATTGTTCACTTAACAAGTCACTGAATAACAGCTGCCATCCCTCTCTCATCTGCGAGATGGGCCTTTGGAACCAGGTTACAGGAAATGGATTCTAGGGAGTTTTGATCCTAAGGAGAACCTCATGTATATTCTAATATATCCTAGGCAGCCTTCCTGAGCCAGATGCCCTCCAGATGTAGGATCATAGGAAGCTGCCTTGTATTGAGTCAGACCATGGGTCCATTTAACCCAGTATCGTCGACACTGACCAGCAGTGGCTTTCCAGGGTTTCGGGCAGGGTTTTTTCCAGCCCTACATGGAGATGCCAGCAATCTAATTTGGGACCTTCTGCATGCAAAGCATATACTTTGAACTACACCCCCTCCCTGCTGGACTCCCATCACCCCGGCCAATATGGGCATTGTAGTCCAACACACCTAAAGGGTGCCAGGCTGCAGAAGGCTTTATACCCAAGGCACCACTTCCCCCCCCAAGAAACATGGGCTCATTTTCACTGGCTTGAAAGCCCTTCCTTCTAAAATCAAGGCTGCATGGACATTTGGCTGTGAATGAAATGCACTCTGCATATGCTTAGTAGCATTCATCTTCATTATATGATCATACATTTCAAGGCCAAACTCCATATTCAAAACCACCTCTTGGCCCAAATAAATCACTTCGCAGCTGACTTGAGTTCCCTGCACCTCTTACATCAAAATCTTGATCCCAAGTGGTGTAGGCTGGCAGAAGGGTTGGAGAAACAATAGAAGGGAAGGTTCCTTTTGTTTTTGTTTTGTTCTTCCAAAGGAGATTCCAACTTACAAGCCCCTGAATGTTCCAATTCATATGTTGTGTGACTGAATCTGGTGCTGAAAATAAGTTCTGCTGTCAAGTCCTAGTCGAAAGAGGACCTGGTGTTTTCTCTCCCTGTTCTTAATCTTGGCAGGAGGTGGCGCGTGGAGAATAGGGGTGCAGGATTCGTGTCCAGGCCTTGATGGAAAGAAGCATCTCTGTCTCTCCCGCGTCTCAGATGGCTGCCCACATCTCGATCCACAGCTGCCACCCCGCAACCCTGAGCTTAATGAGCCTGCAATAGGCACAGCACTCAACCTCCCCCCCCCCACCTTTCTCCCCCTCTTTCCCCCTAATCACCACCCTGAAATTCAAGGCTGCTGGCAGGCACTGCAAAAATTACTTTCTCTATTTAAAAACAACAGCAACAACAAGGGCAGGCGCCTGCCAAGAGAAACTCGGAATGCAGCAGAAGGCAGTGAGACTTGGGGAGCCTTAATGAGGCTGTGCCAGAAATCCAGCCGGGGGGGGGGGGGGGAGGTGGAGGAAGGGAAAGAAACAAGCCGAAAGAGATGTTCACAACCCCAAGCCGCAACCCGGAGAACAGCTTGTAGCTCTAAGGGAGTTAAGCTCCTGTCTCTCCTCTCCCAGAAGAGTGAATATCAGAGTTCAGAGGGGCAGACAGCAAAAGACAACCATCCAGTGAGGCAGAGGGCAGAATTTCTGGGTACCACTAACATTGTCAGACCACTAGAAGATAGAGCAAGCTTGCTCATGGAGTACATTCCACAGGAAGTTCTCCTGTGCAAGACCAACTGAAATGAAAGAGTTGTCTTACAAACAAGGATTTTACTCTGCAATTGCCCTGCCTCAATCATGGAATTGTACAAGGGTAGGGGGCGGTCCAGATGATTTCTTCCTCTTGTAGCCCTCATGAGTTTTCCAACTGCTGCTTCCATTCCTTTTCTTATCACAGAAAATCAATTGAGGAAAAGATGGAAGAGCTGACTGCACAAAGTCTTTTGATTAGTAGTGCTGGGAGCCCCTTGTCTGGAAGTACCAAATGAGAGAGGTTTGGGACTGGTGCAGATTGTATTTCTCACCACCCTGATTTGGGGAAAGCTCTTAGCTCTAAGGAGGCTGCTTTCAGGCCTGTTGAGGACTGAAAGTACAACAGACACATGATCAGCGATGAAGTTATTCAGGGGAGGCTTGAGAAAGAGAAGAAATGCCTGGCTCTGGAGCTAAGAACTCATTAGGACTGAAGGAACCTCCAGGCCATGTTAGTCCTTCTCAGGGAGCCTCCGAAATGGATCCCTGTGCCGCTGGAAGATTAAACCAGTTTAAAACCTAAAAATAAAGCGTGCAGATGTTGATATTATTATGGCACTCCTGCAGGGAACCATTTCCTTTAACTTGTGCAATCCCACACATTCGTACTGTGCATTTTCTAAAGGCAGTGGGGCTTGTTGCTGTCGAGAAGCCACACCCTTGGATCCTGAGCCCCTTCCCTCTAAGCCCAGCTGGGTACAGGCCAGCTGCATACCCTCCCTAGTACAGCCTTGCCCTCTAGATGTATTGGCCTTCCCAGCCAGCAGCTTGTGGAAGGCTGCCATAGAAACTGAAGGATGATCAGAGGTTTTGTTCCACTTTCAGTGGTGCTTTCCAAGGTTGAGCCATTCTGCTGAAAATGTGCTAGAGCAGTCTTCCCAAACCTGGTGTACCCTTCAGATGTGTTGGACTGCAACTCCTATTGTTCCCAGCCAGAATGATGGGAGTTGTGGCCCAACACATCTGAAGGACACCAGGTTGCAAAAAACTGTGCTAGAGGCTCAGCACTGTAGAAACACAGCTCAAATAAAGACCTTGTACTAATTCTTGGTTTGTGAATTGACCAGTGCCAAGGCTCACATCTGCCTGTAAGCCACAATTCAGGGATCAGAGAGATGGGCTGTAGTTTCACAGTGGGGAAGGAAAAGGTCCTCTACGTCAAGGGTAGGGAGCTGGTGGCTCTCCAGCTGTTCTTGGACTCTGGTTCCCATCAGCCCCAGCCAGCCACCCCTGCTCCACATGCTCACGAGGGACAAAATCCCAGATAATGCCATCAGTTTACACTAAGTACATACGTATCACATTGCTAGATCAGATCAAGATTCATATAGTCCAGCTGTCTGTCTCCAACAGTGGCCAGCCAGATGCCTCTGTAAGCTCACAAGCAGAATGCAGTAGAGATAATTGTTTGACCTCAAGAAATTGTAATCGGGTATACTGGCTTTGAACAAGCGCAGTGCAAACGAGAGCGTGAGCTGGGCAACTTCAAACGTCAGACATAGAACATTCAGTAGGTTGTATCCAGGATCTGCCTTTCACAAGAGGAAGGGCTCCTCCACTCGTGGAAAGTTCCTCTGCCTTTTGGGGGGGGATGCCGCTCCCCCATACATCACAGTTCATCCCATTCAGCAGGGTCTCCTGACTCTCTGTGTAGTATTTCCAGGGGTCTGGAAGGGCTGCCGTGTGAAGGAGGCTGCAGGGAAGTCCACTTCCATCAGTGCAGTTGATCCACCATAAATCTTGATCCAACCCTGTGAATGCAACTAATAGCTGTTCACACATCCTCCTCTTCAATTTTCATAATCCCGTTTTTAAAGTAACTAGAAACCCATCCTCAGATGATCTTGATGATGTGAGAGCCACGGCTTCCATGCCATGGAGGTAATCTGAGAAGTGGGCCTTAAGAGCTTTTCAGTTACACAGAATGAGGTGGGTGAACTACAGATTGTACCACTGCAGCTGGAGGATTGCTTTATTTCATTCTCCTTAGCATAATAGGTAGAACAGATCTAGCACAGACCTTTCCCTGTTGTATTAGGTTTCTACTTGCAGGGAGTGTGGGTGTTTTCTTTTTTATGTGGGAGCATTAAAAAATGAGCTGCACTACCACCTCATTCTGCAGCAGAAACTCGCCCTCCAGTTGTTGGACTATGATTCCCATCAGCCTTTGCCCATTTTGGCTGCGGTTGATGGGAGTTGGAGTCTCACAAAATCTGGAGAACCACGGCTTCCCCAGTCCTTAGCTAGAAGAGGAGGGACGATGGCTCAATGACAGAGCACAGGCTTTGCATGCAGAAAATCTGCAGTTCAATTCCCGACATCTCAAGGAAGGGCTGGAAAAGCTCATGCCTAAAAAACCCTGGAGTCACTGCCAGTGTTGACAATACTGGGCTAGATGGACCAATGGTCTGACTTCATATATAGCAGTTTCCACGATGTTCCCTCAATGCATTTTGCAGCAAATCCATTGCTGATTGTATAGAGATAAATTTCCTTTGGAATCTGTATGAAAGATAAGAGCCACGGTACTGGAAAGAAGTGTAGTCAAGTCTGAAGTTTAGCACAAAATGAAGCTCTGCCTAATTTTTATTGGCTCCCTTCTGGCCGTCCCTTCATTGTATCTCTTCAAATACACTCAAGAAGAGAGGGCATGGCTCAGAAAGGGGAGGAAAGACTTGCCTGGAGTTTTCAGGAGGATGGGAAATCAAATCTCCCCGCAGCTCTAAGCGACTGTCTGGAAGCTTCGAAAGCTGAGCTGGCACGGGCAGGTGGTTGCACAGCTGCGCCATTTGGATCATGCGCTCCCATCAATATTCATGAGGCAGCCTGGCCAATCAGCAGAGTAGCTGTCATTAGTGAGCATCTGGCTAGTGAGAAGAGGTTTGTTCTGGGGGTTTTTTTGTGTGGGGTGAGTTTTTTGTGTGTTTTTTGCAAGTGAACTTCTTTTGACATTTTGAGAATTTTCCTCTGTAGGTTTCAAAGTCCTCTTCCTCCACCCTCCACCTGCGCAATTGACTTAGTCCCTTTTGCAATACACAAGGCCTCAAAGCCCCCCAGCAACGTAGAGCTACAACCAAGAAGAGGTTAAATACTGAGCGTCTTTCACCAGTATTGCACCGCAAGTTCTTTAAAATAATAAAGCGTGCCTATTCCATTATTATGTCACTGGTTGCAGCATTACTCCTTCCCACACTGCTCCACTTACTTAAGACCCTGCAGCCACACCAAATAGTGACACTGGTGTCAGAAGTGATCACATCAGTAGCTGTTTGCCCATGCCCTTAGGGTTCTAATAGTACCAGAAAAGCATGAGAAGGATCCATGCTGCTGCAGCCACTCCCATGCAGTTGAAATAATGTAGAAGAGCCTAAGTATGTACATAGGGAGAGTACAGAATGTGCAAAGCACTTCATGTACATTATCTGATTAATCCTTAAGACATCTGTAATAAAGTAGGCCAGCATGATTACCCCTCTATTGCAAAGGAGGAGGAAAAGCCAAGGCATAGAAGCAGCACAACAGTCATTCCAGCAGGCTATACAGAGGGAGTTGAGAGAGGAAGCAGCCCTGCTGAAAGCCAATTCATGTTTGCCTCTTCCCTTCCCATCCCCTTTTGCTTGTGTGTCGTGTCTTTTTAGATGGTAAGCCTGTGAGCAGAGACTGTCTTGTTTTACTGACTGTATGCTCTGGGAACCTTTTTAGTTAAGGAGAAGGATAAAACATACTTTAAAGGTGCAATCCTATGCATGATTGAACAGACCAAAGTCCTAGAAGTCCCATAATGCCCCAATCAGCGTGGCTGGCTGGGGCATGCTGGAAGTTGTAGCACTTTGTTCTATCTATAAACATGCATAGGATTAAGCCCTTAAATCAATCAGTCTCTAAAGTTACTTGGCACGTTCATGGCTAAACTGATATTCAAACTGGGGACTTCAATCTCTTAACCCTATGACACACTGAGATGAATCATCAAGATGAAATAGACCAGAAGTTCATTTGGTCTCCCCACTATAAAACAGGACCCCTATCCAGCAGCAGCCCATACACCACTGCCACGTATGTAATCCAGGAAGTGGTGGGCTACAAGCAGAGGACAAGTCCCCTACAGAAAATGGCTTACTGAGCAAATAATTCCAATTAACTCAACCATGGCAGCCTGGCTATAAGGGAAAAATGACATCTGCAGATTCATGACTTAGCCAACTTAGTCAAATAAAACTTGTTTCCCCCTCCAGAAACGTCAGCCTTTAAAGTTGTTTTAAAGTTTAAACAAAGTAAGCCTATCCATTCCCACTGAAATCTAGTTGAAACATCACCCATCACCAAAACATCCACCCACCCCTACTCCCACAGGAAGTGGAAAGAATTACTGAAGGCCTTTCTGGCTG
Source organism: Anniella stebbinsi (assembly GCA_029215795.1). NCBI lineage: Eukaryota > Metazoa > Chordata > Lepidosauria > Squamata > Anniellidae > Anniella > Anniella stebbinsi. Next base: position 42,220,573 of record JARDYH010000008.1, read on the forward strand.
CCGTATTCAAGGCTGGCTATTATTAAATGTTAACCTGAACCCCACTAAGGACACTAAAATCTCCCAGACTTCCCGTTACCTGGATTGGCTCCACTATACTCTCCTTTCCACTCACCCATTCCCTTGGTCAAGCGCCTGAACTATCTACCATCAATTTATAAAATGATAAACACTCCACTGGGAATATGAGGTTTGCTGAGATTATTCATTGGTGAGGGAATTGCACTCTGCCCATACTCAACAGCACAATAGGTTCAGGGATTAAATTTTGCCTTAAATCAAAGCAATGCCTGGAGAGAAAAGACTAACTCTCACATTCCTAGGTTAGGCAGAAAGAAGTGCAATGTAAGCAGGGCTAATATTGAAATATTTTTGGATTGTTGTTTTTTTTGAACACACTAGTCTTTCTCCTGTGTTAAGTTCACATGCACACTTCAGTGCGTTATTAGGACCTCTGTCTCATGGACCTGCTGAATGTAGCAAAGCATCGCATTCTCTTGTTCTGCAAAACCCTTGCTAATGGAGAGCATGTATGAATAAAGCCATCATGTGGGTGAGACTGTAACATGAGTCTTTCCCAGTTAACTGGGTCCCAATTAGGCAGTGCTAAAATGGGAAAGACCTCTGCAATTGGCCAAACCCCACCTGGTTGCTCCATTAACCCCAGCAAGTTCGCCACTGCTGTGGGTGTATGTGAAGAATACCTAATAGCTTACATTCCAAGTTAAAAGTAATGGGAAGAGGTAGCCAATGGCTGACAGGATCTATGTCTGAATTTGCAATTGGTATGACTGCTATACAACGTATCATTCTGTAACTACTTGAAGTTGTAAACCTATAGTTACCAGTTGGTAACTCTGTTTAAACTTGGAGCCATCTGTATTCATTTCCCCTTAAAGATCTTCTAGCAACTGTGCTTCCTCTTAGGGAGCAATCCAGAACAACGAGTATACTTCCTATAGGATGTTGTTGTGCCACAATTCCATGTAAAAAGAGAAAGAACTGGAAAAGTTGAGAGGCTGATAGTGAACATCTCTCTTTCAGCCATCTTGACTAGCGGTAGTCCCTGTGTGTAGGGGTGGGGGAGGATCTTTCTTATTTAGCTTCTTAGTGGCTTGCACATCACCATTTTAAGAAGGAAATGTCACTAAAAGGCAAGGAACTTCTGTAATTCTAGCATGGTTATTTTCTCTCTCTTACAATACAGACCACCGCATCATAAAGGAAAAGGTGCATGTATTTTCTCCTGTCTTCCACCCTCCTCTATGATCATTAACATGTATCATAAAAAGAAAATACACCATAACCGCATGGGGCTGGGGAGGAAGAGAAAGAATGAATTAGGAATTTTGCTATGTTCAAGGTTTAGTACCATGGCTGTTCTACTTGCATGTACATTTTACTGAGATAGGTGTGGGGAGAGAAGTAGATATGAAAAAAGATCAAGCACTTTTAGTTGAGAAGGAAACGGAGCTTTAATGCCATTTTAAAATAACAGCCCCCAGAGTAAATATGTGGTTCCAGCAGAAATTGCCCTAATATGTGAGATTCTCCTTCCAATTTATGGGGCAAAAAACATGCTACCCTTTCATGTAAAAAGTTTGTGTTGGGGAAGAGATTAAACAGGTATCACTGGAAGTCCTTATTGTGTAGCACACCAAACTTGGGGGAGGGGGTGAGCACAAATAAAAGGAAAAGGTTGAGCACATTGTTTTCCGTTCTATATTTTCCCCAACCGAGAAGAAATGTGGGCAAGTCAGAGAAGGACCTTGCAAGTTCTTGTATTTGAGCCTATAGGATTTCTGCTTTGCTGCCTCTACAGTGACAATGGGGGGGGGGGGGTGATACAAAGGTGAGGAGAGGGTGTGTAGAGAGGAGCATTGCATTTCTGGAGCATATGATGAGTTTCATCAACCTGTCTGGTTGTGTTAGATGTCAAGGCCATAAAATACAACAGGAAATTTAATTCCTCCACAACAGGAAATTTAATTCCTCCAAACTTGCATCAAGCATGTAAGAGGGCTACAGAACAAAATTCCATTTCCCCCTCTACGTTTTTAACATGCCCCTTAGCTCAACTTCCACAGAAAAAACACAGCTCAAGTGCTAATGAGCTGGGGAGGGTGCCTAGCTACTCATCCCAGCTGCACACAGCTCCACCAGGGGAACCCAGATGTGGACCTGGCATCCGTGGCCAGCAGGTGGGCTCTCTGGCTCAGTGTAACAAAGGAAAGTCCAATCCCAGGCGAAGCAGTTTTGACACGCCTACAGGATAACAGAAGACAGCTGGGCCTTTGCGAGACGCACTACCAGCTATGGATGCGGGGGGTGGGGGGGAGCGAGAATGCAGCCAAAACAAAACCACAGCAGTTTCCTGTCTCTGATGGCTTGCCAAATTCTGCAAAAGGTGAAAGTGTTCAACTGACAAGCCCTTGCTGGAAGCCAGTTCTGTTTTCTACCAGAGAGGATCAAGCCACAAGAACAGAAGCACACTGTAGCATTTAGAACTACATCAGTATTCCTAAGCATCAGCTTGAGCTTCACAGCGTCCCACTGGTCCAAGCTTGGTTGTTCACTCCAGGCATCAGTTACAGCACAAGCGTCAGGCTCTGGTGTTTTGACAGGCAATGTACATTTCCGGGAAAGGGCCTGAGGTCAATGTACAGCTCCAAGCACATCCTGAGTGGACCTTTTTCCTACTTGCTCTCATTGTTCCTTGTCAAGGTCAGTTGATACTACAGAGCTGCCCTGCAGCAGCCCTGCTAGCTGGTGCTCATCTTCCTCAGATTCAGGACTCTCCAGTTGACTGTCATTCATGCTTACATCACTCCAGTGAGGGAGGGGCTCCGCAGAGCTTGACGCACTGGAGAAAAGGAGGGTTGGGTTTCGAGAAAGGAGAGAGAATGCTGTGTTCAAAATCCTTGGCTCATTCACAGAACTCTATTGCCCAGAGGTCCTTGGTCTTGAAGCATGACAGTTGGAACAACTTTACATCAGTGGCGTAAATATGTTCCTTCAAGCTAAAATCCAGCCGGCTGGGGTCCCAGGCCTATGGGATTTGCCAGAGAGCCACACCCTCTTCCCCACATCACCAGGTGATTCCCACATCCCTCCTCCCCAAACACCTAACATTTGGTGCTTTGCCTGCTTATGTGTGATTTCTTCCCCATTTGAAAAGGTTGAAATGCCTCTCCTAAGGCTTAGTTACTGGCAGGGAGAGCTTTAAGCTACAATAGGTTGGTATTTCTGTCCCACCCCTATTGCTTTCAGTCCCACCCACCACTGGAATGCAGTTCCCAAAAGCGTCTCTGAAACTGAATTCAGCTCTTGGGCTGAAAGAGGTTCAACACCCCCTGCTTCAAGGAATATCGTTAGGGCTACACCTCCCCGCCCACAAACAAACCTAGAGAGGCAAAGCACCACGCTTTCAAAAGATGCTCCCAAGGATCCTTTGTTGTATCAAAGGATGCCAGGCTCATCTCTTGGAGAGTGTGGTGATTGACCAAGCCCTAAGCACAGTTGTGGATTTGCGGAGGGTGGGGGCAAGGCCGACCCAAGAACTTTTGCTGCCTGAGGAAAATAACCCTTCGCCACCTTCCTCTTATCATGTGCAAAAGTTTACTGGACTGGCAGTTGAATCTTTTTGTTTCAATACTGGCAATGGGACAGTGTCCTCCACTGCACCTGAGGGCTGCAGGCTCACTTTGGGGGCGCAGGGCAGGCCGTGTGGCATACAGCTCTCTCTTCCAACACCCTGCTGCTGTCTCCCAGCATCTGCCGCCTGGGGCGACTTCCTCACTCTGCCCAACTGTAGGGGCGGCCCTAGGTGGAGGGGATGGAGAGAGGGAGGAGAAACAAACACATGGGGTAAAAATAAATGGTAGCCAAGGCCAAGTCTACTCTGTGATCAACTCCCCACTAAAGAAAACATAGGAGAGTGTATTGTACAGATTCAGCAAAACAGCATCCTTAAAAAAAGAAGACAAAAATCCTTTCAAGAACAGAGAGTTTAGTTTCCCTCGTTGCACTAAAAATAGTAAAATCATAATTTTCTTCTTCGTGGTCTCTGTGCATCACACATATGGGCTCTGCGCCTGCGTGGAGCCTGTCTCGGAAACTTCTATAACTAAGGCAAACGTTTTTGGCGGGAACCCCTCCCCCACTGTCTACTGACTCTGTGTTCCCGCCTTTCTCCTCAGTTCTTTTTCGACCGCCTTGCTGAAAGGATGTCTTGTTGGGAACTTCTGTCTCCTGAGGAGAAAACTTTAGAGTGCTAAGATTTTTAGTTATTTTACTTTGTTTTTCGTTCATTTTTAGTCTTTATTTATTTATTTATTTATTTATTACATTAGTATACCGCCCCATAGCTGAAGCTCTCTGGGCAGTTTACATGCGATTAAAACAATTAAAAACAATATACAAAAATTAAAGCAGCAAAAACATACAATGTACACACGTACATTTAAAACAATATAATTTATTGTTATTATATTCTTAGATATTTTATTCTCCAGCGATCTTGGATCGCATTAAGGGGGATCGCACAGCCATTAAGGCCCCTTTTCAAAATGTGTTAAGTGCGTCATCAAGCTTCCCCAGCAGACAGACTTTTCTCTGTTTAATTTGTTTTGGGAGAGGCTCAGGTCATCGAAACCTGTCGCTACTGTATTATTATTATTATTATTATTATTATTATTATTATTATTTACATTTATATACCACCCCATAGCCGAAGCTCTCTGGGTGGTTTACAAAATTTAGAACCATAAACATAAGACAGCTGACATTTAAAACATTTTAAACTATTAAGCCTGGCTACAAATTCAGTTAAAACCTCAACTTAAGCTGTTGAAATGCCTGGGAGAAAAGTTCTGACCTGGCGCTGAAAAGATAACCATGTTGGCACCAGATCTGTAGATAAAAGCTCTAGAAGCCATGGTTTCTTCCAGACAATCTTTACACTTATGGCACAGGCTCCTCGATCTACTGGAGACATGGCCGCTTCATGCCTCATCCGATCTTCCAACATTTGGACGCTCCCTAGCTGTATCTACAGCAAGAGGGATATCTAAGAAGGCAGGAGCCTTCTGGGGCTGATCGCATGGAGCGATTCTACGGAGGAGAGCCCTTCTGCGTCCTCGGACCCTGACTCTATTATGAAGGGTCATTCCGATCTTCCAACATTTGGATGCTCCCCAGGCTGTATCTACAGTAAGAGGGATATCTAAGAAGGCAGGAGCCTTCTGGGGCTGATCGCATGGAGCGATTCTACGGAGGAGAGCCCCTCTGCATCCTCGGACCCTGACTCTGACCATGGGTCATTCCGATCGTCCAATGTTTGGACGCTCCCTAGCTGTCTCTACAGTGAAAGGGATATCTAAGAAGGCCAGGTTACATAGGACTTCTGCGGACTGATCGCTTGGAGCGATTCTATGGATGAGAGCCCCTCAGTGTCTTCGGACCCCCACTCTAACCATAGGTAATTCTGATCTCCCAACATCTGGATACTCTCTACCTGTGTTTCTACAGCTAGAGAGAGACCAGGTTTCAACTCCTCTGCAGCTGTTAGGCCCCCCCCCCCCGATACCAAGGGTGGCCCCTTTGGCGGCGATGACTTAACTGGCTCCTTCGGTACCAAGGTCTAAGCTCTCGATACTGGAGCTTCTAACATGCATCTTCGACGTCAAGATGAGACGTCTACCAGGCAGAATCGACATCACAGGGTGAGACTAACTGCCTCCTTTGGTGCCGAGCTCCTTGGTGCCAAGCGCCATGGTGCCAAACTCCTCGGTGCCGAGCTCTTCAGTGCCGAGCTCTTGGTACCAAAATGAGATGTCTAACATGCAGCTTTGACGTCAAGATGAGATGTCTAGCAGGCAGAATCGACATCAAAGGGTGAGACTCAACTGCCTCTTTTGGTACCAATCTCTTGGTACCAAGAAGAGACGTCTAACATGCAGCTTGAAGTAGACATCTCTCCACCAAGTTAATTAGCACAGCCATTACAGGCTAGCTGCCAATTACAGGGCTGCTCCCTAGAGCTGCTACAATTGGAGTGCTATGATTTCAACAGAGAGAGTTTTTATGCCTGTGATGTCTAGGGGCATCATTCTCGGGTCCCTGTAAAAAAAAAAAAAAAAGAGGGACAGAACTTCAACTGGGTTGCCTCCCCCGAGAATGCCATACCAGTACAGAGATTAGCATCAGTTATGAGAGGGACACCTCTTGCAATGGACCCGTAACTCCCATACCAGGCATCGATACCAACTTCTATATTGGTACATATGCCTTTCTCGATACTGAGCAGCTCCATCGGTATCGCGATTGCCACTGGAGGAAGTTTTCTCGCAACTCCCTCTAGCTCTACCTAGATCACTGTCATTGTGACCTGTCCACAGGGCTCAACCATTGACTCATGATACCATCGTGAATGCGTCAGTATGTTCACCTAGCTCTTCTCCTTCCCAGCCCCACTCTGCGGGGTGTCAAAAATTTCAGCTTGGAGAAGATGGGTTTAATCATAGAACTAAACCTGATTCCCCTCAATCCTTAGAGAGCTCTCAGTCGGACTCAACATTGCTCTCTTCTGCATCGCCTGTTGATGGGGTAGCTGTACAGAGTGGAGCCTCCTTTGGAAGACCTATATCATTCTCTGATTTAATATTTGGTCCACTCCTCTACAGATCTCTTAAACCTGTTCTGGATTTGAGACGGCTCCATACATACATCAGAACCACAAATTTCTGATGACACATAAAGCCCTGCCCCAGAGTATTTACAAAATGTATGGCACTTGTCCTTCCGTTCATTTGCCTTCAAGGGGTAGAAATCTACCCATATTTAGACAACTGGCTTCTGGTGGCATCTTCAAAGGAAATGCTATCGAAGGCAGGGTGACTACTCAATTTATTGAGCTCTTTGGGCCTCATAGTGAACACAGAATCCAGACTCCCCTGGATCTAACAACCCTACATCGGTGTACTTGCACAAACTATTTGCTAAGAGGCATGCGTTTTCCCACTTCCTCCCCCATCTCAAGTCCTCATACAAACACTTTCCTGTTCAACTGGGAATGTCTTTGCAGCCCTCATTTTTCCTCTCATTCCATGAGTACTGTGGTATGATAATATTAATATTGTGTAGTCCACACAGTCTCCATCATAGTCACCCCTTGGTGGCCGAGACAGGTGTGGCTCACTCTACTTCTGAAGATATCAGCCAATGGCGAACAATCGGGTTACCATCAGCTCCGCTGCAGCTCCGAAGATAAAAAAGTCGTGGTAAGTACCCGACTTTTTAAAACTGGAGCTTCAGGGATTTGCTCCTGGATGGCTTCAGGATGCCAGCTGCATCATATAGATGACCTGCTGCCACTCCAAATACACCCCGACCGTGGGCAAAACTCTCGTCAAGATGTACCCAGACTGTAATTCCTAAATAGACAATCTTTTGTCTTACAGTGCCTGAGTGGGTAGAAGAAAATGAATCTGGGGAAGCCTGACCCTGACACAACAGGAGAGTGGCTTTTGTCTTGCAAGGAGATCTGCTGGGCAGCTGATGAGGAAGCAGGATGTGCTTGGATGTAATTTAGACTGCCTCCAAACACATAAGAATACAGACAACTGGAGACTGACTGAGGAATCTGTCAGTCAAGCTGTGAGCTTACTGATGTTACTTGGTTGGGCATTGCCCCCTTTGGGAAATCCCGGTGGGGGCATTGCCCCCCCGCCTCCCCCCCATAGTTTACGCCCCTGCATATGCTCAGACCCATGGCATGGGGTATCCCAATACCGTAACTATTTTCGACATGAGGTCGATTCCATTTTTCATCCAGCCTGTAGCTTGGCAACGAAGAAGTCATATACTACACAATGGGATTTTTTTCTAAATACATGGATCTTCAGGGCCTCAAGCCCCATTCAGCCTCCTTAACGATGTCCTTATACTTTACACCCGCTATACACTATAGGACTAAAATAGTTGTCGATATGCGGGTATTTGACTGCTTTACCTGCTTTTGCACCAACCCCATTGTTAGGGGGTTCCTCTGGGCATTACGAATCTGGCTCCTCTAATTAGGAGCTTCATTCTGGCATGGAGTTTCTCTGTCATACCACAATCTCTGACATTGAAACCAGTTAAACCAATGGCACCTTCAGATATCACATTAATTTTCTTAGAAAGTTGTTTTCTGATGGCTATATCAACACTACGCAGATCGAGTGAATTAGCTGCCTCAGTAGTGATGCACCCTACCTGGGCTTCCACACAGGGCTAGAACTGACAAATTTCATAAGCCGCAAGAGTTGCAATGACTCGTGGAGTAGATTGTACATGCTATTAAACTGCCCTACAAGTTGAGGGCTTGCAACTCGTTGGTCCGGTAACAGCTAAGTCGATGCGCAGTGCATCGAAGTCCGTATCTTTAGCAGGGGATTGTCGATCCCGGACTTATGTAAGGCAGCTATTTGGTATAAGTCCTTTAACTTCATTACATGCTACCACTTGATTGTACCAGGACAAACTGCAATTTGGGGCAAGCAATTTCATTGTCTTGTGAGGGAACATTGATCTACACCTACCCTCCACCAGGAATTTAGCTTGTTAATCACCCATATATGTGATGCACAGAGACCACGAAGAAGAAATGCAGGTTGCTTACCTGTAACCATAGTTCTTCGAATGGTCATCTGTGCATTCACACAACCCACCCACCGTCCCCGCTTTGGTGTCGATGCAAATGTACTGTCGATACCGAGCGGTTTCTCTCCTAGTTATGGGGCCAGCAAGTCGGTCTCTTGGAACTGAGGAGAAAGGCGGGAACACGGAGTCAGTAGACGGTGGGGGAGGGGTTCCCGCCAAAAACGTTTGCCTTAGCTATAGAAGTTTCCAAGACAGGCTCCACGCAGGCGCAGAGCCCATATGTGTGAATGCACAGATGACCACTCGAAGAACTGTGGTTACAGGTAAGCAACCTGCATTCCTTTAGGTTATGGGAAAGGGATGCAATCCAGCTACTAAAGGAGCCTGTAGTAGGATGACTTCTGAAAGCAGGATCTACCCATGCCTCTCACAATTTCCTGGATGAGGTTTGTGTATCCCAAGTCCTGCCCACTCAATTAATGAAGAAAAAAATGCACCACCCAACTGGGAAATTAGGTGCTAATCTACTCCCCCCTCCCCGTCCTGTCTTAGGGAGAGAGAAAGGACAGGAGCTGAGCTTGCATGCAGCTGATTTTCCAGCCAAATACGGATCTTCCTCCTTCAGTTCTGAACTGGTGGGAGAAGGCTGGAATGTTTGTATTCTGGTTTTGCTTCCCAATATTCAGCATCTAGAAAGAACCGCTCTCACACGTTCATTCCGTTTACCTGCTGCTGAAATCCCCTCTGGCCAGCCAAACGGAATGGTTGTCCTCTTCCTGCACCCAGCCGCAGTTAGACATGGCGTAGTTGAGAATGGCATCCGTGACACTCAGAGGGCCCCGGCCCTGGACACAAGCTTCTATCTCTGGCACGGAGAGCTGGCTCTGGAGGAAGAGGTGTAGCTGGCTGTCTGAAAGGAGTACAACATTCTGCAACACCCTAGAGAGGAGAGTGGAGAGGGGGAGATGGCAACAAAAGAGACAGCTTGCAGAGTCTGGTCAGATCTCTGTAGCCAAACCCAGGCTATGGAGCTCCCCATTATATTTATTTATTTGGTTTTCCAACTTTCCACCAAAATAATGTCACTCAAGGTGGCTAATGTTAATAAAACCAAGATGAAAATAAGCTCAATTACAAGCATAAAAACAAATCAATAAAACCACGATTAAAAAAACCCCACCCCGGGGGTCTTGGGGAATGATCCAGGCCACCCACAGAACCTTTCCTTGCTCCTATGCAATGCCAGGTCGGTTAAAAACAAAACAAGCATAATCTTTGACCTCCTCACAGAAGAGGAGGCCGACCTGGCATGCTTCACAGAGACCTGGCTGGGAGATGACAGTGGCCCGACATGGGCTCAGGCTCTCCCAGCTGGGTACTGTGTTAGTGAGCAGGTGAGGGAAAGTGGGCGGGGGGGCGGAGTAACTGTGGTCTACAAAAACCATCTTAACCTGACCAGACATCCTGTCCGGCAACTGAATCACATCGAGTGTGTGTACCTGAGTCTGAAGACCAGGGATAGACTAGGGATTCTGTTAGTGTACCGGCCACCCCGCTGCCTATCAGACTCCCTGGCCGAGCTCACGGAACTGGTCTCGGAGCTGGTGTTGGATTCGCCCAGGCTCTTGGTCCTGGGCGATTTCAACATCCCATTCGAGGCCGGTTTGTCAGGTGGAGCTCGGGAGTTCATGGCATCCATGACAAACATGGGCCTATCCCAATTGGTCTCTGGACCCACACATTCAGCAGGTCACACCCTCGATGCGAGGGTTCCGAACAGACGGATCTGTGGGCGGAGGTACTGAATACCTCCGAATTGTCATGGACAGACCATTTTCTGGTCAGAGTTAGTATCACGGCTACCACCCGTCCCTGCAGGGGTGGCGGACCAATTAAGATGGTCCGCCCTCGAAGGCTGATGGATCCTTCTGGATTCCAGAAAGCCTTGGAGGGTTCCATGGCTGGTATCGTCGACGATCCTGTAGAAGCCCTGGTCAATAGATGGAATCAAGACCTAACTAGGGCTATCGACACGATCGCCCCCAAACGTCCTCTCCGGCCCGCTTCTAATAGGGCGCCCTGGTATACAGAAGACCTCAGGGAGTTGAAGCGGAAAGGACGACGACTGGAGCGCCGATGGCGGAAAACTCGACTTATATCCGACAAGACACGACATAGAGAACATCTTCGTTTCTATGGGGTGTCAATAAGTGCAGCGAAGAAAGCTTTCTTCTCTGCACGCATTGCGTCTGCGAATTCACATCCAGCAGAACTGTTCAGGGTGGTGAGGGGTCTAACTCAGGCTCCTTCTCCCCTGAATCCGATTTTAGAGCCTTCGGCAGTTCGCTGCGATGCCTTTAACGATCATTTCTCAGATAAAATCTCTCGGATAAGAGCCGACTTAGACGCCATTGTTATAGCAGAGGTTGACAGTGGAGTGTCCAGTGACTCTGTGAGTAGGATTACACTCAATCAGTTTCAGTTGGTGAGTACCGAGGACGTGGACAAGGTACTTGGATGTGTGAGGAAGACGACTTGCCCTCTCGATCCCTGTCCTTCCTGGCTGGTCGTCCAGGGAGGAGATGCAGTTAGATCACATCTACAGCATATCATTAATGCATCTCTCAGGGAGGGGAGTTTTCCATCATGTTTAAAAGAGGCGGTGGTAAGGCCGCTTCTAAAAAAGCCCTCCCTGGATCCCCTGGACCTTAATAACTACAGGCCTGTATCAAATCTTCCGTTTTTGGGCAAGGTGATCAAGAGGGCAGTTGCTCTTCAACTCCAGGTAGTCTTGGATGACACCGATTTTCTAGACCCATTTCAAACCGGCTTCAGGGCGGGATACGGAGTTGAGACCGCTTTGGTCGCCTTAGTGGATGATCTACGCCTTAGTATCGACAGGGGGAGTGTGTCCCTGCTGGTACTTCTGGACCTCTCAGCGGCTTTTGATACCATCGACCATGGTATCCTTCTGGAGCGCCTGGGGGAATTGGGGATCGGGGGCACTGTGCTTCAGTGGTTCCGATCCTATCTCTCGGGCAGGTTCCAGATAGTGATGCTTGGGGATAGCTGCTCTGCAAAGAAGGAGCTGCTGTGTGGCGTACCGCAAGGTGCCATCCTTTCCCCAATGCTGTTTAACATTTACATGAAACTGCTGGGAGAGATCATCCGGAGGCATGGGGCGGGGTGCTATCAATACGCTGATGACACCCAAATATATTTCTCTATGCCTTCGACAACATCGTCAGCTAAGGATAGTGTGTCTCCTCTGAATGAATGCTTGGAGGCGGTAATGGGCTGGATGAGGAAAAACAAACTGAAACTGAATCCAGACAAGACGGAGGTGCTTGCTGTTAAAGGCCCCAACCTGGGTCTGGAGGTGTGTCAACCAAGAGTACCCCCCAGCTTGGGGGTACTCTTGGATCCGTCGCTCCAGATGACAGCTCAGATTGATGCGACGGCCAGGAGTGCCTACTATCAGCTTCGGCTGATACGCCAGCTGCGCCCCTTCCTAGAGTTGGAAGACCTAAAGACGGTAGTGCACGCGCTGGTAACTTCAAGGCTCGACTTCTGCAATGCGCTGTACATAGGGCTACCTTTGTGCCTAGTCCGGAAACTTCAACTTGTTCAAAATATGGCAGCCAGGTTGGTCACCGGTACACCTAGGGGTGATCACATTACACCAGTTTTAAAATCGCTTCATTGGCTGCCAATTAGTTTCCGGGCGAAGTATAAAGTGTTGGTTATTACCTTTAAAGCCCTACATGGTTTGGGTCCAGGGTACCTGCGGGATCGCCTTCTCCCGTACAATCCGCCCCGCACACTTAGGTCCTCTGGGAAGAACTTACTCAAGCCAGCCAGAACTAGGCTGGCGAGTGTTACCCAGAGGACCTTTTCTTCCATCGCTCCCAGACTGTGGAATGGTCTGTCGGAGGAGGTTAGACAAATTGACAGTCTTCATGAATTTAAGAGAGTCATGAAGACTGTCCTCTTCCGACAGGCCTATCCAGATGAATTTTAGGATATTTTTAATGTTGTGTTGTTCTGTTGTTTTTAAAATTTTTAACTGTTGTGAATTTTTGTGTTTATATTGTTGTTGTTCCCCGCCTCGATCCGGAGGGAGAGGCGGGTTACAAATAATAATAATAATAATAATTATTATTATTATTATTATTATTATTATTATTAATAAAAGAAATTTTAAGAACTCCCAACCTAAGGAAGCTCATCTTGCCCCCTCTCGGATGGCCTCCTTCTGTCTTACAGGTAGAGTAATCCTATGGGGGCTGGGAAGGGGGAATCCGTGGTTGAAAGAGGACCAGCCTGGTTGCCTCTCCTAGCTTAAAAGAGCCCAGAGGTACAGCTGGGAAAAGCCACGGTGCCCCTCTCTTGCATTGGCGAGGCAATCAGCCCAGGGGGAAAGGAAGATGCTGCCTAGCATCTGCTCACGCTGGGACAACCACTGCTCTCTCCAGCTGTACATTGGGTTTGATGTGAGAGCCAGGGTAAGCATAGTGGAGGTCTTGGACCAGGAGAAAGCTTACAGGGCAAGTCTGGAATGCTCTCCCAAGGGGAGTTAACCTGGCACCCACATGGCTCTCTTTTCAGCAGGAGGCTAAGACTTTTTCTCCCAGGCTTTTAAAGTATTTTAGCATTTTTAGGCCAGTATCCAACTGTGTCATTCCACTAGCACAAACGACATTGGACTGGTGGAAAGTAGATTGCAAACTACGCACAAGAGGATAATCCAGCTAAAGTTACGGTTGCACAAGCACAGTTGCACAGCTGCTTGCATAACCAGCTGCGCAAGCGTAACACGCAAGCGATTCCACAGTGGAAAGATTTGGGAGAGCTCGGCTAGCGCTATTTGAGTTTGTGGAACGACACCATTCAGTACTGCCCTTAGCATTTGAATGTTCTTATTTTAATCCCTGCAATGTGGTTTTGACTTTCATATCTGATGGTCATTTTAGTTGTGTTGGCATGTTTATTAGTCTTACATTGTGGATTTTTGGGTGGGATTTTATTTGTATTTTTGTGCCATTGTTATGTTTTGTACAATGCTGAGAAAAATATTCATGTGGCATTTAATTAAATAAAATAAAAATAAGCCTTGGACCTCTTTCAGTTTAAAAGAATTCTCCCAAGTAGAAAATGGGAAGACCCTAGTTTATACCCTATGCTTCTTGACAGAAGGACAGGGTAAAAAAGTGATCAACTACACATAAAAGAAGAGCAACTAAAGCAAAGCTCATTTATATCCCAAATCAGGGGTGGGCAACATGTGGCCCTCCAGATGTTTTGGCCTGCAACTCCCATCAGTCCTAGTCATCACAGCCAATAGTGAGGAATAAGGGAATTGTAGGCCAAAACATCTGGAGGACCACAAGTTGCCCACCCCTGTCCTATACTTAAAAAGGGGAGGAGGCAAACAGATTCATGGGAGTGGAACACACTGAAAAAAATGTCCTTGTGCACAAGATCCCTGGAGGAAATGCTCCAACCCCACTGTCTTGCCTACCAGCTGAAATCTAGTGGTGAAGACCAATCCGGAGGGACTCAACAGACCCCAACATTTCTCCATAAGAAAATGTCCAGAGTCATAGCTCTGCCCTCCACCACCTTCACCCCACATTTCCCACTCACTTCTCCAGGAACTGTTGAAGTCCTTGTCTACGCTTCTCGATGAATTCATCAGTGTTGCCTGTAAAGAAGGTGGATTTCCCTGGAAGCTCTGGAACAGGCCTGGAGGATGGGGTGGGTGATGCGAATAAAAGAAAGAAAACCCTCTCAGGTTGCTTCCACATGGACAGGGGGGGAAAGGTGCCTCTAGCAGCTAGAGTCCAACTATACCCCATCAGCTTGTTGAGTACTGTAAAGGAGTCAACCCTCTGGAATTGTAGCAGTTCTATCAGATACCTCCCATACTTTGTTCCCATCAAGAATGTAAGAACTTCTAGTGGGGCTAACATGTGGCTCATTTGATTTTTGACAACAGTAGCTAAGCGGATAAGCGAGATACAAGTTTCCCAGCAGGTGGACTGTTCAATCATGACAGTTCTCCTTGCCGAAACTCAGCACTTTTGTAAACTGAAGCTGATACATTAGAAAAGTCCTCAGCACTAAGTCAGCAAGTTGGATTCACTGCAAAGTGTTAAAGATGCTAGATTAGCCTTTCCCAATTTGGTGCCCTCCAGCTGCATTGGATTAGAACTGCCAGCATTCCTGACCATTGGCCATGCTGACTGGGGATGATAGGAATTGTAATCCAAAACATCTGGAGGGCACCAAAATGGGAAAAGCTGTGCTAGATCATGATCAGAGTGCATGGTTTGGGCCCAGGCTACCTACGGGATCGCCTTCTCCCGTACAATCCGCCCCGCACTCTTAGGTCCTCTGGGAAGAACGTACTCAAGCCAGCCAGAACAAGGCTGGCGAGTGTTACCCAGAGGACCTTCTCTTCTATGGCTCCCAGACTATGGAATGGTCTGCCGGAGGAGGTTAGACAAATTGACAGTCTTCATGAATTCAAGAGAGTCATGAAGACTGTTCTCTTCCGGCAGGCCTATCCGGATGAATTTTAAATGTTTTAATGATATGTTTCTCTTGTTTTAACATTTTTAACTTTGTCATGCTTGTATTTGCATTGTGTTCCCCGCCTCGATCCGTAGGGAGAGGCGGGTTATAAATAAATATTATTATTATTATTATTATTATTATTATTAACTGCCCTGAATGTCAACTGGTACTCTTCACAAAAGGTCCATTTCAAGCCTGTGAAGTTCTAACAAAACAGATAAAAGGTTTCATTATAATGAGTCGAGCTACTGGTCCATTTATCCTAGTGTCATTTCCTTTGACTGGCAGAAGTTGCCCAAAATTGGAGGCAGGGAAAACTGTCCCAGCACTGCTATGCCTTTTACCTGGAGAACTTGGGGACTGAACCTGGGACCTTCTGCATGGAAGGCCTGTGCCCTGTTAATGAGCTCTGGCCCTTTACAGCCTTAAAATCTAACTACATGCAGTGATGCAGCTAGGTAATCTTAGACCTTGGACTTGATGATCTTATGGGGATGGGTTAGATGGCCACCTAATTACTTCCATTGTGAAGCACACAACTCATAATTCTCTTCCTTCTCCAACTACCATTCCATGCTTTACAACTGCTTCTACATTTCTGATATGTTAGAGCAATAACATAACTACTTCCCAATCCTAATAAGAAAAAAATTATAATCTGTGCATGTGCAGTTTTGCATTTTAAACTCGCTTTAGTCATAACACCATCATCACTACAGGTATAAAATGGAGTTTTATCCTGCTGCTCTCTGGGTGGTCATTTAGGTGGCCCATGAGCTCTGGGACCCCGGTCTTTGGCCCCAAGGTCCAACTCTACCTGCACCACTGACTATATGCTACAATTTAAGCACATTTTAAATGCTCCCATTCATCCAACCTATTTAGAAGTCTCATTTAAGATTCATATCCAACTAGCTGATATACTTGGCGTTGCTCGGGCCCCCTAAGATTTATGTCTGTGAGGTAATCATCTTAAAGTAGTAGGCCGGTGCTAGGACTGTGAGTTAACTTTTAATCGAATTATATTTGTTCCTTTTTTCGCTTTCTCACCCTCATGACAACCCTGCAAGGTAGGCCAATGCTAGGCCTGTGAGGTAATTTTAAAACAAATTAAATTTGTTTCTTCTCTCAATCTCTCTCTCTCTTTCTCTCTCTCCCAATGCATGACCAGAGCCGCCTTGAAGCTGCCGCCATGATTTTCCTTGTCCCCACAGAAAACTAAAACTAAAACTCCCAGCATGCCTTTCTCTGTGGTGCCCGACTTGCCTAGGCTGACCATCTGAAAAGGAGGACAGGGCTCATATAACTTTAACAGTTGTAGAGAAAAGGGAATTTCAGCCGGTGTCATTTGTATGCAATTAGTTCCTGGTGAAATTCCATCTTCATCACAACAGTTAAAGTTGCAGGCACTATACTAGAGCGACCATATACAAAAGAAGGCAGGGCTCTGCAACTTTAACTGTTATGATGAAGAGGGAATATCACCAGGAACTAATTGCATACAAATGACACTGGCTGAAATTCCCTTTTCTCTACAACTGTTAAAGTTATATGAGCCCTGTCCTCCTTTTCAGATGGTCAGCCTAGACTTGCCCAATGAGAGTCCTGCCACTGAAACTAACGATAAGTGAAGTCTGTCCGAGCCAGTCCATACTGCACTGTGCAATCGGTGCCTGTAGGTAGACCATGAGGAAGCCAGCCAACTGACTGACGGTTAGCGTGGTCGTTGCCCTCCTGCTCTCAATGGTGCCTAGCAACCGAGGCAGCCAGCCCCAAGCGCTCTCCCTTCAGGCCCAGGATGGCGAACTACTACCAGATGATGGCCACCAAAACCCAATAAGTCTCCCCGTCCAAGGCATGCTGGGAGTTGTAGGCATACGCCTAGGTTCCTGAATAACATGTTAAACTTTGAACACCATCTGAGATATGGTGGGAGACAACTGGAGAGCGGGCCTTCTTAGTTGTGGCACCCTGCTTATGGATTTGTTTTTCCCAGGCAGGCTTGCCTACCAACTGCTTTAGTGACTTCCCAGTGCCAAGTGATTTTTCTTTATTAGTTTTATTTTCAAAGGCCTTTAACTTGATGAGATTTTTTATGCTGCATTTTTTTCCTGTTTAACTAAACCATGACATGCCAAGACAGATGCAGGAATTACTGAATAAAGTTTATTATTTTAATGTAAAAGCCTGACTATACCATTGAAACAGAAGAGTGAATGGAGGAATGATTGATAGCTGAGGCTAGAATGGATGGTTAGTGGCAGCGTTAGTGGCAGTTGGAGAAAGTCAGGTAAAAGGAGGAAAGTGGGAGCTGAGTTAGGATTGAGAGATAATGACCTAGTTTGCTAAACCATGCTTTATTTAAAATTAACCACTCTACAGGCCAGTACTACACCTCCCAGCATGCCTTTGGCAGCCCACAGCTGCCCGAGTCTTCTGAGAGGCACTTCCCTCCTCTCGTTGCTGACGCTGCTCTTCGATAGAATGTCGAGGACTAGCATCGCCAAGGAGGGAGGTAAGCGGCTGCCAGTGGATGCACCCAGCTCCAGCCAAGTCCTGCTAGAACTGCCTTGGCCTGCGCTTCCTACCCACCATCAGGAGCCTGTACTGAAGGGCCGGGCTGGGCACTTTCCTCCTTAGTCCGGCCTGTTTCTGGGCATGAGCAAAGTGCTTCCTCTTTCTCCCACCCTCTTAAGGGCAAAGGCTGCGTGCATGTTTCCCCCAGATTCTGAGAAAGCAGCAATATCAGGGTACCTTTGAGCATGTTCAGAATTTGGCCTCAAAGTCACACTGTTGTATCTCATTATGATTTTAAAACCACACACAGCAGACAGGAGGAGGCACCGCAAATGGACACAGCCCATTTATGTGGGTTGTTTCCTTTTATGTGGAATTGGGTTGACTGCTCGACACCAACCTTAGGCGTCTGAGTTGTGAAAGGTACGCAGCGGCCACTCACCCGCACACTCACAATGGCCGGTGAGTCTGGCCTCTGGCCCAAGGCATGCTGGGAGTTGTAGGCATATGCCTAGGTTTATTAAATTATTTACAAAAAACACTTAAAACCTCCAAAATTATCTTTTCAGATTTTTTTGTACATTGTATAGCCACCTATCAGCATGCCAAATTTCAAGTTTCTAATTCATTCAGTGGGTAAACATTTCCGGGCATACATTCCACACACATACTTCCAGCTTTATAGGTAGAGATTCAGAGAGTTACATAATGGCAAGTGCTTTAACTTCCACTGTGACATTTTCAAAAGGTTAGTAGATCTAGCCTTCGAGGGAATAGGCCGCTCGAAAAAGATGCCCATTTTACACTTACACTAAGCCAGCATTTTTTTGGAGCCGTTTCTTCAGCCACACAAACTCACGGTACCGTCTGCGCACGCAAGATGTCTTGGCTGTGAAAGCCTTGCTGTTGGTCTGTATAATGAGAGGAGAGAGAGAGTGTTGTTATGGGATTTTTCTGCCACCTCTGTTTCCTTATCTCAGCCTCTCTTTCCAAACTGTCTCCCTCTGCTGGCCACTGCATTAAGACAGAACTAGTACTGTAAACCCTTTGCTCCAGAAGAGCTAGATAGATCTACACGCATTATAACACTCAACTGAAGCTTTTGTTGACAGATGGTTCTTAAGTAAACAAAGAACATGCTTTGGCATTATTGGTTTTTGAGCCTATGTTGGTATTAAAAGGATGACCATGTCATCTTTAATATCTTTTTTTTAAAAAAGCAAAAAAGCTTTGGCAATATGCAAATTTAAAGGCAGAGGTTCAGCTAGCCCAGCCATCTGCTCCAGCAATGGCCAAATGCTCCAAGAAATTTGACACATTCAGCAAGATACTGCTAGCCACCCCTATTCACCTGCACGATCTGGTGGTCCAGTCTCTGGACCTGCAGGTAGGGGACCTGCAGGTAGGGCCCCTAACTGGTTTGGCTCTTAGCCATCCCCAAGATCATCATAAAATCTCAGGATGACAGACCTCTGTTTTTCCAGAGGGCACTTTTTTATAGCCCAGTGACTAGCACAATTGGATTCCCTTATAGCTGACTGGGCTCTATCAACACTGGTACTACTCAGTGGCTCTGCTTCATTCTTTCTCTCAAGCAAATACCTAGATTGCCGGGGAAGGGGTAGGAGGGGCAAAGAAAAGATCAACCAGGATAGTGAGGGATCTGGAAAGCAAGTCTTATGGAATGGTTGAAAGAGCTTGGTACTTCCTATTTGGTTAAAGTTATTGCTGGGGAAGGGCAAACAAATTTAATGGGTGCCTATAGTCATCATTTCACATAACGAAGACCAGTGTCCACAATTCCACTCATTACTGGCTATTGCCATTGGCCCTGTGGTGAACAGGACTCCCAGAAATCTCTTGGCACTGCAACTTGAAGAAGGGAAGCAGCAGCAGCATAAATCTCGCTTGTCTTGCTTTACTCCTCCAAACTGCATTGCAAGTGAGAGAAAACTCCGCCTTCCTTCCCTTTGCACTTGCTAGAGGGCTGGGTTTATCTCACTTGCACAGAGCTTGGGATAAGCCATACTTCAGTGTAAAGATGACACTGCTTCACTTCACTGTGCTTCCCAGAGGGCTCGAGAGGGAGACAGAGTTGCCTCTCACTTGCACAGCAGCTTGGAGACAGGAAGGAGCAACAGAAGATAACTCCTGTTGCTTCTGGCCTTCTCCGTAGCTTTGGAGACAAGCACAAATAAGATATTCCTGCCTGTCCCAAAACAAGAGGACTACAGGGAAGAGGAGCTAGTGTGAAGGACAAAGAGAAGCTTGGTTTATAAGCCAGGCTAAGGATTGCAGACCCCTTGACTGAAATATATGGAAGAGGGATTAAATTATGCCTTTACATATCAACAGAAGAAACTTGCTGAATCAGACTAAAGACCTATTTAGTCCAGCATTCTGTTTCCACAGTGGCTAACTAGATGCCCCATTGGGAAGCCCACAATCAGGACACTGTAATGATAGTTGTGTTAATTGTATCAATTAATAGCCCTCTCCTGCTTATGTTCCCCAGCAACTGACATATAGAGGCATGTTGCCTCCAATACTGAAGGCAATATAGAGCCATCATGACTACCAGCCATTGATAGCTTTATCCTATGAATTTGTCTAATCCCCTTTTAAAGCCAGTCATGTTCACAGCCATCACTACATCTTGTGGTAGTGAATTTCATAGTTTAACTATGCCCCCTGTATAAAGAAGTATTTCCTTTTATCTATCTTGAATCTCCCACCATTAAGCTTCATGGGAAAGCATCCATTATGGCAAGCTCTGAGCATCAAGACATGCCATTCAGCGGTGACGTTATACCTGGCCAGTGCATTTCTCCTCGTGGAAGACTTGACCAGCTGCAGGTATTATTGCATAATTATTATTTGCAGATTATTCCTCAGCTTAACCATCTAAATGATGTACAAAATTTCAGCATGTCACAGCAATACAATAATGTATATATATAACACAGACAGATCCCTACTGGTTTCTAACATGTCCAAATAAAATCCAGGGGGTGGAATCTGTCTTTCTGCATAAGATGGTAAACCATCTTCCCAGTGATTCAACTGCTACGCTTTCAAGTACCTTCAGTTCCTGCCTTTTCCACTTACATGAAGAAATATTTTGTAGTCGACGTAACAGTTCCAGGAGCCCTCGTTCTGTACACGAGGATCTTGGACACGCACTGTGGTTAGCTCCTGGGTGTGGAGACAGAGGAGAAAAGGGTTTGTACAAAAGGCCATCATTCCAACAACACCCTCAGTCTTCCCACAATCTGTGGTAGGTGGGATAATTACAGTCCCACTCCCCCACCCCTCCCAGGATGGAGACTATAAGGCACAAACAAAAACTGGTTAGGAATGTAGAAAAAGTCTGGGTCCATCTAGTCCAGCACTCTGTTTCAACAGCAGCCAACCAGATTTATCCAGGAAGCTCACAAGTTTGACCTGAAGGGAACAGCATTCCTTTGTTTGCTCCCAGCATCTGGGACTCAGAAGTTTATTGCCTACTTCAAAAGGTGGAGAAAGAGGTTGGAGCTTTGCAGGAAGAAACTGGAGAACTAAAGGTTCTATACAAGAAACAAGAGGAACAGCTAACGCATCAGGATTTACGGCTTATCGCGATGGAAGACAGAGACCGAAGAGCTAACATACGCATAAGATCTTTTGGGGAGCAGCAAGGGGAGACCCTTAATAGTATAAGAGAATTAATCTTGGCATGGGTCAAACAGCTGGTGCCACAGGAAGATTGGAGAATGGAAGATATTGAGCGGGCCCATAGAGTGGGATATGGAAAGACAAGAGAGTTCCCAAGAGACATTATTGTGAAATTTGCTAATTATTACAAAAAAGAAAAATTAATGCAAGCAGTTAGAAGTCAAGGTCAACCAACGCTTCAAGCAACACCAATTGAGGTCTTCCAGGATTTGTGCCCCCAAACGGTGCAGTGGAGGAAGAGCGTTAGAATCTGTACAGGGGCATTGAAGAAGAAATCGATTTCCTATAATTGGGGATACCCAGTTTTCTTGAGATTTAGCTGGAACGGGAAGCAGCAAAGAATTACATCTTGTGAGCAAGGAATCGAGCTACTGGAGAAGCTGGGCATAATGGATGCCACATCGGTTGGAGAAGAGAAGCAAGATGAAGGCGCGGCAGGAGGGAGTAATGAATAGAAGATATGGAGGGAGGGTAGACGTTATCCCGGAATGTTGGGCCGAGTTCCCCCCCCCCTAAGAGTTCTAAGAAGATTGGGACCAATGCCCAGGAAGCTGGTGAGGAGGGGGGTAAAAATGGGGGTGAATGTGGGGGGGAGGGTTAGGGAGGGGGGGGATTGTGTTACACAGAGGGAGACCGAATTAAAGACGTGTGAGAAAGTGAGAGATGGAAAATAAACTTAGATTGGCAACATTGAATGTTAAAGGGCTAGGAACAGTAATTAAAAGAAAAAGAATTGAAATGTTATTAAAGAACAAAAAAATAGATGTAATTTTTTTGCAGGAAACTCATCAGGCCAAAGATGGAGTTAATGAGCTTCGAATGAGGGAGGTGGGCGTTTATGAGAAGGCATGTGGAACTTCGAAATCGAGAGGGGTGGCAATAATAATTTCAAAAACATGTGGTATAACTATGCAAAGTGTAAAGAAAGATAAAAACGGAAGGTTTCTTATTATGTTCTGCAGGTTGGGAGAAGAGGAATATGTATTGGTGAATGTTTATGCTCCAAATGGAAAACAAATGGATTTTATTGATGAAGTATTTAACGTGTTGGGAGAAGTGGGTAAAAAGCATATCGTGATGGCAGGTGACTTTAATATGGTACTAGATATAGGGAAAGATAGGGATAACATATTAAAAGATACTAAGAGGGTGGGGAAGACAGAGTTAAGCAAATTAATGGAAGGGAAAGAATTAATGGATGTGTGGAGAGTTATAAGAGGGGAAGAAAGGAAGTATACCTTCTACTCACAGAGATTTAAGAGCTATTCAAGGATAGATTATATTTTTGTATCAAAAAATATGTTACCCAAAATTATAGATTGTGATATTGGAGTTATCAAGGTTACTGACCACGCGTTAATGATAATGGACATGGAAACCAAAAAAGATTATAGACAAGCGAAGAGATGGAGATTGGATGTAAGGTTGCTGAATAAAAAAGATACAATGGAGAAGATAAAGAAAGAATTGCAGGAAATATGGGAGATTAATGAAAAAGAGAATGATCGGCAGGACATATTGTGGGATACAATGAAAGCTGTGGTAAGAGGGATTTGTATTAGGGAAAGTTGTACATTAAAAAAACAACAGGAAGCCCAAAATAAAAAGATTGAAGAAGAGGTAAGGAGTTTGGAAGATAAGTTAAAGGAGACAAAAGATAAACGCCTAATTGCCCAAATTCAAGCTAAGAAAAAGGAATTAGAGAAAGAAGAATTAGAACAAGTACAAAAAAATTTGTTGTATTTAAAAAGAGATTTTTTTGAATATAGCAATAGGAATTCAAAGATGCTGGCCAGATCCACACAGTTAGAAAAGGCTAAGAATATGATAGGGACAATTAAGGATAAGTTAGGGAATAGTTGTAATTTAATGAAAGATAAATTAAATATATTTAAGGATTTTTATAGGGAATTATATACATCAGGGTCGGGACCGCAAGATAAGGTATTGGAATATGTAGAGAGGAATTGGAAAATAAAATTGCAGAAGCAGGATAGGGATTATATAGAAGGTTTAGTTACTGAAAAAGAGATAGAGGGAGTTATTGATAAACTGAAAGGAGGAAAATCACCAGGGATGGATGGATTGGGGTCGGAGTATTATAAGCTTTTTAAAGGAATTTTAATACCAAGATTAAAGAAACTATTTAATAATATAATAGAGGGGGGGAAGACTCCGCCATCATGGGATCACTCCCTGATTATATTAATTCCAAAACCAGGTAAGGACTTAACGGATCCCGCATCATGCAGACCAATTTCCTTAATAAATCAAGATTCAAAGATATTTACGGCAATATTGGCAAAAAGAATGGCCACATTTATTTGTAAATATATTAAAAAAGATCAGTGTGGATTTATTCCGGGTAGGCAAATGTCTAACTTAATGGGAAGAGTATTAAATATAATTAATATTATAAAAAAAAGGAATTTAAAAGCAGGCTTGCTAGCATTGGACATATTCAAAGCCTTTGATTGTGTGGAATGGCCAGCACTTAAAACAATATTAAAAACATTTGGATTTGGAGACAAATTTATGGGAGTGATGGATAAGTTGTATAAAAACAATAAAGCCGAAATAATGGTTAATGATGGGTTAACACAACAGATTACACTAGCCCGAGGAACTAGGCAGGGATGTCCTCTTTCACCAATCTTATTTGCAATAGTAATAGAAATTTTGGCAAATGTAATAAGGGAAGATGAAAGAGTGAAGGGGATAGGTAGAAAAGAGAAGATTAAAATGAATATGTTTGCGGACGATACTTTATTGACCGTAGAAGATCCCCTAGGGAGTGCAGAGGTGATTAAGAAACATTTAAGAGAATTCGGAGAAATTACGGGATTAAAAGTAAATTGGGGGAAGTCAGAAATGATGTTATTTAATTATAATAAGGAAGAGCTGGAAGAAGGTAAGGTTAAGTTGGGTCTTAGACTTAAAAATATAGTACGTTACTTAGGGATTAATATTGATAGAGATTTAGAAAGGCTAGAGGAACTTAATTTGGTAGCTTTAAAAAAACAAGTAGGGGAGAAATTAGAAGTATATAAGAAATTAAAACATTCTTGGTTTGGTAGAATAGCAATTATTAAAATGAAGATTTTACCTAAGATCAATTTTTTGTTTAGAATGTTACCAATTAAAATATCAGATGCAGAGTTGAAAAGCTGGCAAAATATAATTAATGTATATTGTAATGGGGATAAGAAAGCTAGGATTAATAAAGGGTTATGGTATAAGGCTCAAAAGAAGGGAGGTTTAGGACTTCCAAATATTAAGTATTATTATATAGCTAATCAGTTAAGATATGTTATAAGTGGTATTCTAGGGGAGGAAGATTTGGAGTGGTTGGAGACGCAAACTAGGGAAATAGATTATAAATTGAAAAATATTTTTTTTTAAAAAATTCAAAAGAAAGAATTAAAGGGACTGGACAACCCTTTGTTGGTAAATATAGTGGAGATCTGGGAGAAATTTAGAGGGAAGTTGATACCAGGAGATTCACCACTTGCCCCAGTGGTAGTAGTGGAGAATTTCCCAAGAGTGTTAAAAGTGGAGATTGACGCGAGATTGAAAGATAAGGAAATAATTAAGTTAAGGAAGTGGATGGAAAATTTGAAGGATAATGAGCAAATTAAAGAGCTACTGATAGGTCAAAAATCAGCATGGTTTAAATGTATACAATTAGGGAAATGGACTCAGGAATGGAAACTGAAAAATAACAAGTGTAGAAATAATACAAGATTTGAAGATTTAATAGAGTTAAAAGGTAGGAAAGAAGAAAAGAAAATTAAGAAAGGGTTGACTAGTGAGATATATAAATTATTGATAGAGGAGGAGTTTCAAAATTCACTTAAAGCAATAAAAAAGGTTTGGGAAGAGGATGTGAATGGAGAAATTAAGGAATACAACTGGGAGAGGTTGTGGAATGCAAGAATGTTAAAATTGTTATCGATCAGAATTAAGGAGAATTTTTATAAGGTATTGTGGAGATGGTATCTAACACCGGTTAGATTTCACCAGATAGATAAAAAAATATCTAAAAATTGTTGGAGGGGATGCCAGGAGGTTGGAACTTATTACCATATGTGGTGGAGCTGTGAATATGTACAAAAATTTTGGAAAAGGGTATTTAAAGAAATAAGTGAAATAATTGGAAGTAAAGTGGAATTAAACCCGAAGCTTGCTCTACTAGCAATATGGGATAGAGGGGAAGAGGACAAAAATAAGAGAGAATTGATAAACAACCTCCTGACACCTGTTAGACTAATGATTGCAAAAAATTGGAAAGGACAAGGAAGCTATACAATAGAAGAATGGTATAAAGAAATATGGGATATGGCTTTGAATGATATGCTGACTTGTAAAATGAAATTAAAGAGGGGAATGTCCGGTAAAAATGATTTTGGGGAAATATGGAGTCCCCTATTGGAATATGTATTAAGATTGGGGAAGGGACAAACACCTTCAAAAGAGTCGATAAATTTCTGGATAGAATAAAAGATTAAGAGAAGGTCTCATGGTGTGGGGGTGCACGGGGGGGATTGTCGTGGATTATGTATGTATTTTATGTTATTATTATGTTGAAATTAATAAAATTATTTAAAAAAAAAAAAAAGAAGTTTATTGCCTCTGAACATGGAGTCAATATGCCATTGAGTACCAGATGCTGGGAGCAAACAGAGGAAGGTTAATAGCTGTTAAGAGGAGACCCATCCTTCGTGTCTCTGTCTAACACAGAGGTGGTGATCCTGGTGTCCTCCGGTTGTTGTTGTTGGACTCTGAACTCCCATCAGCTCCAAGCAGCGTGGTCAATGGTCAAGAATGATGGGATTTGGCATCTAGAGGGCTACAGGTTCCCCACTCTTGGTTTAAACCCTTTAAAAAATAACCTCTAAGCTAGAAACCATTAAGTAGAAGTTAATTATTCCTTACAAGAAGAGATTTCCTTGAATCCATTCTGAACCCGCTTGACAATTTCATGGGGTGACCCCAAATTCTGGTGTTCAGGGAAGATCTGGCATTAAGAAAAATAAAGTTTCTAAGGTATAGTCCACTATTCCCATTCACCTGGGAGGAATGGGGGGGGCATGGTGGGCGTGGTAGAATTTGAATCCACAACTCAACTGGCCTAAAAGGAACAAGAATGCAGCATCTGACCCACACCATCTGGGGCAATAGCAAGGTTACAGGCTCATGATCATTGCTTGTATACCATGGGGAGGAGTTGAACCCATGGAGCACCCTGGGGGAAATCATTGTGACTGCACCATAAATTTGGGCCTGTTGTACTAGATGCATGCAAAGCTGATGAATAAGTGTGCTGGGGCACTCAAACGGAATGGCATGGCTTACCTGGCCCAAGAGCAGTCCTTTGTCTACACAGGTGCAGTTGCATACATCCAACCTTCTGCCAGCCCTGTGGTTCTCTAGACCAGGGCACATCTATCTATGTACATGTGGGGGGAGGACAGCAGCAGACTTGGAGAGGGGGCATGAATCTTTTGGGACTCTGACCCAGGCAAACTAATAATAAAACTCTCTGCATGTTGCTTTGAACATGAAACCAAGAAACAACATCCAGAAAAAAAGTGTCATCACGTCTTGGGAACATGACTGCCTATTCCGATACTATTGTGGTCTCCATCTGCCATGCAGGTGGCAAAAGACGTAGCTAAGTGCGTACCCTCTTCCTCCTCTTAGGCCATACTCAGATCAAGCTCTGGGCTTGTCGGAAGTCACTTCCCTTCACAGATGCTGACTGAGGAACTTCTTTTTTTTTTTTTTTGGTAGCGTGCACACAGGAGAGGGTTGAGTCATGTCTGCTAATGCCAGAGGTCTTACCTCTTGTTCTTGATGTTCTAACATCCTACATCCACAGCCCAGAGGGAAGCATCTGTGCAGGACAAGAAAAGGGTAAACACTTATCACCCGTGTGCGTGTTGACACTAGAAACCAGTTGCACTTCATCCGGCAGATTATTAAACAGAATTGGAGCCTGATCTAATGCTCATTAGGGTAGGAAATGGAATAAGTGGTGCAGAAATCAGTTTCCTGCACATTTCACTGAAGAAGGAGGAGGAGGCTTCTAGTTCTTGTGGCTATATCCCAGAGTTGCAGAAGTAAGGGGAAGGTCACTCTGGTCTCTGCCACACCAGAGGACTACTTGCACCACTTCTATCCATGCAGAAACAGTAACAAGGGAATGTCAGCCTGGCCCAACCAGATATACATGCGTGATTGACAGGGCCAAAAGGAAGTGGTGAGTTGTAGAGAAGGGATATCGATTTACCTTTATCCTCCACTTCCTTCTTTTGTGCGATGGGTCTTTCTAGTTTCTAAGCCTCAGGGTAGGGACTGCATCTGGGTTTTGGATTGACAGGAGCCGCTGGAAAGTGGGATTGAAAAAACAAAATAGAAAATAAATAGATGCGCTTGCAGTCTGTGAGTAAGCTTTCAGGCAGAGTGGGAGGTATGAGAGGGGGTAGTAAGATTGCAGAGACAGAGCTTTTGTGCCCTGCGTCGGGAACGGACAAACAATAGATCTCCGAGAAGTCCCTGCCAGGATGGCCAATGGCCGGGAATGCTGAAAGTTGAAATCCCAATCATCTGGAGATCTACTTTCTGCCCACCCCTGCCCTGCATAGCTCTTCATCTCCTCCCCATCACTAGCAGAAACAGAATTATGCTACACAAGTCACTTTGTTTTAATTTGCATGACTTAAACAGTTTGCCATAACCTTTCACCATCCAGAATATTTCCCACACACACATCCCTCAGTCCAGTCCAGCGCACGATGCTTCTCTGGAAGCGAACACCCACATCCCAAGATCTCACTGCCTATGTAAAACCAACACACCGAGGACTTTTCATGCTTCAGCTTGGCACATGCAAGGGAAATGTGCCCTGGAGAAGCTTTTCAAAGGAAACAAGCCCCTCCGTGTATCCCAAGCCAATCCAGGTCCCACGCAGAGATGTACAACCCACGTTTCTGTGCACATCAGGATTGACAAGGGTGTACAGAATGGCAGCCCTAAAAGGTCAGTGTACCCAGGCTCAATATACGCCACACTTGGAAGCTTCATTAAAATGTGGCCCAGGAAAAAGTTGGTCATTGTCTTGGAACTCCTAAAATCAAGCCCTGCATCAACCACTGACACACGCCAGTAAGCTGCTATCTCAGGGTTGCCCTTTAGCCAGGTTAGCTTGCCCAGGCCATTTTAGTACCTTTCTTCCCCAGCCTGGTGCTTTCCATCTGTGTTGGACTGCAACTCTGAGCATGGCTGGCTGGGGATGCTGGAACTCATAGTCCAAAACATCTGGGGGGCACCAGGATGGGGAAGGCTACCCTTAGGACATACACAAGTACCTCTGCCCTCAGTTCACCCCATTAGAATTAAGTAACATTTTTCACAGGGTTGTTGAAAGAGTGACAACTGTAAAGAATTTTAAGCACTTCACAGATCCTATCCTAAGTATCTCACACACACACACACACACACAGCATCCCAATGCCAAGAAAACCATTTCAGCAATACCACAACAGCCGATGAAAATTGCTTCCATGTGGCCAGTTCTCCATGCAGCAGCAGCATCTGGAATCGGCTCCCTTCCCTGGTGGACCTGACAGCATGACAAATGCCAACTTGAGCAGTCCTCATGGGAGGTCTTGCACTGGTACATGTACTCACGCCGTGATCCAAGACAGCCCACGTGCAAAGTAGATTCCAGATGCTACAGCAGCCATTCAGTACATAAAAGCAGTGCTGGCTCCAGTTTGGGAAAGGGTGAGCAAGCTGCCCTCAGTGAGCCTCCCCCCAATGCTCCCACTTCCTCTTTGCTGCTGTGGCCTCTGCCCATCTGCATGCCCTCCCCCTTTGCATCCAGTCCACACAGACTCACAGTAGCAGAGGGAAGGGCAAGCAGAGGCTGCTGCTCTCCCTCATGTCTTTCACTACTCACTTGCTTAAGAGTCAACAGGCAGGGACAGCAATGAGGAGAACCAGCAGCACCAGGGCGTTCCAGGGTTGGGAGCGGGGGCTGTGCAGGGGCAAGTGCCTCCCCAAGTGCCCAATGATGCCAACCACTGATACTGAGCTTACACAGAAGCAGTTGTCAACTACAATCATGCTGCTGCAATAAGATCTGAATTGACCTCCAGCTCGTGCCTTTGAGAAGTCTTAGCAGCTGAGAGCAGCAGTGCAGATAGGTAATTTTAGACTCTAGATCCTATTGTCTTATGGGAGCTCCTTTTAGACAGCTGTGAAGTAGACAGCTAACATTTTGTTTCACCCCCAGCCCCAGCCCAACCACCATTCCAGGCTTTACAACTTGTTTCGACCTTCCTGCTGTGTTAGAACAACAACACTGATTTCCAGAACTGATTTAAAAAAATACCCCACCTTTTTGCATTTCAAACCCACTTAAATCCTAGCAGCCATCACGACTAAGGAATAAAATGGAGTTTGCTTCTGTTGCCCTCATCACCTGCCACTCTCTGACTGGTCATTGGGGGTGGGGGGCTGAGGTGCAGGATAGTTTACACAGAACCCAATCAGGATCACTGGGAGATTTGGTCAGGGGTACTTCCAGACAAGGCTTAAATTATACAATCACATAGCCTCATTCACAGAACTGTACAGGGTATGTGTGTTCATGCATCACTGTCAACTTACAGCTCTCTTGTGTTTTCCCATCACTACTTCTATCTTTTTTTCTTACCAGAAAAAAAATCTGTTACAGAAGAAAAGTCAGAATGGCAGCACAGTGCCTCTTTATTGGTAGCAAAAAGAGTCCTTGCTGGATTAAAAAAAAAAACCTGTTCAGATGACACGCTAAGCCATGGCGGCTAAGCATTTTGCGCTAAACATTACGGTTCAGCAAGCTGTATGAACCATGACGTAGCATGTCGTGTGAACCATTCCTAACCATCGTGGCTACATAACCACGGTCTAAACATGCTCAATAACCATTTGCTGCAAAAGGGTTGGCAGCCTAACCATGGTTAGTGTGTTGTCTGAACAAGCCCAAAGAAAAACTCCTGATAGCCAATGAATAATTTACAGTGAATAGGAATCTTTATGCTAACTGCCCCCTTGAGTGAGGGATGGCTATACATTTATCCAGGGATGGGCAACTTGTGGTCTTGTAGATGTTTTGGCTTACAAGTCCCATCAGTCCTAGCAAGTATGGCCAACAGTGAGGATCATGGGAGTTGTAGGAAAAAACATTTAAGCAACATTAGATTTAAGCAAACTAGCAAGTACAAGTACTAATTAGGCTAATCTGTCCTCATATTGTTCTGGTAACATTCTATTGACTTGCAAAGCACCTTACAATCCTTGTCTTATCTCACAACAGTCTTATTAAGTGGGACAGCACCATTCCCATTTTACTTTCAAAAGTTCTATAAACAAAAGGTCATCAGAAGGAGCATTGTGATGGATATGTAGGCAGTTAAGAGATACCGAATAATCTGTGTTTCTTTTGCCCTCTCAATTGGACAGATTTCTACTCCCTCAGGGCTTAGAAATGGGTCTGCAGTTGAGAAAACTGAGAAACTAACAACTTGCCATATCCACTGTATATAATCAATGTAAAAGTAGCTCTGAGGAATGTAGTAAGAACAGGCATGATTTAGGACAGCTTTCCCCAACCTGGTGCCCTCCAGATGTGCTGGACTGCAGTCCCATAATTCTCAGCCAGCACAGCCATTGGCCTTGCTGGCTGAAAATAATGGGAATTGAAGTCCAACACATCTGGAGAGCACCAGGTTGGGGAAGGCAGATTTAGGTTGTAATTTCAGTTATGGCTCACCAGGATTCAGCCCTGGAAGCTGGGAAATAAACGTGTCTGAGCACATGCAGAAGGCTTTCCCTCACCTCTAACTACAGCCATTTCCAAACAGTCAGAGTATGAGGTGGGACTCCAATATCGCAAGCCATGAATTGCAAACAGGCTTGAATGCCAAGAGTACTCTTGAGAAGTTAATCGTGGATAAATGTTCAGGCGTTTTGTCTCACAGAAATTGGCTTAATTATTACGTCAAGTGGAGAAGACAAATGTCACATATTTTGTGATTCAGAGCACTTTTCTGGGTGGGAGGTGGGGAAGGAGACACACAGAAGATGGTTCAACTGAGTATCCTAACTTATTTTAGGGTTTTTCTCCCAGAACATAGGGCTCGAGTCCAAAGTGACAAGTGTCTTCCCCTCTAGGTTAACTTGCTAGCTTACTCAGTTAGCAAGAGGGTCATGTGACTGTCTGGCCTAAGAGCAAGTGACTGGTTCCACACTTACAAGTGTGGCAGTGATAAAGGAGCCCAAACAGATGAAAGAAGGCTGTTTGGAATGCCCAAAGTATGGAAAAACTATTGGCTTTGGGAGGGAAGGGGTCCCAAATATTAAAACAACACAAGAGCAGGGTGCAGGCACAAGTCCTCAGCGTCCAAGGGTGGCCAATCCAAATTAATCCCCCACCCAGACATAATCTGTTTAAACTGCCAAGCAGGCAAACACCCGAGGTGCAACAGCCTTCTCCCCCAACAATCCAGAAACATCTCGGACCAATGCTTTAGCAGCACTGCTTGAGCACCCAACTCCCCCCCTCCCCCAGCCTTTTTCTCTAATCTCTTATTAGAGACAAGCACATGATGACAAATGTCACTGCATGGGCAGATGCAGGAGATTCTGGTGAGTCACCAGAAATGGCTTTGCAGGCCACATGCAGGTTGCAGACCACATTTTTGCACCCCTGCCTGCCCTAGTAGCTTAAAGGACCTGCGGAGAGGGAACTGAAGTTGGGGGTGCATTGCCCAAACCAAATTCCTTCCCTGAGACCTCCCATACAATAGTGGCAAGGCATTAAACCCTCTACCTGTGCAGGTGGCTCAGCAATGGCTCCCCTAGCCCCAAACACTGTATTGGAGGAAGAGTTCTCTCCACTGTTTATTGACCAATTTAACTCAGCTAAGTCCTTCCCCATTACTCTTTACAAGTCCTTCAGTTATTCCAGAGTAAACATCACCCTTCATCTTGCAAAAGCACAGCCAAAAGGTCACTACAACTGACCTTTGGGCAATCACATGCCATGAAAAGGCAAAACATTTGTCAGCTATGCCCTTAAGAACCCTGCCCCACCCATAGCTTAAAGAAATTCTATTTTGGTCCAGAGCATATATATATCCAGAAGATGAGGGACCGGTTATAGCCACCCCAATCCATAGGGCACAAATGGGGAACCTGTGGGTCTCCAGATGTTGGACTCCAAATCCCACATCCTCAGCCAGCATAGCCAATGGTCAAGGATGGTAGGAGTTGTAGTCCAACATCTGGAAAGCTGTGGGTTGGGTTCTTGCAGGTCTCCCAATGGCAGCTGTTTGGTCATTGTGTAAACAGAATGCCAGACTACATGGACCCTTGATTTGATCCAGCATTGCTCTTCTTATGCTCTTATGTAATAGGGGCTTCTAACAGACTATGAAGAACACCTTCAGTCCTGAGGTATAATTGCCACTCATACTGCTCAGATACCTTCTTTCTGAGCAGTGAGCCCAAGGTGTTAATCTGCCAAGGCAAGCTCACATCCCCAAATCTGTCCACAGATTGTCTGCCTAACTCTCAGTCTGTTTCTTTTAGAGTTCAAGCCTCTACTGAACACCTGCCTCAGCAGCCCTTCTCTTCATCACGGCTTAGCCCCAAATTCCATTTCCAATGATGAAGGAAACATTTGACCATATGTAGAGTTCTTTCTAATCACCGAGGATGGAAACTCAGCTACTTCCCTCCCACTTCATAATAGATGATACAGAAGGTCAGAGCTCCCAAACAGGCTAGATTCTCAGCGCTTCTCTGTTTAGAAGTTAGAACCCTGTCCCCAGCTCATACACCTTCGAGCCTTCAGAGACAAACATCCCAGTGTGACCACAAGAGCAGGAACTATGAGAAACGCCCCTGTTCAAATTCAAGTTTTACTAGATGCTCACTGGGTGCCCTCAGGGCAACATCAGAGGTCAGTAGTGGCACATACACACCCAAGGATTAACAGCACTGGTTAATTTTATTGCTAACCCAAAAACAACAATGCTCCCAAGTGCTTTGTGTACACAATGCACTGGGCAGATTTCAGGCTTGTCAGATCTACATTGTGTTTACCAGAATCCCAAGTTCCACCAATGGAGGCCAGGTGAAAAAGACATACATTTAGAATTAAAGAACAGGGTGCCTCTCAATACATCCAGAGTCCAGGGATTTGTTTTCAGTGCCAGAACTGAACTGAGCTCAATGTCCTTTCACACAGAAGTTCACTCTTGGTTCCCCCAAGCGTTCTTCACTTCAGTTGCCTAATTTAGGTGGAAAAGATCAAGTTGTTCCTATTACTGTTAAACAGTTGGGGACAGAACCTTTTGCTGATCTACTGCAAGTACCAGTACATCCCGAACTTACCTTCTTCCCGCCCCTGCATACCAGAAGGTACATGACCCTGTTGCACACCCACTTGCAGAATTATAAACCCTGTCCATTTTTGTTTTCTTCCCCTGTTTGGGAGCCAAAATTCACACTTAAATTGCCTGTCTGTAGTAGCTACTCAGAGATGTGACTATTAATACTGAAGAGGTCTGTGTTTGTAAAAAATGAATTGGGTACAGGTTAGGTTTTCTGGTTGTTATGTCCCACCCTCCTTCCCCTTCAACCACAAGCAAGCCTAAGAAGCACCTCCTGCTGTTATGCTACAATACACACACAAGCAGAAAGGAGCAAAATAGGTAGGGTGGGTCAAGGGTGCTTCGATGTGCTCCTTCAGTGCATCCTGTTTCTACACTGCATGCTCTTGCGTGTCACTATCTACAGCAGCAAGAGAAAAAAATACAGGAATTATGAAATGCCCACAGGCCTAGTATAGCGATGCGGGAGGAGGGGCAGCGTCAGGAAATAGCTCCAGGGTCTCTTGAAGTTGGAAGCCTCCTGACACAGACTCCAACCACTGGTCCAACTAGCCCTGTGCAGTCGAACCCTGACCGACAGCAAATCTTACCGTGATGCACGGCAGAGAAAAGTGTTACCTCGTCCCCCAAGATCCTTCTAACGGAAAATGACAGGGTTTAGAACGGGACGTGCTGCGTATAAAGCGCCGACTGAGCCCAGAAGCGCTTCTCCGCCTACATCGCTGCCTCCTCCGCTCCAGTCCCTCCAGCCCTGCCCAGCATTCATTCATAGCTCTGTGCTCACTAGTCGGACCACCACCCACCAGCAACCAAACCACTTGGGATCCCTCCATTTGACAACGTCTTTCTTTGCAGTCTACGACCCCGCACCCTATAGCTCGAAAATCCCACTTGCTACTCGTTCTTCCTACCGTTTGAATATTCGCCTCTCCACGCTATTTTTCTTTTTAAAGTATGCTTTTAACGGGTGGAGCTCTGATGCTCCCTTATCTTTCACACCCTCAATCCAGGCGCCTCCTCCTTTCCGCTTACTGCCTTCTTGTTTGTTTTCTTCCAACACCGCCCAAGGTGTTCTTCCTGGTGCGGCTCCTTTAAGAATGGCCAAGCCCGACAGTTATACACAGATGCACGCACACTGTTTTTAAATCGGATTCCCACGTGACCCCCACCACCACTTCAAGGCGCGTGGGCAGATGGGAAATGTAGTTTCTCTCCCAAGCAAGAATTAACAGCTTGTAGGGATGAAATTTCATTGTGTTTTGGATTCCGTAGTTGTGGAATGCATCCTGCATCCATAGCCTTTTACTCCGGATTAATTCACCCTAAACAAAAGATTAAAATCTCTCTTGTAAAGCACGATCCTAAGCATGCGTACTTGAAAGTAAGTCCCACTGAATTCATTGCTGCTCACGCGAGGAAGTTCCATTCAAGTCTTTGGGGACTTACACTTGCTTAGTAATACGTAGTAAGGCTGCTGTTTACTTAGGAGTAATCGGTAGTGGAATTTACTTCCAAGTAAACATGCATATGATCGGGCAGATATTGGGTGAGTTTATAAATCTGAACCCAAAGGCAGCCATATTAGCCATAAGAAAAAATCCAAAACCCATAAGAATTCCAAAACCCATATAGCATAATACAGTTGTTAGGCCAACTCAAAGATAACCAAAGAAAAAAGGAAAAAAAAGAAGAAAGGAAAAAAAGTGTAAGCTTCTGAGATCTCTCCTAGTCAGGCAATTTGTTAAAAAGCAGGGGGGGAGGGGGGAGGAAAAGGCTGACTAGCTGTCAAGATGTCTGCATAATCAGAGTCTTGATATGGAGGAGGAAGGGTTGCAGATATTCAAACTGGGCTCTGCCAGGTTATGTGATGGATGGTTTCAGTTTCAACTGATCTTCACTTCTGTTTTCCATCAACCAAGAAACTTACCTGGTTTCCTCTGGATGGAGCAGTTTTGAGTTATATATTTTATAACTTGGAGAATACAGAATTCAGTTGTTCAGCAGAGGGGCCCTAACCAGATATTTTTGTAATATCATGCTTGATAAAGAGATCTAGAGATTTTAAAAGCTCACACATGTTGTGACCTTTGAATTGGCCTAATAAAGGTATTACACTATATTGAATTTTGGAATGTATAAATCAGGAAATTGTTCTTTTTAATACATTCACGCAGAATATACCTTTTGTATTTCCTTTGCTTTGGACCAGATTGTTAGGCAGAGGTGGAGAACTTGTGGTCCTCCAGATCTTCTTGGAATCTCAATTCCCATTAACTTCAGCCAGCAGGGGCAATGGTCAGGGATGATGGGAGTTGTAGTCCACTAACATCTGGAGATCAACAGATTCTCCACCCCTGTATTAAAAAGTAAGATAAGAACTGATCTAACCAGAGGGAGGAAAGCACTGGTTTTGAATCCTCCTCCATGTAAAAACATCTACTTGTACATGAAAACAAAGCACAAATGAGAAGGCTAGACTAGATTTCTTCTTTCCGTTGCTGACTTTTCATGGGTAGAGCTGTTACATGAGAAAGAATTCAGACACTGAATTCTCTTTAACATGTACCTGCATTCCAAAGTGGAAAAGTCCCAAGTTGGATGTACTAGGTGGTGGTTGTCTCCCTAAAGTTATAGGATGGTGCTAAGCCATTGTAAACATATAGCAAGCAAGGCAATACCCTTTGCAGAAGCCACTAATGTCCCCAAATTTATTTCATCATCATGCCCATCATTATAATGTGTGCAATGTAAGAGACACCCTGTATATAGCAAGGTATAGTACATATTTATGCTCAGAGATACAGTGCATCCCTCTGTGGGATCCCTGTCACAGAGCTGAGGTATCCACTGTCAAGGAGAGAGGAAAGGTTGCTTTCCCTCCACACCAGCTCCACGTTTCTGAAGGTCCTTGGGCAACACACCTTCCACGGGTCCCCTCCCTCAGTGGGCCTACCTTCTCACCCCCAGTGTCACTAGCAGTTATTGCTCCTCCTCCTCTTTCATATCGTTGCTGTCGCTTGCTTGACAGGCAGAGAGTCAGTGAGCAAGTAGCCACTGCCATCTACTTCTCCTCCTTCTCATTACAAGTAGGTTGCACCGGTAAGGGCTTATGTCAGTGGACCCTGCTGGGGTGGAAGTCTTTTGCAAGTGCCCAACCCTGCCTACCTTTGACGAGAGAGGACAGCCCTACCTTCGCTTGAGCAGTGTCCTTAAGTGCAGTGATTTCCTGTTCTCCTTAGGAACAAACATTCACATGAAAGAGAAAACAAAGGGATGCACCTCGGCATGTTTGCCCCTCATTATCCAAATCATTCCAAATCAATTCTATTCCTATTTGCATAAGTTCTGTTTTTTAAGGGTGAAGACAGACATAAATTACATTTTAACTGCCAAAGAAGCGAATTGAATGTACTGGCCTGGGGGTGGGGGGAAATCAATGTATGTAGTAAATGTATGTTCAAAGGCATATGATATATTCCTCTTTATTACATAATCTCTAATGCTTAACAGAGGAAAAACAATTGCACTTGTTTGCACAAATGTTAACCTCATACTTGTAGTCAGCCAAATGATGCTGGAGTCCTAAGCACATTTACCTGGGAGTAAGGTTTGTTCAATTAAGTGGGACTAATTTCCAAGTACGCACGTAGAAGATCCGACTGCATGTACTATTGAATTCAGTTATACTAGGGGGATTGAATAAAATAATCCCATAGAGGTTACCTTAAGTGAAAGGGAATACGTTAATAGTCGCACGTATATTAGTAGCAAAAAAACTTGTGGCAGAAGAACAATCTCCATCAACAGAAGACTGTATAAGGAGCATATGGCATAGGATATGGATATATAACATAAATCATTATAAGAAACGTTCTCAAGGCGGTAGAACTAAAAAAAGACTCCTTAGAACACTGATACAGTTTTCTACATTGCTGGAAGCAAAGAATGAATGTTCAAAATGTTCAAAGCAATGCACTTGAAGTAATTTAAAGACAAACAGGTGGATTAAATGGAATAATTATATGAATATATAGGATTGTACTGTTTGGCTGCAGCCTGGTACACTTGAGAGTAAAACCATCCTGGCTGTTACACCATACCGATTCACACAGTTTATTTCGCGTGAAATTTATTGTTTTATTTTACTTTTTTGTTTTTAACAATGCCAAAAAAACATTTTCTCCCAATGCCAATTCAGCTCAGTATTCCCATACTATAGGTTGGGAGAGGCTTGCTGCGTTATGTTCGAACGTCTTAATGTGTTGAGGCACTTTAAAGACTAACCAATTTATTACAGCGTGGACTTACTTCGTTAATGCTGCGACGTGGGGCTCAAGCAGCTTTAGAATTTCAGTCCCAAATCCCCCTTTCAAAAGCAGCCCTCCGGTTGCAGTTTCGATCCTTGCCCCCTCAGGTTACAACACAAATCTTGCACTCCGTTATCTGCAGACAGCCGCATTGCCTTTTAAAAGCTGCAGTCTTATATAACCAATTCCTCATTAAATTCAGTGGGACTTACTTCTGAGTAGACATGCATAAGATTGCGCTGTTAATACTTAAAATAAAAAAACAAAAAGAAAATGCATTTTCATAGAGTTTAACCCTCCTCAACTCTGAATCTTTTGTTTGGGTGGGGGCACTGGACCCCAATCCTGGATTTCTCCACTGCTTTTGATGATTAGCTCT
This sequence comes from Anniella stebbinsi, assembly GCA_029215795.1. NCBI lineage: Eukaryota > Metazoa > Chordata > Lepidosauria > Squamata > Anniellidae > Anniella > Anniella stebbinsi. The sequence continues at coordinate 42,259,155 of JARDYH010000008.1, forward strand.
CACTCTCTCTGCACTCTAGAGGAGATGAGCAAATATCTAAAGAAACTCGGAAATGAACGGTCTTTCTGAAATTATTGGTAAGTCTATGGGGCCCAGAGGGAAGAAAAAAAAAATCACATCCGCTCCCAGAATACACCGGGCGAGGGGAGGTCTTGGTAGGAGGTGAAAAGAGGGGTGTAGGAGGGTTTGCGGAGCATGCGTAGGGCGTCTCGGCGGGTAGAGGGGTTGCAGCGCTCTTTTGTTTGGCGGAGGCGGATTGAACTGGGGAGGCCCGTTGTCCAACCGTCGCTCTCTTCTTTGAAGCGGGACCGGCTTGTCCCGACTGCTGCTCGCACCTTCGTCGCATTCCCGGCGCACCTGCTTGTTTTTATTTCCCCTCGTGCGTTCTGAGCGGGGCTGAACAAGGTAAAGGGGGAGGGGGGCAAGTGTGTGTGTGGGGGGTCGCACAGGCATCTCGCGCGCGCGGGTTCTGAGGGCTGGGCGGCCATATTGGGGGTGGGCTGAGGGGGTGTTCTTGGGAAGAGCGATGTGTAAAAACACGCGGGAAAGGATTGTTCTGAGAGAAGGGACAGAGAAGCTTAACGAAACGGGGGCGGGGGGGGGGCTCTTCTGAGTGGAGGCAGACGAAAGAAGTGGAGCCTAACAGGGGCCTCCACAAGTGTGCCTATGGGAGAGGGGGTCCATGGAGTGGATCTGTGATGGGGGAAGGCTTTAAAAGGAGTGCATAAAAATGGGAGGTAATACAGGGTGGGCGAGCTAGTTGGAGGTATGTATGATTTTAAATAAGAGGGTGAAATATGCTAGATCTGTGGCGGGGTTTAGTATCTTGTATCAATAGTAATCGATGAGGGAGAGGGAGGTTTCTAGAGAGTGTGTGTTTGCCTTGTGAGGCGGGATCCGAAAGGCGTTTTGTGCTAAATATCGATGGAAAGGACTGTTACATGGGGCTAAGTCTAAATAGGTGTGCATTTAAATACGTAGTGTGAAATGTGAAGAATTGCTAAGATGCATCTAATATGGATCTCCAAGTATGTGTGCATGTGTGAACGGGATTCAGAGTGTACATTTTATGTGTGATGGAGGAAGTTGCTCCAAAGATGGTGAGGGGTGCAAGTCCAAGGATGTGTGTGAGAAGTGTCTGCAGTGGGGGTTGGAATGTGCACATGTGAATCAAGTGGGCTTTTTTTTTAAAAAAAAAGGGGGGGCCGGGCAACTAATCCATTTAATGAATTTGCCAATACGGAGAATGCCCAGCAACCTCCTATGGCGTGATCAGTTAGGATGAAAAGAGGTAACTACCAGAGAATCTGGCTTGAACAAAATAGAGATCCTGAGAGAACAAAAGGACAGTAAAGAAATTGACTCATCTGGTGTACTTAAATTTGTTACTGTTCATAATTACTTTGAAATGTTCATTTTTTAAAAATGAGGGGAATAACAGGGAGTGATCTTTTGTGGGGAGGAGCTTCATGCTTAGTGAGAGGAGTCCGTTCCAGCAGACAGTTAAAAGTGGGACAAAATGATGGGATGGTAGGAGATACGGTTCCTCCATCATCTAACTGAAAGTGGTGGAGACCCTTTTTGTGTGGAGGGGATTAGGATCCTGCTTTTCTGTCAGTGCTTGTGAAGCAAGCCAGTCACTTGTTGAGGTAGCAAGAAGGTTGACTAGAACGCTGGGATTGAGGCTTTTGTAATAATGGGGTAAGGACAATTATTTTGGGGCAAGCTAGTAATGCATGGTGAGAGTCAATGTTTCTCGGGACAGTGCTAGTTGGAGTGGGTTATATCAACAGTGACAGAATCTGCACATGTTGGACTGGGACCCAAATACCCATAGAGAATAGTGGTGGCTGGGAAGGGAACTAGTCTGTATTGGTGTAGTGGATTATGTAGATGAAACATTGAGTGGCTTGGTTCGGACGACAGGATAATCGACCGGGGGGGGGGGGGGGGGGGGAGACAGAGACAATCAGTTGTGTTGCTTATTGTGTCATGTGGAGGGCAACACACAAAACACACACAACTGACAGTACGCTATTTGGGGCACTTAAACAATGGAGAAAAACAGTGGGCTTGCACACTGTTTATCCCGAATTCCGTTGTTTAAAGTGTCGTGTGGAGGGAACCCCCCTCTCTCCTGTTTGGTCATAGAGTTCACAGGCCGGAGCAGCTGACAAACCCCGGCTGCTCCTATACAGCCAACAGAACATGCGGTGCATGCTGGGATACGGCCGGAGGACTGTGGGAGGGAGGAGACGCAGCAGCCCAGAAGGACGCTGGGACTTTTAGCCGCGCAACGGGGGGAAGGGCAACATGTCATGTGGCGGGCGCTGCTGCCAAAATAACACACGGTCAGTACACCATTTCTCTCTCCGTTGCCTAAAGTGTCGTCCGAATTCACCGTGTGTGTGTGTGTGTGTGTGTGTGTGTGTAAATGGAGTGTGAATCGTAGAGGGAGGAGGCAGGGGAGTGTAGACAAGTTTTAATTTTCCGGAAGAGAAGGGAATATCTCCATATTTTGGACTAGAGAAGGGTCATGACTAGAAGGTGCACCCTCCCTAAATACTTATGTGGGTTTAGAGTGGAAGGGGTCACAGTTAGGCACTCTTGCAATGTGTTAGTGACTAGGGGGAAAGTCTATGGAGGGGTGCTTATTGTTAAAAACTGTTCTATGCATAGCAAGATATAAAGGTGTTGTGGAGGGAATCTTCTATAGACGTGTTGCTTGATTTGGAGCTTAGCCAGATCAGTATCGGTTAGGAGGGAATCAATAGATAAGCAAGAAATGAGGCTGGAAAAATTCTCCATGGACAGTTTTTAGAAGATGGAGGGAATTGGGGAGTGTACTTCAAGAAAACATAGAGATTTATGAAGTGTTGATTTCCATTGTTGTGGATCTACTTAAAATAGTATTAATGTTCCTTGTGCTATTTGGGATATAACCAGACAACAGTACTGTATGATGTTCACATTAGCAAATAGAATGCTTCATGTGGTGTGTGAGAGACTTATTTGCTACATTATTATCTGCCTTTTCTCCAAGGAGCTTGGTGTTTGACCCATTTTATTCTTACAATATCCATATGAGGTAGATTAGGCAGAGGTAATAACTAGCCTAAGGTTGCGTTGCAAGAGCCATGACTGAGCAGGGGTTTGAACTAGGGATGTGCACACCCAAAATATTGTATCGTTATCAGAATTTCGGACCAAAAGTTATCATCTCCGATGATATTGTAGGTGGCCCGTATCGTATCGTATTTCCGATAATTATCAGAAATCCAATATTATATCGTTTCTCCATTTTGCCCTAGAGAGTTGATTTTTGAGTCAGAGAAAGGCCTAAAACTTCTTAATTTTCCAAGTTACAGGTTTGAAACTTGGTCACAGTGCAGACTAAGTGTTGCTAGGCTTGTGTGCCAAATTTTAGAACAATCGGTGGAAGCGTTACTCGGAAGTAAGCTTTCAGATACACTGTTTCAGGTGGCTGAAATGTCCTTTTTCAAGAGACGTCATCCAGTACTCATGGGCATCTCACAGATGGCCTTGAGGGGACTCATCTGTGCCCAGTTTCAGACGCACAGCTGCATCCATTACTAAGCTCTCAACAAGACATGCCTGTTTCCGGTAATGCACTCCATGCTGTTGCTGCTGAGACTTATAGGTATATTTTTATGAATACAATGCACTTTCAAAACCTGTGGATAAACTTAGGCAGTGCCTTCCATATGCAGTCATAAAAGTAAAATATGTTATTCAGAAAATGGTGAACTGCTGCTGCCTTTTCTCATTGATTAGGCCATGCTTGTCTACAAATTTAAAGGATTGGGGGGGGTGTAGGGGAATAGCACGGGTGTTACATTGATTTTAGAACCAGCCTTAGCAGGCAGGGCCTCATTGGGCCAGGAGATACCCCTGCGGCACGGAAACCTGGAGGATCCCACAAGCAGCACTGCACAGACAGTCAGGAATTACGGGCGTTACAGTTATTTATTTTAGCCAGCCTTACCCAGGCAGGGCCTCATTGGGCCAGGAGATACCCCTGCGGCGCGGAAACCTGCAGCATCCCACTAGCGCCTATGCGTGCATGGCACAGTGAGTGGATACATTCCGCTGCAGTAGAACTGCTGCCTTGTCTCTAGATTAGGCCACGCATGTCTGAGTCCAGACCCAAGAGCCTCACAAGGCAGCATTAAGGCTTTACGTGAGAATCTCCCTCTTGTGGGACAGAGTATTGGTGTGCTGCCTTAGGAGGAGGGAGACAAGGCAAGTTCAGAAACAGGAAGCCTGTGTACATCACATATGGGCAACCTGTGGCTCATGGTCTGCTCTTAGTCACCTCTGTGTGGCCCACGGAGCCCCACCCATTTCCCCCACTGCCCAGCTGATCTGCCATCAGCCGGAGAACAGAGAACAGATCACTATTAGCTGCAGGGAAACAGATCTTGCTTGGGTGGGGAGAGACTACAAATGAAATAATAAAAGGATTGGTGGGTAGGGGAATAGCACGTGCGTTACAGTTATTTTAGAGCCAGCCTTAGCAGGCAGGGCCTCATTGGGCCAGGAGATATCCCGCGCCAACCTGCAGGATCCAATCAAAACAACCACGCACCACCTTGACCTCATCGTGCTTGAAACTTAAAATGACCCAGTCTGCCCACCATCCCCGTGCAGGCAGGTGGGCAGTTCTTCATGCCAGAGCTGCACACACTGGCTGGAGCAGTGGCAAATAAAAGTCATGTTTGGGGTAGGCACTTTGCCAAATTAATATAAGTCACGTTCAGGGCAGAGGTAGGCACTTTGCCTGGACCAGAGTCTCAAAAAAAAAGAAAAGAAAGAAATGCGTGAGGGGGATGCTTCTGCAGTCCCTCAGTAACGGACTCCATGACCCAGGGACGTAGTGACGAAAAATAATAATACAGGAATCTCTCAACTCAAGGCTCCCTATAGCAGTCCCTCCAGACTGGAAACATTGGCTGGAGCGGCGTCTTTCAAAAAGAAATAAAATGTGTGAGAGGGCGAGACAGCCACCCCAGAACTGCCCCCAGCAGCAACAGCATCTCTCCTAGAGCCAGAGCCACCTCGCCCAAGGCCTTAGAGCCACATTTCATACTGGTACAAAGTGATTGAAAAATAAATTATTATTGATATTAATAACAATCCTTTGCAAACAGTTTGTGTGCTGCTTTGACCAGAGATTGTGTAGTGTTAGCCTGCGTAGTAGGCTACAGGACACACCAGCACACTCACAGTCAATCAAGCAAACACACACACCCAGAGAGAGAGGGAGAGAAATATAATTTTTTAAATATTTTTTTGGTGTTTTTTTTTAAAGAAAGTTAAACAAGGAAGAGGACAAAACACCCCCCCCCAGTCACAGTATTCCCACTCATGCTAACCTAACTTTTTAATCAAACCAACCAGAAAACGTATAAAAAATTAAAAATTATAACTCAAACCCACAAGCAACACACAGCCAAACGAACCTGAGACACAAAGATGCAAGACTACAATGAATCTTTAACAATTCGCCACCAAGTAATTATAAGACCCAGGAGCCAGGACAGAGCTCCAACAAAATCCACCCTTCTCCCCTCAATGCCTAACTCCCAACAGAGCTGGAACACCAAGTGTGGGGGTTTTATGCGGGGATATCCTTAGTCCTCCTCCAACATTGTGATTGGAGCCTGCTGGAATCCTTGCTGCACGATTGGTCACTGTCTCATCAAGCACACCCCACCTTCTAGCTCCATCCATGTGGCGGCAAAAGAGAAAGAGACTTCCGATAAAACACAATAATTATCGTAGGATTTTTATCGTTTCCGATAATTATCATAGGCTTCCCTATCATATCGTTATCGTTAATCATATGTACGATAAAGAGCGTATCGTATAGTTATCGTACATTTTAACAATACGATACACATTCCTAATTTGAACCTAGATCTCACCAGTCCTATTTCAATAGCGTCCATTTAATCTGTTTGGATTATACTGCACTCACATTGTGTTTGATACGCCCAGGTATGCAGATCCCAAGAGTTAAATGGAAACTGTCAGGGATGGTGATAAAAAGTGGTGTTTAAAGGCCTGCTCAGTTCTTTCAGGAGCCTTTCAATGAACATTAATTTTGCAGCTCCTGATAGCATTTATTTTATTTCTGTGACATATATTCTACCTTCAGTGCTTATTCATATTCCCAAAGTAACTTAAAATAATAACATACAGTACTAAGTACAAGTAGTACAACCATATAAACTACAATATATCACAACCACAGAATGCAGGATAAAAGATACCAGACATTTTCCATTAGTAAAAGTACCATTTTCACTAGCCAGACACACAGGAATTCCACAAGTACCTTGGCCCTATGGCTTGCAGATCTTTCTCCTAATCTGTACTTGTGAAATTCAAAAGTTTGCAATCAATGTCTTGAACATTAGCTGCTTCAATAAAAAAGTAACTTCATAGTTGTTGAGGATGGATAAAAAGCAATGAGTTTTACTTTTTCTCTCTTAATATTTAAAATGAAATTTGAGCTTAATGCAATCATAATACCTTAAAACTAATTGGCCCTCTTATCAAAGACTGTTTTTCTTTGTAAAAAAACAAACTTAAGGAAAGCATTATTGTCAATCATCACTTCATAACTTGATACTGTGGACCAGGAACCAGCAAGCCATCACAGGTGTTGGGCACTGGTCAATTTTTTATGCCTAGTAACTACCTGATCTCTCTAACTGGCTCAGAATCAATAATGTAAGAATAAATATTTGACTGTACCTACTCATCAAAGAACACATTTTACCTTCTAACTTGTGCAGAAATTTATTTATTTTATTACATTTGTATACCCCCCCCCCCCAATAGCTGAAGCTCTCTAGGCGGTTCACATAAGATTAAAACAATTGAAAACAGTATACAAAAAATTAAACAGCAAAAACATACAATAAACACACACATTTAAAACCACTATAATAACTTTAAAAAGCTATAAGCCTAAAAACAAAACAAACCCAGGCTCATCAGATATTGCCTTTCCGGAACTACCAGCCCTTAGCTCTGATTGTATTCATTTTCTTCTTGTGGGAGTTATGCAGGGCATTTATAGAACAAACAATGTGCTTTTATTTTGGAAGTATCTAAAAAGAGAAATATTAAATTAGCCTTTTCCTCTTTGTGATTGAAAACTGTTATTTAAATTGCCTTGATATGTTTAAATCCACCATTCTGTGGTGAAGCATTGGCTATATAACAGGGATGCGTTTAGGAGGTGTATGGCTGGAATGCTAGGAAGAAATCCTGGGGGATTTAGTTTTGGTTAGTGAAGCAGCAGCAGATACATGGAGCTATAAAAGGATATGAGGAAAGAAAGGCCTATGGGGAAGAAACATACTTTGATAGTAAGGGTGTGTAGAAGGTATTATTACAAATAGAAACAGAGAACATGGGTGACAAGACCTCTCAGGGCTGTATTAATGTGGAGGTAGCACTGAGTTTGGCCTAATGCTACCTCTTGAGCCTATAGGAAGTGAGTGGACTGTGCCACCAAGTCAAAGGTGGCTTGTGATGAGAAGTCAGATGATTGAATTGCACAAGGTTTTAAGGACAATGGAGCTCCTGTGAAATTGCCTTCATCTCAATTCCTTTATTATTTTGAGGAGAAAAGCAAGGACTGGAATTGGAATATTTATTGTAGTCGATCAAATATGTTGGAAGGGAAAAATGGTTCATCCAACATATTTTCCCCTAGGCCTAATATTGCATTTTGTTTGCAAAACGTTTTGGAGGCAATGGCACGTTTATGGTCGTATGTGGCCCCAAACTCTGCAAATCTATCTATTCCACTCACGTCTTCTTGCCCTTTCCACGTATAGCACATATGGGCAACTAGTAGCCCACATGCAGTCCCCACAGACCTTCTATGTGCCCTGCATGGATACCAAAGTCCTCCCCCTCCCCATGCATTGCCCCCCAATTTCCCAGCCCACCACACAGCTATTGGCAGACTAGAGGCCGTGATTGTGAAGACAGAGATCTCGCTGTGCATCTTCTTTCCCATGTAGATCATGCTCCTCCCATTCTCTCCACCAGCCATTTGGCGGGCTGGTAAGAGTCCTATCTGTCCCAGCTTGGGTGGAGAGAGGTCTGCCCTTCTCCACCCCAGCATGGAGAGCCTCTGAAAGCTAGAATTATATTCAGCGTTCTCAGATGTGGAGTGGTGGTGTTAAATCTTCCCATATAGGCACCCTGAGATGGGGTAGTCTCTGGCTGAATTCGGACAACACAATAAGCAACCGGGGGAGGGGGAACAATCGTCAGTTGTATTGACTAACGTGTCGTCCGAATGCTGCCATAGTCAACTCAGCGCTGATCCTAATCCACACCACAGTTGATTATTACCATGTTGTGTGGGGAGTACCCCCTAGATGAACAACTGTAAAGTTGATTATTACCCCACCATTGACGATCGTGTTGTCCGAATTCAGCCTCTGTGTTACCAAACTTTGCAAAACTGCATGAGCTTCTGTTTCCAGTTTGAGGGAGAAAATGTCTACACTACGGATGCAAAATTACTTCAAAACAATCTTAACGTTGCCTTTTCCCTCAGGGAATTTTGGAAACTATATGTTGGATCCAGACAAGCTTAATTGCACAAGTTAGTCCTAACTAGGCTTAAGTCACATTGGTTTCAGACATAGTCTGGAGTATGCGGTATGTATTGTATTTTATGTTGTTTAGGTTTATGTTGTATTATGTTATGTTGAAAAATAATAAATATATATATATATATATATATATATAAAAAGACATAGTCTGGATCCAGCGTCATTGCTTTGTGAATGTGCTGAGAACACTTAAGAGCCCTAATTCCCTCAGATCTACAATTCTCAGCATTAGGGAGGCAAACCAGAACAGTTTAATCTTGGTGAATGCATGCCCTTTATACATCCTCCCCTATTCAACTGCTGCTCATAGGTCTCTCTCCCTAGCCAACCATCCTTCACTGCAAACAAGACCTGTTTCCTCTAAACCCTGGCTGTGCTTGACGGCCCCTTTTGTCTGTTTTATCAGACCCCAACTGAGACAAGTGCATCCTCCTGCTGTGAGATGCTTTGCCTGCAGGAGACCAGCACAGTTTCCTTTTTCCAGTAGATTGTAACTTTTCATTTCCAGAAGAAGCAAGCTGTTTAATCTTCCAAGCTTGCTGGGTGCCCTTGTGGTGCCTCCACCACTCGTGGATGTTCTCTTTCTCTACTGCCGTGCTTGCTATGCAGTCAAATACATAGGTTTTTTGTTTTTGAAAGTGTTTGAGAGGGATATGGTGGGAAACCTTTTCTACTGTTTTGCATGAAGGGCTGGCCTGAAGAACTTCAGAACTCTTGAGTCGAAACACAATGCTCTTGTCTCCTGCAGAGCCTGTTCTTTTTGTAAGAAAAACTTTGTTGCATAGAGTTTGCTACATTTAGCCAATGTGTTCATTTGCTGTAACCACACTGCCTTATGTTGCATGTGCCATGCTGCCTTTGTACTCAAAATATCTGGCAACAAAGAAACCTGGCTCATGTTGAACAAATGTGCACAATTGTGGTTGGTGTAACCATCTCTTTTAGTATCTAGAGCAGCAGAAGTGGTTAAGTTTAGTGTTTTACTACCTATATACATTGTGTTCCAGCGTGTGTGGATGGATACGATGCAGCAAGGCTTGAGCTTAACTGCAACCCATTGATATCTGTTGCACTCATGGCCGACCTTAGGGGGGGGGGGGTCAAGCTGGGCAGTCGCCTGGGGCACTGAACTGAGGGGGGTGCTAAGCTGAGTTCAATGGCTGTATTTTTTAATGTACTGTCTGCGGTGAGCTAGGGTGGCTAAAAGCAAGTGTTCATAGCCTCTCCTTCAAGGTTCTTCAGGTTGTTTGGGTACAAACTACAAAAACAATCTTCCTACAGTTAGCCTTAAAGTATGTTTCTTTTTCAGTTTCCACTTTGATATCTTTGTGCTAGGTAAAAATAAGTGGAACACAGCTTTACTTTGAGGCAATAGAGTGCTTCAAATACTGTAAACACTATAAGCACTATATAAATAATAAAATAAAGCTGTTAGAGGCCAGCTGGATACTTTTTTATTTATACATTTTATTTATTTTTAAAGGTAAAAATAATGGATATTCGAAAAAAGGAATGTCTAACAAAAGATAGGAATTGCTACAAAACAGAAAATATTAAAAGTAAAACTGTGATAGTTCTGCTGTGTTACGTAGTGCATTGCCACTGTTGAGAATATGACTTTTTGAACTTTGGCTTGTGCAAACTAAAACACAGTGGCTGAGAGAGCAAAGTTGTTCCCAATGGACATCGCACCTGCACCAGGCCCCATAAATCCTCTGGATGGCCCTGACTGTGGGGGAGGGAGCACCAGAGGCCCTCCTTGCCCAGGGCACTGTTTGTGACTGCAGTTGATTATCATACACTATTTCTACTATTTTTATTTGTTTCCTTTGTACTTCCTAAATCTTTTTTCTTCCATCACTAATAGCCTCCTTTAAACCGCAAAACTGGCGAGCACAATGGGAAAAAAGCAAAACAAGAAGAAAGTGGAGGAGGTCCTTGAAGAAGAGGAGGAAGAGTATGTAGTGGAGAAGGTCCTTGACAGGCGGGTAGTGAAAGGCAAAGTGGAGTACCTGCTCAAGTGGAAGGGCTTTTCAGAGTAAGGCTGATTTCTCTTTATTTTGGCTTTGGAAATTAACCCATAAAATTAGTAGCTTGTTTGCCCCACTTTTGTGACACAAGTGTTGAAGATCCAGTTCTCTTACATTTTAAGAAAACTTGTCTTGTTATTTACCACAGCTATGGCTGTGCAGAAGACTGCTTTGCTTTTGTTTTTATCTTATCCAGTGGTGATATGCCTGGGTTGGTGGTTATCTCAGACTTAAAGCTCAACCTAGTTCTTCTCTCCATTTCTGTTTGACCTCATGGCCTCAGTTTCATCTCTTGTGCCTAGCATTCAGCCTTAGAGACTGGTGAGGCATTATTCAATGTGTTCCTGTTGGAGATAAAAGTTGTTTCAGAAACAGGCATGGGTTCCACTTCCCTAAAAGTACTTTCTAGCTTGGAGAGCTGCTTGGGCCCCAGTCTGGCTGTTGTTGAAGAGCAAATGAGTGGTTCCCTTTGTGTGCATGCTTGTGTTTTTAGTGTAATGCATTGATCAGCCTCACACTGACAGTATGACCTTTGAGCAAATAAATATTTCTCAGGTCTGCCCTAAGGGGTGCTTTGGAACCAGTTGACTAGACGTACAGGTAAGCAACCTGTCCTTGTACAGGCATAAGTAGCAGTTACTGCAGAAAGTGTCTATATCTGCTCCTCCACTTTTCTTTTTTTTCTCCCAGATAATGTATGTCTAGCTCCATCTCATGAGACCAAGACTGTCAAGAATAATATAGACAGCTGAAACCCTAGTAGTTTCCTTTTGCCACTGTCACCCCCTGTTCTGTCTATATTCTGTTGCATTCCATCAGCTTCAAGTCAAACTAAGCCACATTCTGAAGTTTTGCAACTTTAGTCAGACACAGGGGAAGTTTGCTTCTGCACTTCCAGAAATTTCCCCAGAGATCTCAGCAGCTGTGTCAGCATTCCAGCAGAAATTGCCTTTGGGTGCAAAATTGGTAGGCTTAATATGTATTGCTGTTGAGTGCCAAGTATTTCAAGGTCCCATGTATAGACAAGGGCTTGGTCTGCAATAGATGGGTTGTCAGGGCAGGTGGGCGCAATTGAGTGTGCTGTCTTGCAACCATGAGACACTTCTGCTCTGTTTTCTGTTTACAAAACAGCCCAGGAATGACCCAGTTATTTGCTGTGATGTCCAAACTTGGCACTCTGGGTTGAATGAGAATCATCCCAGAATTTTAACCCAACAACAAACTCTGGTTAACACTCTGGATTGTTTCTCCCTAAACAACCCAGAATTCCAGACATCACAGAAACAACCAAAGAACAGGGTGTGCCTGGTTTGGTTTGTAAACCAGAAACAAAGTGGAAGCTGTGAATGAAGCAGCTCACCCACTCCCTTGCAGATCCAACAACCCATGGATTATTGTTCCTTGTAAATAGGGTCAAAGTATCTCTTTATGACATTGTTAAATAATGAAAGAATAAGAAACTCTGGTTACAAAATCTGATATTTTGCAGTCCTATCCAGCTAATAAGAGTTGTATGGTTGCAGTGAAGATAACACATGGGAACCAGAGGAGAACCTTGACTGCCCTGACCTCATTGCGGAGTTCCTGCAATCCCAGAAAACTGCACATGAGAGTGACAAGTCAGAGGGAAGCAAGCGCAAGGCTGAATCGGACTCTGAGGATAGGGGGGAGGAAAGCAGACCAAAGAAAAAGAGAGAGGAGGTAAGGCAGATGCTCTTGATCTGTGGCCCAGTGAGGTCTGCTTATGCCTTGCAGTTAAGGGCAAATGAAAAAGAACTGATAGAAGTTTTTAAACTGAAGGGGACAGATGTAGCTTTTAGCAAAGATTTTGATTGCTTCATTCGTTTATTTCTTAATTTCTAGACTGCCCAATAGCCAAAGCTCTCGGGGTGGTTCACAGAACAAAGGTTAAAACTAGAAAATATATAAATATAATAAAACAATGTAAAAACTAAAACATCTGTGCTGTCTAAACTGAGCTGGATAAATTTGAGTGCAATGGCTCAGTAGTGGTCTTCAGAGGTATAGTTGGCATGTTTATCACTTATCTGTGATGCTACTTGAGTTGCTTTCCCACTAGAGCGTCTGCCTTCATCCCAATTTCATACCCACAAGAGGATGAGGCCATATATGTTTTACCAGGTTTGTGGATGTGCCTGGTAATGTGGACTTGTATGCAGACTATGTTAAGATGCTGAAAGCAAAAGGCTGTGGTCCTAGTCACACACTTCCTACGTGCAGTGCTGGTGCCAGAAAAAATGGGCCTGGTGATTGGCTTGCTGAAGAGGGTTTCTCTTTCTCCCATGTGTATTGTCTATTGTAAAGTCTGACCTCTGCCTTCCTTTACATTCTGCCTTGCCTTACATTCTTTTGGATGTAGCAGGTCCCCCACCCACCCACCCCGTATAGTCTGCTTCTACACTTTATTCCCATTTCCCCCTTTTGAGATAATGGCTGCATTCGGACAACACATTAGTCAATGGTGGGTTGAGTAGCCAACTCACAGTTGGTTATTTTGTGGGTACTCCCCACACAACATATTCCTACACAACTGTGGGTGGTTGGGGCTGGTGTTGAGTGGACTAATAGTCAACCCAGCATTTGACTGACACAGCCCCCGCCCCTCTCCCCATTCTCCCTCCTCCCTCAGTCCTCCCAGTTCTATCCCAGCAGCCTCTGCAAGTTGCACCAGTTGTAGCAGAGTGGCAGCCGCCGCTTTGGTCGCTCTTGCCGCCTTCCTCTATGGACTTGTGTTTTAACCCACTCAACACACGCCATTAACACACTCACCCCTCCACACAACACTTTAAACAACTGGCTTCGAGCTAAACAACTTGCAAGCCAGTTGTTTCCTTTCAGTTGCTTATTTGGGCAGAATAGCATACCGTCAGTAGTTTGTGAGCGGCGTGTTACCCTCCACACAACACAATAAGCAACACAACTGTTTCCTCCCCCCTTCAGTTGCTTAATGTGTTGTCTGAATGCAGCCAATGGGTATTTAAGTAATAGTTTTGGGTGGTTAAGAAAAACAGCCAGACAATCCCCAATATTTGGCTTACATATTTCTTCAAAAAAGTCAATTTTTTTCACCTTGGCTCTCATTTTTCTTCTCCTCTGCTTGTTCCATTATTTGCTCCTATTTGTCTCATGCTTCATTAATCCTCCCTTTCTCCTTTCTTAATTCTTCTTTCAGCATCTCCATCCCTTTCCTACTCTTAGTGTCCTCCTTTTCAACACCACTCTCCACTTTAGCTTCTTCTCTTTACTTTCTCCAAGTGGTTTGTTTGCTTTCTTCCCAGTCCCTTCTTTCACCATCCCATTTTTAGCCTTCCCTCTCTCATCCACTCTCTTCTCCTAAAGCTTTCTCTGGAATCATATCTTTATTAGCTTCTCAGAACATCACCCTGAAATCTCTTTTCAATGCTTAGTTTTGGAAGATACGTAATAGTGGTAATGTAAAGGAGAACTTGTTTAGCTTACAGCCAATAATTTCTAGGTAGGCTTGAGCCCTGGCACCTATCAGTTGAAGAAGAAACCAGAATGTACTACAAAGAATAGGCTCTCTCCTCTTGTGAGCACACTTGGTTCTCTGTCTCTCCCTCCTACGCTCCAGGTGGAGGACCCAGGTTTGCAAACTTTTTTGCACTCGCAATTAATGGAGTTGCTGTTCAACCTGATTTTGGACCACAACTCCTATATCACCATTGACCATGCTGGCTGGGGATAATAGGTGTCCTTGTCTAAAACATCTGAGGCCCGGGGAAGGTGCTGTATGGCAAGATCATATCTGGTAAAGGAGATTCTGAACAGACTTGTGTCTTGAGCTCTTTCCAGTGGACTAACTTTGATGTGACTTGCATAAAAATGTAATAGAGTAGAACAGGGGCAGGCAACAGTGTGATTGTGTATAAGACAGATTCTTATGTTTGATGCTGCTTTTGAAGACAGTAATTGCAGACATTGCTATTTCTTTCTTCAGGCTGAGAAACCTCGAGGCTTTGCAAGAGGCTTTGAGCCAGAGCGGATTATTGGTGCCACAGATTCCAGTGGGGAGCTCATGTTCCTGATGAAATGGTAAGTTGTTTTTTCATTTCCCCCTTGTACATCTAGAAGTATGAAATGCAATGTCATCAGAAAGCTGATGTAATGTTTTTAGGGATGTTGCTCCTTAGTCACATGAGTGCCCCCACAGGAAGGACCCTTGATCTTCTAGCATTAAAAGTTGAAAAGAGGGGGCAACAAATTTACTTGATTGTAGGATGCTTTTTGCATTCTTTCCCAGAGCTTTGACAACCTCTGGAATTTTGATCCGGTTGTCTTGGATTTCTTGACTTGTTTGTATACAACTTGGAAATTGATTTTTCAGTTGTGTGAAGTTCAACCATCTGCCACCTACAAGCATTCTGTGGTCATAAATCAGGGGAGGCAACCTCCAGCTGATGGACCTAATCCAGCCTGTGCTTGGCCCAATGCAACCTGCAGATAGTTTAGCACCCTCTGTGGGCTCCAGCTCCTGAGGGGGGAGGGGGGAAGAATCCCCATGCTATCTCCAATAAGATATAACAAAGAGATTCCCCTTTGTGCCACTACTCACCCTCCAATAAAGTGGACAAGGCAAGGGTGGATGGCATCATGATTTTGAGGCAGGGTTTTACCTACTAAACATCATCTGACCTGTCAGCTTGGTCCAGTAGGAGTAATCCAACTCCCAGATGAAAAGTGGTTGCTCTCCTGTCAAAAATGGAAAATCTAGCTCTCATAGCCAGTGTTGTGGAGCAGAAAATTTTCCAAAGTGAAATATGTTCTGGAAATTTTTCCAGTCCTTTATTTTTTAAAATTCTTTTTTCCACTTCATAAGTTTCTTAATAATTATGAATGTATGCCATTGCAAGTACAATATTAGGCAATCTCAGAGTGAAATGGAACTAATAAATAGTGACAGCAAAACAGAAGATGCTGCAACAACCTTCACGAAAGACAGTTGAACTGTTGAAATAGAGAAGTGGTCATCAGCATATCAGGCACTGTTCCTTGGGTTGCTAAAATTAATTAGTGTCTCAACTATTTTCAGTACCTTTGTTTTTTCCTTTAATTTAATCAGTGTAAGGGAAGTACATTCTATCGTCTTTAAATTTTCCAGCAAAAGTTCTACATAATAAAATATTTAAATTACATTAAGTATACTTTAATTCCCCCCCTCACATATTTCAGGTCAAATACTTGTGGTGTATTGGGACAAAAAAAATAACATGAGGTTTTTTAATTATAACTTTGCTGTTTTCTAAATAGAAGTAAAATAACATGCTAAATTAGCTCTCTCTAGGATAGGGGTGGGCAAGTTGTGGCCCTCTAGATGTTTTGGCCTTCAGCACTAGCTATCATAGCCGGGGGGGGGGGGGGGGTGATGATAGGAGGTGTAGGTCAAAATATCTGGAGGGCCACAACTTGCCCACTCTTGCTCTAGAGAACATAAGAGCATTTTCTGATGCAAATGATTATATGCACATTAACCTAACCTGCATTGGAAAATTTTCTAATTCAATATTTTCCGGAAAACCCAAATCAGTGTCACCTGTTTCCACAATCTTTCCATCCTTTTTTGAGCGAAGGATGTATGGAAAGGCATCTCCCTGGATATATGCATGTTAGGCCTCCTGTGCATTATATGCTTTGGAGGCCTTTCCTGAAGCAACATGTTCAGGATTTCTGGCTAGGGATTCAGTGAACTGGACCTTAAGTGTTGATATACCTCTGATATTCCAATTTCTTGGGACATGATCTTCTTTGGCCGACAGCTTACGTTGGCCAGCACTTACTCCCATCTAGTCAAACATTGGTAGCCGAAAACTGTGTTAATGATTAGTGAGGATTACCTTACTTCTATTCTTTGCTTTGCCCCATGCTGAGAAGAAAAGCTGAAATTGCCCATATTCCCCTGCATTGAGTAAGCAGGGAGAAGTGCTACCTTCTGAAAAGGGGAAAGATCATCCGTTTATTTAGGAGAATGGGAATAGATGCTGAGCCAGCTGCAGTGTCATTCAAGCCAAATAGAGGCTAAACTACTTAAACAGTGAACTGAAGAAACACAAATCAGATTTAGGCAGCTTCTAAACTACCAGAATTGTTATGCTAACAAGGTGAAAATGAAAGATAATGGGCTCTTTAAAAAGACTTAAAGGAGCAGGTGTTTTCAGATTGCATAACATCAATCTCAATTGTCTGTATTTAGTAAAAATAATTTAACACTAGAAATAGATCTTCATATTTTTTCTGGGGTAAATCCCAACTTTCCCTTTTCTACTTGACCCTGCAGGAAGAACTCGGATGAAGCTGACCTGGTCCCTGCCAAGGAAGCTAATATCAAGTGCCCACAGGTGGTTATCTCGTTCTACGAGGAGAGGCTGACATGGCACTCCTATCCCTCGGAGGAGGATGACAAGAAGGATGACAAGAACTAACCTGCCCACCCTTCTGTCCCCATCCCTCCTCTGGCCGACTTTTGTATTAAAACATTGGACTGGGTTTGAACATGAGAGGAAGTGAAGAGGCACTTGGCTGAGGCGGCAGGGAAAGATATCCTCTGTAGAAACAGGACAATTTCTCGATGCCCTCGATAGCTTGGTGTAGCAGCACTCTGCCCCTTCCTTCCTTTCTCATCATATATACATGGGGAAGTAGGGGAGAACTGGTGAGTGTTTCCCAGCTGTTCCTTGCTTAGGGGATGAAGCAAAATTAACTCCATGCAGGATGAAGCCTGGGGGTTGGACAGGCTGCCAAAAGGGACAGTAGGTGGAGGCTGTGTGTTCTTCAAAGACCATGTCTGTGATTTGCAGCCTCTTTCAATAGTGTTAACTGCATTTTTACAGCTTAGCATGTGTGTAGTTTTTCTTTCTTTTTCCTATTATTGGTGTATTGTTGGGGTGGGAAGGGGGTGCGTTCTGATTGATTTGGTATGGGGAGTGGTTCACAGTGTTCTTTATCCAGAATCATGATACTTACAAAATATATTGCCTCTTACTGCAAGTGAAATCCACTACAGTTAACTGAGAGGCTGGAATGAATGCCAAGTGTTAAAAGTTATGGTATGAGACTGCAACCATGAATAAAGCCAGTTACCAGGATTGTCAGGCTTCTAAAACTAGAGAGAAGGTAGTTTCCACAGATATTTTGATCCTCTCTAGTCCAGGTGACAGCTCTCAATCCCTAAATTACGAAATGTTTTCTTATTAGTTCTGCATCCTTATTTTTGTTCTGTCCAGCAACTCTGGAGTCCTGCTTAGTTTTTATTTTTCTTTATGTATGTGAATTTGAGAATCAAGATGTCTGGGGGTGGTAAGGAAAGCGGGGATGAAATCTACCCATACAGCACAATGTAGATTTCAGAATGTTTTGTAAACACCTATCTTCTGTTCAGACTTGGGCATTAGTGATTGCTTTCCTTGCCCTAGTCCTCTACTGGTTTCATTTTTAATCTAGCAGACTTCTTTGTTTTTACGAAGGGCATAATTTTACCTCTGAATTTGCTCAAACCCTAGCAAGCCACCAACTCCTTCTCCTTCATGGGGTGGTATGTACGTAGACATGTATTGTACAAACCTTTTTTTTAAATAAAGCATGTGTTTTAGGTTTCTGTGAAAATGTTGTCTAAAACTTAAGTGTTTGGATTTTAACTTCATACTGAACTGTCTTTTTGTCTCAATAAAACTTTAGATTTATAGTCCTGATCTTCCTTTTTCCTCTTCCTCTGGTCAAAGTCTTCCTTGCAACTATTTCATAATGTGAAGAAGTACAGCCATGATTAAGGAAAGGAGACAGATGTGTTTTAAGTTTTTTGCCTAACACAGTAGAGGAGCATCAGTCGCTTTAGTGTTGATAGAGTAAAGAAGCAGGAAGCATGTCTTTCTAATAATAAAGAATAGTATAGCCAAAGAACAGCCCCTCAAAGTTGATTGCAAGAATAACGAAAAACCTAACTGAATTAAAAACCAGATAGAATGAGCAGCAATAAAAACAGAATGAGGCTATCTGTTGTGAAACTCAAAACCAACTAGGAATTTCTTGAGCCTTGACTCCATAACAAAGAGTCCTATATCCAATGTACATCAATGTATCACACTGGGTAGGCAGAATTGTCTAGGAGTAAGTGGTCCTTTAACTAGTCTACACCCATTCCATGTCTTAAACTTCCAATCTGCCCTACTCCTCACTGTCATGTAGCTAGACCAAAGTCATAGCCTTCTGCTGAATATATGCTTCCTGGTTCCTCCTACTTTTGTGGTCTCCCCTGTGAGTGATAGTAACAATTGCCCATAGGAAACAATAGCATAGCTGTGATTGGATACAGCAAATGGGGTGTGGTATTGTAGGTAAGTTCACTATGGCTGAAATGTAGCTTGGTGGGTAGGCCAACCATCTGCAGGGCACAAGGCTGGGTAAGAATAGTATGCAGCAACCCTTTTAATGTGGTCCAATGTTAACATTCAGCTTTTTAAAGGAAACCTAGCCAGCATAGCCAATAAGGGGGGATCTTGGGAGTTACAACTAAAACGTCTGGAGGGCTGCAAGTTGCCCACAGTTCCAAGAGAATCTGGAGGGGTCCTTTAGCATTCTCTCTCTACCCCCATGCTGGTAAACCCCAAACAGTGCTACAATACTCCCATTCCAGGCTAGCCAAAGTCTTGAACATCAGAATTCTTGTAGAGGTTGGGGATACTAACTACCTCCCCACACTGACTGTTATGGAAACCAAAATTATCACTTATTCCCTTTGCCATTAGATGGCCAGATGAAAGTCCAAATTATTTGAACAGCTATTTCGTGGAAGCAAAATAGTTTAGCCCAAGTTAATACATGCATCCCGAGTTTCTTTAACAAATGGCTAGCTCCTAAAAATGCAGAGCACTTCCCATAAATTACTTGAATCTGGAATTGAATAAAATAGCTTGTATGCTCACATTCAGATTAATTTTGATATGGAAGACTGTGACGACTAAGCATCTATCTTGTTGAAAGCCTTGTATATAACCACTTGATCCACAGTAATGATAATGTTGTCTCCAGGCAAGCCTACTTCCTTTCAGATACTTGGATGGTTCTCCCCTTCTCCCTCTCCGGAATGCTATTGACACAGGCAAACGGACATAAAGGCAGGGGAAATATCAGTTGAATAGAACAGTAGACATCTGATTACCTCCACTATAAGTCTGCTTTACGCTCAATTTTTTTTGGAAAATGTGAATTTAAAGCACAATACCCCAAAATCACCTACAGAAAGTTATTAATTTGTTATATTTGGATGCAGAAGACCAAATATCAATTCCATATTTGCCCAAGAACAGGAAACCTCTATAAAGGCTTGGTTTAGTTGTTGTCAATAATAGTCACTGATAGTTCAGCTATGAAACAGACAATATTTTAAAGACCATTTATGCCAACAGACATCCTCACACTTTTACCACTCTCTACACCTGTGAAGACAAATTGGGCAGCAAATAAGTATGCTTTCATTTTAGTTTCTGATACTGGATAAAAAGACACATAAAACAAATGCTCAAATAGTGAATAAGCCATTTTATTTTTGTCCTGTGCGCTCTCTCTCTCTCTCTCTCTCTCTCTCTCTCTCTCCTTCCCCCAACAGGTCATAGAAACCATTCAAAATAAAACCTCAAAGGAAAAAATAAATTAACACATGCACACATCAGGGCTCCATCCTAACCATCTGGCAACTCAGCCACAGCTTGTCACATTTGTGCTTCAGGTTTCACGCTGTCAAATCACAGGAGCAAGAGAGGTGAAAGAGTCAACATTAGTTTACTCCCACCCCACCCATCCTGCAAGAAATCATGGCATTCAGAAAACAAGATCATACAGAACATCTGACTGCAAAATTTACCCTCTACCACATAGTGCTACATACCCCCACAACCCTCTGGAGGATGCCCATTTCAGTGCTACGCCCTCACACGCCATCACATACACAGGACTGACTGGCTGGGAAAAACCAAAGCCATTTAGCTCATCAGTTGCTGGTAAGGTCAGTAATACTCCCAGCTGTGCTATACTGCAAGTTAACAGCTTCGAGGATTGCCTCGGAGCTTGAGGCCAGCTGTGTTCAAGGCACTACCCTCACCCTTCGCCCTATTTTTTTTTAAAGGGGGGAAGGGGGAAGTTGGAATGACACCCAAGGACAGAAGGGAAGCCAGCTGTGGAATCACAGTTAACACATCAAGTCTTTATGGCAGAAAGAACTTTCAGCAGCTTTGATCATCTAGGGAAGCATCTCCCTTCTTTCCTACATGCATACTAAGTTCATCCTACAGGGGAGGGGGCAACAACATAGGAGCACAGTGCCCTTAAAAAATAAAAATAAAAAATCAAAGTGCCCATTAAGAAAGGGGCTTGCTCAAGATGGCTGTTCTCTGAACACAACATGCCCACTTTATGGGACCAAAACCCATTGTGCTGTAGACCTTGACCAAGTGATCACCACATACTAGATTCCCAAATTATAACCCCAGCTTGGTGAAGGTGCAGTTTTCACACCTGACCCCACCCCTTTTCACCTTAAGCCATTTGGTGGGAAAATATGGCATTGTAGCATGCAGTTTACCATGCATCATCTTGTAGTAATGCATCTTGATGCTGGCCCAGCATAATACTGGCTCCTCACTGTGGGCAGTGACATGCTTAGTGAGTTTCAGTTGGTGAGGAAAGGGGTGATAGGAAGATGCACCACCATGGTAATATTATTAACCCCTTCCAGTCTCAACCTCCCAGATAAAATCTACCAGAGAGGCCATACTCCTCAATTCCTTGAATGGAAATTTCGCATCCCCTCAGGCTGAAAAGGGTTAAGAAAACATCTCCCTTTTCCTCTAAACAGACACAACCTCATGTGTACCACTTGCAGTTACACACACGCATACAGATCTAGGAAGGGATGATGGGTAACTCGTGGGATTCAGTTGCATATTCTAACGGCACACAACTGATGTCAAAACTGGTTCTAAAAAAACAAACCAGCTACCTGAAATATCCATGTTTTGGAAGTTCAAAGGAAAATAAAATACTCTCTTAAGCCTGCTCAGTCTGTCCACTTAACCCTTTTTTCCTTTTAAAAAAAAATCCAGCTTTAACAATTCAAATGTTCTACCCTCTGCTGAGACTCATCCCCCTCCCTGCACACACATTATGCCAGCTAGTTCCCCCCTCCCACAACGTTCAACAATGGGTTCCAGGCTGCTGGGGGCACGGGTCTTTCCCAACATGCTTTGCCATTCTGCCTCTCAAGACTTGTAGGCCCCCTGCCCAGCAGTCTGCTCCTATACACTGACTGGCAGCTATCATGGTTTGAGAAGATATATTGGATAAGAAGGCATGAAAGTTCCTTCAAATTCTTCTGGACTCAGCCCTTCTCCGGGATGTAGTTTCAGCAAGTTTTATGCTCCCCTGCCGACATTCGTCATCTTTCACTTCCTCCTATCTTTCTGTTTCCTCTCTTGACGCCTGCCCTCCTGCTCAGCCAAGGAGCGTGGTATTAGGAGAACACTGCCATCACTGGCATGTTGTAGGGCATACTGATTCGGGGAGTAGGGCTGGCCATTCTCATCACGCAGGCGGCCAAACACCTCCTGGTAGAGGCTCTGCACCTTTTGCTTCATCTGGCGGATGGACCTGAGGAACTCCACCTTCTCCCTGAGCAGCTTTGACTTATCTCTCTGCAAATCCTCCACATCCCGCTCCAGATTGAGGATAGTGTCCAGCTTCCTCTTACGACAGTTCTGGGCAGCCATTTTGTTCTTGCCCCGCCTCCGGATGTCCCGGATTAGACTCAGCTGGGCTTCACTCAATTGGTACTTGGAGAGGAGCTCATTGAATTCCTCCACAGGCAAGTTGATGATCTTCTCGTTGGGAAAAGGAATCTTCATGGCTCGGGCTCGGTGCTCATCTCGGCTCATCTGCTTATCTAGGAAGTCTGCCTGCTTATCCTTGGCACTCTTCTTCCCCATGCTGGCTGGCTGTGGCTCATCCGTGTCTAAGGTCCTGGGGGCCATGTTATAGGTGTGGTTGTGACCCACATGCTCCAGGTAAGGCAGATATTGCAGCTGAGAAGGGTTCTGGTAGCTCATTCGACAGAATTTGCTGTACTCTGGCTGATACCCCACAGCCCCTTCTGCGTCTTCAAAGTCCACATTTTCAGAGTCCGAGTTGTAGCCCACAGCACCTTCCTCGGAAAAGGAGGAAGAGGCTGAAGAGGATGACGATGACGACGACGACGCTTCTGAGCTGCTGAGGGAAGCAGGGCTGTGGCTTGAGTCCAAGGAAAGCCCTGAGTCAGAATCAAACTCTTCCTCCAGGCGGGAGGCCTGCACTGGGTTGAAGCCTTCTTCAATAGCTAAGTCCATCAAACTAATCTCATCTAGCATGGCTTCATCCAGGAGCCCCCCAAGAGGATCTGGGAGTTCAGGCCCAGACGTTTCATTTACAGTGCTGTTCAGCTGGGGAGGAAAAAAGATCCCACTCAGATTGGTAGAGCCGAATGTGGTGTTGAAGCCAGTGGAGTTGTCGGGAACCAGCTGCAACAACGCTGAGCTGCCAACCCCTGAAGGGCTCTCATCAAGCTCAGAGCTGAATAGGGAAGGGAAGTCCTGGGTGCAGCTGCCCAGTGACGCCTGATGCAGGCTTACATTCTGGTTGATCGGGGTGGCTGGGGCAAGGCTGTAGTTGGCCGTCAAGATGTCTCCACCTGTGCTGTTGTACAGGGTCTCTGCAGTTGCTGCACTGTTCACCTCCATACCCTGAAAAAGAAACGGGTGCTTTTCAGGCTCCCAACACCACATTCTTTCCTATATCACATTGTGAACAAACAAGCACACAAAGTAAATCCGAAAAGAGGATCTGAAGAAAGAAGACATATTCTAAGCCAGGGATGGGTAACTTGTGGCCCTTCAGATGTTCTGGCCTACAACTCTCAGCAGCCTTCACCCTAGGCTATGCCAGAGCTAAGGCTGAGAGGAATTGTGGCCCTCCAGATGTTTTGGTCTATAAGTTGCCTGCCCCTGCTCTAAGGACATTGTCCCAGAAGTTTAAGTACATTAGCATGTATAGAATTCCCTTCCCTTCCATTTATATGCGTTGGGACATGGGATCTCATTTTGCAAACAAATCAAGAGTTCCACATCATATCATAAGACAACAAGGCACTATGCTTACTGGCAACTGCCCTCCATCTATTATGAAAGCCACAGCCAGCCTGGGCACTATCAAGGTAAACTAGGTTCCATATCAATTCAATGCTTCTGCATCCTGACCATCTCCTTCCCCCCAGCCACCTAGCTCTTGGCAAAAACAAAACATTCAGAAGACAGAGGGGAAAAGTCTTATATATGGGACACACCACTCACTTTGACGGTCAGAAAGCAAACCATAGGCAAAATCCAGGTTTCTGGAGGAGTGTCACATAACCACCCAGCCGGCAGCCCACATCTGAAAAAGGTGTGTGGAAGGAAGGAGCTGGGGCTGTGCTGAAACATACTAGCATATTGGGCTGGTTCGCACGACGTGACACTCCACCATGGGTTAATTTAGTTGCAGGGACTGTCGTGTTGTGCGAATCCAGGCATCTGGGATTGTTTGATGATTGGAAAACCCTCAAATAATCCTAAAACAAGCCATGACTTATTGGAGGGTTGTTTAACCCTCAAACAACCCTGCCACCTGGGTTCACATGACATGGCAAGCCACGGTAAGCAGGCACGATGAAACAGCCCCCTTGGCTAAATGAAGTTATGGTAGGCTGTTGTGTCATGCAAACCAGCAGATTGTGGAGGGGGATAGGGTTTTTTTTAAAAAAAAGATTCCGGAGACAGATAATGGCAAGCCACTACCAAAACCCATTCTTCTGGATTTCTGCAAGGACAACCACTAGACTAGACCACATGGATCCAGCACAGCTGAGGACTGGAAAGAATCATCCTCCAGGTTGCACTGGTTTATTATGGCTGAGGGTTTGTACTTTTGATCTCCTCTATAGCAAATAGCTTAGGCAATCACTTGGTGTCATGTGTGTCCTGCTTTTGAGGAATGGATTGAAATAGACAGCTTTTAGGATCCTTCAACTCTGCAGTTCCATGTTCTCCATTTGCAGTGAATGATCTGTATGGAAGTTAAACATTTATTCTATAGTCCGGACTATCATTATAGGAAAGACACTGGCCAATGGAGAGATTCTGTTCTACAGCAGGGGCATTCCAATAAAGATATGCTAACATCCTACTTCAAATTTACGTGAAGTCTAACAAAAAACAATGTCTGGGACTAAGCCTTGGCCCAAATTAATTACTGGAACCAGGTTTATGGCAAGATCCAACCATTTCTATCATTGAAAAGACTGCAAGGATAATGCCCCTGGCATGCACTACTTACATGAAGCCAATGCAAGCAGGACAAAGACATACATAAACCCACCTGGGAGAGGAAACGTTGGAGGACCTGAAAAGGCAACATATGAAGGAAGCCAGCCCTCCTCACCTGTGTTTCCATGATAGACATGAGGTCCTGCCACTGTTGCTCTAGATCAAAGGGCAACTCTGTCTCTGTCAGAAGAGGAGACAGTAGCCCGTCTGGCACAATGGAGGGCCCACTCTCGCTAGGCAGAGCTTCAGTTAGGCTGGGGGCATCTGCAGCTGGAAACTGAAAGCAATACAGGGTTAGTTCATAGTGGAAATGTGGTTGTGAGATGTTAAACAGCAATAAATCATTGCACACACACCTTTCCCTGTATTCACAGACTCTTGAGTCTCTGATACAGCCTGTGGCACCATCCCCCGCACCCAAGATTTCCGGTGTTCACAGTATAAAGTGCTTTAAAGCATGGAGTGGGGGGGGAGTGGCACTCTCACCACCTTTCTTTCCTGTTAATCTACCTGGCCCTGTACCTGGAACAAGAGCAAGCATCTTTCTTGATTTGGAAGGATTCACTTTGCACAGCCTGTAAAGACCAGCACCATAATACAAGCAGGACAATGTGTTTCACATTTTTGTCCCTCCCCCAATCAGCTCATTAGGTAACTTTGGACATTTTGCACATCTCAATGCCTATCCCATCTCACAAGGTTACAGCAAGGACATGTGATGAAGAGTGTCCAGTCTATTTTTACACTGAAAATGTATGTAGAAATAACAAGTGTTGCTAAAGCTAAGCAGTTAATCCTCCCATTTCCAAGGGCCAACACACACACACACACACACACACACACACACACACCTCCGAATTCTCCCCAAAGGGAAATGTGGCCTCCAGCAGCCTAAGGCACTCCTCCAAAGACAAGGCTGTCTGGTCTTCAACCCCAGGCACCTGGAAGGAGGAAAGAATTTAACAGCCACTTTATTGCACCATTGCTTGGCCACAAAAGTCATCCATATCTACGATCTTCAACCTTTTCAGACCAAGGGCCACCTTTAATCCCAAATGGCAACGTGGAACCCACATAATTTTTACTGTACATATTCACCTTTATCTCCTTCTCCCTTTGGCCCAACTGTTCTTCTCCAATTGAACTTTAAAAGATGGCATTAACACTGGTCTGTGACCTACCTTAGACAGGGATGCAACCGAGTTGTGAACCATGACCCACCAATTAAAGACCAATGATCTTTCTAAAATCTAATCTTAACAACCAGTAGGTGTCTGGCTTGTGTAAAGGACAGGGTTTCCAACACCTCAGCTGGTTCCTTGTCTTTCGTCTCTACTCCACACTCTTTATCCCAATTACCTCCCTTTGGCCTTGTACCTCTCCTGCCTTATCCCAGCAACAACAAAAAGCCAAATTCTGGCAAAGGTTCAAACGCTGCAACCAAGATACATCTCCCAGAGTCACATTTACTCAGATGTAAATTCTCTTTATGCAGAATTGGATACAGCCACAGGCCAAAAAGCAGAGCACTGTTCACAGTGACTGCTTCCAGAAGGATGCCCCAAGAGCAGTGTTAACTGGGGTGTGAACCTTCTGCCTACTCTGCCATTCCAGAGGCTCTCACCTGCCCAGTGTTCTTGTAGAGAATGGAGTGCAGGCAACCACCACTAACAGCAAGTGTAGTATCACAGGGACACATAGGTAGGACTGGGCCAGGCACTCGGCAGACTGGCTGAGCAGATGAGGAGACTGGCATGGACAGCTTCAGTAACCTCAAAGCCACCTCGGCCCAAGAAATCAAGAGTTCATTCCTTTCTTTTGATAGGTTATTACAGCCTACTCAAAAGACTCAGGGGTGGGTTAAGATAAAAGAAAAACGTATGTATGAAGATATAGAAAGAAATGCCCATAATAAAAGACCTAACAGTAGCTACTAAAAGGAAAATATGAGAGACAGCAGAGAGGGAAAGGAGGCAGAAGGAAACCAGGACCCTGAGAAAAGATGAGAGGATGGTGGTGTGAACCCCAGGAAGAAGCAAAGATAGTTGTTGTAGGCAACGGGAGGTAATGGAACAGAGACTGAGGCCTTTAACCAGACACCTAAACGTAACTAATACCTATGCACCCAAAATCCAATGCAAACGGGGAGAAGCAGCCCTGCCTGCTTACTGGACAGGAACAACACTGGGCATCGATGTCTTAGGACTAGTTCTCCAGCATTGCAGGTTGCCCTCATTTTTCCCCTTGAGAAAATAATATTTTGCTCTAAGGCCTACACAAGCACACAGCCAATCAGAGGCAGCTGAAGGTTTCCTTTCTCATCTATGGGGCAGCTATGGAGAATAATCCCAGGACAGTGGGGGAAAGCGGTCCTTCCCCACCAGGAGTGTCTTTTTACCTGTGCAGGGAAGCTCTCCCCTGTCTCGCCATCCACTAGCAAGGCCCTGTCGGCGATGTAGCCCACGCTGCTCCTCCAGCCATCCCCGCGCTCCTCCCCGTTGCTCGGTTCTTTGTCCACTTCGTTCTCCTTCTGGCGGTGGCTGTAGTCAAAAATCTCACGCCCAGCTCCAAGGTCAATATCCTGTCTCCACAGGATGTCAATTAAATCAATATCCTAAAAGAAAAGGGAAAGAAAACATGAATCCCTTTCCTCAAAAGCCCCTTTTCTGGAGGATGCCCTCCCCTGCAAAACTCTCAACATACATGCCCCCAGGCCCTGTACCTGAAGCACCAGAATAACTTCAGCCTTTCGGTGACATACACCCCACACCACCATTTGACCCTGCTCACCTCCAAGTGCCGCCCTTCATTCTGAATAGGGTGCGGCCCCACCTCTCTGACTCCTTTTCTGGACCATCCCCGTTGTCGTGGGGCTCCAGACACCTTCCCCCCACCTACAGCCATTCTGCGCTAGGAGATTGCCAAGAGCGGCTCTGCAAAGAGGCTGCTCCGAGGCATAGACTGGGAACTCCATGAACAGCAACAGAGCTGTCTCCTCCTTGCTGCCCATGCTACGCAGCAGTGCTCTGTCTGTCCAGGCAGGAGGGAGTCTGCAGCTTTAACCGCTCAGACGGCTGGCTGGCTGGCTGAGCGAAGGAGGGAGGGGGGAAGGAGGGAGGGAGGGCCAATTGTCATTCCAGATTGCTGCTCCATAGCGGGCTTGCATCAGCCTGTGGTGCCATTCTGGGGATTTGCATAAAGGGGTGGGGATTCTCTGCATTTTTAGCCACCTGATGCAATTCGAGAACCCGGCTTGCCATGCGTGCTGTGCCTTGCCAGCTCCCTTCGCTCCAGACAGCAGAGCTGCCTACCTTAACCAGCCCTTCCCAACTGAGAGCAGTCGCCTGAAAAACTCTGCCGTCTTCCAACCGCAAAGCAGCGCTCAGTGCCTCATCTGGACCAGACTCCAGACATACTTTCCCCTTTGGAATGCCGCCTCCCTTTAAAGAGCCCCCTCCCCGGCACAGGATCCTGCAAATTCTTTCTCTGCAGGGCAGGCCTCTCACAAAGCCAACCCACTCCAGGCTATATTTATTCGCTCACTGCAGGAGTGTGTCCCTTTCACCCAGGCCCAGCCCTGGAACTGCCAGCCACACAGATGCTTCCCCGCCCTGTAGCACAGGCA